>OY744554.1:21759106-21789106 GCA_963556195.1 Sepiola atlantica | reverse complement strand
ATATATAATATATATAATAGTAATAAATAGTCTAAAAATATAAATATTAATAAATTATAGTAATAGTAATAAATAGTGTAAAAATATAAATAGTAATAAATAATAGTAATAGTAAGAGATATAATATATATAATAGTAATAAATAGTGTAAAAATATAAATAGTAATAAATAATAGTAATAGATATAATATATATATATATATTTATTACTATTATATATAATATATCTATATATATTATATATAATAGTAATAAATAGTTTTAAAATATACATATTCATAAATAATGGTAAGAGTAATAACTAGTGTAAAAATATAAATAGATATAAATAATAGTAATAGTAATAGATATAATAGATATAATAGTAATAAATAGTGCAAAAATATAAATAGTAATGAATAATAGTAATAGATATAATATATATAATAGTAATCGTAATTGTGTAAAATATAAAAAGTCATAAATAATAGTAATAGTAATAGATATAATATATATAATAATAATAAATAGTGTCAAACTATAAATAGTAATAAATAATAGTAATAGTAATAGATAGTATATATAATAGTAATAAATAGTGTAAAAATATAAATAGTAATAAATTATAGTAATAGTAATAAATAGTGTAAAAATATAAATAGTACTAAATAATAGTAATAGTAATAGATATAATATATATAATCATAATAAATAGTTTAAAAATATAAATAGTAAAAAATAATAGTAATAAATATAATAGTATAGATATAATATATATAATAATAATAAATAGTGTCAAAATATAAATAGTAATAAATAATAGTAATAGTAATAGATGTAATATATATAATAGTAATAAATAGTCTAAAAATATAAATAGTAATCAATACTAGTAATAGTAATAAAGAATAGAAATAGTAATAAATATAATATATAATAGTAATAAATAGTGTAAAAATATAAATAGTAATCAATAATAGTAATAGTAATAGATATAATATATATAATCATAATAAATAGTTTAAAAATATAAATAGTAATAAATAATAGTAATAATTATAATATATAATAGTAATAAATAGTGTAAAAATATAAATAGTAATAAATAATAGTAATAGATATAATAGTATAGATATGATATATATAATAATAATTACTATTTATATTTTACACTATTTATTACAAATAGTGTAAAATATGAATAGTAATGAATAATAGAAATAGTAATAGATTATATATATATAATAATAATAAATAGTGTCAAAATATAAATAGTAATAAATAATAGTAATAGTAATAGATATATATATAATAGTAATAAATAGTGTAAAATATAAATGGTAATGAATAATAGTAATAGTAATAGATATCATATATATAATAATATTAAATAGTGTCAAAATAAAAATTTATAATAAATTATAGTAATAGTAATAGATATAATATATATAATAGTAATAAATAGTGTCAAAATATGAATAGTAATAAATAATAGTATTAGTAATCGATATAATATATATTATAGATATAAATAGTGTAAAATATAAATAGTGATAAATAATAGTAATAGTAATAGATATAATATATATAATAGTAATAAATGGTGTCAAAATATAAATAGTAATACATAATAGTAATAGATATAATATATATAATAGTAATAATAGGTTAACATATAAATAGTAATAAATAATAGTAATAGTAATATATATAATATATATAATAGTAATAAATAGTCTAAAAATATAAATATTAATAAATAATAGTAATAGTAATAAATAGTGTAAAAATATAAATAGTAATAAATAATAGTAATAGTAATAGATATAATATATATAATAATAATAAATAGTCTAAAAATCTAAATAGTAATAAATAATAGTAATAGTAATAGATATTATATATATAATAATAATAGTGACAAAATATAAATAGTGATAAATAATAGTAATAGTAATAGATATAATATATATAATAGTAATAAATAGTGTCAAAATATAAATAGTAATAAATAATACTAATAGATATTATATATATAATAATAATAAATAGTGTCAAAATATTAATAGCAAGAAATTATAATAATAGTAATCAATATAATATATATAATAGTAATAAATAGTGTAAAAATATTAATAGTAATAAATAATAGTAATAGTAATAGATATGATATATATAATAGTAATAAATAGTCTGAAAATAGTAATAGTAATAAATAAAAGTAATAGTAATAGATATAATATATATAAAAGTAATAAATAGTGTCAAAATATATATAGTAATTAATAATAGTAATAGCAATAGATATATTATATATAATAGTAATAAATAGTCTAAAAATAGTAATAGTAATAGATATAATATATATAATAGTAATAAATTGTCTAAAAATATAAATATAAACAAATTATAGTAATAGTAATAAATAGTGTAAAAATATAAATAGTAATATATAATAGTAATAGATATAATAGATATAATAGTAATGAATAGTGCAAACATATAAATAGTAATAAATAATAGTAATAGATATAATAGATATATTCTATATAATAGTAATAAATAGTCCGCAAATAGTAATAGCAATAAATAATAGTTATAATAATAGATATAATATATATAATAGTAATAAATAGTGTAAAAATATAAATAGTAATAAATAATAGTAATAGTAATAGATATAATATATATAATAGTAATAAATAGTCTAAAAATAGTAATAGTAATAAATAAAAGTAATAGTAATAGATATAATATATATAAAAGTAATAAATAGTGTCAAAATATAAATAGTAATTAATAATAGTAATAGTAATAGATATAATATATATAATAGTAGTAGTAATTGTGTAAAATATAAATAGTAATAAATAATAGTAAAAGTAATAGATATAATATATATAAAAGTAATAAATAGTGTAAAATATCAATAGTAATGAATAATAGTAATAGTAATAGATATTATACATATAATAATAATAAATAGTGGCAAAATATAAATATTAAAAAAATAATAATAATAGTAATAGATGTAATATATATAATAGTAATAAATAGTCTAAAAGTATAAATAGTAGTAAATACTAGTAATATTAATAAATAATAGTAATTGTAATATATATAATATATATAATTATAATAAATAGTGTAACAATATAAATAGTAATAAATAATAGTAATAGTAATAGATATAATATATATAATAGTAATAAATAGTCTAAAAATATAAATATTAATAAATCATAGTAATAGAAATAAACAGGTGTAAAAATACAAATAGTAATAAATAATAGTAATAGTAATAGACATAATGTATATATAAGCATAATAAATAGTCTAAAAATATAAATAGTAATAAAAAATAGTAATAGTAATATATTTTATATATATAATAATTATAAATTGTGTCAAAATATAAATAGTAATGAATAATAATAGTAATAGTAATAGATATAATATATATAATAGTAATAAATAGTGTAAAAATATACATAGTAATAAATAATAGAAAGAGTAATAGATATTATATATATAATAATAAATAGTGTCAAAATATAAATAGTAATACATAATAGTAATAGATATAATATATATAGTGTAAAAGTATAAATAGTAATAGTAATAGTAATAGTATTAGATGTAATATATACAATAGTAATAAATAGTCAAAAATATAAATAGTAATAAATACTAGTAATAGTAATAAATACTAGTAATAGTAATAGATATAATATATATAATAGTAATAAATAGTGTAAAAATATAAATAGTAATAAATAATTGTAATAGTAATAGATATAATATATATATATATATTATATCTATTACTATTACAATTATTCATTACTATTTATATTTTTACACTATTTATTACTATTATATATATTATATCTATTACTATTACTAGTATTTATTACTATTTATATTTTTGACTATTTATTACTATTGTATATATTACATCTAATACTATTACTATTATTATTACTATTTATACTTTTACACTATTTATTACTAGTATATATATTATATCTATTACTATTACTATTATTTATAACTAAATAGTCTACAAATATAAATATTAATGAATAATAGTAATAGTAATAGTGTTAAATTATAAATAGTAATAAATAATAGTAATAGTAATAGATATAATATATATAATCATAATAAATAGTCTAAAAATATAAATAGTAATAAATGATAGTAATAGTAATAGATATATTATATATAATAGTAATAAATAATCTAAAATAGTAATAGTAATGAATAATAGTAATAGTCATAGATATAATATATATAATAGCAATACATAGTCTAAAAATATAAATAGTAATAGATAATTGTAATAGTAAGAGATATAATATATAATAGTCATAAATAGTGTAAAAATATAAATAGTAATAAATAATAGTAATAGTAATAGATATTATATATATATAATAATAATAAATAGTGTAAAAATATTAATAGTAATAAACAATAGTAATAGTGATATATATAATATATATAATAGTAATAAATAGTCTAAAAATATAAATATTAATAAATCATAGTAATAGAAACAAATAGTGTAAAAATATAAATAGTAAGAAATAATAGTAATAGTGATAGATATAATTTATACAATAATAAATAGTGTCAAAATAAAAATAGTAATAAATAATAGTTATAGTAATAGATTAAATATATATAATGATAATAAATAGTCTGAAATATAAATAGTAATAAATAATAGTAATAGTAATAGATATTATATATATATAATAATGAATAGTGTCAAAATATAAAAAGTAATAAATAATAGTACTAGTAATAGATATAATATATATAATAGTAATAAATAGTGTCAAAATATTAATAGTAATGAATAATACTAATAGTAATGGATATTATATATATAATAATAATAGTGTCAAAATATAAATAGTAATAAATAATAGTAATAGTAATAGATATAATATATATAATAGTAATAAATAGTGTAAAATATAAATAGTAATAGTAATAGTAATAGATATAATATATAATAGCAATAAATAGTGTAAAAATATAAATAGTAATAATAATAGTAATAGTATTAGATGTAATATATACAATAGTAATAAATAGTCTAAAAATATAAATGGTTATAAATACTAGTAATAGTAATAGATATATTAAATATAATAGTAATAAATAGTCAAAAAATAGTAATAGTAATAAATAATAGTAATAGTAATGGATATAATATATATAATAGTAATACATAGTCTAATAATATAAATATTAATAAATAATAGAAATAGTAATAAATAGTTGAAAAATATAAATAGTAATAAATAATAGTAATAGTTATAGATATAATATATATAATCATAAAAAATATGTAAAAATATAAATAGTAATAAATAATAGTAATTGTAATAGATATAATATATATAATAGTAATAAATCGTGTAAAATATAAATAGTAATAAATAATAGTAATAGTAATAGATATTATATATATAATAATAATAAATAGTTTAAAATATAAATAGTAATAAATAATAGTTGTAGTAATAGATGTAATATATAATATAGTAATAAATTGTCTAAAACTATAAATAGTAATAAATACAGGTAATAGTAATAAATAATAGTAATAGTAATAGATATAATATATATAATAGTAATAAATAGTGTAAAAATAAAAATTGTAATAAATAATAGTAATAGTAATAGATATAATATATATAATTGTAACAAATAGTGGCAAAATATGAATAGTAAGTAATAATAGTAATAGTAATAGATATAATATATATAATAGTAATGAATAAGTTAAAATATAAATAGTAATAAATAATAGTAATATTAATAGATATAATATATATAATAATAATAAATAGTGACAAAATATAAATAATAATAGTAATAACTAATAGTAATTGTAATAGATATAATAGTAATAAAGTGTCAAAATATAAATAGTAATAAATAATAGTAATAGTAATAGATTTAATATATATATTTGTAATAAATAAGTTAAAATATAAATAGTAATAAATAATAGTAATAGTAATAAATAGTCTAAAATAGTAATAGTAATTAATAATAGTAATAGATATAATATATAATTGTTATAAATAGTGTAAAAATATAAATAGTAATAAATAATAGTAATAGATATAATATATATAATAGTAAAAAATTGTGTCAAAATATAAATAGTAATAAATAATAGTAATAGTAATAGATATAATATATATAATCATAATAAATAGGTTAAAATATAAATAGTAATAATCAATAGTAATTATATATATAAAAGTAATAGTGTAAAAATATAAATAGTAATAAGTAATAGTAATAGATGTAATATATATATAATAGTAATAAATCGTGTAAAAATATTAATAGTAATAAATACTAGTAATAGTAATAAATAGTGTAAAAATATAAATAGTAATAAATAATAGTAATATTAATAGATATAATATATATAATCATAATAAATAGTCTAAAAATATAAATAGTAATAAATAATAGTAATAGATATAATAGATATATAATAGTAATAAATAGTCCGAAAATAGTAATAGTAATAAATAATAGTTATAGTAATAGATATAATATATATAATAGTAAAAAATAGTCTTAAAATAGTAATAGTAATAAATAATAGTAATAGTAATAGATATAATATATATAATAGTAAAAAATAGTGTAAAAATATAAATAGTAATAAATACTAGTAATAGTAATATTTATAATATATATAATAATAAATAATGTCAAAATATAAATAGTAATAAATAATTGTAATAGTAATAGATATAATATATATAATAGTAATAAATAGTCTTAAAATATTCATAAATAATAGTGATAGTAATAAATAGTGTAAAAATATAAATAGTTATAAATAATAGTAATAGTAATAGATATAATATATATAATCATAATAAATAGTGTAAAAATATAAATAGTAATGAATAATAGTAATAGAAATAGATATAATATATATAATAGAAATAAATAGTGTAAAAATATAAATAGTAATAAATTATAGTAATAGTAATAGATATAATATATATAATAGTAATAAATAGTGTAAAATATAAATAGTAATGAAAAGTAGAAATAGTAATAGAACTAATATATATAATAATAATAAATAGTGTCAAAATATAAATAGTAATAAGTAATAGTAATTATATAGATATAATATATAGAATTGTAGTAAATAGTAATAAATAATAGTAATAGTAATAGATATAATATATATAATAATAATAAATAGTGACAAAATATAAATAGTAATAGTAATAACTAATAGTAATTGTAATAGATATAATATATATAATAGTAATAAATAGTGTAAAAATATAAATAGTAATAAATAACAGTAATAGTAATAGATATAATATATATAATAGTAATAGTAATTGTGTAAAATATGAATAGTAATAAATAATAGTAATAATAATAGAAATAGATATAATATATATAATAGTAATGAATAATAGTAATAGATATAATATATATAATAGTAATCGTAATTGTGTAAAATATAAAAAGTCATAAATAATAGTAATAGTAATAGATATAATATATATAATAATAATAAATAGTGTCAAACTATAAATAGTAATAAATAATAGTAATAGTAATAGATAGTATATATAATAGTAATAAATAGTGTCAAAATATAAATAGTAATAAATGATAGTAATATTAATAGATATAATATATATAATAAATAGGTTAAAATATAAATAGTAATAAATTATAGTAATAGTAATAAATATATATAATAGTAAGAAATAGTGTCAAAATATAAATAGTACTAAATAATAGTAATAGTAATAAATAGTCTAAAAATTGTAATAGTAATAAATAATAGTAATAGATATAATATATATAATAGTAGTAAATAGTGTAAAAATATAAATAGTAATAAATAATTGTAATAGTAATAAATAGTCCTAAAATAGTAATAGTAATAAATAATAGATATAATATATATAATAGTAATAAATAGTGTAAAAGACCCACATATTATTTTTATTTAATGAATGATAAGGTTTAACAAGATGAATGGATTGTCAATTGAATGATGAAGAATATTATCAGACGATTGAAAATGGTTAATGGAATGGACAAAGTCTGATTACGCACGAGGACGGTTTATAATAAGTATTTATCCACATCGGATTGTAAGACAACCATGTTGTAGTCTACAGGGAAGCGATATTATGGCAACAGGTTCTAAAGATGCAAAGTTTTGGGAAAGAAACTCTGTCCATGGAATTTCGGCTTGATGTCAAACAATTGAGGAAGAAAGGAAAGTTCTTTGCAGTTTTGGTAGTAAGACGTGTTCTTACTGTGAATATCTTACGAGGAGGAACCAGCGATTTCAGCTCAGTCGAGCACTTTCTAATGAACTAACGATAGAGTAGAGAGAGACTAGCAACGTATCTTCTGTGAGGAAGAAGCTGTAGGGAACAGAAGTGATCATCCTTTACTAGATTGTGAAATTGATTTTAACTCTGTCAAGGCAAGAATAGGGGCTCTGAGCGGCACCTCCCCAGATGTGGCTCCAGCAGTTGTCCATCTTAGGAGGAATCTGACTCTTACATAGGTAGAAGATTATGTCAGGAGTCAGGTAATTTCTAGAGTGTTGGAATGATCCAACAAGTTTCCCAGCAACTTAAGCACCCTCTAAAGTCCAACCCTTCCTCACCGTGATAGATGGGGGGGGGGGGTGCTATCTGGCTGCCAGGGTTCTTGTGAAAATCTAGGAGGAGTCAGTATCAGGATCTGTGTTCTCTGGTCGTCTTTACCCCTGTCTCTGCATGTGGGCAAGCAAAGACGTGTCAGGTGGAGAACCGCAAACCAATTGAGTTAGAGTAACTACGTTGCTTCTGTGCTTTGTGTGTTCTGAGACAGACCTTCCCTGACTTCGCATGCAACTGCTGAGCCTTGCTGTTATCACTCTCAAGTATAAACATCTGCAATCCTGCAGTTTAACGAACAGCTGCGAACAACAGGGAGGACTTCATGCAGACCCGACAATCCTGAGACACGATCTTCGTGAGCTATTATGTAGAAGTCCGACTTCCCTTAACAAATAAACAAACAAACCAGCAATCTTAGCAACAAATTGCGTTGTTTTATGACAACCATTTGCTAGAATGCTACAAAGCTTTGATAAATCCTTAATATCTTTTAAAAGTTTGCCATCATTTATATGGATGTGCCAACCACCAGCTGCAGTTTCATGCGATCACCAGGACAGATTTCTATTTAACCCCTAGATGAAACCCTGACAGAGTGGACCTAGGAGTAATGCAACTAAGAGATGACCCCCACAAAAGCTGCCAAATTGGGGTTTCACCACCGAATGTAATATCATATACAAGACAACCATATTGGATAAGATAGAAAGAGTCTACTTGGTAATGGCTTCCGGTCTTGAAAACGGAAATTGACAACCAGTGTTTAGCAAAAAAAATTCTCATTATATTTTAGGTCGAATGTTTTTTTTTAGCAATTAACAATTTTTTTGCAACAATTTTTTTAATTATTAATACATAAGAAAATCAAACTCGTTTTTATAATTGGACTATTTTTTTTCATTACAAATAATCAAGTCAAACTTTTTTTTATAATTGGAATTTTTTTTTGTTTTTAGTTTAAAAATATTTTTGGTACTTCTACAGAATTTGAACCGAACTGTTTTTTTTTTTAACCCTAATCTAACCCTAGTTTTAGGTTTAGTTTGGAAAAAGTCGGTTTGGTTCGGTCCAAATTCTGTAGAAGCACCATATTTTTAAAAATAGTTTATTTGCTATTTTTTTTGAGGACTAACTTTCTTAACGAAATGTTTTAAAAAAAACAAATAAAAATTTCAGCCAAAATCTAAGTGGTCTAAAATGTGAGGCTGTTTTTTGATAAACACTGCTTGTCAGTTTCCGATTTCAAAACCTGAAGCCATCGCTAAGTGGACTTTTTCTATTTAAGCCCATATTGTTTTAACCTTAATATTTCAATGTTGAATATCCAGCCCTGACTGTGTTGTGGTTTAAGTAAACAGAATATTTCATGCTTGGCTGGAAGAATCAGATCCGGCTGTTGACGCAGAGACACCTGTATATACACAGAAAGGAATGCATGCGTTCACTAAATAAACAATACACCGCTGGAAGAGACGCTGGTGACGTGCTGGGGAGGTGTGGCTACATTGTATGCTGAGGCGACATCACAGAATGGGTGTGGCAATTGAGGATCTGTCATATTAACGACTGAAAGCGACTTGCTAGTGAATTTGAAAGATCAATTTCCATCAATTCCTGTTGCACCCTATGACCCTCTCACTAACTCTACTTTTTTTTATTATTATAAAACGTTTTCTTCGCTCTCTCTGCAGAATACGCACTAACATGGCTGAGTGTCCTCCAAGTCCGACGATCTTGGGCCAAGGTGTTCGCTTGGTTTATCTTCATGTTCGCCCATTCACAAACGTTGTCTATCCATCTTTTCTTTTGTCTACCTTTCGACCGGCTTCCTTGTATTATATCTTCAATTCATATTTTTAATAGTCCAACACTGGAAACGCTTAACGTGACCAAATAATCTCAAGACCAGATAGTTTATGATCAGTAATGAAGCGAATGATGTGGTTTGGGAAGGTTTCTACTTTCTGATATAATTTTACAGTTCAGTTGACACATTCAAGTCCGTATAAAACTACAGGAAGGACATATGCGTTATAGATTTTTGCTTTGATCTTGTATGGTATGCGTTTAGAAGTCGGTTGTGTTTCTTGTGAAGGCGGCCCAACCTAATACGATTCAAACTCTATTAATTCATCGAAAATGGACAAATAATGATATGCCATTTTATTTTGGTTCTTTTTTTTAAACACAGCAGCAATATATAACCTCGGAATCTTTTGACCAATCATAACTTCGTATTTGTCACCCTCCCTCCACATTTACTTTACTCTTTGAGGCCGAGACTTCAATTAAATCGAATTAAATTCATTGGCAAAAAATAGTAAAGTGCAACAAGCCATGTCAAAAGACCATTAAAAGATGTGTACGTCTATATAGAGTGTGAATGTTTTGTCCAAGACGACTTTAAACATGGATATGATAGACAGCGTCACTAGCTCTGGTTGGCTGTTTCACAAAGTAGAATCACAGACAGAGAATGCTGCCTTTCTTCTAATGAGACAAAAGTGACAACGGTAGGTCTTTTGCTGAGTTCTGTGGAGACCTATAACTTGGCGCTGGAGTGAAAAGCTTCTTGAAATGTATATTTAAATTCTGGCTAATGACATTTTACACCAGAAACGCGTCCTCACGCATCCTTGCTTCATGCCTGACCCGTGTCCATACGAATCGGACAAAAAGTTGTTGTTACAGACCATAGAGCGATCCCCAGACACAAAGGAATGAGAAACAGGAGACAAGTGAAAATATTTTATCTATGAATAAGAATGTATTCTCATTCAAGTTCATTTAATGGAAATGATATAAAAACATATCAACATAACACATTAGCTGGGAGCAAAGTGTGGTATCTGTTCTCATTTTTATTTTTGTTCCAATCCAGAGTGCCCGTTTTTGGGAAGCAGGATTTTCCCCACATTAAAAAACGACTTTGCGTCTAACTCTACCCTCGTGGGGAGGCAAGTAACACATAAAAATGAAAGAAATGAAGTAAAAAAATGAAAAGAGCCGTTAGGGAGTGAATGTGGAACAAAGGTAACAGAAATATAACTTGTTCTTGTAAAGTGAGTAATCACACCAAAGGTGTAAAATTGAAATGATTGCACGGGGGGAGGGGGGGGGGAAATGTCTGTGTGGTAAAATAGTACATGTAAATAAACAGGGTCTTCAAAAAGTCATCATCTATTTTTAAAAACATTAATAACATCAAAACTTGTATAAGAACAATATATATTAATAATATATTAATGATATATGTCATTCATTCAATATATGTCATTCATTCAATATATGTCATTCATTCAATATATGTCATTCATTCAATATATGTCATTCAACCGAATGACCCCTACTTGTCACACATTTCTGCAAACGGTTAACAAATGATTTCATCACAATTTTCCAAAATTTCCAGAGTTATTTTCAAATTTTCTTCTTCAATAAATAACGTTAATTGATCGATTGTTTGTGGTTTTCTTTTGAAAACTACATTTAAAAAATAATTTTAAAAATAATTCCACAAGAAAATATCAGAAGGCGCCAAGTCTGACGAGCATGCAAGCCATTGTAACATGCGATTTCACCCTATCCAACACCCAGGTAAAGATAAAACAAGATGGCGTAGTAGATGATGGCGTATAACATAATGGCGTAATACAAGATGGCGTAAAACATGATGGCATAAAACAAGATGGCATAGTACAAGATGGCGTAGTATAAGATGGCTTAAGATAAGATTGCGTAGTACAAGATGGCGTAGTAAAAGATTGTGTAAAACAAGATGGCGTAAAATAAGATGGTGCAAAACAAGATGGCATAAAACAAGACGTCGTAAAACAGGATGGTGTAGTACAAGATGGCGTAGTACAAGATTGCATAAAACAAGATGGCGTAAAACATGATGGCATAAAACAAGATGGCATAGTACAAGATGGCGTAAAACAAGATGGCGTAGTACAAGATGGGGTAGTACAAGATGGGGTAGTACAAGATGACATAAAACACGATGGCTAAGTAAAAGATGGCGTAAACCAAGATGGTGTAGTACAAGATGGCATAAAACAAGATGGCGTAGTATTAAGTGGCATAACATTAGATGGCATAAAACAAGATGGCATAAAACAAGATGGTGTAGAAAAGATTGCATAAAACAAGATGGGTAAGTAAAAGATGATATAGTACAAGATGGCATAAAATAAGATGACATAAAACAAGATGATATAAAACAAGATGATATAGTACAAGATGGCATAAAACAAGATGGCATAGTACAAGATGGCGAAGTAAAAGATGGCATAAAACATGATGGCGTAAAACAAGATGGCATAGTACAAAATGGCCTAAAAAAAGATAGCGTAGTAAAAGATGGCGTAATAAAAATGATGCAGTAAAATAATTTTATATCTTCATTTCTTTTCTAGTTAATAAGTTTTGTTATCATAAATAGTTTTGATGTTATTAAAATTTTTAAATCAATCATGATTTTTTAAGAACCTGTATATATTTAAAATTTTTAAATCAATCATGATTTTTTAAGAACCTGTATATATATATAATTTTTAAATCGATCATGATTTTTTAAGAACCTGTATATATATAAAATTTTTAAATCAATCATGATTTTTTAAGAACCTGTATATATTTAAAATTTTTAAATCGATCATGATTTTTTAAGAACCTGTATATATTTAAAATTTTTAAATCAATCATGATTTTTTAAGAACCTGTATATATTTAAAATTTTTAAATCAATCATGATTTTTTAAGAACCTGTATATATTTAAAATTTTTAAATCAATCATGATTTTTTAAGAACCTGTATATATTTAAAATTTTTAAATCGATCATGATTTTTTAAGAACCTGTATATATTTAAAATTTTTAAATCAATCATGATTTTTTAAGAACCTGTATATATTTAAAATTTTTAAATCGATCATGATTTTTTAAGAACCTGTATATATTTAAAATTTTTAAATCAATCATGATTTTTTAAGAACCTGTATATATTTAAAATTTTTAAATCAATCATGATTTTTTAAGAACCTGTATATATTTAAAATTTTTAAATCGATCATGATTTTTTAAGAACCTGTATATATTTAAAATTTTTTAATCAATCATGATTTTTTAAGAACCTGTATATATTTAAAATTTTTAAATCGATCATGATTTTTTAAGAACCTGTATATATTTAAAATTTTTAAATCAATCATGATTTTTTAAGAACCTGTATATATTTAAAAATTTTAAATCAATCATGATTTTTTAAGAACCTGTATATATATAAAATTTTTAAATCGATCATGATTTTTTAAGAACCTGTATATATTTAAAATTTTTAAATCAATCATGATTTTTTAAGAACCTGTATATATATAAAATTTTTAAATCGATCATGATTTTATAAGAACCTGTATATATATAAAATTTTTAAATCGATCATGATTTTTTAAGAACCTGTATATATATAAATTTTAAACGTGACAAGAGAGTATTTTCGATTCAATGCGAAAGAAGAATTAATTTTGGGGTAGACCGCTAAATTGGCAACACTGTTCTTTTTCCTGCTTTTGGGGAGAGGATTCATCACGTCATTATTATCTACCATGCTTTTTCATATATATATAGAGAATGGGAGAAACTTTTATAAGAGTGATGGGAAGGAAAGAAATTTTGCTTGCCATGATTTGACCGGCATCTGGCCGATCTCTACTCAGAGACCAGGAATTCCTTACTAAACAGGTGTCCATTTGAAAATGTGCATAATCCTTAAAAAAAAGAAAGATGTACTTACATTTTTGGTGTGATCATTAAGCTTTTGTCACATGACAAGCAGTGAAATGGAACTTGCCTGTAATTATAAAAATAGCACAAATTATTTATTTTCATACGAAACTAGAACGGTATCATCAAGAAAGAAATATACATATTTACTTGAAAATGGATGACGTCATAAAATATGTATCGTTTGGATTGTTTAAACTATTGCTCTCATCTTGGATGTTGTTCTCACAACGTTTCGGCCGATATAACCTCTGACCTTCTTCAGGTGTATCTTGACAATGGCTGTTATTGGTGAATAGTGGAAAAAAGTTTGTTGTTTTTTTTGCACGTACCATCGTCGTTAAAATTTCAAAATCTGTGATGTACTTACGAAAACGGAAAGAGCGTTGAGTATTTTCCATTTCTGTATTAATTCAGGTCCACACTAGTTTGGTATCAAATTTTGATTGAAAGGTTGAAAGAGAGATGCCTTTGATACTGGTAATCCGCTCGTTCTTGGTGTTGCAGGTGGTTAGGGGTTAGCGTCTTTCTTAACTACGCCCAACACATTATAGTCCATGGGGTTGCGATCAGACGAGTTCGGGGGCTAAATATTGGGAGTGATGAAGTCATCAAAGTTTTCAGAGAGTCACTACTAGGTTTCCCAAAGGGTGTGACATACAGCTGAGTTCCTGCTGCCATTTACACCCGGCGCTTGACAACGATGGATAGCAACTCAATATAGCGATTTGAATTGAGTTTAAATTCCTTTTCTAAGAAAATCACAGACCATCACAATTTGGGGAACTTCGTCTTCATGATACACTGGACTTTGTGCAGACTGTAGGCGAGCCATTTGTCATTCTGTGCGACTGAGAAGAATCTCAGGACCAGTTGCACAATGCATATCCCCAACTCGACTGAGTGTTTGATCTTGTTGAGGAGTTTCTTGGCTTTCATAAGGTGGTTCTCTTGGGCCTTAGCGGTGAGTAGTTGGCCCTTGTGACTTTTGTATGAGGAGTAGTGAAGGTCCTCATTCAGTGCTCTCTTAATTAATTTCGTTGCGCAGACAGTCAGAACGGCTGTTATGATCCTTCCTGCTAGCCACTGCTTTCACATCTCCGTCGCAATTCTGCAGCTCGCATCTCACAGCCTTCAAGTTGGCACTGAGCTGCAGCTAAGATTTCCGAAATTTTTAATAATTAATATATATATATATATATATATATATATTGAAGATCAAAAAAACACTTTAAAAAATTCATGATTTGAAAAATTTGTTTTAATGAGAGTTAGCATTTATAATTTTTATGATTCATTTTATGACTTAAAATAAAAACTGCCTCGAAACAGCTGTAAACAACCATAATACATTAGTATATGCTCTTTATTATGAACTTTATTTGAAAAATGCTTGGAATCGCCAAAATCTGTCTCTCTCTCTCATATTTTGTTAAATCTATATAATGCATCCAAGTCAAACAATTCAAAAACATATTGAGGAAAGGTATCCAGGAGGTTGACTGAAGATTGATCCAGGTAATGAGTGACAGCCCAAAAGACGAAAAATTGAAAAGTTTGAAAAAATTGAAAAAGTTATCCAGTCGTGAGATGCGTCCACAATCGAAGCAGTGCAAAGATACTTTGCTTGAACTTTGAATTATAATAAAATTTGAATGGCACCTTATTTTATTGTTTCATTTTGTATTATGATATATATATATATATATATATATATATATATATATATATATATATATATATATATATATATATATATCGTACCATCATTGACGTTTATCAAATTAACAAAGAAATAAGTTTCTTTATTCTTGTTTTTTGATGAAAAAAAAAAAAAAAAAAAAAAATGACTCAATACTGGTCACCCCTGAAGAAGGAATTTTATTCCGTAATCGATAGGATTAATGTAAGAAAAAAAAAAATTAATCTTGTATTGCTAATTTGGCTTATATTTCAATTTTATTAACTTTCCATGCAATACTTTGAAACTTGAACGATAAACACACACACATTATATATATATATATATATATATATATATATATATATATATATATATATATATATGTGGTGTGGTGTGGTGAAGAAAAACTCCCATCCACCAGCTCCTCGGGTTGTGGATAGGGGAATGGCTTTTAAATATAAAGGTTAGCTGTGAACATTTATCACGGGTTGCCCTTTGGCAAGGCATAGTACCTGGAAGCCTAACCCTAACCCTGCCAAGGATACAGTGAAGATTTTATGTTAGATATGGACGAGTGGTAGGACCTTTGGTGAAAGACAGCCGCTGATACCTTGGTATCTGGTCAGCAGCCTCTGGTCCACACTGCATATCTAGCTCATGTATGGCTCCAAGAAGTCTCAATGCATGTGACGGCCACAACTCAGCACCAGGTTTCAGCTGACCTACGAGCTAGATGTTGTTGAAGATTTCCCATATCTTGGCTCAAACATCTCGTTGGATACAGAAATCAAGAAAAGTATTGGTAAAGCAGCAGGCACCTTGTCTAAGCTAAATGGTCGATTTTAGGAAAACTCCTTACTCAAAGTCAGCACAAAAATGTCAGTCTATAGTGCTTGCATTATAAGAATCCTACTGTATGGCAGTGGGACATGGACACCCTATGCTAAACGAGAAGAAAAGTTGCAGATATTCCATCTGAGAAGCCTGCGTTTTATCCTTGGTATCAGATGGGAACACAAAAAGACAAATGTTGAGGTGCTTGAAATAGCTGGTCTGAAATCCATGTATACACTGCTGAGGCAACGCCAACTGAGATGGCTTAGTCATGTTCACAGGATGGCTGATGGCAGAATTCCCAAAGATCTCCTTTATGGAGAGTTAAAATATACATGGATGTCTGCAAGAGAGACATGAAGGCCCTTGACATCGATCCGTCATCTTGAGAAAACCTTGCCTCTGACAGAGTTGCATGGAAAATAAAAGCCAAACGATAGCTTGACATCGGGGAAGCAAAGTGGAAGACAAAAGCCGCTGAAAAGCGTGCAAGGAGGAAAGAAAGGGCAAAAGCAAGTGAGCTTCCTCATCCACCCTCCTACTTCATCTGTGGCAACTGTGGCAGAGACCGCAAGGTCCGCATAGGCCTTCTCAGCCATAGCAAGAAATGCTTAGGTAAAGTCAGTATGCCCCTTGGGGCATCGGCATCACTAACAAGACTGTAAATACTGAAACTAGCCGGCAGAATCTGCAAGTGTCATTCATGGTCTGACACGACCGACGAACGCCTACTATATATATATATATATATATATATATATATAAAATTACATAAACAATATTATAGCCTTACGTCAATCAAGCAACGTTTCGACATGCTACTGCATCCTGTCAAAGGCAGAATGAAAATCAAATCAAAATCAAAAGTGAGAATTCATAGCCTCGCATTGGAAAACACCAGCTGAAGGCAAATTTTAAGGGAGAAAGAAAGGGGATAAGAAGTGTGTTAGAGAAAGAAAGGGGATAAGAAGTGTGCTAGAGGAGGTGGGGAAGTCGACCAGATTCTATTTTGGTTAAGTTCAGGTTAGCTTTGTTTAAAATCCAGCTTTAGATGTAAAAATAGATTTTAAAGCAGGAAGTGATTAAGTAGCACAATACATTAGAGTGGTATGGGGAGATAGACAAGTGGTTGAGTTATAATAAGTGATTGGAGGCTACAGAGGTTGTATCAAGGGAGGGGGGGGGGGTGAGGATATAAGACTAATATTAATGAATTTATGCTGGGATTGGCAAAGGATTAATGCTGGGTTCAAAGTTTAGGGAAAAGAAACTAAAAACTAAAGGTCAAATAAAAATGCGAATATAATTAAAGTGTAAAGAATTAAAGTTCAATTTAGAAAGGAGTTTAAAAGTGTACATGATATCAAAGTTTATTTAGAATTCAGACATATTTTGCATAAGTGTATGTGGGTAAGAAAGAAAAATAATAAGTTCTGAGTTATTGAAAAGCTCATACTTACGTTTTAAGAATTGCCCCATCGTCCAGGTAGGGGTCTTGCCCAAGCTTTGATTGCTTTAGTTTTTTTCTCATTTCGGACAACTGACACTCGATCCATATACGGAAACTGTCCATTTGGAAACGATCGTATTTTTCACTTTTCAGTTTTTGGATGTCCATTCCCAAGTTGTTATTCTGCAAAATAAAACAAAATTCTATGAAATTATTTAAAAACTTTATTCAAAATGGCCGATTACAAATGATAAAACATTCCTTCTTGGCCTTTTCGCTAGGAGCAAAGTGTAGTATCTGGCTTTCCGGAGTCGAACTTTGACAGAGGAATCTGTGTGGAACCCTGCGGCCGATACCGCCTTTCTCGACATTATTCTCGACCATTTGGTCGTAGGTTGAGAGGTGAATTACAGTTCTTCACTGAGTGCCGAGCCATGTTTAAAAAGCTTCCTCGGTTCAGTAACCGTTCTCGATCTTCTAGAAAGGAACTCCACGATCCGTTTGTCGAGCGGTTCCGGTAGTTGGAGAAGGAGATTCGCTCCAAATAGAGTTGCATGACAGGTACAAATAATCTCAACAACTCAAGTTCTCCCTGGCCTGGCGTTACTCATCAATGCCCGATCATGCTTTCTTCCAATGCTGCAAACTCCGGCGGTTTTGGGAGTATGTCAACGAGGTGACGGCTCATATCAATCCCGAGCATCCTTTGCCGTTAAACGTTGGGCTTGCATGGAACAGGGAGAGACGAATAGTGTTTCTTGCGATCCTGGCTGTAGCGAATGGTGGTATGGACGTCGCGTCTGAGAGATGACCAAGGTGTTGAATCTTTTGCTGATCGGGATCTGATCGCTTTCTTCAAGCACCAGCTGAAGATCAAGATCAGATGTGATAGAAAAAGAAAAGATTACATTCCTCAGTTTTTGAAAAAAGGTGGATACAAGTAGTGAGCTTGTGTGTACGAAAAGGAGTCATGTATGAATACGTGTTCCCTGCCTGAGCATGGCACACGTGGTTCCTGGTCATGTCGGACCCCAGCTCTTCGGGTAAGTTTAGCCTCTTAGTTAGTACCGTGAATGAGTTACCCCCCACCCCTCCCGGTAATAAAAATCCTCCAAGATGCCCACTCCCCACTTTAAATTTTTTTGTCCTTGGACTCACCCAAATTGCACTTATCTTAGAGGACACCACAAACCCTCCAAACTCCATCCCCCGTTTTCTTTTTTCTCCAACTTAGATCTCACTCCCATTTAGAGATTGACCTGCTTGTTTTCGGTCCTGAACAAACCGTAAAACAGTGAGCGGTCTATTATTTAGAAACGGTTGGGAGGATCTAACCAAATCTTTTTGTTTTTTGTTCTTTCCCCACACCCCGTTTTATTCCAATGAAATATTTGTATATATGTGTATTTATGAACAATAAAATTTCAAACCAATTTGGGGATATCTTGAGTTGGATGTACCCTAGTGTAAATGTGGTATTGTGGTGACTGAAATGATTCTAGTTAAGAGGAGGATAGACGTTATTATCACTATAGATCAGAATGCCCAACAACACCCATTAACCCCACACTTTTGATGGCCTTGTGCCTAATTTGGCTTAAATGTAAATTTTTTATATTTTCTGCAAATAAATAATGCAAAGTGTAGTATCTGTTCTGATAATACATTTCCTCTTTTCTGTCCCCCTTTTAGACTAAGGCCATTTTTATTTTCGTAGCAAACCAAAGTGCCCTTTTTTGGGGAGTTGGAATTTCCCCACATTAAAAACCGACCTTGTGTCTAACTGCCCTTATGAAGAAAAAAATATATAGGGATTCACACTTGACCTTTTGGCTAGGAGCAAAGTATAGTATCTGTTCTGATACTAAACTTCGTCTTTTAGGCCACGGTCAGTGAAGGAAAAATCCTTTTAGACTGAGGTAATTTTTATTTTTGTCTCAATCCAGAGTGCCACTTTTTTGGGGGAGGTGGATTTTCCCCACATTAAAAACTGACCTTGTGCCTTACTTTGTCGTCCTTGTAGGGAGGCAAGTAAATAAGAACAAGTAAAGCATGAGTGGCCCATCTGCGATCGTCACAACTTGAACAAGCATTTATCACAACTGTTAGTTCATTTGGGGTAGAATTCGAGATACAGGCCGCCCCCCCCCACCTCCAAATGCCACCCATGAAATCGTTCACACTCCTTTAGATGTGTCTAGGGCACTGTCAACACTGGGGGGGGGGGCGTGCACAGTGTGGCAAGACTATCCATCTATCTATATGTCTGCCTTTCTCTCTCTCTCCCACGCTCTGTCAGCAAGGGTTGTAGAATATGCTGACTGCACCTCAGTAGAGGGATAAGACTCCCCCAACGGGGTCATTAGTGCACCGTGCGTAGCGACCCGTGATGTCTAAGAACGGGATTCAGGTGGCTGAGCAATCTGTGTCCTGGTTGCCTAAATGGTCACATGATTTACAACATTCCAGTTTAGGCCTTACTTGGACTAGACGGGTGGTTGGAAAAGCCCGATCCGACGAAGCGATTAGTCACGACATGCCCTAGCAAAAAAAAAGAATGAACAAGCCGCGCATGTGTGGTCCCCCTCTGTATGTGACTCGATGTGGCGAGTGTAAAATGCAATAAATTTGGGCAATTTGGGGCATTTTTGACCCGCCTTTGACCCCCTGGGGGCGCGAACCAGAATTTTTCTGAGGTCAAGGATGCTCATTTTATATCCAGAACAATTGCCTCTACATTTTGGCCAAGTTTCAGAAAAATTGAATGGATGGATCAAACGTTATGGGAGGAAAGGGTCATTTTTTGCCCTTTTGGGGGCTTTTGACTCCCTGAGGGCGCGAACCAGATTTTTTCCAAGGTCAGCGATACTTATTTTCTATTAGGAACAATTGCCTCCACATTTTGGTCAAGTTTCAGAGAAATTGAATGGATGGATGAAAAGTTATGGGGGGCTAACAAGATTTTTTTTTTTAATCGGAGAATGTCACTTTCTACCCTGACCAAAGTTACAACTTCATGCAAAATTTCAGAGAAATTCAATGGATCGTTGCAGAGAAAATTCCGGACGGACGGACACGCGGACGGACACACGGACGGACGGAAATGCCTCAAAACATAGGTCTCCTGATTTTATAAATCGGGGGACCAAAAAGAAAACCTAATCGTGGTTGTACGATTAAACCTGATCTTTCTTCGATCAGACCCCCCCCCCCACTTCTGTAACTTGTAGACACTAAAAGGCAATGGTTGAGGGTCAATCGTACCAAGGAAGTAAAAGACTTGATCACTGCTTCATGTTACTAAACATCAGTTTCTCGGTATTAATTCTGGAACTAGCAGTGACTCTAATGATGCAAGTCTACTTGTTGTGTATCCCGTCTCAGCCAAGGCAATTGGAATTCCCCCTTTGTATATTCTCAACAGGTTGGACCTCGAAATGGATGGCAGAACACAGAAGCAATGAATAATTATTCTTTTTTTTAATGGAAAAACAAATAAAACAAAAAACAAAAGAGCAGGTGAAGCGCTCTTCTGGGGAAGCGGCGGGGTCAGATTGTCTCTTGATAAAAGTACTGGTTCCCCATCACTTTACTGGGTAAGTGTCAGGAAGGGCATCCAGACTACAAAAATCTTGCCGCCTCAAATAAGGAAAATGACTTTCAAAGAAAATCGGTTAAATTTCATGCCATGTTTAAATGTTTGAAAAGTCTGGTAAGATTGTTGAGTTTCTTGAGAGAAGATATATTGACTTGTGTTAGGTCTAAGAAACTCGTTGGAGAGGTAAATCTGCTAGAATGATTGGGAATGAAAAGGGAACAGCTGGTGTTGGTACTCTTAGGATGACCCTATAATTTTGGCCCCTAATTCACAGTGAATAACGTCTCAGTGGCAAGTGAAAAAAAAAGGAAGATGTAGTGTCGTGCCTTCGTGCATTTGGAAACGGCAACAATGTTTACACCCGAGATACAAGCGTATCCTAATTACCTCCCTTACATTCTGTAGTTACCTCCCTTGTATATTTCTCATGCTATATAAATAAATGCTTACGTGTCGATCGACCTTTTACGAAGGAAGCGATCGGAGCGCATGCATCAACAGTTTGTCTCTCTTATTTATTTTTGTGTTCTTACTTGAATTGTTATGTATGTGAAGCCGTTACCCCACGAGCTGGACACTAATGGAAACACAATAACAAACCGACAAAGCAGAAACGCTACAGATGAGGCCAAATTGTATCCTGGCGTACATTTGAAGAACGATTTATCTTTATATAAGGTGACCCATAAAAAATGACACCCATGGAATGATCGGATCAAGACTAGAATAAGAACCCCAGATCATTAACACAAGACGCGGGACATGTTTTGGAATCACCGGTTGACCTCGCAATACACGTGGTCTCTATTTACAAAACACTTGTAAATAAATCTTTTATTATTTTAATAAATGCAGTATATTTCGGATTTTTTTTTTCTTTTAACATGTTAATATTTATTTTAAGGCAGAGAGTCCATAAATAAAACAAATAAAATATTAACATGTTTTCTTTTAAAACATGTTTTTGTGTCACTATTTACTTGCCTCCCCACGAGGGCAGAAATAGGGGGGGGGGGTTATGAAATATTTATCATCGTACTTAAGTAATCTTTCGTTTTGTAGGGTAAATCAAGCTTCCCAAAAAGGGGCACTCTGGATCTTACCTCAGTTTAGAAGATTTTTCCATACTACATTTTGCTCCTAGCCCGAGGAGGCAAAACGGAAGATTATGCAAGTTATTTTAATAAATAAAAACGAAATATATACGCTTTTTTAAAAATCTGCAATCCAACCATATTTGGTACAAATAAACATCAGTTTATACCTGACTTGTCCACTAAGTTTCAATCATAACTGTCCAACAGTTTTTGTCTTATCGACATTCAATGAGAGGCTGCAAATATTTGATAATTTCTCTAAGTACCAATGTCAATTTAAAAAAGAAATTAAAACAAATCGATCCCTTACATAAAAAAGCACTAACTCTAAGGGAGATAAATCTGTTTTAAGAAAACAATTATCTCCCTTTTATATTTTTGTACTTTTTACATTTGATTTGATTGAAATAAATCAATTATTGTAAGCTTCTTCCTAACAATATGTAGAGTTGCTAATTACTGGACATTACTAAGAAATTTCTTACTAAAACTTTTCTTGGTAATTATTATTTAGTAGTAATTTTGGTCTTCACATGTCCGCCCCCAGTCGTGGACCCTAGTCGCATGTTTGCCATTCCTGTATTATGGATCGCCTTGGTTTTATTACATTACATTATAACAACATTCTGTATATAAACACTGTATTAGCATTTTTTTGTTGTTTTTGCGAAATGTGGTTAAACTTTGTTTTTACTAATGAGTCACCACTTATAAAGGCCAAAAGCCACTCGAGGAAAAGGGTTAATAATGAAGAATATTGAGGGGATTGAAAACGATGGAAATCTCATCCTCATCTGTTCATCACCAATCTGTTGCATTGTAGTGTGACATTTATTAAGAATGTTAGATAGCGAAATGGGTGTTTGGATGGAAAGATTTGAGTGACACCTAAAGGTCAGAGGTGACCTCAAAGCAGAAGTTTTCACTAATTTTTGATGGACTAAAGTACTACATTCAAACAGATATAGAAATTCATCTTTTTACAAAGTTATTTAATCAAATCTTCAAGATGAATCGCGAATTCTTTAAAGCCATTGTTACATCAATCCATGTATATGAAAGTAGCATGTGGACTTTTACCAAAAGATTGGAGAAGAAAATTGATGGTGCCTACACCAGAATGCTAAGAGTTGCTCAACATCCTCTGGAGGCAGCACCCCACGAGACAGTAACTCTACAGACACCTTCCTCAGAGAGAGAAGAAACAGATTTGCTGGATACTGCTAGAGGGCTAAAGATTAAATCATCAGCGATGTTCTTTTGCAGATGCCAAAACAGGATGTGGCTCAGTGGGGAGACCGCACAGAACCTGCATAAAGCAACTAGCAGAAGACTCACCTGATGTGATGGAGGATAGAGTGAGCTGGCATGAAAAGATAGAGGTAATAATTATAGAGGATTAAAGTTGATGGACCAGGTCCTAAAAGTGGTTGAGAGAATAATTGAGTATTGATTTACTCCTCTCCAGGAGTTAGGCACAAGGCCAGTTTTTATCTTACTCCCACAAGTAAGATGTGACCCACGGTCGGGTCGGGAAGTGGGGTTTAAAAAATTGCCTGGGCACCCCCGTCGGCATTCCCCGGTGGGGGCGCCTCAGACAGTAAGCAACAAACTTACTCCTCCCCAAAGAGGGGAGGCAAAGCCTGGGAGGGTGGTGGACCTCCTAGAACTGCACAGGACAGACCCATAGACCGGCGTATATCAAGCCCCGAAGGCCAAGACAATACCAGTTTATGGGGTGCAGTATCCATCGGAACAGATACTACACTTTGATCTTAGCCAAAAGGAATTGAGTATTGATTTACTCCTCTCCAGGAGTTAGGCACAAGGCCAGTTTTTATCGTACTCCCACAAGTAAGATGTGACCCACGGTCGGGTCGGGAAAGTGGGGTTTAAAAATTGCCTGGGCAGCCCGTCGGCATTCCCCGGTAGGGGCGCCTCAGGCAGTAAGCAATAAACTTACTCCTCTCCAAAGAGGGGAGGCGAAGGCTGGGAGGGTGGACCTCCTAGAACTGCACAGGACAGACCCATAGACCGGCATAAATCAAGCCCCGAAGGCCAAGACAATACTAGTCTA
Source organism: Sepiola atlantica (assembly GCA_963556195.1). Taxonomy (NCBI): domain Eukaryota; kingdom Metazoa; phylum Mollusca; class Cephalopoda; order Sepiida; family Sepiolidae; genus Sepiola; species Sepiola atlantica. The sequence continues at coordinate 21,763,901 of OY744554.1, read as the reverse complement.
TGGGGTGCAGTATCCATCGGAACAGATACTACACTTTGATCTTAGCCAAAAGGAATTGAGTATTGATTTACTCCTCTCCAGGAGTTAGGCACAAGGCCAGTTTTTATCGTACTCCCACTAGTAAGATGTGACCCATGGTCGGGTCGGGAAAGTGGGGTTTAAAAATTGCCTGGGCAGCCCGTCGGCATTCACTTTGATCTTAGCCAAAAGGAATTGAGTAGCAAAGAAGAAGTCAGATAAACATAGATGAAATGCAAATGTCTGGGCAAAATACCACTGATACTATATTTATTCTGAGATGAATACAAGAGAAGTAGCTTGGTAAGAAGTATTTTACGTTTGTAGATTTAGAGACATTACCACAATCAGATAATGATGATTAGTAATAAACACAAAATGTATGATTATTATGACTATTTAGTATTTTAACAGAATTTGCTGCTGATTGCAAAAATGTCTTTACATTTCCTGCTGAAAAGTAAGATGGCCTCCCCTCGAAAAATATCCCAAGCAGGGGCATTAGTATTTTCAAAGAAAATAAATTGGATTAAAATTTATTCTTTTTAATAACACGCACCAATGTTCAACAAAAAAAAAGGCTATGCAGAATTGTCTGCTGCATTACTATTTAGATCTAATTTCGAAAATCGAAAGTCTGATTACTTATGGGGACACTTTATGACAAGTATGTGTTGACACTGGATTTGAAAACGACAATGTTGTAGTCTGCAGGGAAGCAGTTCCGTGGTAATGTGTTCCACAGATTTGAAGCCTTCGAAAAAAACTCTGTTCATGGAAAATTCGCCTGATGCTAAGCACACGGAAGGAAAGTTCTTTTCAGTTGTGGTAGAGAGATGAGTTTTTGCTGTGAATGTCTTACATTTGCTATGGGTTAAATACCGTAAAAAGGGTTGATATGCCGTAAAACAGAGAAATCAATAATAAAATAAGACAAAAAGATAAAATTAGATCATTCCGCTTGTGTCAGCTGTGATCCAATGTGGTTGGCCCTTTTGACTTACATGTTCCTCGATTTCAGCTTTCATCTGATCATTTTCTTTGCGATAATCTGCGGTGTTCAACTTACTCATGATAGACGACAGCATGATGTCGACATCCTTCCGTTCGGCTTTTTGCTAGAGAATAATGAGAAAAGACACAATATATTTATCCTGAGACAAATGCAAGAGAAGTATCTTGGAAGAACCTGTATTATTTTGAGAATAAAGAGACAAGTAGTTGAGGGAATAATTGAGGTTGAGTGAATAAGGATATGTATCTGGTGACAAAGTGGACAGCAAAGAGTGCAATCTGAACAAGCCAGATTTCCAGATATGCTACGAAGGGAAAAAGCCAAAAGAATGAAGTATTCAGGATAACTAAACAGATAGCAAAGACAAATTTTTTTTTATTTTTTTAACATAGTTCACCCCAAACAAGGCAGACCGCCACTGTAGACGTAAGGAGCTACTGAGAAAAAAGGGTAAGAGTTTTTTTGTTTTTTTTAGGGGGGGGGGTCAACCTAAATTGGGAGCTGTGCAGCGAGATGTCTGTTTACATTAGTTTTAAATTTCTGCATGTCAGTACCGTCAGGAAAACAGGGAGCAGGGAGGGAGTTCCAGAGTCAAGCAGTATGAGGAAAGAAGCTTTTGGAGTAGAAAGCTCTTCGGCATCTGGGGACCTCCACAGTGAATGGATGGGATTTGACAGATTGTCAGGTTGGTCTAGTGAATTTGCGTCGTGGGGGCACCAGAGCAGCAAGTTCATCAGAGCACAGTCCATTGAAATACTTGTAAAACAAGCACAAAGAAGCAACATTGCGGCGGTGAGATAGGGGCTGGAGCTTGGTGGATAGTGAGGGACCTATCAAGTTGGCGACTCTTTTTTGGACCTTGTCTAAGAGGGAGAGACTAGTGGATGATGCACCAGCCCATATGTGGCAACAATACTCCATGCATGGGCGGATGGTCGCTTTGTAGAGATATAGGATAATGTCAGGTGTGAGAAGTTTACTAGCACGGTAGAGGGATCCCACCTTCTTTGCAGCAGCCCTGGCAATGTCTTCAATGTATTTATTCCAATTCATGTTATCTGTGAAAGGTTAGGCCGAGGAGTTTGAATGATGAACTCTCAGGTAGGGTGTTATTTGCCACGACAATCGGTGGTTGAAGAGGTTTCTTGTAGTTATTGAAGGAAAGTAGCTTTGTCTTTGCAGCATTAAAAGTTACCATCCAGTTTTTACCCCAATCCACTACAAACTGGAGGTCATTTTCTAAGGATTCATTCATTGCCTCAGATATGTGCGCATCGGTTTTGCCCACATGACAAGAGTAGAGTGTGGTGTCATCAGCAAATATTCCTATCTCAGTCTCAATTACATCAGGGAGGTCATTTATGAAAATCAGGAACACTAGGATGGATTCTTGGGGTACACCAGCATTTATGTTATGTTGCTTAGATGAATGGCCTTCGAGGACAACCTGGATCTTTCTTTTGGTTAGGAAGGATTTAATTATATTAAATATGGATATTGTTGGAGAGAAGTGCCTTCGAAATGACAATGGACAACAAATGAACATGACAAGAGGGATGCTTGGAAATGCCATTATGGGAGATTGTTGACTACTGAGCATTCATGGAATCTAAAAGTTGCAGAAGCAGAAAGTGGTCCAGCTATAAGAATTGAAAAGGAAAATGGTACAGGAAGCTGTGAGTAAGATGAAGATAAGAGTAAGGTTAGAGAACCCTCAGGCATTGTTGAAGATATGTTGAAGGCTGCGGGTGAAACAAGCATTGAGATTATCACAGACTTGACAAATCAGATCATAAAAAGGCTGTTCCGAAAGACGGGGATCTTAGTGCAATTGTGAACCGTTACAAAGGTAAAAGGGGTAGGGGTTCTCTAGATAGAGGTAATTACAGACTTAAACTTGATGGATCAAGTTGATGGATCAGGTTGATGGATCAGATCTTGAAAGTGATTGAGAGAATAACTGAGCAGCAAATAAGAAGTGAGATAAAGTTCTTGATAGGTAATTACAGAGGCTTTCAGTTGATGGATCAGGTTGATAGATCAAGTTGATGGATCAAGTTGATGGATCAAGTTGATGGATCAAGTTGATGAATATAGTTGATGGATCAGATTGAGAGAATAACTGAGCAGCAAATAAGAAGTGAGATAAAGTTCTTGATAGGTAATTACAGAGGCTTTCAGTTGGTGGATCAAATTGATAGATCAAGTTGATGGATCAAATTGATAGATCAAGTTGATGGATCAAGTTGATGGATCTGGTTGATGGATATAGTTGATGGATCAGATTGAGAGAATAACTGAGCAGCAAATAAGAAGTGAGATAAAGTTCTGGGTAGGTAATTACAGAGGCTTTCAGTTGATGGATCAGGTTGATGGATATAGTTGATGGATTAGATTGAGAGAATAATTGAGCAGCAAAAAAGAAGTGAGATAAAGTTCTGGATAGCTAATTACAGAGGCTTTCAGTTGATGGATCAAGTTGATGGATCAGATTGAGAGAATAACTGAGCAGCAAATAAGAAGTGAGATAAAGTTCTGGATAGGTAATTACAGAGGCTTTCAGTTGATGGATCAGGTTGATGGATATAGTTGATGGATTAGATTGAGAGAATAACTGAGCAGCAAATAAGAAGTGAGATAAAGTTCTGGATAGGTAATTACAGAGGCTTTCAGTTGATGGATCAGGTTGATGGATCAAGTTGATGGATTAGATTGAGAGAATAACTGAGCAGCAAATAAGAAGTGAGATAAAGTTCTGGATAGGTAATTACAGAGGCTTTCAGTTGATGGATCTGGTTGATGGATATAGTTGATGGATCAGATTGAGAGAATAACTGAGCAGCAAATAAGAAGTGAGATAAAGTTCTGGATAGGTAATTACAGAGGCTTTCAGTTGATGGATCAGGTTGATGGATATAGTTGATGGATTAGATTGAGAGAATAATTGAGCAGCAAATAAGAAGTGAGATAAAGTTCTGGATAGGTAATTACAGAGGCTTTCAGTTGATGGATCTGGTTGATGGATATAGTTGATGGATCAGATTGAGAGAATAACTGAGCAGCAAATAAGAAGTGAGATAAAGTTCTGGATAGGTAATTACAGAGGCTTTCAGTTGATGGATCAGGTTGATGGATATAGTTGATGGATTAGATTGAGAGAATAACTGAGCAGCAAATAAGAAGTGAGATAAAGTTCTGGATAGGTAATTACAGAGGCTTTCAGTTGATGGATCAGGTTGATGGATATAGTTGATGGATTAGATTGAGAGAATAATTGAGCAGCAAAAAAGAAGTGAGATAAAGTTCTGGATAGGTAATTACAGAGGCTTTCAGTTGATGGATCAAATTGATGGATCAAATTGAGAGAATAACTGAGCAGCAAATAAGAAGTGAGATAAAGTTCTGGATAGGTAATTACAGAGGCTTTCAGTTGATGGATATAGTTGATGGATCAGAGTGAGAGAATAACTGAGCAGCAAATAAGAAGTGAGATAAAGTTCTGGATAGGTAATTACAGAGGCTTTCAGTTGATGGATCAAGTTGATGGATCAGAGTGAGAGAATAAGTGAGCAGCAAATAAGAAGTGAGATAAAGTTCTGGATAGGTAATTACAGAGGCTTTCAGTTGATGGATCAAGTTGATGGATCAGAGTGAGAGAATAACTGAGCAGCAAATAAGAAGTGAGATAAAGTTCTGGATAGGTAATTACAGAGGCTTTCAGTTGATGGATCAAGTTGATGGATCAGAGTGAGAGAATAACTG
>OY744554.1:21696606-21754106 GCA_963556195.1 Sepiola atlantica | reverse complement strand
CAATTTTCAGTGTTATCTAGTGTATCGATAGCAAACGAACTTCCGGCCTGGATAACTTTTTTCGCTTTTTGACCACCATTCACCACTTGGATTATTCTTTAATCAACATCTTGGATGTCTTGCCTTGAGCTATTTTGTAGACTTGTTGACTTGGATGAATTGTATAGTTTTACTAAATAGTATGTTTTGGGCCGACATATTTGATGTTTTATATACCTTTATGTATTTTTCTATATATATTTTTTTAATATATTTTCAAAGTTTAATTTTTATTACTGCAGTAATGTCATTGCGGTAATGGTCCTCTGAGGAGAAGATTTTCTTTGAAAACTCACGAGTTAAGGACTTTAAAGAACTTTGTAAGAACATTGAATTGTAATAAAATTTGATTCGTACCTCATTTTATTCTTTCACTTTATCTATTGCTATATATATATATATATATATATATATATATATATATATATATATACAAAAGATATGAAAATAAAAGCATAGTGTATACCTTTAAATTTGAACCTATCATGAAAGAATTGATGCTCGATATACGAGATAGAGCAATTATATAGACAAATGAAAGAAGAGAAATAAAAGTTGTGAAAATACAAAATCTACTACGTTTTCAGTTGTTCAAAACAAGGTATATTCAATTAAAAAATATCTATTTTTCTTTCCTTAAGCCATGGCTTTTCAAAGAATGGATTCTTATCATCAGAGAAATATAAATAGATAAGTTGGTAAAAGAAATACCAAAAAGTCATAATTTGAAAAGATGTAAATACAAGTATGATAGATAGATTATAGGCAAAAATGTAGAAAATGTCTAAAGAGAAAACATTGAAAATAGTTTCATTTCTCTTCTTTCATTTCTCTCGCTCTCTGTCTCTCTCTCTCTATATATATATATGGGAAAATGAAAAAGGAAAACCAAAAATCAGGATGATGATATAGAGAAAAGATGTCATGCGAGTACAGATACATGTAGGGTAGACATATTGGGAGGAAAAATAAAATAAAATGAAAATAATGGCCACTACTCGGTGGACGTCCGTACTTGTTAGAGAATAAAAATGAATGAAGAAAATGAGTGGGGAAAAATGGAAGGGTGGGGTGAGCAAGGACTACTGTGGCTGGTGGTAAGAGAAAGAGGTGGGGGATGAGCAGGGGTAAAGTGGATGGCAGAGAGAGAGTGGAGGAAGAGGGGGGAGGGAGGTGTTTGACCAGATGGCTGCGGTCAAGATTGAAGGAGAAAAGTAAGTTGGAATGTTTGTGTGTGGGGGGTGTATGCAGGGAAAGGAGGATGGGTAGAGAGGGAGGGGGGGCTGTGATTTTGGTGGATGGGCGAAAGTTATGGTCTTAGAGAGCGTTTTGAGAAAATGAGGGAATTTAAGAAGAGGTATGGGAGAAAGTAGTTGAGAGGGGGAGAGGGAGGATGATGAAGTCTTGTAAATAAAGACGAAACGTTGATGTACACATAAAAAAGCATCCATTTTTTGGTTTTCCTTTTTCATTTTCCCATCACGTCGGATTACCTTCATCCTTCTCTTCCCATATATATATATATATATATATATATATATATATATATATATATATATATATACAACCTCTACTACTAATTATTCCATTTTGATTTCATTTGAAAATCCATAAAGTGTGACAGATCTGTGTAAGTTTGATAAGGAGAGTTTGAATTACCTACTAGACACCATTCTCGAGTGTATGTACAAGGGTTTGTCAGGACAACTTGACATGAGGATACTTCACCCTACAAGCAAACCCCGACCAAATATTCAAAATAACATTGTATTCGAAGCCCAAATAAGATCCCCTCGACACGGCTATACACTTGCTCATACGAGGAATAGTGCACCTTCTCCTAGTGATGTAACCTCAAGTTACAACACTTAGCTGGATACTCCACCAGACGAGATTAATTCTTGTCCTAGGATCCGGTAAGACGAAGAGATCACAAGAAAGATGTACTATAACGCAGTTAATTGGTCAATTGGGGAGAGGAAACTTAATGTTCTTCACTTCTTTACTAACTCAACGTTTTACAGGTAATAGATAACTTAAATGGAATAAATCTATGTATCTCATATAGAGATCAAGTGTTACCCTGGGAAGGGGCCCCTTGATTACTGAGAACTTCGACTGAAGTAAAATGAAACATGTAAGGAGAGAGTATGAATGCCTACTAGACACTATCCTCGATTGTCTTTGGTCTCTCTGTACAGATATGTGTCAGGATACGTGGCATGCTAATAAGTATAATAGAATGGTCAAGTTCCTAGAAGCATTTAAAAAAAAATTAAAATTTGAAAATCAATCAAAAAGCCGTTGAAAGCCACTGTAGCATGCCACATGCTCAAGTTCTAAATAAAGGGTGTTCAAACACACCGTTTCATTATATTCAAGGGAATGCGACAACAAGTGTGTTAACGGACGTTACTAAAAAAAGCTAATTTTTTTTACTAATATATGACAGAAACACCGAATATGACTATGTGGAAAGGTTTTATACTCGAAAAATTTCAGACAAAAGTGAAAAAAAAAAAATATTTGCATCTTATCAGTGGCTTTTAACGGCTTTTTGCTTAATTTTCACATTTACATTAAATAAACAAGATGCTTCTAACAACTTGCTCAAATTGTGAGTGTTTTAATCAATGGCTTTCATGCTGACTGTTGGCTTCTAAGTTTTGCTGTCTACACCCTGTGCTGATGAAGAGAATTGATATTAATAAAAAAATATCATCTCAGAAACGATCGTACACTAACTGTTGTCATGTTGAATTCTTGGAGCGTAAACAAATGATCTTGTAATAAAGTTCATCTATTTTATAATAGCTCTGGTCGATCTGACAGGTCTACCATTGGGCTGATTCTATACTTGCAGTATTTCTGGGTATTTGGACAATATACCTTTGCCTTTCCTCCGATGAGATAAGCGTTGGCGAGCTACTTATCTGTCAATTCTGCTCCTTGTCTTACTTAAGACTTCTTTAATATTTCTATAAGCCCCGCCCCCCGTTGAGCTTCGTTAAATACTGACAGTCGTGTTGCATAAAGAATTCACTCCTCTATCTACGAAGAATATCCCCATCCCTACTGAAGACACCTACAGACGAAGCTAGAGAGGCAGCATCAATAAGTTTGTGAAGAACATTAGGTAGAGAGCTTACCAATATGACAGCACTGCTAGATTGAAGAACCAGCAAAATAATGAAGCGAATAAACTTCCAGCAAACTTTACATTCCATGGAGAGGAATCCCAAAGGACGGCAGCAGGGCATTACAGACTGAAATCATATAACAAACTCTGCCTGTCCTGTTTTGATTTATCCGGACCCCTACTGCCATCTTCATAACCCTAACCTTAACCCCTACTCCCATCTTCATAACCCTAACCCAAACCGTTACTCCCATCATCATAACCCTAACCCCTACTCCCATCATCATAACCCTAACCCCTACTCCCATCATCATAACCCTAACCTTAACCCCTACTCCCATCATCATAACCCTAACCCCTACTCCCATCGTCACAACTCTAACCCCTACTCCCATCATCATAACCCTAACCCCTACCCCAATCATCATAACCCTAACCCCTACTCCCATCATCATAACCCTAACCCCTACTCCCATCTTCATAACCCTAACCCCTACTCCCATCATCATAACTATAATCCTAACCCCTACTCCCATCATCATAACCCTAACCCCTACTCCCATCGTCACAACTCTAACCCCTACTACCATCATCATAACCCTAACCCCTACCCCCATCATCATAACCCTAACCCTAACCCTACTCCCATAACCCTAACCCCTACTCCCATCGTCACAACTCTAACCCCTACTCCCATCATCATAACCCTAACCCCTACCCACATCATCATAACCCTAACCCCTACTCCCATCTTCATAACCCTAACCCCTACTCCCATCATCATAACCCTAAACCCTACTCCCCTCATCATAACCCAAACCCCTACTCCCATCATCATAACCCAAACCCCTACTCCCATCATCATAACCCTAACCCCTACTCCCATCGTCACAACTCTAACCCCTACTCCCATCATCATAACCCAAACCCCTACTCCCATCATCATAACCCAAACCCCTACTCCCATCATCATAACCCAAACCCCTACTCCCATCATCATAACCCAAACCCCTACTCCCATCGTCACAACTCTAACCCCTACTCCCATCATCATAACCCAAACCCCTACTCCCATCATCATAACCCAAACCCCTACTCCCATCATCATAACCCAAACCCCTACTCCCATCATCATAACCCTAACCCCTACTCCCATCGTCACAACTCTAACCCCTACTCCCATCATCATAACCCAAACCCCTACTCCCATCATCATAACCCTAACCTTAACCCCTACTCCCATCATCATAACCCTAACCCCTACTCCCATCGTCACAACTCTAACCCCTACTACCATCATCATAACCCTAACCCCTACTCCCATCATCATAACCCTAACCTTAACCCCTACTCCCATCATCATAACCCTAACCCCTACTCCCATCGTCACAACTCTAACCCCTACTCCCATCATCATAACCCTAACCCCTACCCCAATCATCATAACCCTAACCCCTACTCCCATCATCATAACCCTAACCCCTACTCCCATCTTCATAACCCTAACCCCTACTCCCATCATCATAACTCTAATCCTAACCCCTACTCCCATCATCATAACCCTAACCCCTACTCCCATCGTCACAACTCTAACCCCTACTACCATCATCATAACCCTAACCCCTACCCCCATCATCATAACCCTAACCCTAACCCTACTCCCATCATCATAACCCTAACCCCTACTCCCATCGTCACAACTCTAACCCCTACTCCCATCATCATAACCCTAACCCCTACCCACATCATCATAACCCTAACCCCTACTCCCATCTTCATAACCCTAACCCCTACTCCCATCATCATAACCCTAAACCCTACTCCCCTCATCATAACCCAAACCCCTACTCCCATCATCATAACCCAAACCCCTACTCCCATCATCATAACCCTAACCCCTACTCCCATCGTCACAACTCTAACCCCTACTCCCATCATCATAACCCAAACCCCTACTCCCATCATCATAACCCAAACCCCTACTCCCATCATCATAACCCAAACCCCTACTCCCATCATCATAACCCAAACCCCTACTCCCATCGTCACAACTCTAACCCCTACTCCCATCATCATAACCCAAACCCCTACTCCCATCATCATAACCCAAACCCCTACTCCCATCATCATAACCCAAACCCCTACTCCCATCATCATAACCCTAACCCCTACTCCCATCGTCACAACTCTAACCCCTACTCCCATCATCATAACCCAACCCCCTACTCCCATCATCATAACCCAAACCCCTACTCCCATCATCATAACCCAAACCCCTACTCCCATCATCATAACCCTAACCCCTACTCCCATCGTCACAACTCTAACCCCTACTCCCATCATCATAACCCAAACCCCTACTCCCATCATCATAACCCTCACTCCTACTCCCATCATCCTAACCCTCACTCCTACTCCCATCATCCTAACCCTAACCCCTACTCCCATCGTCACAACTCTAACCCCTACTCCCATCATTATAACCCTAACCCCTACTCCCATCGTCACAACTCTAACCCCTACTCCCATCATCATAACCCTAACCCTTACCCACATCATCATAACCCTAACCCCTACTCCCATCTTCATAACCCTAACCCCTACTCCCATCATCATAACCCTAAACCCTACTCCCCTCATCATAACCCAAACCCATACTCCCATCATCATAACCCAAACCCCTACTCCCATCATCATAACCCTAACCCCTACTCCCATCGTCACAACTCTAACCCCTACTCCCATCATCATAACCCAAACCCCTACTCCCATCATCATAACCCAAACCCCTACTCCCATCATCATAACCCAAACCCCTACTCCCATCATCATAACCCAAACCCCTACTCCCATCGTCACAACTCTAACCCCTACTCCCATCATCATAACCCAAACCCCTACTCCCATCATCATAACCCAAACCCCTACTCCCATCATCATAACCCAAACCCCTACTCCCATCATCATAACCCTAACCCCTACTCCCATCGTCACAACTCTAACCCCTACTCCCATCATCATAACCCAAACCCCTACTCCCATCATCATAACCCAAACCCCTACTCCCATCATCATAACCCAAACCCCTACTCCCATCATCATAACCCTAACCCCTACTCCCATCGTCACAACTCTAACCCCTACTCCCATCATCATAACCCAAACCCCTACTCCCATCATCATAACCCTCACTCCTACTCCCATCATCCTAACCCTAACCCCTACTCCCATCATTATAACCCTAACCCCTACTCCCATCGTCACAACTCTAACCCCTACTCCCATCATTATAACCCTAACCCCTACTCCCATCGTCACAACTCTAACCCCTACTCCCATCATCATAACTCTAATCCTGACCCCTACTTCCATCATCATACCCCTAACCCCTACCCCCATCATCATAACCCTAACCTCTACTCCCATCATCATAACCCTAACCCCTACTGTCATCATCATAACTATAATCCTAACCCCTACCCCCATCATCATAACCCTAACCCTAACTCCTACTCCCATCATCATAACCCTAACCCCTACTCCCATCATCATAACCCTAACCGTAACCCCTACTCCCATCATCATAACTCTAATCCTAACCCCTACTCCCATCATCCTAACCCTAACCCCTACCCCCATCATCATAACCCGGACCCTAACCCCTACTCCCATCACTATAACCCTAAACCCATACTACCATCATCATAACCCTAACCGTAACCCCTACTCCCATCATCATAACTCTAATCCTTACCCTTACTCCCATCATCATAACCCTAACCCTAACCTCTACTCCCATCATCATAACCCTAACCCCTACTCCCATCGTCACAACTCTAACCCCTACTCCCATCATCCTAACCCTAACCCCTACTCCCATCATCATAACCTTAAACCCTACTCCCATCATCATAACCCTAACCCCTACTCCCATCATCATAACCCTAACCCCTACCCCCATCATCATAACCCTAACCCCTACTCCCATCATCATAACCCTAACCCCTACCCCCTATCATCATAACCCTAACCCCTACTCCCATCTTCATAACCCTAACCCCTACTCCCATCATCATAACCCTAACCCCTACCCCCTATCATCATAACCCTAACCCCTACTCCCATCATCATAACCCTAACCCCTACTCCCATCATCATAACCCTAACCCCTACCCCCTATCATCATAACCCTAACCCCTACTCCCATCATCATAACCCTAACCCCTACTCCCATCATCATAACCCTAACCCCTACTCCCATCATCATAACCCTAACCCCTACTCCCATCATCATAACCCTAACCCCTACTCCCATCATCATAACCCTAACCCTTACTCCGATCATCATATCTAATCTGCTGTATAATTGGGAGTGTTCTAATCTACGCTCTTGATGTTGACTGTTGGCTTCTTCTTTTTGGTGTCCATACTCTGTGCTGATGAAGAGAATTGATATCAATAAAAACATATCATCTCAGAAACGATCGTACATAATCTGCTGTTAAGTTCAATTTTTGGAGTGTAAACAAATGATCTTGTAATAAAGTTCACCTAATATCTATTTTATATACATAACATCTGTTCAACTCAGAGGCCTGTTGCATTTTCTTCTGTCCATTCCCGTCATAATTTATTTCAGCACAGCAATCGGAAGACTTCTCTGCAGCAAATATAAGTTTACACTGGGTAACGTGTTACAAGAACTAACAACATCCGACCCTGTAACAGATTTATGTGATCATCAGTAGTGATTCGACCTATTTGTATGGTCGTTTTTTTTGTGTTTTTTTTGCTCACCACTTATCAAGGCCCAAAGGCCACTCGAGGATGAGGGTTAATGAGTGTCAGGTGGATGGTGAGACAACATCGTAATGATTGGTAACGATGGTTGAAATTAGACAGAATTTGATTATTTAAGAGGACGGCTCAACAAAAACTTGTTTACATTGGACTTGAAAACGACCATGTTATAGTTAGCCGGAAAGCAGCCCCACGGTATTGTGTTCCACAGATACATAGTTCTATGAAAGAACTTTTGCTAATGGAAGTTTTGTTTAGCTTTATATACAGACAAAGAGAGAAAGGGAAATTATTGACAATAGTTGTAGCTAGACGAGTTTTTGTTGTGAATGTTTTACGGAGGGGGGGGGCATAGATTTAAGTTCAGTCTAGCACCTGTTATGAAAATAATGATAGAGTAGAGAAAGACTAGCAACGTCTCTTCTTTGAGAAAGAGGTAGTAGGGAGGAGAAAAGGACATCGCCCACTAGATTTCGAAGTCGGTTTTGTACCCTGTCAAGGCAGGAAAGGAGGCTCTGAGCGACACCTCCCCAGATGTGGCAACAGTACCTCCCCATCTTAGGACGTATTTGGCTCTTATACAGGTAGAGGATTGCGTCAGGAGTGAGATATTTTTTGGAGCGGTAGAATGATCCAACCATTTTTCCAGCGACCTTAGCAACGGATTTGATGTAAGTCTTCTATTTCAGGTCTGTAGTGAAACTAGTCAAAGCAGGGGTCAAGAAGGAAGCGTTCTTTTCGCCATAAAACATAAAGGTACCTACTAAATAGAAATGTTTATTCTTTTGATTTACCTCTTTAACCATTGTAGACCAAACATCGGAATCGGCAAGAATTTTGCGAACAACCATCTTGAGTTCTCCAACAAGTTCAAAATCCTAAAAGAAATAAGATATATTATTTCTATGCAAGTCATTTTAAGAAATAAATAGTTTAATATTTATTTGAAACAATTATGACTGTTTATCTAAGATATCAATGTAAAATTTATTTTTATTAATTTCGTAATGTTCGAAGTACAATTCGAAATACAATTCATTGCCGCAGCGGCAATGAATGTTGTTATTATGTAACGACTTTTGATTGGATGAAAGCTCAATCAGCAGTTTCTTTTAATTAATCATAGTGAAAGAAATATTAATTCCAAAAAACTTACGTGTACTATAAAAACCCAAACACAGCGTTTCTCTTTTTCCTGTTTTCTTCCAGAGAACACACATGCATACGTAACAATCTAGCCTAGCCCCCATGAAGGGTGAAAGGCTCAGCAAATGCAGAAAAATGATGAGAGCCATTCATGAACTTCTGTACGCCCAGCGAAGCACATGTACATCGCTCGACGAACGCATCATACACAATTTTATAAACGCACACACACTCTCACTAACAAGACATAGGCACGCTGATATTTACTTCCTTCTCACCGAAGGAAGATGTGGCACAAGGCAGGAAGGTGGGGAGAGTCAAGTCAGCGCTCCCTAAAGAAGGAGCAGTCTGACCTTTTAAAAATTGCCTGGGTAGCCCCATCAGCATTCCTCAGTGGAGGCGCCTTAGGCAGTAAGTAATAAACTTACTCCACCCCAAAGAGGGGAAGCAAGGCCTGTGAGGGTGGACCTTCTAGGACTACCCTGGACCAATACCTCAGCCCAACATATAAAAGGCCACCACAATGGACCAGTTTCTGCCAGTCTGATTGTCGCAAACAGATCCTCGACTGGTATTTAGCAGTCCAGAGTTTCAATGCAACTTAAAGCTGCAGAGATACATACGCTAATAGATATGCACTTATCATTATGCCTATCCCATTTATACACATATAAACGCACACGGTGCCAGCCGAAAGTAACATGTGTACTCAATTTCTTTTACACGTCAAACAACTCTTTCTCCATTCTTTGAACATCTTAATCCTTTCGCATTCTTGACCTTATTCTACTTTCCTCATCTATAACGAGTTGTCAATACTAAATCGATATAGTGTCGTTATTTCGATTCCAGTATACAACATAATTAATATACATCTGTTTGTAAGTCCCACCGGAAGTAGATTGACATCATTAAAAAATTACAATATTAATGAATTAAAAATATAATCCTATATAAATGTGTAACCTGTCAGTTTTTACACCACACCGTGAGTAGTATGCCACCGTAAAACGTCACATCGTCTTAAAAATATAAATGAATTAAAAATATAATCTTATATAAATTTATAACTTTCAATTTAAAAACACCAAGTAAAGTGACGTCATAAAACGTCCCATCGATTTTAAAATATTAATGAATTCAAAATATTAGCTTATATGAATTTATAACTTGTCAATTTGAAGACACCAAGGGACGTTATAAAACGTCCAATCGATTTTAAAATATAAATGAATTAAAAATATAATCTTATATAAATTTAAAAACACCAAGTAAAGTGACGTCATAAAACGTCCCATCGATTTTAAAATATAAATGAATTAAAAATATAATCTTATATGAATTTATAACTTGTCAATTTGAAGACACCAAGTAAAGTGACGTCATAAAACGTCCCATCGATTTTAAAATATAAATGAATTAAAAATATAATCTTATATAAATTTATAACTTGTCAATTTAAAAACACCAAGTAAAGTGACGTCATAAAACGTCCCATCGATTTTAAAATATAAATGAATTAAAAATATAATCTTATATAAATTTAAAAACACCAAGTAAAGTGACGTCATAAAACGTCCCATCGATTTAAAAATATAAATGAATTAAAAATATAATCTTATATGAATTTATAACTTGTCAATTTGAAGACACCAAGTAAAGTGACGTCATAAAACGTCCCATCGATTTTAAAATATTAATGAATTAAAAATATAATCTTATATAAATTTATAACTTGTCAATTTAAAAACACCAAGTAAAGTGACGTCATAAAACGTCCCATCGATTTTAAAATATAAATGAATTAAAAATATAATCTTATATAAATTTATAATTTGTCAATTTGAAGACACCAAGTAAAGTGACGTCATAAAACGTCCCATCGATTTTAAAATATAAATGAATTAAAAATATAATCTTATATAAATTTATAATTTGTCAATTTGAAAACACCAAGTAAAGTGACGTCATAAAACGTCCAATCGATTTAAAAATATTAATGAATTAAAAATATAATCTTATATAAATTTATAACTTGTCAATTTGAAGACACCAAGTAAAGTGACGTCATAAAACGTCCAATCGATTAAAAAATATAAATGAATTAAAAATATAATCTTATATAAATTTATAATTTGTCAATTTGAAGACACCAAGTAAAGTGACGTCATAAAACGTCCAATCGATTTTAAAATATTAATGAATTAAAAATATAATCTTATATAAATTAATAACTTGTCAATTTGAAAACACCAAGTAAAGTGACGTCATAAAACGTCCCATCGATTTTAAAATATTAATGAATTAAAAATATAATCTTATATAAATTTGTAACTTGTCAATTTAAGACACCAAGTAAAGTGACGTCATAAAACGTCCAATCGAATTTAAAATATAAATGAATTAAAAATATAATCTTATATAAATTTATAACTTGTCAATTTAAAAACACCAAGTAAAGTGACGTCATAAAACGTCCCATCGATTTTAAAATATAAATGAATTAAAAATATAATCTTATATAAATTTGTAACTTGTCAATTTGAAGACACCAAGTAAGGTGACGTCATAAAACATCCCATCGATTTAAAAATATAAATGAATTAAAAATATAATCTTATATAAATTTATAACTTGTCAATTTGAAGACACCAAGTAAAGTGACGTCATAAAACGTCCCATCGATTTTAAAATATAAATGAATTAAAAATATAATCTTATATAAATTTATAACTTGTCAATTTGAAGACACCAAGTAAAGTGACGTCATAAAACGTCCCATCGATTTTAAAATATTAATGAATTAAAAATATAATCTTATATAAATTTATAACTTGTCAATTTGAAGACACCAAGTAAAGTGACGTCATAAAACGTCCCATCGATTTTAAAATATTAATGAATTAAAAATATAATCTTATATAAATTTATAACTTGTCAATTTGAAGACACCAAGTAAAGTGACGTCATAAAACATCCCATCGATTTTAAAATATAAATGAATTAAAAATATAATCTTATATAAATTTATAACTTGTCAATTTGAAGACACCAAGTAAAGTGACGTCATAAAACGTCCCATCGATTTTAAAATATTAATGAATTAAAAATATAATCTTATATAAATTTATAACTTGTCAATTTGAAGACACCAAGTAAAGTGACGTCATAAAACGTCCCATCGATTTTAAAATATAAATGAATTAAAAATATAATCTTATATAAATTTATAACTTGTCAATTTGAAGACACCAAGTAAAGTGACGTCATAAAACATCCCATCGATTTTAAAATATAAATGAATTAAAAATATAATCTTATATAAATTTATAACTTGTAAATTTAAAAACACCAAGTAAAGTGACGTCATAAAACGTCCCATCGATTTTAAAATATAAATGAATTAGAAATATAATCTATTGGCTTCTCAGTCTGATAGAATGATATGGAAAAACGTCATAGCGCCCCTAAAAAATATCAAGTAATTATAAATATAATAGTGCTAGAGAATGTCAGTACTTACGGAGATTCCTGAGTCGTACAGACAAGTTACAACTATTTTGGGGAGGACGAAATGAATGAAAAACTATACACACCTCATTAACGACTTCCATACTTCCTTTCATGAGCACTTTTAAGGCATTGCCCATGTTTTCCGACCTTTTATCCAGGGAGACCATATAGGTTTTCATGTTCCGAAAAGCCTCCATCAAATTCTTCAACTGATTCCATACATCGGGCAATGTCTCTGGATCAGAATCCTTTACTTCTATAAGCGTATCGATATCCAGAATTTGCTTGGATACAACTTCGCGTTCATTTTCATCTTTGCCTTCATTTTCATCTTCGCCTTTATTTTCATCTCCACTTGGGCTCTTCTCCATGAACGGCCATTCTTCAGAAGCGGCAGTTTCACAGGGAACCTTCTGATCGTTCATTTTATCCATGTTCTTTTCCAATTTTTGAACCCGGCTTTCCAGAAGTACCACCTGATCTATTGCAGAGTTTTCAGACTAAAAAACAGAATTCCAAAAAATTACATTAAAATTTCAGTAAAAGAAAAACAGTTTACTTGATGACGGCTTCCGGTTTGAAATCGGAAATAGATAAGTGATGTTTATCAAAAAACAGTCCCTCATTTTTGACCGCTTAAATTTTGGCGGAATTTTTAAACATTCCAAGAATAAAAAATAGCAAATGAATTACTTAAAAACTGTTTTCAAAATATATTATTTTCAAAATATATTTTAGTCCCCCCCAAATTGCAATTATAAAAAATAGCAAATGAATTACTTAAAAACTATTTTCAAAATATATTATTTTCAAAATATATTCCAGCCCCCCCCCCCCCCAAATTCCAATTATAAAAAATAGCAAATAAATTACTTAAAAAATATTTTCAAAATATATTATTTAAAAAATATATACCAGGCTCCCTCCCCAAATTCCAATTATAAAAAATAGCAAATGAATTACTTTAAAAATATTTTCAAAATATATTATTTAAAAAATATATTCCAGCCCCACCCAAAATTCCAATTATAAAAAATAGCAAATAAATTACTTTAAAAATATTTTCAAAATATATTATTTAAAAAAGATATTCCAGCCCCCCAAAATTCCAATTATAAAAAATAGCAAATAAATTACTTAAAAAATATTTTCAAAATATATTATTTAAAAAATATATTCTAGCCCCCCCACCTCAAATTCCAATTATAAAAAATAGCAAATAAATTACTTAAAATTTTTTTTCAAAATATATTATTTAAAAAGAATATTCCAGCCCCACCCCCACCCCAAAATTCCAATTATAAAAAATGTTTTATTTGATTATTTGTATATTAAAAAAATTCCAATTATAAAACCAGTTTGATTTTCTTGTGTTAATAATAAAAAAAATAGTGAAACCAAATTATTAATTGACCCTCCCAAGAAACATCCGACCTAAAATATAATGGGTAACAGTTTTTTGAGAAACATCGCTTGTCAATTTCCGATTTCAAAACCTGGAAGCCGTCATCAAGTAGGAGGTTCCTCTTTTACAAAAAGCAGCTCGTCCTTGGTGTTAGAATGTATCTGACTTTTATATAAGTAGAGACTTCAGGATTCAGGTACTTTCTGGAGTGGTAGAATGATCCAACCATTTTTTCAACAACCTCTGAACGAAATTGGATATTTTAGAGTGTTCCAAGACAATTTGACACTTTTTTTTAGAAAAGAAAGAAAAAACGTGATATTTTGGCCAATAATTGAAAATATTTTCAAAATTAAAAGTGCATCTCTTAGAGGACATTTCGCCAGATAGAACGCATCAATATGAAAATCAAGTAAAGTTAAGAAATGAATAGGCTAACATTTATGTAAGAAGAAATGTAATTGCTTATCTGATAATGAAAATAGATAGGAAAATGGATAAATGCGACTTTTATTAATGACATGAACTGATTTTTCTTTCTCGGGCATTCATGAATAATATGCTGATTTGGAAATGTTTCCGGACTGAAACAATACATTTTCTAATTCCTTGATTGTATGCACCCAAAACTCAAGTATACTTGAGTCTTTGGGGCATACTAGTACTGAGAAATATTATGAGAAAGGAAGTTTGAAACTGATTGGATGCCCCCCCCCCCCAATTTAGATGCCTTGACTGCCCTGTTGCCCCCACCCCTTCTGCATGCCACTGAATATTAAGTTTGATTTCCACATGATTTTTCGCGTGATATGGGGGGAGGGCACTTAGGCGGTCAAGATTAGAAAATGTATGGGGGAGGGCATAAACTTGAAACACATTTGACGAGAATTTTAAATCTTTCTACTTCCCCATTTAAATATAGTAGGTATTAAATAAGTAGGTCAACCGTAGTTGAGGGTAACCTGAAGACTCTCTTTTCATTGGTTATTACACTGATATGCCTGCCCCTCTCCCTAGATTGCTCCACCTACCCTTGATCCACACCTTATACTGCTGAGTGTTTCGAAAAGAGGCATCGAGTACAATATTTTGACTCTTTGGTATAATTGGATCATGAATTGAACTCCAGCCCCCCCCCCCCCCCCCCCCGGACCAGTAATCAATACTCTCCCCAATATGGCAAAATGGACCAGTATACAAAGGTTCAACAAACGTTTATTAAAGCATATAATAGTTTTCTAAAAAATGTTTGCCTAATTTGTATTATTTGGATTATTCAGACTACATTCTCATCTTGAGTGTTATCATAATGTTTCTGCAAGAACCTGTGGCGTCACGGATAAAGTACTAAGTGATATTCAGTTAGATGTGCAGTCTTCTAGAGGTTGAAGGTTCAATCTTTTCGATGAGTGATACTAAGAATATAATTACACATTAGTTAAGACAGACCGGAAGTAAGCTACCCTAGTGCATTAAATATAGGCTTCTTTTAAAATTTTATACAGATTCCCGAGTTCGACTGTAAGATTCCCGAGTTCAACCAGATACAGCATGAAAAGGCCGGATGTTACATTAGACGACACTTTGTGAGAATAACACTTAAGATGAAAACAGTAGTCTGAACAATCCAATATATAAAAATTATCGATCCTCATCTCGAAAATTCAGAAAGATTATTTTTGCTTAGGTGTTCGTCCACTTGTTTGCCATTCATTGTCTCTTGTGTATTATAAACACCACTACTTTAATCTTGTCTATCATAAAAACCACTACTTTAATCTTGTGTATTATAAACACCACTACTTTAATCTTGTCTATCATAAACACCACTACTTTAATCTTGTGTATTATAAACACCACTACTTTAATCTTGTCTATTATAAACACCACTACTTTAATCTTGTCTATTATAAACACCATTACTTTAATCTTGTCTATTATAAACACCACTACTTTAATCTTGTCTATTATAAACACCACTACTTTAATCTTGTCTATCATAAACACCATTACTTTAATCTTGTCTATTATAAACACCACTACTTTAATCTTGTCTATTATAAACACCACTACTTTAATCTTGTCTATCATAAACACCACTACTTTAATCTTGTCTATTATAAACACCACTACTTTAATCTTGTCTATTATAAACACCACTACTTTAATCTTGTCTATCATAAACACCACTACTTTAATCTTGTCTATTATAAAAACCACTACTTTAATCTTGTCTATCATAAACACCACTACTTTAATCTTGTGTATTATAAACACCACTACTTTAATCTTGTCTATTATAAACACCACTACTTTAATCTTGTCTATTATAAACACCATTACTTTAATCTTGTCTATTATAAACACCACTACTTTAATCTTGTCTATTATAAAGACCATTACTTTAATCTTGTCTATTATAAACACCACTACTTTAATCTTGTCTATTATAAACACCATTACTTTAATCTTGTCTATCATAAAAACCACTACTTTAATCTTGTGTATTATAAACACCACTACTTTAATCTTGTCTATCATAAACACCACTACTTTAATCTTGTGTATTATAAACACCACTACTTTAATCTTGTCTATTATAAACACCACTACTTTAATCTTGTCTATTATAAACACCATTACTTTAATCTTGTCTATTATAAACACCACTACTTTAATCTTGTCTATTATAAACACCACTACTTTAATCTTGTCTATTATAAACACCACTACTTTAATCTTGTCTATTATAAACACCATTACTTTAATCTTGTCTATTATAAACACCACTACTTTAATCTTGTCTATTATAAACACCACTACTTTAATCTTGTCTATCATAAACACCATTACTTTAATCTTGTCTATTATAAACACCACTACTTTAATCTTGTCTATTATAAACACCACTACTTTAATCTTGTCTATCATAAACACCACTACTTTAATCTTGTCTATTATAAACACCACTACTTTAATCTTGTCTATTATAAACACCACTACTTTAATCTTGTCTATCATAAACACCACTACTTTAATCTTGTCTATTATAAAAACCACTACTTTAATCTTGTCTATCATAAACACCACTACTTTAATCTTGTCTATTATTGTTGTGGTGGCAACCACTCATTTGCATATACGAATAACGTTACACTATAAATGGCAAGCCTAGGTTGGCCTTAGTGTGTGTTACCTAAATGCCACCGGAAGTGACGCCGAAGAGCGTACATGTCCTCCCACCAAGACTCTCTGACTCGACACCTTCATTTGTACATACTGTAACTATACCTTTTCTTTAATACACTTATTATTACATTCTCCTTGTTGTTTGCGTCTTCATTGTATTCCTCACTAATTATTGTTCAACCTTGCAACCACAACAGTTGGCGATGAGATATGAAGCGTCAAATATAACAGTTTGACGAAGAACTATTAAAAAAAAAAGTACAATGCAAAGTGTTGACGAGAAAACGGATTTTACGCTAAAGAAAAGTTTCAACTTAAGTGAAAAAAAAAAAGAAAAAACTCGAACGTGGCAAAAGCGACAATTTACGCCGTTTTCTGGGAATCCGACTTGCAAACGAATGTAAAAGTGAATTTTTGTTTTGTCGCTAAACGACAAATCTGTTTTGTATTACTAAAGGACCAACTTGCAAACGAAAAGCGGATTTTGTTCTGTCGCAAAACGACAGGTCAGACTCGTATTACGAAAAGCAAGGAAGTAACCTATGAAAAAAAAAAGTTCACCAGTGGATTCTAATTACTGCTCCCCGTTAGCAAAACAACAACTAAAGGAATCTTTTAATTAATAATTTGTTTGGCGGCGGTACTAAAAGGAAATACCATAGCTAGAAATTAAAGCTCAAGGAAAGGATTTTTTTTTTTAAAGTTGTCACTGGATAACGGAAAATACAGTAAAACGTCACCAAAAAAAAAAAAAAAAAAAAAAAATGGAAGACTTATCAAAAATGTTCATGCAATTTTTACAGGCACAAGCTGACCGTGAGGAAAGACAAAATCAGGCACAAGCTGACCGCGAGGAAAGACAAAATGAACGTTTTGCTAAAACACTGGAACTACTAAAGAGTAATCGAGAAAATGTCGACAGTGTTAATTTCTCCCATACAACTATCTTTAATAGTATGGACACATTTAATTATGTGCTGGAGGAAGGAAAGACTTTTGAAGCATACTATACAAGATACGAGGATGTCTTTCAACTGGACTGCAAAAATTGGCCAAATAGCCAGAAAGTGAGCCTCTTACTCAGGAAATTGGGTACATCAGAACACAGCAAATTCATAGATTACATATTACCTAAAAAAACTGCGGAATTAGAGTTCATGGAAGCTGTGAAATTACTAAAAGAATTATTTAATCCAAATATATCTCTTTTTCATAAAAGATGGCTGTGCATGAATCTAAGAAAGATGGACAACCAAGATTATTTGACATACGCATCAGTTGTCAATAAAAACTGCGATAATTTTAAGCTTGCGGAACTAACGGTAGAAGATTTTAAATGTCTAATCTTCGCACAAGGGTTAGTTTCCACGAAAAATGCAGAAATACGCAGACGAGTGTTGTCTAAGCTGGAATCTGAGCAAGATTTAACCCTCCAGAAACTAGCAGAGGACTGTGAAAGGGCCATTACACTAAAAAAGGATTTAAAAAATATAGAAGAATCCGGAGTGGCATATGTAAGAAAAGTTAGAAAACCATACACACCAACCAAGAACTTTACAAAGAAAAGCAATCGAAATGGAACGGGATATTACAATCCTAATAACCATAAATATAGGACAGAATATAACACGCCTCTTCCTAGATATAACTGTAAGAGATGTGCAGAAAAGCATTGGGAATCAGATTGTCCTTATAAAAAGAAAAAATGCTACATTTGTAAGAAGGTGGGACACAAAAGCGATTGCTGCAGATATAAAGATTACACCAGAAAGAGAGTACAGCAAACAAAATCAAATACAAAATTAGACAAAGATCGGCGAAAATACGTAAAAGTGGAAATATTTAAAACACCAATAAAGTTACAACTCGACTCCGGCTCCGATATTTCTATTATAAACCTGAATACATGGAAAAAGTTGGGTAAAAAACCAACCATGATGAAAACGAGTAAATCAGCCCGGACGGTAACTGGTGGTGGTATAAAATTTGAAGGAGAAGTTGTCCTTCCGATAAAATTAAAAGGGATTACGAAGAAATTAAAAATATTCGTACTGAAAAATAGTGAAAATCTGTTTGGAATAGATTTAATTGAGAAATTTGGACTATGGGATAAGCCAATCAATACATTCTGTAAAAAAATAGAATGTTCTTCTCCAACAACAGTAAATATAAAAGACGATTTAAAAGAATTATTTCCTGAAGCATTCACGACTAACTTAGGTCGCTGTAATAAATTCAAGGCCTCGTTTGAACTTAAAGAAAACGCCAGCCCAATTTTTAGAAAAAAGCGAAACGTTCCGTTCGCTGGGTTGGAAAAGATTAATAAAGAATTAGATAGATTGGAACAGACAGGAATTCTATCAAAAATAGAACACAGCGAGTGGGCAGCCCCCACCGTATACGTAAAGAAAAAGAATGACGAAGTTAGAGTGTGCGCAGATTTTTCGACCGGGGTCAACTTCCTATTAAAAGATCACCATTACCCTCTACCAAGCCCAGAGGAAATATTCACGAAGTTAAATGGTGGTAATATCTTCTCTAAGATAGACTTGAGCGACGCATATTTGCAAATACCGGTCGAGGAAAATTGCTCAAAAATACTATGCATCAATACGCATAAGGGATTATACAAATACAACCGATTGCCCTTTGGCATCAAAGTAGCGCCTGCCATTTTTCAGCAAGCGATGGACACCATGCTAAGTGGTATTGAGTGCGCATGTGCATACCTGGACGACATTGTTGTCAGAGGCAAATCCCTACAAGAACATAAGGAACATTTGAAACAAGTATTTACTCGAATACAAGAATTCGGCTTTAAAGTAAAAGAAAGTAAATGTGACTTTTGTATGAGCGAGATTAAGTATCTTGGACACATAATAAACAAACATGGACGACGTCCAGACCCAGACAGATCTGCGGCAATAAAAAATATGCCAGCACCTGATAACGTAACAACCTTGCAGAGTTTCTTAGGACTCGCAAATTATTATCAATCTTTTATTGAAGGAATGCATAACTTGCGAGCCCCCTTAAATACTCTGCTTAAAAAGGATACACCTTGGAACTGGACGCAAGAATGTCAAACCGCTTTTGACAAAATAAAGAGCGCACTAACATCCGAATTATTCTTAACGCACTTTGACACAAAATTAAAAATAGTCGTCGCTAGTGACGCTAGTTCCTACGGCTTAGGAGCATGCATTCAACATATTATGCCGGATGGGTCTAGAAAACCAATAGCGCATGCTTCGAGAACGCTGATACCAGCCGAGAGGGCATATTCACAAATCGAAAAAGAAGCATTGAGCATAATCTTTTCCGTGACTAAATTTCACCGATATTTATATGGTAGACAATTCTTACTTGAAACCGACCATAAACCGTTAGTCACGATCTATGGATCAAAAAAAGGATTGCCGGTATACACCGCAAATAGATTGCTGCGCTGGGGTACAATCTTACTTAATTACGATTTCCAGCTACAACATCTAGCATCAAAAAAGATTTGCCATGCGGATGGACTGTCAAGACTGATACCACAGAAACACAATCTGGAAGAATCAGTCATTGCAGCAATTCGGACAAATGTTGAAGTAAAAAATATGGTAGCAAACATCATTAAGGAACTACCCGTAACTTTGTCGGACATTAAAAGGGAAGCCGAGAAAGACGAATACATAAAGGACATAAAAGAGAAAATTATAACGGACACAAAGGTGCAGGAAGTTTTCTCCATATGTAACGATGTGTTACTGTACAGTGAGAGAGTAATAATACCCAAAAAATTGCAGAATAGGATGTTAAGAGATTTCCATACGGGACATCCGGGGATAAATCGAATGAAGTCGTTAATGAGAAGCTACGTGTACTGGCGTAACATGGACACTGACATAGCAGCAACAATAAATAAATGTAAAGGATGCCAGTTAGCAGCAAAATCCCCACCTATAGTACACAAACCTTGGCCGAAAACTGACCAACCATGGTCGAGAATCCACATGGACTTCGCTGGTCCAGTAGGAGAAAACTATTATTTAATTGTAGTGGATAGTTACACAAAATGGCCGGAGGTAATGCGTTGCAGGAATCCAACAACGAACAACTCAATAGGGTTCCTACACGAGTTGTTTGCAAGATTCGGTGTACCAGACACACTGGTCACTGACAACGGAACGCAGTTCACATCCGCAGAGTTTAAGGACTTTTGCGACACGTTCCGAGTGAAGCACATCACGACTCCGCCGTATCATCCAAGGTCGAACGGCCTTGCGGAAAGGTTCGTGGACACGCTAAAACGAGCGTTACAGAAATCCATTGGAACACCAACAGAAAAAGCTTTGCAACAATTCTTGCAAGTTTATAGGATCACACCACATCCTAGTACACCATCAAACATATCACCAGCTGATCTAATGTTTGCCAGAAAGGTAAAATCAGCGTTTGATAAACTGTTGCCAAGACAGACAATTATCCGAAACACTACACACACGAGAAGAAAGAAATATAACTCGGGAGATCGAGTATATTTTAAGTGCTACAAGAATAACACATCTTACTGGGAATGTGGAGTAGAGGATAAACGCATTGGTGATTGTACATATATGATTAAAGGTCCACAGAGTATACATAAAAGGCACCTAAATCAGATAAAAAAAACGTCATATCCAAGATGATGATTATACGACAACAGTCGAAGAGGAGGAAACCATAGATATCATATACGAATCCTTTAATTTGGAACCGCCTCAATATACACCTGAACCCCGAAGATCAGGTAGGAAAAGAAAATTTAATGAACCATTGATGGTAAACCCAAAAAGAAAAAGATATTGAAATCTGTGTGACTTCAAATCTTGGGAGGGGAGTGTTGTGGTGGCAACCACTAATTTGCATATACGAATAACGTTACACTATAAATGGCAAGCCTAGGTTGGCTTAGTGTGTGTTACCTGAATGCCACCTGAAGTGACGCCGAAGAGCGTACATGTCCTCCCACCAAGACTCTCTGACTCAACACCTTCATTTGTACATACTATAACTATACCTTTTCTTTAATACACTTATTATTGCATTCTCCTTGTTGTTTGCGTCTTCATTGTATTCCTCACTAATTATTGTTCAACCTTGCAACCACAACAATTATAAACACCACTACTTTAATCTTGTCTATCATAAACACCACTACTTTAATCTTGTCTATCATAAACACCACAACTTTAATCTTATCTATTATAAACACCACTACTTTAATCTTGTCTATTATAAACACCACTACTTTAATCTTGTCTATTATAAACACCACTACTTTAATCTTGTCTATCATAAACACCACTACTTTAATCTTGTCTATTATAAACACCACTACTTTAATCTTGTCTATTATAAACACAACTACTTTAATCCTGTCTATCATAAACACCACTACTTTAATCTTGTCTATTATAAACACCACTACTTTAATCTTGTGTATTATAAACACCACTACTTTAATCTTGTGTATTATAAACACCACTACTTTAATCTTGTCTATCATAAACACCACTACTTTAATCTTGTCTATTATAAACACCACTACTTTAATCTTGTCTATTATAAACACCACTACTTTAATCTTGTCTATTATAACACCACTACTTTAATCTTGTCTATCATAAACACCACTACTTTAATCTTGTCTATTATAAACACCACTACTTTAATCTTGTCTATCATAAACACCACTATTTTAATCTTGTCTATTATAAACACCACTACTTTAATCTTGTCTATTATAAACACCACTACTTTAATCTTGTCTATTATAAACACCACTACTTTAATCTTGTCTATTATAACACCACTACTTTAATCTTGTCTATCATAAACACCACTACTTTAATCTTGTCTATTATAAACACCACTACTTTAATCTTGTCTATCATAAACACCACTATTTTAATCTTGTCTATTATTAACACCACTACTTTAATCTTGTCTATTATAAACAACACTACTTTAATCTTGCCTATTATAAACACCACTACTTTAATCTTGTCTATTATAAACACAACTACTTTAATCTTGTCTATCATAAACACCACTACTTTAATCTTGTGTATTATAAACACCACTACTTTAATCTTGTCTATCATAAACACCACTACTTTAATCTTGTCTATTATAAACACCACTACTTTAATCTTGTGTATTATAAACACCACTACTTTAATCTTGTCTATTATAAACACCACTACTTTAATCTTGTCTATTATAAACACAACTACTTTAATCTTGTCTATCATAAACACCACTACTTTAATCTTGTCTATCATAAACACCACTACTTTAATCTTGTCTATCATAAACACCACTACTTTAATCTTGTCTATCATAAACACCACTACTTTAATCTTGTCTATACTAAACCCCACTACTTTGATCTTGTCTATTATAAACACCACTACTTTAATCTTGTCTATTATAAACACCACTACTTTAATCTTGTCTATCATAAACACCACTACTTTAATCTTGTCTATTATAAACACCACTACTTTAATTTTGTCTATTATAAACACCACTACTTTAATTTTGTCTATTATAAACACCACTACTTTAATCTTGTCTATTATAAACACCACTACTTTAATCTTGTCTATCATAAACACCACTACTTTAATTTTGTCTCTCATAAACACCACTACTTTAGTCTTGTCTATTATAAACACTACTACTTTAATCTTGTCTATCATAAACACCCCTACTTTAATCTTCTCTATTATAAACACGACTACTTTAATCTTGTCTATTATAAACACCACTACTTTAATCTTGTCTATTATAAACACCACTACTTTAATCTTGTCTATCATAAACACCACTACTTTAATCTTGTCTATCATAAACACCACTACTTTAATCTTGTCTATCATAAACACCACTACTTTAACGTTGTCTATTATACACAACACCTTTAATCTTGTCTATCATAAACACCACTACTTTAATCTTGTCTATCATAAACACCACTACTTTAATCTTGTCTATACTAAACCCCACTACTTTAATCTTGTCTATTATAAACACCACTACTTTAATCTTGTCTATCATAAACACCACTACTTTAATTTTGTCTATTATAAACACCACTACTTTAATCTTGTCTCTCATAAACACCACTACTTTAGTCTTGTCTATTATAAACACTACTACTTTAATCTTGTCTATCATAAACACCCCTACTTTAATCTTCTCTATTATAAACACGACTACTTTAATCTTGTCTATTATAAACACCACTACTTTAATCTTGTCTATTATAAACACCACTACTTTAATCTTGTCTATTATAAACACCACTACTTTAATCTTGTCTATCATAAACACCACTACTTTAATCTTGCCTATTATAAACACCACTACTTTAATCTTGTGTATTATAAACACCACTACTTAAATCTTGTCTATTATAAATACCACTACTTTAATCTTGTCTATTATAAACACCACTACTTTAATCTTGTCTATCATAAACACCACTACTTTAATCTTGTCTATTATATACACCACTACTTTAATCTTGTCTATCATAAACACCACTACTTTAATCTTGTCTATTATAAACACCACTACTTTAATCTTGTGTATTATAAACACCACTATTTTAATCTTGTCTATCATAAACACCACTACTTTAATCTTGTCTATCATAAACACCACTACTTTAATCTTGTCTATTATAAACACCACTACTTTAATCTTGTCTATTATAAACAACACTACTTTAATCTTGCCTATTATAAACACCACTACTTTAATCTTGTCTATTATAAACACAACTACTTTAATCTTGTCTATCATAAACACCACTACTTTAATCTTGTGTATTATAAACACCACTACTTTAATCTTGTCTATCATAAACACCACTACTTTAATCTTGTCTATTATAAACACCACTACTTTAATCTTGTGTATTATAAACACCACTACTTTAATCTTGTCTATTATAAACACCACTACTTTAATCTTGTCTATTATAAACACAACTACTTTAATCTTGTCTATCATAAACACCACTACTTTAATCTTGTCTATCATAAACACCACTACTTTAATCTGGTCTATCATAAACACCACTACTTTAACGTTGTCTATTATACACAACACCTTTAATCTTGTCTATCATAAACACCACTACTTTAATCTTGTGTATCATAAACACCACTACTTTAATCTTGTCTATACTAAACCCCACTACTTTAATCTTGTCTATTATAAACACCACTACTTTAATCTTGTCTATCATGAACACCACTACTTTAATTTTGTCTATTATAAACACCACTACTTTAATTTTGTCTATTATAAACACCACTACTTTAATCTTGTCTCTCATAAACACCACTACTTTAGTCTTGTCTATTATAAACACAACTACTTTAATTTTGTCTATTATAAACACCACTACTTTAATCTTGTCTCTCATAAACACCACTACTTTAGTCTTGTCTATTATAAACACCACTACTTTAATCTTGTCTATTATAAACACCACTACTTTAATCTTGCCTATTATAAACACCACTACTTTAATCTTGTCTATCATGAACACCACTACTTTAATTCTGTCTATCATAAACACCACTACTTTAATCTTGTCTATTATAAACACCACTACTTAAATCTTGTCTATTATAAACACCACTACTTTAATCTTGTGTATTATGAACACCACTACTTTAATCTTGTCTATCATAAACACCACTACTTTAATCTTGTCTATTATCAACACCACTACTTTAATCTTGTCTATTATAAACACCACTACTTTAATCTTGTCTATTATAACACCACTACTTTAATCTTGTCTATCATAAACACCACTACACTAATCTTGTCTATTATAAACACCACTACTTTAATCTTGTCTATCATAAACACCACTATTTTAATCTTGTCTATTATAAACACCACTACTTTAATCTTGTCTATTATAAACACCACTACTTTAATCTTGTCTATTATAAACACCACTACTTTAATCTTGTCTATTATAACACCACTACTTTAATCTTGTCTATCATAAACACCACTACTTTGATCTTGTCTATTATAAACACCACTACTTTAATCTTGTCTATCATAAACACCACTATTTTAATCTTGTCTATTATAAACACCACAACTTTAATCTTGTCTATCATAAACACCACTACTTTAATCTTGCCTATTATAAACACCACTA
The DNA here is from genome assembly GCA_963556195.1 of Sepiola atlantica. Taxonomy (NCBI): domain Eukaryota; kingdom Metazoa; phylum Mollusca; class Cephalopoda; order Sepiida; family Sepiolidae; genus Sepiola; species Sepiola atlantica. The sequence continues at coordinate 21,727,646 of OY744554.1, read as the reverse complement.
CTTTAATCTTGTGTATTATAAACACCACTACTTAAATCTTGTCTATTATAAATACCACTACTTTAATCTTGTCTATTATAAACACTACTACTTTAATCTTGTCTATCATAAACACCACTACTTTAATCTTGTCTATTATAAACACCACTACTTTAATCTTGTCTATTATAAACACCACTACTTTAATCTTGTCTCTCATAAACACCACTACTTTAATCTTGTCTATTATAAACACCACTACTTTAATCTTGTCTATCATAAACACCACTTCTTTAATCTTGTCTATTATAAACACCACTACTTTAATCTTGTCTATTATAAACACCACTACTTTAATCTTGCCTATTATAAACACCACTACTTTAATCTTGTCTATTATAAACACCACTACTTTAATCTTGTCTATTATAAACACAACTACTTTAATCTTGTCTATCATAAACACCACTACTTTAATCCTGTCTATCATAAACACCACTACTTTAATCTTGTCTATCATAAACACCACTACTTTAATCTTGTCTATTATAAACACCACTACTTTAATCTTGTGTATTATAAACACCACTACTTCAATCTTGTCGATCATAAACACCACTACTTTAATCTTGTCTATTATAAACACCACTACTTTAATCTTGTCTATCATAAACACCACTACTTTAACTTTGTCTATTATAAACACCACTACTTTAATCTTGCCTATTATAAACACCACTACTTTAATCTTGTCTATCATAAACACCACTAATTTAACTTTATCTATTATAAGCACCACTACTTTTATCTTGTCTATTATAAAGACCACTACTTTAATCTTGTCTATTATAAACACAACTACTTTAATCTTGTCTATTAAAAACACCACTACTTTAATCTTGCCTATTATAAACACCACTACTTTAATCTTGTCTATTATAAACACCACTACTTTTATCTTGTATTTTATAAACACCACTACTTTAATCTTGTCTATTATAAACACAACTACTTTAATCTTGTCTATCATAAACACCACTACTTTAATCTTGTCTATCATAAACACCACTACTTTAATCTTGTCTATCATAAACACCACTACTTTAACGTTGTCTATTATAAACACCACTACTTTGATCTTGCCTATTATAAACACCACTACTTTAATCTTGTCTATTATAACACCACTACTTTAATCTTGTCTATCATAAACACCACTACACTAATCTTGTCTATTATAAACACCACTACTTTAATCTTGTCTATCATAAACACCACTATTTTAATCTTGTCTATTATAAACACCACTACTTTAATCTTGTCTATTATAAACACCACTACTTTAATCTTGTCTATTATAAACACCACTACTTTAATCTTGTCTATTATAACACCACTACTTTAATCTTGTCTATCATAAACACCACTACTTTGATCTTGTCTATTATAAACACCACTACTTTAATCTTGTCTATCATAAACACCACTATTTTAATCTTGTCTATTATAAACACCACTACTTTAATCTTGTCTATCATAAACACCACTTCTTTAATCTTGTCTATTATAAACACCACTACTTTAATCTTGTCTATTATAAACACCACTACTTTAATCTTGCCTATTATAAACACCACTACTTTAATCTTGTCTATTATAAACACCACTACTTTAATCTTGTCTATTATAAACACAACTACTTTAATCTTGTCTATCATAAACACCACTACTTTAATCCTGTCTATCATAAACACCACTACTTTAATCTTGTCTATCATAAACACCACTACTTTAATCTTGTCTATTATAAACACCACTACTTTAATCTTGTGTATTATAAACACCACTACTTTAATCTTGTCGATCATAAACACCACTACTTTAATCTTGTCTATTATAAACACCACTACTTTAATCTTGTCTATCATAAACACCACTACTTTAACTTTGTCTATTATAAACACCACTACTTTAATCTTGCCTATTATAAACACCACTACTTTAATCTTGTCTATCATAAACACCACTAATTTAACTTTATCTATTATAAGCACCACTACTTTTATCTTGTCTATTATAAAGACCACTACTTTAATCTTGTCTATTATAAACACAACTACTTTAATCTTGTCTATTAAAAACACCACTACTTTAATCTTGCCTATTATAAACACCACTACTTTAATCTTGTCTATTATAAACACCACTACTTTTATCTTGTATTTTATAAACACCACTACTTTAATCTTGTCTATTATAAACACAACTACTTTAATCTTGTCTATCATAAACACCACTACTTTAATCTTGTCTATCATAAACACCACTACTTTAATCTTGTCTATCATAAACACCACTACTTTAACGTTGTCTATTATAAACACCACTACTTTGATCTTGCCTATTATAAACACCACTACTTTAATCTTGTCTATTATAAACACCACTACTTTAATCTTGTCTATTATGAACACCACTACTTTAATTTTGTCTATTATAAACACCACTACTTTAATCTTGTCTCTCATAAACACCACTACTTTAGTCTTGTCTATTATAAACACAACTACTTTAATTTTGTCTATTATAAACACCACTACTTTAATCTTGTCTCTCGTAAACACCACTACTTTAGTCTTGTCTATTATAAACACCACTACTTTAATCTTGTCTATTATAAACACCACTACTTTAATCTTGCCTATTATAAACACCACTACTTTAATCTTGTCTATCATGAACACCACTACTTTAATCTTGTCTATTATAAACACCACTACTTTAATCTTGTCTATTATAAACACAACTACTTTAATCTTGTCTATTATAAACACCACTACTTTAATCTTGTCTATTATAACACCACTACTTTAATCTTGTCTATCATAAACACCACTACTTTAATCTTGTCTATTATAAACACCACTACTTTAATCTTGTCTATCATAAACACCACTATTTTAATCTTGTCTATTATAAACACCACTACTTTAATCTTGTCTATTATAAACACCACTACTTTAATCTTGTCTATTATAAACACCACTACTTTAATCTTGTCTATTATAACACCACTACTTTAATCTTGTCTATCATAAACACCACTACTTTAATCTTGTCTATTATAAACACCACTACTTTAATCTTGTCTATCATAAACACCACTATTTTAATCTTGTCTATTATAAACACTACTACTTTAATCTTGTCTATCATAAACACCTCTACTTTAATCTTCTCTATTATAAACACGACTACTTTAATCTTGTCTATTATAAACACCACTACTTTAATCTTGTCTATTATAAACACCACTACTTTAATCTTGTCTATTATAAACACCACTACTTTAATCTTGTCTATCATAAACACCACTACTTTAATCTTGCCTATTATAAACACCACTACTTTAATCTTGTGTATTATAAACACCACTACTTAAATCTTGTCTATTATAAATACCACTACTTTAATCTTGTCTATTATAAACACCACTACTTTAATCTTGTCTATCATAAACACCACTACTTTAATCTTGTCTATTATATACACCACTACTTTAATCTTGTCTATCATAAACACCACTACTTTAATCTTGTCTATTATAAACACCACTACTTTAATCTTGTGTATTATAAACACCACTACTTTAATCTTGTCTATCATAAACACCACTACTTTAATCTTGTCTATCATAAACACCACTACTTTAATCTTGTCTATTATAAACACCACTATTTTAATCTTGTCTATTATAAAACAACACTACTTTAATCTTGCCTATTATAAACACCACTACTTTAATCTTGTCTATTATAAACACAACTACTTTAATCTTGTCTATCATAAACACCACTACTTTAATCTTGTGTATTATAAACACCACTACTTTAATCTTGTCTATCATAAACACCACTACTTTAATCTTGTCTATTATAAACACCACTACTTTAATCTTGTGTATTATAAACACCACTACTTTAATCTTGTCTATTATAAACACCACTACTTTAATCTTGTCTATTATAAACACAACTACTTTAATCTTGTCTATCATAAACACCACTACTTTAATCTTGTCTATCATAAACACCACTACTTTAATCTGGTCTATCATAAACACCACTACTTTAACGTTGTCTATTATACACAACACCTTTAATCTTGTCTATCATAAACACCACTACTTTAATCTTGTGTATCATAAACACCACTACTTTAATCTTGTCTATACTAAACCCCACTACTTTAATCTTGTCTATTATAAACACCACTACTTTAATCTTGTCTATCATGAACACCACTACTTTAATTTTGTCTATTATAAACACCACTACTTTAATTTTGTCTATTATAAACACCACTACTTTAATCTTGTCTCTCATAAACACCACTACTTTAGTCTTGTCTATTATAAACACAACTACTTTAATTTTGTCTATTATAAACACCACTACTTTAATCTTGTCTCTCATAAACACCACTACTTTAGTCTTGTCTATTATAAACACCACTACTTTAATCTTGTCTATTATAAACACCACTACTTTAATCTTGCCTATTATAAACACCACTACTTTAATCTTGTCTATCATGAACACCACTACTTTAATCCTGTCTATCATAAACACCACTACTTTAATCTTGTCTATTATAAACACCACTACTTAAATCTTGTCTATTATAAACACCACTACTTTAATCTTGTGTATTATGAACACCACTACTTTAATCTTGTCTATCATAAACACCACTACTTTAATCTTGTCTATTATCAACACCACTACTTTAATCTTGTCTATTATAAACACCACTACTTTAATCTTGTCTATTATAAACACCACTACTTTAATCTTGTCTATTATAACACCACTACTTTAATCTTGTCTATCATAAACACCACTACACTAATCTTGTCTATTATAAACACCACTACTTTAATCTTGTCTATCATAAACACCACTATTTTAATCTTGTCTATTATAAACACCACTACTTTAATCTTGTCTATTATAAACACCACTACTTTAATCTTGTCTATTATAAACACCACTACTTTAATCTTGTCTATTATAACACCACTACTTTAATCTTGTCTATCATAAACACCACTACTTTGATCTTGTCTATTATAAACACCACTACTTTAATCTTGTCTATCATAAACACCACTATTTTAATCTTGTCTATTATAAACACCACTACTTTAATCTTGTCTATCATAAACACCACTACTTTAATCTTGCCTATTATAAACACCACTACTTTAATCTTGTGTATTATAAACACCACTACTTAAATCTTGTCTATTATAAATACCACTACTTTAATCTTGTCTATTATAAACACTACTACTTTAATCTTGTCTATCATAAACACCACTACTTTAATCTTGTCTATTATAAACACCACTACTTTAATCTTGTCTATTATAAACACCACTACTTTAATCTTGTCTCTCATAAACACCACTACTTTAATCTTGTCTATTATAAACACCACTACTTTAATCTTGTCTATCATAAACACCACTTCTTTAATCTTGTCTATTATAAACACCACTACTTTAATCTTGTCTATTATAAACACCACTACTTTAATCTTGCCTATTATAAACACCACTACTTTAATCTTGTCTATTATAAACACCACTACTTTAATCTTGTCTATTATAAACACAACTACTTTAATCTTGTCTATCATAAACACCACTACTTTAATCCTGTCTATCATAAACACCACTACTTTAATCTTGTCTATCATAAACACCACTACTTTAATCTTGTCTATTATAAACACCACAACTTTAATCTTGTGTATTATAAACACCACTACTTTAATCTTGTCGATCATAAACACCACTACTTTAATCTTGTCTATTATAAACACCACTACTTTAATCTTGTCTATCATAAACACCACTACTTTAACTTTGTCTATTATAAACACCACTACTTTAATCTTGCCTATTATAAACACCACTACTTTAATCTTGTCTATCATAAACACCACTAATTTAACTTTATCTATTATAAGCACCACTACTTTTATCTTGTCTATTATAAAGACCACTACTTTAATCTTGTCTATTATAAACACAACTACTTTAATCTTGTCTATTAAAAACACCACTACTTTAATCTTGCCTATTATAAACACCACTACTTTAATCTTGTCTATTATAAACACCACTACTTTTATCTTGTATTTTATAAACACCACTACTTTAATCTTGTCTATTATAAACACAACTACTTTAATCTTGTCTATCATAAACACCACTACTTTAATCTTGTCTATCATAAACACCACTACTTTAATCTTGTCTATCATAAACACCACTACTTTAACGTTGTCTATTATAAACACCACTACTTTGATCTTGCCTATTATAAACACCACTACTTAAATCTTGTCTATTATAAACACCACTACTTTAATCTTGTCTATTATAAACACAACTACTTTAATCTTGTCTATCATAAATACCACTACTTTAATCTTGCCTATTATAAACACCACTACTTTAATCTTGTCTATTATAAACACCACTACTTTAATCTTGTCTATTATAAACACCACTACTTTAATCTTGTCTATCATAAACTCAACTACTTTAATCTTGTCTATCATAAACACCACTTCTTTAATCTTGTCTATCATAAACACAACTACTTTAATCTTGTCTATCATAAACACCACTACTTTAATCTTGTCTATCATAAACACCACTTCTTTCATCTTGTCTATTATAAACACCACTACTTTAATCTTGTCTATTATAAACACCACTACTTTGATCTTGTGTATTACAAACACCACTACTTTAATCTTGTCTATCATAAACACCACTACTTTAATCTTGTCTATCATAAACACCACTACTTTAATCTTGTCTATTATAAACACCACTACTTTAATCTTGTCTATTATAAACAACACTACTTTAATCTTGCCTATTATAAACACCACTACTTTAATTTTGTCTATTATAAACACCACTACTTTAATCTTGTCTCTCATAAACACCACTACTTTAATCTTGCCTATTATAAACACCACTACTTTAATCTTGTCTATTATAAACACCACTACTTTAATCTTGCCTATTATAAAACCCCACTACTTTAATCTTGTCTATCATGAACACCACTACTTTAATCCTGTCTATCATAAACACCACTACTTTAATCTTGTCTATTTTAAACACCACTACTTAAATCTTGTCTATTATAAACACCACTACTTTAATCTTGTGTATTATGAACACCACTACTTTAATCTTGTCTATCATAAACACCACTACTTTAATCTTGTCTATTATAAACACCACTACTTTAATCTTGTCTATTATAAACACCACTACTTTAATCTTGTCTATTATAAACACCACTACTTTAATCTTGTCTATTATAACACCACTACTTTAATCTTGTCTATCATAAACACCACTACACTAATCTTGTCTATTATAAACACCACTACTTTAATCTTGTCTATCATAAACACCACTATTTTAATCTTGTCTATTATAAACACCACTACTTTAATCTTGTCTATTATAAACACCACTACTTTAATCTTGTCTATTATAAACACCACTACTTTTATCTTGTCTATTATAACACCACTACTTTAATCTTGTCTATCATAAACACCACTACTTTGATCTTGTCTATTATAAACACCACTACTTTAATCTTGTCTATCATAAACACCACTATTTTAATCTTGTCTATTATAAACACCACTACTTTAATCTTGTCTATCATAAACACCACTACTTTAATCTTGCCTATTATAAACACCACTACTTTAATCTTGTGTATTATAAACACCACTACTTAAATCTTGTCTATTATAAATACCACTACTTTAATCTTGTCTATTATAAACACTACTACTTTAATCTTGTCTATCATAAACACCACTACTTTAATCTTGTCTATTATAAACACCACTACTTTAATCTTGTCTATTATAAACACCACTACTTTAATCTTGTCTCTCATAAACACCACTACTTTAATCTTGTCTATTATAAACACCACTACTTTAATCTTGTCTATCATAAACACCACTTCTTTAATCTTGTCTATTATAAACACCACTACTTTAATCTTGTCTATTATAAACACCACTACTTTAATCTTGCCTATTATAAACACCACTACTTTAATCTTGTCTATTATAAACACCACTACTTTAATCTTGTCTATTATAAACACAACTACTTTAATCTTGTCTATCATAAACACCACTACTTTAATCCTGTCTATCATAAACACCACTACTTTAATCTTGTCTATCATAAACACCACTACTTTAATCTTGTCTATTATAAACACCACTACTTTAATCTTGTGTATTATAAACACCACTACTTTAATCTTGTCGATCATAAACACCACTACTTTAATCTTGTCTATTATAAACACCACTACTTTAATCTTGTCTATCATAAACACCACTACTTTACCTTTGTCTATTATGAACACCAAAACTTTAATCTTGCCTATTATAAACACCACTACTTTAATCTTGTCTATCATAAACACCACTAATTTCACTTTATCTATTATAAGCACCACTACTTTTATCTTGTCTATTATAAAGACCACTACTTTAATCTTGTCTATTATAAACACAACTACTTTAATCTTGTCTATTAAAAACACCCCTACTTTAATCTTGCCTATTATAAACACCACTACTTTAATCTTGTCTATTATAAACACCACTACTTTTATCTTGTATTTTATAAACACCACTACTTTAATCTTGTCTATTATAAACACAACTACTTTAATCTTGTCTATCATAAACACCACTACTTTAATCTTGTCTATCATAAACACCACTACTTTAATCTTGTCTATCATAAACACCACTACTTTAACGTTGTCTATTATAAACACCACTACTTTGATCTTGCCTATTATAAACACCACTACTTTAATCTTGTCTATTATAAACACCACTACTTTAATCTTGTCTATTATAAACACAACTACTTTAATCTTGTCTATCATAAACACTACTACTTTAATCTTGCCTATTATAAACACCACTACTTTAATCTTGTCTATTATAAACACCACTACTTTAATCTTGTCTATTATAAACACCACTACTTTAATCTTGTCTATCATAAACCCAACTACTTTAATCTTGTCTGTCATAAACACCACTTCTTTAATCTTGTCTATCATAAACACAACTACTTTAATCTTGTCTATCATAAACACCACTACTTTAATCTTGTCTATCATAAACACCACTTCTTTAATCTTGTCTATTATAAACACCACTACTTTAATCTTGTCTATTATAAACACCACTACTTTGATCTTGTGTATTATAAACACCACTACTTTAATCTTGTCTATCATAAACACCACTACTTTAATATTGTCTATCATAAACACCACTACTTTAATCTTGTCTATTATAAACACCACTACGTTAATCTTGTCTATTATAAACAACACTACTTTAATCTTGCCTATTATAAACACCACTACTTTAATCTTGTCTATTATAAACACCACTACTTTAATCTTGTCTATCATAAACACCACTACTTTAATCTTGTGTATTATAAACACCACTACTTTAATCTTGTCTATCATAAACACCACTACTTTAATCTTGTCTATTATAAACACCACTACTTTAATCTTGTGTATTATAAACACCACTACTTTAATCTTGTCTATTATAAACACCACTACTTTAGTCTTGTCTATTATAAACACCACTACTTTAATCTTGTCTATTATAAACACCACTACTTTAATCTTGTGTATTATAAACACCACTACTTTAATCTTGTCTATTATAAACACCACTACTTTAATCTTGTCTATTATAAACACAACTACTTTAATCTTGTCTATCATAAACACCACTACTTTAATCCTGTCTATCATAAACACCACTACTTTAATCTTGTCTATCATAAACATCACTACTTTAATCTTGTCTATTATAAACACCACTACTTTAATCTTGTCTATTATAAACACTACTACTTTAATCTTGTCTATCATAAACACCACTACTTTAATCTTGTCTATAATAAACACTACTACTTTAATCTTGTCTATCATAAACACCACTACTTTAATCTTGTCTATTATAAACACCCCTACTTTAATCTTGTGTATTATAAACACCACTACTTTAATCTTGTCTATTATAAACACCACTACTTTAATCTTGTCTATTATAAACACCACTACTTTAATCTTGTCTATCATAAACACAACTACTTTAATCTTGCCTATTATAAACACCACTACTTTAATGTTGTGTATTATAAACACCACTACTTTAATCTTGTCTATTATAAACACCACTATTTTAATCTTGTGTATTATAAACACCACTACTTTAATCTTGTCTATCATAAACACCACTACTTTAATCTTGTCTATTATAAACACCTCTACTTTAATCTTGTCTATCATAAACACCACTACTTTAATCTTGTCTATTATAAACACCCCTACTTTAATCTTGTCTATTATAAACACCACTACTTTAATCTTGTCTATTATAAACACCACTACTTTAATCTTGCCTATTATAAACACCACTACTTTAATTTTGTCTATTATAAACACCACTACTTTAACGTTGTCTATTATAAACACAACTACTTTAATCTTGTCTATCATAAACACCACTACTTTAATCTTGTCTATCATAAACACCACTACTTTAATCTTGCCTATTATAAACACCACTACTTTAATCTTGTGTATTATAAACACCACTACTTTAATCTTGTGTATTATAAACACCACTACTTTAATCTTGTGTATTATAAACACAACTACTTTAATCTTGTCTATCATAAACACCACTACTTTAATCTTGTCTATCATAAACACCACTACTTTAATCTTGTCTATCATAAACACCACTACTTTAATCTTGTCTATTATAAACACCCCTACTTTAATCTCGTCTATTATAAACACCACTACTTTAATCTTGTCTATTATAAACACAACTACTTTAATCTTGTCTATCATAAATACCACTACTTTAATCTTGCCTATTATAAACACCACTACTTTAATCTTGTCTATTATAAACACCACTACTTTAATCTTGTCTATTATAAACACCACTACTTTAATCTTGTCTATCATAAACCCAACTACTTTAATCTTGTCTATCATAAACACCACTTCTTTAATCTTGTCTATCATAAACACAACTACTTTAATCTTGTCTATCATAAACACCACTACTTTGATCTTGTGTATTATAAACACCACTACTTTAATCTTGTCTATCATAAACACCACTACTTTAATCTTGTCTATCATAAACACCACTACTTTAATCTTGTCTATCATAAACACCACTACTTTAATCTTGTCTATTATAAACACCACTACTTTAATCTTGTCTATTATAAACAACACTACTTTAATCTTGCCTATTATAAACACCACCACTTTAATCTCGTCTATTATAAACACCACTACTTTAATCTTGTCTATCATAAACACCACTACTTTAATCTTGTGTATTATAAACACCACTACTTTAATCTTGTCTATCATAAACACCACTACTTTAATCTTGTCTATTATAAACACCACTACTTTAATCTTGTGTATTATAAACACCACTACTTTAGTCTTGTCTATTATAAACACCACTACTTTAATCTTGTCTATTATAAACACCACTACTTTAATCTTGTCTATTATAAACACCACTACTTTAATCTTGTCTATTATAAACACCACTACTTTAATCTTGTCTATCATAAACACCACTACTTTAATCTTGTCTATTATAAACACCTCTACTTTAATCTTGTCTATCATAAACACCACTACTTTAATCTTGTCTATTATAAACACCCCTACTTTAATCTTGTCTATTATAAACACCACTACTTTAATCTTGTCTATCATAAACACCACTACTTTAATCTTGTCTATTATAAACACCTCTACTTTAATCTTGTCTATCATAAACACCACTACTTTAATCTTGTCTATTATAAACACCCCTACTTTAATCTTGTCTATTATAAACACCACTACTTTAATCTTGTCTATTATAAACACCACTACTTTAATCTTGCCTATTATAAACACCACTACTTTAATTTTGTCTATTATAAACACCACTACTTTAACGTTGTCTATTATAAACACAACTACTTTAATCTTGTCTATCATAAACACCACTACTTTAATCTTGTCTATCATAAACACCACTACTTTAATCTTGCCTATTATAAACACCACTACTTTAATCTTGTGTATTATAAACACCACTACTTTAATCTTGTCTATCATAAACACCACTACTTTAATTTTGTCTATCATAAACACCACTACTTTAATCTTGTCTATCATAAACACCACTACTTTAATCTTGTCTATTATAAACACCCCTACTTTAATCTTGTGTATTATAAACACCACTACTTTAATCTTGTCTATTATAAACACCACTACTTTAATCTTGTCTATTATAAACACCACTACTTTAATCTTGTCTATCATAAACACAACTACTTTAATCTTGCCTATTATAAACACCACTACTTTAATTTTGTGTATTATAAACACCACTACTTTAATCTTGTCTATTATAAACACCACTATTTTAATCTTGTGTATTATAAACACCACTACTTTAATCTTGTCTATCATAAACACCACTACTTTAATCTTGTCTATTATAAACACCTCTACTTTAATCTTGTCTATCATAAACACCACTACTTTAATCTTGTCTATTATAAACACCCCTACTTTAATCTTGTCTATTATAAACACCACTACTTTAATCTTGTCTATTATAAACACCACTACTATAATCTTGCCTATTATAAACACCACTACTTTAATTTTGTCTATTATAAACACCACTACTTTAACGTTGTCTATTATAAACACAACTACTTTAATCTTGTCTATCATAAACACCACTACTTTAATTTTGTCTATCATAAACACCACTACTTTAATCTTGTCTATCATAAACACCACTACTTTAATCTTGTCTATTATAAACACCCCTACTTTAATCTCGTCTATTATAAACACCACTACTTTAATCTTGCCTATTATAAACACCACTACTTTAATCTTGTGTATTATAAACACCACTACTTTAATCTTGTCTATTATAAACACCACTACTTTAATCTTGTCTATTATAAACACCACTACTTTAATCTTGTCTATCATAAACACCACTACTTTAATCTTGTCTATTATAAACACCACTACTTTAATCCAATCTATTATCAACAGCACTACTTTAATCTTGTCAATTATCAACACGACTACTTGTATGTTGTCTATCATAAACACCACTATTTTAATCTTGTCTGTTATATTAAACCACCAATTTAATCTTTTCTATTATAAACACCACTACTTTAATCTTTTCTATTATAAACACCACTACTTTAATCTTGTATATTACAGCACCACTACTTTAATCATGTCTATTATAAATACCACTATTTTAATCTTGTCAATTACTACACTTTTACTTTAATCTTGTCTATTATAAACACCACTACTTTTCTCTTGTCTATCATAAACACCACTATTGTAATATTGTCTATAATAAAAAACACTACTTTATTATGTCTATTACAAACACCACTTTTAAAATCTTGTCTATTACAAACATGACAACTTTAATCCAATCTATTATCAACAGCACTACCTTATCTTGTCAATTACCACTACTTGTATGTTGTCTATTATAAAAACCACTACTTTATTCTTGTCTATTATTAACACTACTACTTTAATCTTTTCTATTATCAACATAACTACTTAAATCTTGTGGGTGAAAATCTCTGCTCTCATAAAACCAAACCCTAAATTCCTTAGAAATTATTTAAGGTATATTCTCTAATAAAGTCGTTTTGTGTTTAGCACAAATGAGTGTTTGTGGTTGTTGCATCTCAGTTTCATTGAAAAGCATTCACAAAAATATTTAGTACGAAATTGCTTGTGGGATTGTAAGAGTTAGTAGTGTATGGAATAAGTTCACAGAACTTCTGCCATTACTAACCAGCAGAGGATTACCAGTGTCAATCAAGGGAAGAGTCTATCAGGTATGTGTATGCAGTGTGGTGATTTGTGGAAGCTAAACCTGATTAAATCTGAACAGTATAGGGAATAGTGTGTGCAGAAGAGTAGACTTCAATGGTATAGCAATGTTGAGAGAATGGATGAGAATTCTTGGGTTAGTAGATGTAGAATAGTTGAGGTAGCAGATTCAGTTCATAGGAGAAGGCCAAAAAAACATGGAAGGTAGTGATAAAAATCGACTTGAGAGAAACAGGGACAAATAAAAACCTGTTCAGAGATAGTTTACTTTGGAAGTCAATTTTTTAAAGCTGTCCAATGCATACCAGTATGTAAAATGGACGTCAAACAAAAGATGATGATGATGATAGGGGTGGGACGTAATGGGTGAACATTTCAGATTCATGCGAGTAGTATTTTTTTGTGTTCATTTATACATAAATAACACTAGACAATCAAACATTTTGGAAATTTTGCAAAATTCAGAAGGTGCAGGCCAAAAATAGCTGTTAGGACTCCACGAGAATCAAAATCTATCATTTTTCGGTGAAAAAGTGGTTTCATGCGACATTGCAGGTCCTAAAACATCCTCAAAAGCTATGAATGGATATAGATGGTTAAATCTGATATAGTACTTTAATTTAGGACCATTTTCAGGCTGTGAAAGGGTTTTCATGAATGTAAAATAGCCAAAAACTAGTGGCCTGCACCTTTTGAATTTTGCAAAATTTTCAAAATGTTTGATTGTTTAGTGTTATTTATGTATAAATGAACACAAAAAAATACTACTCGCATGAATCTGAAATTTTCACCCATTACGTCCCAACCCTGATGATGATGATGATGATGATGATGATGATGATGATGATGATGATGATGAAAACTATAAAGAAATAGCTATTCAGGAATAGCTTATTTTTACAGTTTTAATCATCATCATCATCATCATCATCATCATCATCATCATCATCATCACCTTTGGTTGCACTAGTAACATAGGCAACATAATTAATGTGCACAATTACAAATTACCATGCCAAACAAACAAGACGAATACGAACACTAACAGATGCAGCTGCAGAATGAAGAGCGACTGCCTGATGGAAGGAAACTGCAGCAAGCAACGTTGTGTAAACGGCGACAAGCAAATCTATATCGTAATCTGGAAGCAGAGATACTACAACAATAACGGGTGAGTGCTATAATAAGAGAAAAAAGAAATTTTTACCTCTGGAATTCCTTTGTCAGCTGGCTGAGCTAAAAAAGCAAAAATAATATCATGATTATTCGAGCTGCTGCTGTTGTTTGGAAGGTGAACAAACAATTGCGTTTCAAGAATATTTTAACTGCATTATATTTTATAGAAACAATAGAGATGAAAACGAAAACTTACCATCCTCAAAGCGTAGGAGATGTTTTGCATGTCAGGCAGTCATTTTATGGAGAGAAAAGAATTTGTGTTCATAATTGTAGATTATTTATAGTTGAAACGAATTTGTATATGTTAGGATAACTAACGAAACGATTTACTTCCCTTGCATCATTTCGGGAAGGTTAAGAGTTAGCGCCTTTGCAAATGAAGTCTTGCCTGGAGTAGAAAAGTAAACAGACCACGCCTGGAGACTGTATATTTCATCTCGCTCACAGCGGTCAATTAACTCATTATTTTATATTGTGTTCAGTTGTAATAAATCTGTTAACAGTTTCTGCTGATATTTCATCCATTTTTCTTTACAAATATTATTGATTAAAACCTAAATTACAAGGTTTACAAAAGTGGCGTTTTCTCTCTCTCTCTCTCTCTCTCTCTCTCTCTCTCTCTCTCTCTCTCTTTGTTTCCTTTATTTTATTGCCAGTTATTAAGATTGAGCCTCCCCTTCTTTACTCATAAAATCAAATTTGCATACATGATTATTGTTTCCTTTCTTTATTATCATGAGTTTAAGATTAAGCCTCTCTTTATTTGCTCATGAAAATAAATTTGCATACTGTTAGGATAACTAACGAAACGATTTACTTCCCTTACGTCTCGCTCACAGCGGTTAATTAACTCATTATTTTATATTGTGTTCAGTTGTAATAAATCTGTTAAAAGTTTCTGCTGATATTTCATCCATTTTTCTTTACAAATATTATTGATTAAAACCTAAATTACAAGGTTTATAAAAGTATGTGTGAACAACTAATTTGTATGTTTGGAAACCAACTGACTTCAGAACAGATAATTTACTCATACAAATTAGTTGTTCACGCATAAACAGACAGGGAATCGAATTTTGGACAGCTGAGAGAAAGTGTTGGTATCGGAAATTTTGTCAGCGATGTTACGGTGTTGGATGAAGAGGAGTTCCTTCTCATGTTTGGACTTACATGAGATTTACATCTTTTTTCTTACATTTATGACATTTTGTTATTATGAAACATACACAAAAAATGTAATTAAGCTACACCCGGTAGTAAGGTCAACATTTAGGAGCTGTGGTGAAGTGTGGAGTTACCCCTTAGTTTACAATACTCTCAGGTCCACTCTCACCCAGAGTGGAATGGTTTATACTACCTGTTAGCGTCTCATGTATGGGTTAAATAGAATCTGTCCTGAGTATGCAAATACTCCCATGAGTTTCACTGAGTATTTGCAGATTTATTTATTTACAAAAATTAATAATATGAACTTGAAGCATGAAAGATTTGATGGAAATAACAGAATTTGGAATTAAATGATAACCCAAGGTTGATGTTGGATTTAAATGGTTGATGTTGGAATTAAATGATTGATATTTGAATTAAATGTTTGATGTTGGAATGAAATGGTTGATATTGGAATGAAATGGTTGACGTTGGAATGAAATGGTTGACGTTGGAATGAAATGGTTGATGTTGGAATTAAATGGTTGATGTTGGAATTAAATGGTTGATATTGGAATGAAATAGTTGATATCGGAATGAAATGTTTGATGTTGGAATTAAATGGTTGATATTGGAATTAAATGGTTGATGTTAGAATTAAATAGTTGATGTTGGAATTAAATGGTTGATGTTGGAATTAAATGGTTGATGTTAGAATTAAATAGTTGATGTTGGAATTAAATGGTTGATGTTGGAATTAAATGGTTGACGTTGGAATTAAATGGTTGATGTTGGAATTAAATATTTGACGTTGGAATTAAATGGTTGATGTTGGAATTAAATGGTTGACGTTGGAATTAAATGGTTGATATTGGAATGAAATAGTTGATGTTAGAATTAAATGGTTGATGTTGGAATTAAATGGTTGATGTTGGAATTAAATATTTGACGTTGGAATTAAATGGTTGATGTTGGAATTAAATGGTTGATGTTGGAATTAAATGGTTGACGTTGGAATTAAATGGTTGATATTGGAATGAAATAGTTGATATCGGAATGAAATGTTTGATGTTGGAATTAAATGGTTGATATTGGAATTAACTGATTGATATTGGAATGAAATGGTTGATGTTGGAATTAAATGGTTGACGTTGGAATTAAATGGTTGATCTTAGAATTAAATGGTTGATGTTGGAATTAAATGGTTGATGTTGTAATTAAATGTTTGATGTTCGAATTAAATGGTTGATATTGGAATTAAATAGTTGATATTAGAATGAAATGGTTGATATTGGAATTAAATGGTTGATGTTGGAATTAAATGGTTGATGTTGGAATTAAATGGTTGATGTTGGAATTAAATGGTTGATCTTGGAATTAAATGGTTGATGTTGGAATTAAATGGTTGATATTGGAATTAAATGGTTGATGTTGGAATTAAATGGTTGATGTTGGAATTAAATGGTTGATATCGGAATGAAATGTTTGATGTTGGAATTAAATGGTTGATGTTGGAATTAAATGGTTTACGTTGGAATTAAATGGTTGATGTTGGAATTAAATGGTTTACGTTGGAATTAAATGGTTGATATTGGAATGAAATGGCTGATGTTGGAATTAAATGGTTGACGTTGGAATTAAATGGTTGACGTTGGAATTAAATGGTTGATGTTGGAATGAAATGGTTGATGTAATTAAATGGTTGATGTTGGAATTAAATGGTTGATGTTGGAATGAAATGGTTGATGTAATTAAATGGTTGATGTTGGAATTAAATAGTTGACGTTGGAATTAAATGGTTGACGTTGGAATGAAATGGTTGATGTTGGAATTAAATGGTTGATGTTGGTATTAAATGGTTGATGTTGGAATTAAATGGTTGATGTTGGAATTAAATGGTTGATCTTGGAATTAAATGGTTGATGTCGGAATTAAATGGTTGATGTTGGAATTAAATGGTTGATATTGGAATTAAATGGTTGATCTTGGAATTAAATGGTTGATGTTGGAATTAAATGGTTGATATCGAAATGAAATGTTTGATGTTGGAATTAAATGGTTGATGTTGGAATTAAATGGTTTACGTTGGAATTAAATGGTTGATGTTGGAATTAAATGGTTTACGTTGGAATTAAATGGTTGATATTGGAATGAAATGGTTGATGTTGGAATGAAATGGTTGACGTTGGAATTAAATGGTTGACGTTGGAATTAAATGGTTGATGTTGGAATGAAATGGTTGATGTAATTAAATGGTTGATGTTGGAATTAAATAGTTGACGTTGGAATTAAATGGTTGACGTTGGAATGAAATGGTTGATGTTGGAATTAAATGGTTAGCGTTGGAATTAAATGGTTGATGTTGGAATTAAATGGTTGATGTTGGAATTAAATGGTTGATGTTGGAATTAAATGGTTGATGTTGGAATTAAATGGTTGATCTTGGAATTAAATGGTTGATGTTGGAATTAAATGGTTGATATTGGAATTAAATGGTTGATGTTGGAATTAAATGGTTGATGTTGGAATTAAATGGTTGATGTTGGAATTAAATGGTTGATGTTGGAATTAAATGGTTGACGTTGGAATGAAATGGTTGATGTTGGAATTAAATGGTTGATGTTGGTATTAAATAGTTGATATTGGAATTAAATGGTTGATATTGGAATTAAATGGTTGATGTTGGAATTAAATGGTTGATGTTGGAATTAAATGGTTGATGTTGGAATTAAATGGTTGATATTGGAATTAAATGGTTGATATTGGAATTAAATGGTTGATCTTGGAATTAAATGGTTGATGTCGGAATTAAATGGTTGATGTTGGAATTAAATGGTTGATATTGGAATTAAATGGTTGATCTTGGAATTAAATGGTTGATCTTGGAATTAAATGGTTGATGTTGGAATTAAATGGTTGATATCGGAATGAAATGTTTGATGTTTGAATTAAATGGTTGATGTTGGAATTAAATGGTTTACGTTGGAATTAAATGGTTGATGTTGGAATTAAATGGTTTACGTTGGAATTAAATGGTTGATATTGGAATGAAATGGTTGATGTTGGAATTAAATGGTTGACGTTGGAATTAAATGGTTGACGTTGGAATTAAATGGTTGACGTTGGAATTAAATGGTTGATGTTGGAATGAAATGGTTGATGTAATTAAATGGTTGATGTTGGAATTAAATAGTTGACGTTGGAATTAAATGGTTGACGTTGGAATGAAATGGTTGATGTTGGAATTAAATGGTTAGCGTTGGAATGAAATGGTTGATGTTGGAATTAAATGGTTGATGTTGGAATGAAATGGTTGATGTTGGAATTAAAACGGATCTTACTTTTCGCGCAAACATTATCTCTGCAGGAGATAATGAGGATGGTGTGCCAACGTTTGGTGTGATCCTGTATACTTGTAAAAACTGCTGCAGGGCCGTTTCCATGGGTGTGCCGCAAGCTTTTTTCAGGGCTCTTTTTACACTCCACCTAGCTGTTTGACCTAGGATGATACGGGGAATTGTGATGTGTTTGATCTGGAAAATCTCACAGGACTCTTTGAAGTCGGAGGATGTAAATTGCGTTCCGTTGTCACTGACCAAACAATCAACCCCCAAAACAGGCGAACAATTCGTGCAGGAAGTTTATTGTTACCTCCATAGTGGCCATTTGGAAAAACTATCGATTACAATTAGATAATAAAATCCCTCCAACGGACCCTCAAAATCCACGTGTATCCTTGACCAAGGTCGTCCCGTCTTTGGCCACGGACTATGTTTGATATGAGGTGCCTTTGCCGCCAAGACACAGCCTTTATACGTATTTACGATGTTTTCAATGTCCTAATCCATTTTAGGCCATGAAGCTGCGCATCAAACTTTTCATCCTATTTGTCTCTGGATGGCCAATGTGAAAATCCTTCAGGATTCTCTTCTGTAGTTTTTTTTTAATGACGACTCTCTGTGTTGTACAAGAGTACATCGTCGCATAATGCAAAACTGTCTGCAAAATGTTGGCTTTTATCAGCCATTTTAGATGTTGCACTGATGATCAATTCATCATTGGGGCTTCCTGTTTAATTTCATGTAGAGTCACCGGGAGCTCTCTTACCGTGTTGCATAACATAGCTTTTATCTCCCTTTCTGCTCGCAAGGAAGCAATCACGGTGTCTTCTAGTTGCTCTCCCTGTCTCGGCACCAATCTAGGCAATCCATCTGTGTGATAAACCTTTTTTATGGTAAATACTTGATTTTAAAATTATAATTCAGTAAAATTGTTCCCCATTTCTGTAGTCTATTCGCCATATACACAGGCAGAAAGTTTTCCGAACCAAAAATGGTGATTAACGGTTTATGATCCGTCTGTAATGTGAACAATCTACCGTGTAAATAGCGGTGGAACTTAGTTACAGCAAAAATTATTCCTAAAATCTTCTTCTCAATTTGGGAGTACTGCTTCTGCGCAAAAAGCAGGGTACTTGATGCATGCGAGATGGGTTTATGCATTCTATCCGGCATTACATGAAGAATGCACGCTCCTAATCCGTATGAACTAGCGTCGCTAGCCACTATTATGTCTAAGTTTGGGGTGTAATGCGTAAGGAATAAATCTGATGTCAGCATTTCAATAGTTTTGTTGAGTGCTTCCTGGCATTCGGACGTCCACTCCAAACATTTTTTTAACAGTTCGTTCAGCGGAGCACGGAGGTTAAGCATCTCTGGGATAAAAGCTTGGTAGTAATTTGCCAGTCCAAGGAAGCTCTGTAGTGCTGTGAGGTTTTCTAGCGCCGGCATGTTCTTAATTGCGGTGGCCTGTTCTGGTTCCGGCCTTCTGCTGTGCTTGTCTATTACATGACCCAGGTATTTGATTTTTCTTTAAAAAAACACATTTTTCTTCTTTAACTGTAAACCCGTAGTCCTGGATTCGTGAACACACTTGGTTGACATGTTTCCGGTGTTGTTCTTTGTCTTTACTGTTGATTAGGGTGTCGTCAAGGTATGCAATAGCAAAATCAAGTTCGCCCATCACTTGATTACAAATTGCGGGAGCAACTTTGACCCCGAAAGCTAGCCTTTCGAACTGCGATGCGTATTTATACACAACGGTTTAGAACTCTCTTCTTCCACGGTTTTACACAAATCTATTTTTTTTTTTAAATCTGCCTCCATTTAATTTTTTTTTAAATCCTTCGGGCTATGCAGTGGGTCGTGATAATCTTTTAGTGCTGCATTTAATCCCATTGAAAAATCTGCACATACGCGGATTTCTTTTGATTTCTTCTTTACAGAGACCGTGGGTGCTGCCCACTGACTGTATTCCACTTTCAATAAGATGCCGGTCATCACTAGTCGGTCGAATTCCTCATTTATTTTATCTACCGACGCAAAAGGCATATTTATTTTTTTCTTAAATACGAGCTAAACGTTCTCGTTCAGTTGAAATGTGGCCGCTATCTTTGTGCATCGACCAAGACCGCCAGAAAAAAACTTTGGGAAAAGTTATTTTCAAATCCAGCTGTAGTTTTTCTGATTCGGTTGTCCGACTATCTATTTTTTGGCAAAACGTATTTATTGGTAACTCCCATGAATTGAACGCTTGCATCCAATCAGTGCCAAAAAGGTTATTAGTGTTTTTTAACACAAGTATTTTTAAAAACTTTTTGGTAGTTCTCATTAGGGTGACCTTGTAATTATCTCACCCTCAAATTTACTTATGCACGTATGTAGGTTTATTATTGACACGTCTGAACACGAATATAATTGTAGTTTTATATTTGTACCCAGGATTTTACGTGCACATATTAATGTAGTCCTGCAAATTTGTACTTGCGGCTTGAGCCGCGTTTTATTTCCTCTATTCGTTCTACAATGCAAACTTTTGCGCCCAACTTTGTTACAAGTCAGGCAGGTCTTAAAACGAAATGGACAGTTCATAAACCAATACAGGCTACTACAGGGAAAACAAGGGATCGGCAGCAATTTATCCTGTTTTTTACAGGGTTGGTTAGTCTGTGTAGAGGGGCAAAAATCCCATTTTTTGTTTTGTATCGTTTTCGAGGGAGAGCTGAATTTTTAGTGTTGACGTACTTTTCTGTGTACAATGCCTGACTCTTCAATGTCCTTCGAATCCTGCTTAACACTTATAAATCTCTGGCAGTCTTCAGCTAATTTCTGCCGTGTTAAGTTCGGTTCATTTTCTAATTTATTTAGAACCCTCCGTCTGATCTCAGCGTCTTTTCCTGATACCAATCCTTGCACAAAAAGTAAGCATTTAAAATTATCAGTACTAAGTTCGGCTAATTTAAAATCGTCGCAGTGTTTATTGACGACTGATGCGAACGTTGAATACTCTTCGTTGTCTTTTTTTATCAGGTTTAAACACTTCCAGCGTTTGTGAAACAAAGAAGTCTTCGGGCTAAATAATTCAGTTAAAAGATTACAGCTTAAGCAAAAGTAAAATCGCTCGTTTTTTTGGATGGGGGGTGGGGGTGAAATCCACGAACTTAGTATGTTCGGTGGTGCCTAATTTTCGGAGGAGTAGGCGAACCTTTTTAGAGTATGCCCAATTGTCACAATCTATTTGGATAGATCCTCATATCGTCTAAAATACGAAGCAACGGTTTTATCCTCGTCTAGGGAATACGTGAAATTGTCAATTGCACTCCAACCTGCGAGAAATCATTATCGTTTTCGTTAGTTTGACCATATATATATATATATATATATATATATATATATATATATATAATACATATATATATATATATATAAATTTCTGTTGCACAAAAGTGTATGTAGTAGCTTAATAGTTACTATAATATAACATGATATAATAATTTAATAAATATTCTGCATTGTTTCAAAAAAGATTTTCATACATACAATTGTTTCTGCCAATTTTAAAACATACATTCTGCCAATTTAAAGGAATTCAAATATATATATATATATATATATATATATATATATATGAGAGAGAGAGAGAGAGAGAGAGAGAGAGACAGAGACAGAGATAGAGAGAGGGGAAGGAGGAAGAGAGAGGGAGGGGTATAAAAGAATAAAAAAATAAAGGACTTACCTTTGTCTGTAGTGTCCTTTAAAAAGAAAAATAAAGAAAATATTAATCCCGATGCAATGGTTGGTCTTTGGCAGCAATGTTTTTCTTTAGATAAGACACTGTTATTCACATTTTTGTTGTCGGTCTAGCGATCTCATTTTGTCTTATTTTCACCATATTTGAGCCACTTTTTTGGCTACATGTGTGTGTGTGTGTGTGTGTGTGTGTGTGTGTGTGTGTGTGTGTGTGTGTGTAAGGTGACGATTAGAAATTTATTGAAAAAAACATAGGAAAGATGATGCGAAACAAGTTGTTTTTAGCACGTGCGTAACTATTTGAACAAAAAATGCGGTGTGTGAGAAAAAAACGTTAATTGGAAAAAAGGAAAAGGGAAAGAGTAAAAAAAGAGAAGAAGGAAAAGAAAAGCTGGAAACATGGATAAATAGCAGTAAAATAAATAGTACTTAACAGGGGCCAGAGTTGATAATACAGTGGCAGGGTATATTGCATTGTTTCAGTGTGATTTATTTTACTGCTATTTATCCATGTTTCCATTTTTATTTTCCCTTTTCTTCATTTTTTTCTCTTTCTCTTTCCTTCTGCCCAATTAATGTCTTTTTCGCACACGCCGCATATTTTTTTCAAATAGTTACACACGTGCCAAAAAAATCCTGTTTCGCGTCTTCTTTCCTTTTTTTGCGTTTTTCAATAAATTTCACATCTTCACTTTTTCTGCAGACGTTTGTTGATCTGAACAAAAACGGCCAAATCTCACGTTGATTTTATCATATATCGTGTATTTTATTGTTATTTTTATAACAATAGTAAATGTGGCTTACCTTAATAATTCACTCATAAACTTATTAACCGATCATTAGGAGTTTTGGAACAAATCACAATGCGTGACCTTTTGGGGAGCTAAGTGCTCCCCGTTATATTCGTAACCCTTGCGCCAGACTTGAGTTGCAAATAAAGTGAATTTGCTGCACTAAAAATGTCAGCTGACTGATCGGGGTAATTCAGTGTAATCCGATGTCAGCTAAAATATCAACAATGCTGGAGACACCGACCAGGTTAAAGAGGTCAGAAAACCTGTCACCAAGATTTGTTGAAATACTGATGACGGCTGTATTCCCTCTCTCTCTCTCTTTTTCTCTCTCTCTGTCTCCTTCTCTCTCTCACTCTCCCTCTCTCTCTAGTAAAGAGATTGAAAATTTAGAGACTGGTTTGAATTCTGAAAGAGACGCACATGTCTTGTCATGCTCTTTGCAAGATATAAAACTGTGCTTCAGAAGAAAATAAATATATATTTTTATATTTAAAAGTAAAATGGTTTGTTCCATTATTACATAATGTTTGATTTGCAGTACGATGGTCCCGACCAAACAGCCAGCCAGTCCCAGAAGCAGACGACAGTGACTCTCATCACACGATGGTTGCTCACTGGCCATAACAAGACGAGACATTGCACATACGTACACATGTTGTCACACATCGTCCCGTCGTCACATATCGTGCCAAAGATCGCCCCGGTAAACAACGTTGCCACATTGGTTCCATGACCAAGATATACCCCATCCAAAATAATGTTGCCACAAGGCGTAAGGGGTCCAAATGTGGGCTATATTTAGTTTAATTTAGTTTTATGCAAAGATGGTAAAAGGGGGTGAAAGCCTTCGTGAAAATTCAGATACCTCCGATTTTTGTGAAATTTTAATAATAGGTATTAGACATCAATTAATAAATATTTGCCAAATTTCAGTTTCTTCGGAATGTTTTAAAGGGTTTTAGAGCACATGATATGGGCACACCCTCCCATTTAAAAATTCAAATATTTCAGGTTTGCATTGAATTTGATTCATAGATATTTGACACCAATTAAGTAAGATTCCCCTGAATTTTATTTCTTCTTAAGACCCCTTAAACTTAAGCCTTAAATTCTAAACATTTTCTAGAATCCAAATAATGTGATGGATTTTGATCAAAATTATAATAAGGATTCTAGACATACGATTTAGTAGCATTATATATTTAATTTGATACATTAGACACCAATCTTCGTAAGGAGAAACTGTTCTGTTTGGGGAATGAATTTTCGCCGTTCTGTGACTGGTATTCTTGTCGTATATATATCTACTTGTGACCGTCTGAAATTATCACTTCCCTGCACTGATGAAAGCCGAAGCTCGAAACAACATCGTCTGTAGGTAAATATAATTTAATATTTATTTATGAATATTATTATAAAAATCTCCTTTAAGAAAATTAAAGTTGAGCACTGTTGAGAGATATTAAAAAATAGACATCCACTTAAGCTACGAAGCGAGACTCTGATTAGGTTCGTAGAGTCCTATAGAATGTCTTGATGTTTGTTTATCGCTCGCCGCAATTGGTATAAATATAAATTAATTTCTCTGTATCACGCGACAATTTCCTTTGGCCGAAAGGATAGAGCGAAAGCGTGTGGAGTCAAAGATGACTTTGTGAACCGGGTTCTTGCATTGTGACCGTCCTAAATTATTTCTTCCCTGCACTGATGAGAGCCAAAGCTCAAAACAACGTCGTTTGTAGGTAAATATAATTTAATATTTATTTATGAATATATATATATATATATATATATAAAAATTTTACTAATTAAATATTATCCACAGACAAGCTTGTTTCGTCGTGGGAAGGCGGATCTACAACTGATCTGCTGACTACCCGGTTTGAACCTCAGACTTTAAGTCTAGTAACTTTGGTACCAACAGATCTGTTGCACGAATGAAACGTCTGAATACTGCTTTTAAATACGTACTATTTAAATTTATCTAGAGGAGTCAACCAATGGTGGGAACCTTTGCATTACTGCTTAAGCGATATTATTAATTTCTCCCAAACAAAGTGCCCTCCCTTTTTAAGGGGTTTATAATTATACATTTTAATAATTAAATCTGTATATCCACAGACAAGCTTGTTTCGCCTTTATATATATATATATATATATATATATATATATATATATATATATATATATATATATATATATATGGGAAGAGAAGGATGAAGGTGATCCGACGTGATGGTAAAATGAAAAAGGAAAACCAAAAACTGGATGTTTTTTATGTGTACATCAACGTTTCGTCTTTATTTATAAGACTTCATCAGGATGATGATATAGGGAAAAGATATCATGCAAGCACAGATACATGTAGGGTAGACATGTTGGGAAGAAAAATAAAATAAAATGAAAAATAATGGCAGCGTCTTGCTGGACGTCCGTACTTGTTAGAGAATGAAAATGAGTGGGAGAAAAAGGGGAAGGGTGGAGAGAGCAAGGACTACTGTGGCTGGCGATGAGAGAAAGAGGTGGGGGATGAGCAGGGGTAAAATGGATGGCAGAGAGAGATTGGAGGAAGAGGGGGAGGGGGTGTTTGACCAGATGGCTGTGGTCGAGATTGAAGGGGAAGAGTGAGTTGGAATGTTTGTGTGTGGGGGGTGTATGCAGGGAAAATGGGGATGGGTAGAGAGGGAGGGGGGCTGTGATTTTGGTGGATGGGCGAAAGTTATGGTCTTAGAGAGCGTTTAGAGAAAATGAGGGAATTTAAGAAGAGGTATGGGAGAAAATAGATGAGAGGGGGAAGAGGGAGGATTTGTCGTGATAGGGTGTGAAATATTTGAAATATTTGGAAAATGATAGCAATGAGTGAGGGATTGGAGTGGGTGGGGGAGGGGGGGTGATTGAAAGGGTGGGTGAGGAATATTTGAAATATTTGGAACATGAGAAAGTTTATTTGGACTGTAGTATTAAAAATGTGAGGGAAAAAAAGTGAGGGAAAAAAAGAAGATTCAGGGAGAAGAAGGAAGGGTGTGGGTGAATGGAAGAGTGTCATAAGGTTAGAGATGAAAATAAAAGTTAGCCATGATCAGGCAAAAGACTTTGTTCTGTGAGGATGATCTTGCTTATTAAGGGTGATAGGTTAAAGAAACCATTTCGCTGCTTGATGGTAGTGGAGGATGTGATGAGGGCAGTTTCCAATAATCTTCGCCGAGATTTGTTGTGGATGTGTTTAGTGATTTTGGCTTGTTCAAATTTGAATGCATGACCATATTCTAGAGCATGGGAGAAAAGTGCACTAAGAGGGTTGTTGTTTTTTATGTCCCTTTTATGTTCATTTAATCGTTTCTTTAATTCACGTTGTGTTTCTCCCACGTAGAATTGATGGCAATCATTGCAAGGGACAGTGTATAAGCCGGCATGGGATGTGGGTGTTTTTTGGAAATGTCTAGATGTGTTTAAAGTTTGTTTTATGTTTTATATATATATATATCGGTCGTTTCAATTTGGCACATCTAAGAATACTCATTTTCCTATTGTGACTTTATATTCTGTAAATCTGATGAATCTTAAATTGTAAAATTCAAATAATGTCTGTTTGTACAATATGCTAAAAAAAGAAATATTTATAAAAATTTAAGATCGTTGGATTTATAAATACTTTA
The DNA here is from genome assembly GCA_963556195.1 of Sepiola atlantica. Lineage (NCBI taxonomy): Eukaryota > Metazoa > Mollusca > Cephalopoda > Sepiida > Sepiolidae > Sepiola > Sepiola atlantica. Next base: position 21,699,690 of record OY744554.1, on the reverse strand, counting down.
TTATATTTTTTTAATAAAAAACAGGGGCAGGTGAAGCACACTTTAGCCTTGATGATGGTGTCTCAATAAAAAAAACTGGTATCCATCACCACACCTGGCTTGGTGTTAGATAAGGCTTATAAAAAAATTGCCTCACTTAATTATGAAATATCTTCCACAGTAAATTTGTTGAACTTCAGGTTGTGCAGTTTGAATGTTGGAAGATTACGAGGAAACTCAGGAGAGATTTTTGACCTATGTTGTGTCGAAAAGTATAATGAAGAGGTAAATGATCGCGGGAAAGAAGAGATATAAGCTTTATTGGATGGGAAATGACAAGGGAACAGGTGTTGTTTTTTATTGCAGAGAAATGGGTAAATAATGTGATTGGTGTTGATTGTCGAAGTGAACGAATCATAGCGATAAAGTTGATGGTTGGTGAGAAAATTTTCATAGCAATATCTGTTTATGAACCGCAATGTGGTTTGAGTGAAAATTCGAAAGAGGAGTTTTATGACAGGGTTAGGGTTAGGGTTTACAACAGGCTTATTGCAGTAACAAGGTGTTTTTGAGGGTGTTCATGGACGAAATGGATATGGTGATAGGAATACAGAAGGAAAAATAATTTTAAAATTTGGTCTTGCCATGGACATGCTGGTTTCAAATGCTGTTTTCAAGAAAAGGGAAAGCCATCTTGTTACGTATGAATCTGGCAAAACAGCAAAGACTCAAGATGATTATCGGTTGAAATGAAAATCATGTAATGGATTTTGATCAAAATTGGGATAAGGATTCCAGAGATAAGGTTTACTAGCACTATGCTCATTTCAATCTTTGTAAGGGGACATAAAAGTGGTGCAAAACCGTTCTGTTTCGGGAATTAAGTTTACCTATTCTGGGACGGGTATTCTTCTAGTATATATATATATATATATATATATATATATATATATATATATAATAATGGTAATAATCCAGGTGAAAAATATCCACAGGGTGGTAATCCAGAGAATTTTAACCGGGTTTATAAAAAGTGCTCAATATCAAAATAGAGCTTTATATATGATAATTTTATTTACACAGACATGTACAAAATCTGCGACACTGGCATGTTGATGTTATCGATCAACAGTTACTATAAACTGAGATCTCATCAGGCAGAGTTAGAACCCGATCTTAACCTCAGATCATATTTGGAGAGAATGAAGTGGAGGGATAGAGAAAGAGAAGAAGAAGAAAAGAAATTTAACATTTCAAAAATTAAGGCCGTTAAAAAATTAAAAAATCTAAAAACAAAAAATCTAAAATCTAAAATCTGAAACAAACAGGGCAAATAAATAAGTAAATAAATAAAAATATAGGGTGGAAAGAGGAACAAATAATGAGGGGAGAGGTGGTGGGAAGGTAGACACAAAAAGGAAAAGAAGGAGAAAGAGAGGGCGTCTGTTGATTCAGATCGAGAGGGAAGGAGGGGGGTAGACATGCACGAATCAAGTGTCAAAAAAACCGTCGAGTTTATAAATGTATTTTTTCAAGTGAACTGTAATATTGTGTATATGTGCGTATGCGTGCGGGCAAACCGGTCAGATGCGTCTGATTGTTGTGGTGGTGGGGCGGTGATCAAATGTGTCGAGATTCTGGGTTTAAATTGTCTTTATAATTTGTCTAGAGTTTATTTGCTTACTATGAATAAATAAATATATTCGTTAAATATAAAAGGAATAGTAATAATAATAATAGTAATAATAATAATAATAATAATAATAATAATAATAATAATAATAATAATAATAATAATAATAATAATAATAATAATAGATACCCCTAATAATTGAGGTAAAATAATTAAAATAATAAATGAATGATAATAAAAATACTAAAAAAATATAACTAAAGAATAACTAGAAAATGCCGGCGTTATTAATTATTAATAATGATAATAATAATGATAATAATAATAATAATAATAATAATAATAATAATAATAATAATAATAATAATAGATACCCCTAATAATTGAGGTGAAATAATGAAAATAATAAATGAATGATAATAAAAATACTAAAAAATATATAACTAAAGAATAACTAGAAAATGCCGGCGTTATTAATTATTATTATTAATAATAATAATAATAATAATAATAATAATAATAATAATAATAATAATAATAATAATAATAATAATAATAATAATAATAATAATAATAATAATAATAATAATAAAAATAGTAATAATAATAACAACGACAACGATAATGGTGGTCAATAATATTTAAGAATTTATAAAAATAATAGTTTAGGAAAGAAATAGAATAATTAAGAAATATTAGGAATCCTAGGAGGTAGTGATTATCATAATAATATTAAATAATAAGATAATGTTTGCCAATATTATGATATGGATTAATGGTTGCAATAATGCTGTGTCGCAGATTTTGTACATGTCTGTGTAAATAAAATTATCATATATATATATATATATATGAATAAATGCGAAAGTCTTTACTATCTATCCTAACTATATTAACATCAAAACACGTTAGGATTATTTAATTCTAATGATATAAGAATATATTGAAATACCCTATATATAGGCATCTCCTACTCACTCAAACAAATCTCGATTTTGCTCATTTGCATATTTATTTATTTTAAAGTTAATTAATAAATTAATATTTTGTAATATACATTTCTACTTTGTATTGTCACATTTTCTTCTACATACGCAATGGTTTTATCGATAGTTTTATTATTATAATTATAAATGAAATAAGATAAAGACATTTTATAAAAAAGATGATAGCGTTTAAAAACTTATTTAGAATTTTATTTTCAAAGGAGATAATTTACTTCCGGCTTTAGTAAAGTGTCAAATATCACTGATATGTCGAGAACAGATACTACACTTTGATCTTAGCCAAAAAAAACACGGTACCATAAAAAAATTTTTGTAAGTAGGCATTTTTAAATTAAAAAAAAAAATTGATTAAATTGGAATATTTTTTAATGGGGGGTGTAGTGTAGTATCGGTTTTGTTGTCATAAGACTGTCTTCCCAGGGATTACCTCCTCCGTTTTTAAGAGTGCGTAGGGGGAGAATCCTT
>OY744554.1:21684106-21689106 GCA_963556195.1 Sepiola atlantica | reverse complement strand
AGAACTGTAGGCTTGTGGAACTCTCTTCCTGCTGACTGTTTTACTCCTACTTATAGCCTTAGTCTTTTCAAGACTAAGGCATTACATGTCTTTGCGATAATCATCTTTCATTCTTGTTAGCTCTTTACATCAAGTAGCTTCATGCCTTGTCTGGAGCGATTTCCATAAAAAAAAAATCCAAGCAGTTTCTCGATGCTCGTTCTTGCAGGTGGCTATCATCCGTCCAATGTCTCATATGAATCGTGAAATCTCTGGACCCAGGACAACTGACATTTAAACTAAGATAGGCTAGAAAATGAAACGGTCGGTTAAGGGTCTGTATTTGTCTTTATTTCTGGTTTTAGTGAACTGAAGTGCGATGCCGGCGTTGACAGCAAATTCGGCAATTCTTGACAGCATGAAAGGATCGGAGCTAGTGGCGTCCCATATCAATGGCTTTTCTGGCTTGAAAAGCAGAGTGTCATGACGTCAGGTTGGCAATCACCACCTCTGTCTAGGCTGACTGACTCGAGAAGGAAATCGAAACTTGGAGGGTTCAGAGCATTATCGGATGATTCCCGGCCCCACACTTGTACGTTGCTCACAATGCCCCTTTCTAAACATTTCAGCCAAAGGACTGAGGACATTTGAGATAGGCTACAAGTTAAACAATTAGGAGTAGGTAGCTCTATATATGATTTTCCATGTTTCGGCAAACTGATCTTCGGTGCCGTGTTTGACAGCATATTCCGCAATTGTTGACCGTGTGAAAGAGTCAAAGCTAGTGACGTCTCATATCGGTGGCTTTCCGGCTTGAAAAGCTGAGTGTCATGGCGTCAAGTTAGCAACTATCACCGCTGTCTAGGGTGACTGACTCGATAAGGAAATCGAAACTTGGGAGTTTAGAGCATCATCGGATGATTCCGTGATCCACACCTGTACATAACTCACAATTCCCCTTTCTAAACATTTCAGCCAGCTCTGGTGGATTTTTAAACCACAGGTGTCACTGAAAAATAAATTCTGAGAAAAACTAGAAGCAACTTTATTCGCTTTGGGAGTTTTTTCTTCAAGATTCTGGGAAGTGAACAGATTTATTTTGGTTGATGATGGAGCTGGTTAGGGTTAGGGTTAGGGTTAGGGTTAGTTGATTGTTGATTTTACAGCATGTTGGAATTTGGTCAATCTTTGTCTCGCTTGTCCCTTTAAGGGTTGCATACATTGACCAAAGATAACTCAACCAATGCTTCCTTGGAGTCACGTGAGTCAGTCTATATAAACTGAAACAACTATTTTTATTCCTTTTCCTCTTTTACCATCCTGAACATCGATTGACTGCTTAGCGACAAAAGTCCACAGAAGACAGTCACTCCTTCTCCACTTTTCTCACTACCCTACCATCTTGGACATGGTTTGACTGCATTGCAACAAAGCCCACAGAAGGCAGTTTGCAGGCAGCCATTCCTCTTTTTTTCAGTTTTACCCCTTTGGTGGACGTCAGCCTGACTGTATTGCGACAGAATGCCACAGATAAACCGACATTTAGCACTCGTTAAATGTCGGAGTATTCTCAAGTGCCAGGTTGTGCATGGACGTGTGACTCTTGAGATATTTCTAGCGTGGATGATTGGATCCGTCACTGCCATGCTAATGTTTCAGCTTTAGGTTCGATTATTATTGTTTTGCAGAGATACCAATGGTATCAAAATACCATTGGTACCAAATTCATACCATTTGATATCTCGTTTAATGTTGGGGTATTCTCAAGTGCCACCCTTGAGGTATTTCCAGAATGGAAGATTTTCCGTCACTGCCATGCTAATGTTTCAGCTTTAGGTTCGATTATTATTGTTTTGCAGAGATACCAATGGTATCAAAATACCATTGGTACCAAATTCATACCATTTGATATCTCGTTTAATGTTGGGGTATTCTCAAGTGCCACCCTTGAGGTATTTCCAGAATGGAAGATTTTCCGTCACTGCCATGCTAATGTTTCAGCTTTAGGTTCGATTATTATTGTTTTGCAGAGATACCAATGGTATCAAAATACCATTGGTACCAAATTCATACCATTTGATATCTCGTTTAATGTTGGGGTATTCTCAAGTGCCACCCTTGAGATATTTCCAGAATGGAAGATTTTCCGTCACTGCCATGCTAATGTTTCAGCTTTAGGTTCGATTATTATTGTTTTGCAGAGATACCAATGGTACCAAAATACCATTGGTACCAAATTCATACCATTTGATATCTCGTTTAATGTTGGAGTATTCTCAAGTGCCACCCTTGAGGTATTTCCAGAATGGAAGATTTTCCGTCACTGCCATGCTAATGTTTCAGCTTTAGGTTCGATTATTATTGTTTTGCAGAGATACCAATGGTATCAAAATACCATTGGTACCAAATTCATACCATTTGATATCTCGTTTAATGTTGGAGTATTCTCAAGTGCCACCCTTGAGATATTTCCAGAATGGAAGATTTTCCGTCACTGCCATGCTAATGTTTCAGCTTTAGGTTCGATTATTTTACTTCTGAATTTATCTCTATTAGTTTGAAGACTACTTTATTATGAAGTGATTCTACCTTCCTCTCCCTTTTTATTATTATGCAACAATGACAAAATGACATTATTATCAAGTATAAGCAGACCAGCTTCTTACAATCCACACAACAAATCCCTTACTTTTACGATTTTCAGTCCTTTCTCTTACATAAATCTCTACACATCCTAGCTCTTTGTGAGATTCTGTGAGACTAATCTAGATGTTTCTGTTGCTAGAAATCATCTACGGATGTGGATGTTTATTTGCCTCTTGACCACTTAGACTCACATATTTTTCTTCTCAGGGATTTCCCCATTGCATGTATCCCCAGTCTTGAATCCCATCGTTGTTTTTTTAATCTTTCGGAAGTTGTCTTTGCTGCACTCCACTTCCTATTTGTTCTTTTTGTACCCCCCCCCCCTTCTGACAATGACTGCTCTGTTGTTGATGCTATATCCAGCAGTATTGATGAAGCATTGTAGCTTCATCTGTCAACCTTCATCTTTGTTTTGGTGACTTCAATGCTCATCATTCTGACTGGCTCCCTCATTCGAACCGCACAGATCTAGCTGGTGAAATCTGTCTTAACTTTTCTCTGGCTCATGACTTGTTCCAGATTATCAGCTTCCCAACACGCTTTCCTGATAATAACCTCCATCAACCATCCTTACTTGATCTTTTTCTTCCTGACTCATGTTATATATCCTTTTCCCCTCCACATGCCGTTGATTTTTCAGTGAAGTCTTCTGTCGATCGTCTCTTTAACTACAAGAAGGCTGACTGTCTCCTAATGGCGCTGCTAAGGAAGTTTACTGACTGCCTTCTTATTGGAATTGACACCTTTATTTTTCATCGTAAGTTTCAAACCAATCCTCATTTTCCTCCCTGGCTTTCATTTGTTTGTGCTTCTGCCATTTCCCATCGTGCCCATTACTTTAATCGGTATCGTCGGGATTGTTCTGAGGCTTCCAGGCGATCCTACAGAAGAGCTAGCAACACCTGTAAGAGATCAATCTCAGAGGATTCGTGACTGTCTCATTTCAAAAGATTGGCTCTCGTGACTTTTGGAGAATTTACAATAGTGTTGAAATTTCTAAGGCGTTTGACTAAGTATAGCATTCTGGTCTTCTACACAAACTTCAGGGCTATGATATTAATGGTAAGGTTCTTGGCATTATTAGGTCTTTTCTTTCTGATCGAAGCTTGCGAGTAAGTCTGGTTGGTGTCTGCTCATTCTCTTTTCCTATCAATTCTGGTGTTCCTCAGGGCTCTATTCTAGGCCCAACACTGTTTCTTCTCTATATCAATAATCTCCCAGAGAATATTATTCAGAAGATTAACATCTATGCTGATGATACCACTTTCTATTCTGGTATTTCTTCTCGCTCATCTCCCTGGGATCAATTGAAGTTGACTTGGGTTCAGTTGTGGATTGAGGTACGAAATGGCTTGTTTCGTTTATTCCTATTAAGATTCAGCTTGTGTTTTTCAATCATAGGCATGTCTCTTTTCTTCCTGAGATTCTCATAGATGGCTCTGCTCTTGAGGAGAAATCGACTCTAAAACTTCTTGGTCTTTCTCTTTTATCAAATCTTTCTTGGAGTTCATACATTAGATCCATTGCTCTTTCTGCTTCTCGTAAAGTTGGCTCTCTCTATCGCTTCAAACACTTTCTCACACCTAAGGCTATTCTCTATCTCTACAAATCTACTATCAGACCACGTATGGAGTACTGTTGTCATATTTAGGCTAGTGAATCTCTATCCCATTTGAGGGTTCTTGATAAGGTGCAGAAACGTGTCTGTAATTTAATTGGCCACACCCTTTCTTCTTCTCTGCACCCTCTCTCTGACACAGACGTGATGTTGCTAGCTTCAGTCTCTTCTATAAGTACTATTATGACATGTGTTATTCACAATTGTCTGATATATTCCCTGCTTCCTTTGTTCCAGCTCGTTTGACTTGTTGATCTAGTGGTCTTCATCAATTTCCTGTTCAAGTATCTCATTATAATACATCTTCCTATTGCAGGAGCTTCTTTCCAAGAACTCCAGACTTGTGGAACTCTCTTTCTGTTTTCCTCCTACCTATAGCCTTAGGCTTTTCAAAAATCAGTTCAATAGGCATCTCCTGGCTTTGCGATATTCATATTTCGTTCTTTTTAGCTCTTTACATCAAGTGGCTTCATGCCTTGGCTGGAGCGACTCCCATAGAATAAAAGTAGTTCAGCAGACAATAGTAATTCCTTCAATGATGAAATGTGCCAGAATTGACAAATGCAAGTGTGCATGCACTTACCGAAATAAGTTCTCACGAAAACACCTATTCTCAAAAGCTCCTTATTCTGTATATTGACAATATTCTGTTGTACATAATTCTTTATTACTTGCCCAAGTAAAATTGTTAAATAAATATACTCGTTTTCTTATCTCTCTTTTTATCTACTACAGACTGGAGGTCATTTTCTAAAGA
>OY744554.1:21661606-21679106 GCA_963556195.1 Sepiola atlantica | reverse complement strand
ATAATAATGATAATAATAATAATTATAATAATAATAATAATGATAATAATAATAATAATAATAATAATAATGATAATAATAATAATAATGATAATAATAATAATGATAATAATAATAATAATAATAATGATAATAATAATAATAATAATAATAATAATAATAATAATAATAATAATAATAATAGTACTACTATATAGTATATATAGTGTTTTGAATACAAAATATATAAAGTAGAATAAAAATAATAGTAAAATAATAAAAAATAAAAACAAAAAAGTATAGGTTAAAATAATGAAATATTAAAACATTTTTAAGATAAATAAAATCAATAATAGTGAACATATATAATCAATAATAGTGAACATATATAATCGATTATAGAATCATAACAAATTGAATCAAGTAATAAAGTAAGAATAGTAGTAATAATTTATACGCAACATAGTAATTAAGATAATGATAATTTTAATATTTAATTCAATATGATAATATTAATTATGAATTACAATCAGGACAATAATGAAATAACACATATATATAAGTGCAAGTTAGTTCATGCGAAATCTCTCTACTAATTGGCAAAGAAAAACGTTGTCTTTTGTAGAAATCGTTGTCTTTTTTTAATTATATAAAAGTATGTATAGTATATTAATTTATTATATTATTATTTTTCCATTCAATCACATTCACAATTTTTAGTCTTTACTTTATATTTTCATTTCAATTCTCATCAATTCACCCAATTCAAATGTATAGTGTTATTTAAAGTATATATATATATATATATATATATATATATATATATATATATATATATATATACAGGGTGTCCCAAAATAATGTATACACTCTTTGAATCGTTATAATTCGTTCAATTTACTGATTTTGACTTGCAAACAAGGTTGATAGAACAGTAGAAGAGTAAGAATACACATTCAAAAATACTAACACTAAAATTAACAAAACCATAGAAAATTAACTTTTAATAACCGTAAAGGCTACAAGAAACCTGAAGCAATTGCAAACAAATGGGAGTAGCAATTGTAGTAGAATGTGCCCAAGGAGTAAATGTTGCAGGACGTTTGTAGGTACAATTATTCACGTCTTCACTATATGGAAAGTGTATTGAGCAGAACGGGTTGGGGTTAGGATGAGGGTTCATTTTATGAACATTCTCAAATTATCCTAAATAGCCTTTATCTTTGTTAAAAGTTCAGTTTCTATGTTTTTGTTAATTTTACTGTCAGTATTTGTACGTGTATATTCTTACTCTTCTGTTTGTGTATCAATCTTGCAAATAAAAATCAGTAATTTGAACGAGTTATAACAATTCAAAGGGTGTATACATTATTTTGGGACACCCTGTATATATAATTATTTTTTATTTATACAGACATGTACATAATCCGCGACACGGAAGGGTGTTAGAAGTAATGTGATAATGTGTATCTTGTGCCTATTCTGGGTCCACAAAAAGTGCAGTGACCTGAAGGGAAAGTTAACCCCGAACTTTAAGTGTAGGAGATGCATACGCAAAGAGATGGTACTAGATGACAATACCCTGGCGGTAGTAGACTCTTTCTGCTACCAATGAAAACATGTTGAGTTCAGGTGGTGGATGTGAACTCAGCACGCCCACAAGGGTGAAGACAACTTGAGCAAAATGTTGTGAGTTGATAACATCTGATTACATCATGTGCTGTTGTTCCTCTTTACATCCGGGGTAAGTTGTATAGCAGTTGTGTTAGGGGCGTCATTATATATGCCCGTCTGCAGCGCAATAACAGGATCCGCAATGTGAAATCTGACCAAACCCAACAAATCAGGTCAGAGGATTTGCTGAAAGCATAACACTTGCCGAGCATAGAGGTTATCCTAAGGATGAATCGATTATGCTGGTATTGATCATGTGGAGCGTTGATCCTCCTGGATAAGCCGCTGCAGAAGCATGGTTGACATAAATCGCAAGAAGGTTGGTCGGCCAGGGAAATCTTGGAAGCAAGTGATTAGACAAGACCGCACAGAGTGGAATTTGGAGACAGTCGTCTCGCTGAACCTTAAGAACTGGAGCGTGAGCTGCGCAATATCAGAAAACGTCTGAGCCCTGACCCCAAGGGAAAACGTCTGAGCCCTGACCCCAAGGGAAAACGTCTGAGCCCTGACCCCAAGGGAAAACGTCTGACCCCTGACCCCAAGGGAAAACGTATGAGCCCTGAACAAGCGAAATGTTATGTTAAATGAATAAAAGAAGAAGAATATAAATTCCTTCATTGAAATTCTGATGAATCGGTTACGCTGGTATGGTTATCCTCCTGGATAAACTATTGTAGAAGCATGGATGCCTTAAATCGCAGGAAGATTGGCCGGTCAAGGAAAACTTAAAAGAAAGTGATTAGGCAAGAGTGCACAGAGTGGAATCTGAAGACAGCTGACAACTGACCTGCTGACCCGTGAGAACTGGAGAGTGAGCTTGCGTAATATCAGAAAACGTCTGACCCCTGACCCCAAGGGAAAACGTCTGACCCCTGACCCCAAGGGAAAACGTCTGACCCCTGACCCCAAGGGAAAAGTGATGTTAAATGAATAGAAGATATACATATAGTAAAAACTATATCTTGCCATAGATAGGACATCAACACAAATAAGTTTTAATAAGTGTTATATTTTGTGTAAGTAGAGCGAATTCTGTATTTAATGTATGTGAAATTTGTTTGCTTATGCTGTTGTGTGTATATGTCTGTTTTCCAAGTGGCGGCATCATACTAAGTAGCATCCCCCCACCACCCACCTAAAGTCAAAACCTTCCTCACTGTGTTGGAGGCGGTGGCAACGTGGTGGGGGCGGTGGCAACGTGGTGGGGGCGGTGGCAACGTGGTGGAGGCGGTGGTGGCAACGTGGTGGAGGCGGTGGTGGCAACGTGGTGGTATCAAAACTACCGGCTAACAGGGCTCTGGCGAAAATTCACCACCTGGCCGTCTCTTCCTCTGCGTGTGGCAAGCAAAGATGTGCCAGGCAATGGAGTAAAAATGGCAACGTTGCTTTGTGTGTTCTGGACCAAACCTTCCTCGACTTCACATGCAACCGCTGACCTTTGCTGTTCTAAGTGTCGAGAGTAAACATCTGCAATCCTGCAGCGGGGAGGACTCCATGCAGACCAGGCAACCCTGAGGCACGATCTTCATGAGCTCTATGAAGAAGGCTGACTTGCTTAACAACAACAAAAAACCCCAAGACAACAACATCAAGAAGGCAACCTCGACTTACATCGATGATGTGTATGTGGATGAAAGTGTCGCATCTGTAACCAGTGTTGCTGAACATTTGTCGCGCTTTGGACTGGTCAGCAAAACTCTGGGGTGACTGAAGGATGGGGCTCGAGTGGTTGGCATAACTGTCTGGATAAATAAACCGGTTGATGATGATGATGATGATGATGATGATGATGATGATGATGATGATGATGATGATGATGATAGTAGACGATACCCTGTTTTGGAAACGTGGGAATGAGTTGCCTGACGTCGCAGACACTATTACCAGAAGAAAGCGGAAAGCTTGTTGGTCATCTCCCGGTGTGCTGTTTGCTGCAAGTAGCGACTAGTGTCATGAAGCGAAGGGCAAGCGTGGAGACAGAAGGATGGGAAGATCAAACCAAGGATGTCCCATTAAGACGTATGCTAACCGAGACTGTTAATAGAGTGAGTCAGGCCGACCCATGCAAAGGTAAAGAGTGCGTCAATGGTGAGGAGCTTGATGTGTGGGTTGACGCAAGTTCTTTGGCCACAGGCTTTCTGCTCGAATCACATGGGACCACGATTGAAGATACGTGTTGGATGCGACCAGAATTGGACACATGACACATATAAACCTCGCGGAGTTGCATGTCATTCTAAAAGGAGTAAATCTTGCTATACACTGGGAGGCCAAATCCTTACACCTGAAGACCGACTCCTTATGTGTTCACTGATGGCTTATTAACACGTTGAATAACAAATCCAGAGTGAGCACTAAGGATGCGAGTGAAATGCTCATCAGAAACTTTTCAGAACTTGTCAAAGAGTATGCGTTGGTGGTAGACGTTGTGCTCGTCAGGTGAGGTCAAAATAAAGCTGATAAGATCAATAGAGTTTTGGTGGCTGGGGATAATGAGGAAGGAAACGGCCTGTGTCACAGATATGTGTCACCACCAATAACCGAGCCAAATATGACACATTCATTTGAACAGCGATCATCCTAGAGTGAAACGAATAGCCTACTTTGTCAGGAGGATCGCCCCTGGTATGACAAAGAGGGCTGTGAAATCTGCAATTGCATCTTGTCGCACATGTCTGTCTATTGATCTTGTACCGATACGATGGCAACATGGGAATTGAATGATATGGAAGTGTATGGCAAAGGTTGGGTAGGGATTATGGTGTTCACTACCTAACCCTCATCGATTGCGAATCTACCCGGTTTGCCATATGGCGACTCTTGCGGGGAGAGGATTCTGCTACTGTAATACAGTGTTTTAGCTCTGTTTTCTTTGAGAGGAGTCACCCGAAGAAATTTTGACCGACAACGGTACAGCTTTCAGTAGCAATAGGTTCAGAATGTTTGCTAAAAGCTGGGGTTTCCGATTGCGTTTTCGGTGTGCATATGCACTGTCAAGAAATGTATTGTCGAACGGTTCCATAGATGTATTAAACGGATTGCCGCTAGAAAGAGATGCACTGCGGAAGAGGCGGTTTATTGGTACAATATCACGGCAAAAGATTATGACCCTATTGAGACTGCTCCGGTGAATGCACTGAAGTCTGGATGAAAGGCATCGGTGAAGCGCTTCTGTTGTTACCAGGAGGACTTTGTGCTGGTGAGATCCCAGCCAAACAGCTGTACGAGTGAATGGAGGACAGGAACTGTGACGAAAGTGGTGAGTCCCCAAACTGTGTGTGTGGATGGAGTGCCTTGTAAGAGATCTTCGCCCGTGTCCTCAGATGGTGAATAATTCCGAAGACAGTGGAAATGCAACGTCAAGCGATGGCGAATTGTGTGTGACTGGATGAATGATGAGGCCTTAATTGGTTGAGCGACAGTGACGACAGCGAAGATCAACATGTCTCAGTAGAATCACCTCAAGAAGCAACTGAATTAGCTGTGCCACGATTATGCTGGTATTGATCATGTGGAGCGTTGATCCTCCTGGATAAGCCGCTGCAGAAGCATGGTTGACATAAATCGCAAGAAGATTGGCCGGCCAGGGAAATCTTGGAAGCAAGTGATTAGACAAGACCGCACAGAGTGGAATTTGGAGACAGTCGTCTTGCTGAACCTTAAGAACTGGAGAGTGAGCTGCGCAATATCAGAAAACGTCTGACCCCTGACCCCAAGGGAAATGTTAAGTTAAATGAATAAAAGAAGAAGAATATAAATTCCTTCATTGAAATTCTGATGAATCGGTTATGCTGGTATGGCTATCCTCCTGGATAAACTATTGTAGAAGCATGGATGCCTTAAATCGCAGGAAGATTGGCCGGTCAAGGAAAACTTAAAAGAAAGTGATTAGGCAAGAGTGCACAGAGTGGAATCTGAAGACAGATGACAACTGACCTGCTGACCCGTGAGAACTGGAGAGTGAGCTTGCATAATATCAGAAAACGTCTGACCCCTGACCCAAGAAGCAACTGAATTAGCTGTGCCACGTCTCAGAAAGGCCACAGATGAAGGAGGCCACCTCACAGCTGCTGCATGTGTGATGAACTGAGCCAACCTCCCCCCCCCCCCGTACCGTGCATGAACTTTGCATAACGTCTGGGTGAATTTATAAAACGAGAAGGCGGAAGGAACGACGGTTGACTGTTAGACGATTGTCTCGGGTTTTTCGTTTTGCTTTGTGCGTTGCTTTCTTACGGATAAATCTTTGGTGAGAAAGGTAGACTCTAAATCTCGTGTTGAACATGAGACTTTGTGGGAACTCTTGTACCAACCCGTGGTCGAGAATTAAGATCAGTAATCCCCCGTTTACAGAAAGTCTTTTTCTAGGCTAGAGTTATGCACTTTGATATTTTTTTTAAAAGACGTGAAAAGAGGTTAATTATAAAAGTTGTAGATGAATTAGAACAAAAATGAAAGATGAAGCTATCATTTCTGACGACATGGGCACACGAGTTAATATATAGAATCAAAGATGTTTGCTTACCTTTTGTGTTCCTTCGTGTTTTCCTTCGTGTTTCCCTTCGTGTTTTCCTTCGTGTTTTTCTTCGTGTTTCCCTTCGTGTTTCTCTTCGTGTTTTCCTTCGTGTTTCCCTTCGTGTTTCTCTTCGTGTTTCCCTTCGTGTTTCCCTTCGTGTTTCTCTTCGTGTTTTTCTTCGTGTTTCCCTTCTTCTTTTCCTTCGTGTTTCCCTCCGTGTTTTCCTTCGTGTTTCCCTTCGTGTTTCCCTTCGTGTTTCCCTTCGTGTTTTCCTCCGTGTTTTTCTTCTCCTTCTCCTCTCGGCGACTTCCTCTCTTCTTTGTTCTTCTTAGATTCAGCTCCATCTTTCTTTTCATCCAGTGGCTTTTAAAAAATATAAGTTAGGGTCAGGGTTAATACCATGCAATTATAAAAGCAGTAGATAAATTGGGAAACAATGAAAAATGTACCTGCCTCCCCACAAGGGCAGAGTTAGACACGTGATCAGTTTTTAATGTGGGGGAAATCTAGCTCCCAAAAAGAGGCACTCTGGATTGGAACAAAAATTAAAATTGCCTCAATCTAGAAGGATGTTTTCTTCAGTGACCGAGGACATAAAAGATGAAGTGTAGTATCAGATACTACACTTTGCTCCTAGTAAAAGGCCAAGGGCACACGAGTTAATATATAAAATCGAAGAATACGTTCGCTTACCTTTCCTTCTGCACCTACATTTTCATTTGATTTCTTTGTTTTTCTCTTTCCTGTTTCCTCTTCTTTTTCTTCCCCTATTTCTTCCTCTTCTTCCCTTTGTTTTCCCCCTTGTTCTCTTTCCCATTGTTCTCTTTCCCCTTGTTCTTCTTCCTCTTCTTCTTCTCCTTGTTTTTCCCCTTCTTTTTCTCCTTTGGATGCCTTCACCCCTTCTTTTTCTCCTTTGGGTGCCTTCCCCCCTTCTTTTTCCGCCTTAGAATGTGATGTGCCTTTCTTTTTATCCGATACCTTGTTTGATGGCTGAAAAAAACATTAAATTATAAACGTATTAATTAACATGCAACAATTTGGAAGGTTAGGGTTAGGATTAGGTTTAGGGTTAAGGTTAGGGTTAGGATTAGGTTTAGGGTTAAGGTTAGGGTTAGGGTTAAGCATGTAGACCGTTGCTCAATAAGCAGCCGAAGCAAATGTTTAAAAATATCGACTCACGATTGGATTAGATCTTAATATCAAAATCTTCTTTCAGTCAATCAGAAGCGCAGAAAATATGCACCTCTACAATATTTAAAAAAAGAGCCGTTGCAATATTTTGGGAGTTGATTCAAATCATACTTAAGCCAAAAAGCCGCAGCTTACAGCAGGGGTGGGACGTAATGGGTGAAAATTTCAGATTCATGCGAGTAGTATTTTTTTGTGTTCATTTATACATAAATAACACTAAACAATCAAACATTTTGAAAATTTTTCAAAATCCAGAAGGTGCAGGCCACTAGTTTTTGGCTATTTTACATTCATGAAAACCCTTTCACAGCCTGAAAATGGCCCTAAATTAAAGTACTATATCAGATTTAACCATCTATATCCATTCATAGCTTTTGAGGATGTTTTAGGACCTGCAATGTCGCATGAAACCACTTTTTCACCGAAAAATGATGGATTTTCAGTCCCGTGGAGCCCTAACGGCTATTTTTGGCCTGCACCTTTTGAATTTTGCAAAATTTTCAAAATGTTTGATTGTTTAGTGTTATTTATGTATAAATGAACACAAAAAAATACTACTCGCATGAATCTGAAATTTTCACCCATTACGTCCCACCCCTACTTACAGCTGCAGTCTCTTACTTCCTTTTACGGTCGGGAGCACGTCACAAAAGCTCTCACCCCGGCGACAGCCATCAACACAAGAAACTATCACAAACTGATGAACACACAAACTCACAGAGTGACAGAAGAAGAGACATGCCAACACCATCATCTTCCATTAAATTCTTCTCAGTCAAAACTTTCTACAGAACAATAATAATCTACCTCGAACCTCGCAACTCCTTTTTTTATTTCCTTAATTTAACAAAAAGGCATAGTCGTCACCCAAGGAAGATGGAGAGAGAAATAGTTTACTAAATTTTCGGTGTAGGAAAGATCTTCTCAAATTTTTTAATTTTGAGTGAATACAGTTTCAACTCGACTTGCAGGCCAAAATTTTCTCCGAAAATGAACCTAAAAAACTTTCTAATGAAATATGACTTTTCTGTTTTTTATTAGTAACTTAAATTTCCTTTCCAACATTAAAACCGACGCCAACATCTTCCAAATCACATAGCAGTCATGAATAGCATCAGTTCACTTAACCATGATATAGGCAAACCGGAAGAGTCAGCAGCAAACGGTGTTCGGTCAGATTTAGTTCCTGATATTAAAGACTTCCTGTTTTGGATCGCTTACTTGGGTTTGCCAAGTTTTGTACTAATTTTTATTTATTAATTTATTTATTAAATTGTTAAGTGAAAGTACAGAATAGTTAACAAAGCTATGTTAGTCGTGGTCACAGCAGAAGATGGTGATAACTGCATTGGCCAGCGTCATACAGGTCTGCTGCGAAAATGGCACTGTTAGGATTGGTACAGATACTGGAAACGTTGCCGCCATCAATGTGTTGGTTGTGCAAGGGAAACCTCTTGATTTTGATATGCTACTTGGCATCGACGCCATTAAGGCACTTGGTGGTTTTCACATCATGCAGTCCAGAAGTGTTGAGTTTGGGGAGACACAACCCATATGTGCAGCGCTGCGTATTAATGAAGCTGATTTTGTTGCAAAATTTGACGAGCGGAAGGGAGTGTGGGTCGCAGCATGGAAATGGTCAGCGGGTTGTGCAGCAGAGAAATTGGAAACTCAGATTTCCGTTATCTGATGTCTACTGAATTGAGGAAGGATTATGGACACAAGTGGCAGACCTGGATAAACAACAGTTGGTTACTGCCATATAATCAGAAGGAGTTTGGCCCACCCAAGGGACTAATACCACTGATGGTCGTGCTGCAGACCAATAAAAATAAGGTGCATCCTGTAATGAACTAGCGTGAATTAAACACCTACGTTGATGCATTCACTGGCAATACAGATGTCTGCACAGAGAAAATGCGAAAAAAAAATGAAGAACAAATGTATCCATTCTGGATCTAAGGATGGCATACCTGCAGATCCATGTTGAAAGATCCCAGTGATATTTAAAGGGCACATATTGTCTATCTAGGTTAGGGTTCGGTTTAAATATGGCACCTCTGGTAATGCGGGTTGTGCTCGAGGCTGTGTTAGCCCATGGTGAGATGATAAGGAGAGTCACATCGGCATATATTGATGTTATGTATATCAATGAGGACGTGGCGTCGGCAAAATCCATAGGGAGGCATCGAGACCTGTATGGACTCACTAGTAAGGATACCGAAAAGCTTCAGAACGGTGCCAGAGTGCTCGGATTAGAAGTTTGGGAGGAGCATGGGCGACTGCGATGATGGGGAGGAAGCAGTACTGTGGACGGTCCTATGACCATGACACGAATATGTATCTTCTCCATGTGTGGAAAATTGGTGGAGCACTTTCTCGTGTGTGGATGGCTTCGTGTGGCGACATGATTTATCAAACGTCGTGCTACAACTGTCACACAGGGCTGGGATGACAGGGTTAGCGATGTTCCTTTTAAGTATATGATAGCAGACACACTTGCCCGGGTACATCAATCAGATCCCGTCCAACGGAAGTGGTGCATAAGCATGAAGGAACTGGATGTGTGGGTGGACGCAAGCTTACTGGCTGTGGACGTGGCTCTTGATGCCGATTGAGCTATGATTGAGGATATATGCTGGTTGTGACCAACAAAGTATACACAACATATAAATGTGGCAGAGCTGGATGCCATGCTAAAAGGATTAAACCTTGCGCTTAAATGGAAGGCCAATGTGTTACACATAAAAATGGACTTGGTTGAGTAATAAGACCACAAGCGAGATGTTGATAAGGCGAAGACCCGATAATTTCACTTGTGAAAGAGTACAACATTTCGGTTGATGTAGCATGAGTAAGATCTGACCAGAACTGACCAGAACTGAGCAGACTCATTGAGAAGAGTTCCACAGCGGTTGCTCAATGATGTGAAGAGAGATATTGAACCCACACAGTCAGTGTGCGCTCTTGCCACAAGGAGCCTGAACCCAACACAGCTGAACGAGGTCCGTTGACAAAGTGGGTATTCTGGAGTCAGGCGAACATTACGTTTTGTGCATAGAATCGACCCATCTGCGTCTCAAGCAGCAGTAAGAGCAGTTGTTTGGAATTGTGAGGAATGTCAGACGATAGACCCAGCCCCGGTGCGATGAAAAAAGTAGGGGGCCTCAGTGTGCATGAAGTATGGAACCGGCTAAGTATGGACATCACGCACTACAATGGTTGCCATTTTTTGTCACTGATTGATTGTGACTCCACGCGATTTTCAATTTGGTGGCCGCTACAAAGGCAGGACTCTGCACATATGATTTGGCAATTAGAATCAGTATTTTTAAACGTGACCCCCCCCCCCCCCGCCTAGTCGAGATTTTGGCTGATAATGACACTGCCTTCTGTAGTCAACAATTCAGTCAGGCAATTCATGAATGAATGGGGTGTGAAATTCTGACCACACTGCGCATACAGAACTTGAACGAAACTAAACCGACTCTTTCTGAAGCAGAGTTGCGGAACTAGCCAGAAACAAACGAAGCGTTGTTCGAATCAAAAACCACAACAAAAAAATTCTGGCAATGTCAAACGTAAAATGATCAAACCTAAAATGAATTTAAGCGCGTTAGTACAGGCTATTCAGTTTCCCGAAGGAGTAATTGAATTCTGCCAATGGAAAAAAAAACTTTTAGAAAAAAAAATTTGAAAGAAATGCAAACATATCTGCACCCTTGCAATAAGGAACAGTGTAAAAATGTACAGAGGATGACTATTATTTTTTAACTCTAACCCTAAACTAAACCTAAACTAAACCTAACTCTAAACTAACCTTAACCCTAAACTAACCCTAACCTAACCCTAAACCAACCCTAACCCTAAACTAACCCTAAATTATTCAAAATATGATTAATTTTACAGTTTCTGGGACAAGCTATGTCGGCAGTAATTTAACAAGACGTTTATTTAAAAAACATTTTCTCAAACTAAAAATATTTTTTTAAATGTAATTTTTTATTTGTTTTGCTTGTGATGTAGACTATTGCTTCACAGCATGGACTCTTCCCCCCAGAAATGGACTCTTCCTTTCAGAAATGGACTCTTCCCCCCAGAAATGGACTCTTCCTTTCAGAAATGGACTCTTCCTTTCAGAAATGGACTCTTCCTTTCAGAAATGGACTCTTCCCCCCAGAAATGGACTCTTCCCTTCCAACACTACAGATAATGATAACATAGAAAGTCGCTATAGCCAATCCAGAAACGATCTCTGATAAAACTTCACCATTTATCAAAGCCCAAAGGCTACTCGAGGATAAGGGTTAATGAGTGTCAGGTGGACAGTGAGACAACATCGTGATGATTGGTAACGATGGTTGAAATTAGACAGAATTTGATTATTTAAGAGGACGGCTGAACAAGAACTTGTTAACATTGGATTTTACAGGGAGGAACTATAGATTGGAGCTCAGTCGAGCACTTATCATGAAAATAACTTCTATACTTTCTGTAAATACAAACTCTTGTTAATGTTGTCGAATTTCTTTTTGGCCCTTTAAGGCAACAACAACTTGGCAAGTCGAATAATAATAGAGAAAATTGTTGTGGTATTTCGTATAAGAATTCACGATTGTTTAGAAGAACCAACCAACCATGTGTGTGCTTATTTCATGTGTATGTATATATGTATAAAAAAACTGAAATTTATATTTATAAGGGATTGTGTGTTGGATTCTGCATATATACATTCAATGTACACACATTGGTGTTCCATGCGTGCATAGAAGAGAGGGATGGCAGTGGTGCAGGTGTGCATGATATAAATGTATGTGCTTATTTCATGTGTATGTATATATGTGTAAGCCATAGGACGTTGAAACAAGCAGCAGCACTGCTAGCTTCAGAGTATCAGCAGAGTCTGCATGTGATTAATGTAACTATATGTTTATTTCATCTCTTGTCATGGGGCTGAACGCACCCTGGGTGGGTTGAGGAGAAAATTTCTCGGGTGGGTTGAGGCAGCTTCCGCCAAAGGAGAAAATTTCTCGGGATATTAAATTCACAAAGCCGTCCCCAGTTACATGTGTATCTCGCTCACACAATATGATTTTAACGACGAGAGTGTCGCTATAAACAATCGAGAAGCGGTCTCTGACAACACATTACTTCTACACTTTCTACCTACCTCCTTATTGTCTTATTTCTTTTCGGTCCTTTAATGCCACAACAACTTTTCAAGTCGAATAATAATACAATGAGGGAAGATGGAAGTGATAAACAAAAATTTAGTAAGAGATAGGTCACTTGGTGAGTTAATTGCAAATTACGACTGATTAAAAACAATAAACGTGGAATTTTCTTTAAAAAATATAACTCAATCCCAAAACTAAGGAATATTTTAGCATGTATTTTGTGCTATTAAAATAACAAAAGCTTTAGGGAAACAAACGTTTATTATCTCAGCTTTAGTTTAATCTAATATATCAAATTTATCATCAGACAAATTGATATTTGATTCTGCTTTTCTTTTTTCATTCTGTTAATGGAAATTGCTCCAGACAAGGCATGAAGCCACTTGATGCACGGAGCTAAAAACAAAATCCTACTTCAAGGTAAAAAACTAGCCAACGATAAGTATTAGATGGATAGATTCAGACCCAGAAAACAGCAATTCTTCCCCCTTTGTCAGAAACATCGCTCATGGAATGTGAGGACTAAAGGACAAAATAAGGGAAGCGAGAGTTACAAGGTTACCAAAAGTAAATCCAAGGTCCACTTTCTACTCTCCTTAAAGATTTCTTCCTTTTTATCCTCGCAGCATGTTATTTATACTAAAACAAAGTGTAATTTGCTTCAGTTTCTTCCTGAAGATACTTATTCCGACAAGGAAGATTGTTATCATAAAGCCAATTTTAAATAATGACCTATTGTTGTGGTGGATAAGAATCCACAGTTGTTTAGAAGAACCCAATCGCTTCATAGAGTTGTCGGAAGGCTGTGCTTCTTTAATTGAGGTTAAACGATGCACATAGATGTTATAAGAAATCATCATCATCATCATCATCATCATCATCATCATCATCAACAACCGGTTTATTTGTTGAATCAGTCCACAATTAATCCTCTGATAAGGGTGGGGCCTTATTGTCACATCTCGATCTAAGTTTTCCTCTCCATTCTTGTCTGACGGAATCCATACACATGGCTTTCCTATCACGTTCGACAACGTCCTCCCAAGATAACTTGGGTCTGCCAGTGGTGGTCTTCTCTGCTGGTACATTCAACTGTCGGACTTTAGCAATCCAGCCATTGCTGCGCTCAATATGTCCCAACCAACGCAATCTGCTCTTCTACATGATGTCCGCGAGGCTTTTCAAGTTGACTTGTGCGACTAGCAATTCAAAAGGTATGATTTGTTCATCTGACCATTGCCTTGGCGTTACGGTGCAGTTTCATTACGGTGCTAGCAGAGACAGCCCAAGTTTCAGAGCCATACATTAGCACATTTCTGACATATGAGGAGTATACACGACCTCTCGTAGCTGAAAACTGAAATGCACAAAAACCGTTTCAATTCTTGCAGTGGCATTTAAGGGCTGGAAGAAATAACAGGAACAGAAGGTAATTAACAAGAAATTGTATTAAGAGAAAGTACAGAAGTAATGGGTTGACAGAGGCTGCTTCCTCACTTTGCTTCTCTTCTCACTTCTACTGATTGGGTATAACGACTTTATTCCTAGAGTGAGGAAGAGTTCATTTCGTAACAAAATAGGGTAGATCACCATAACATTTCTGCTTTGATTTGGTGACGTATATTAACGCCTTAAATGATCTATCTGGTGAAAGTTTTTATGTTTCAAGTTCTTTCTATGTTCAAGTATTTATTCGTGTTTGGTTGAGTGAAAGGGGGAAGGGAAGGGGAGGAGAGGTGAAAAGGGAAGGGAGATAGAGATGGAAGGGGAGGGGAGGAGAGGTGAAAAGGGAAGGGAGATAGAGGTGGAAGGGGAGGGGAGGGGAGGTGAAAAGGGAAGGGAGACAGAGGTGGAAAGGGAGAGGAGGAGAGGTGAAAAGGGAAGGGAGATAGAGGTGGAAAGGGAGGGGAGGAGAGGTGAAAAGGGAAGGGAGATAGAGGTGGAAAGGGAGGGGAGGGGAGGTGAAAAGGGAAGGGCGGAAGAGGTGGAAGGGGAGGGGAGGAGAGGTGAAAAGGGAAGGGAGATAGAGGTGGAAAGGGAAGGGGAGGGGAGGTGAAAAGGGAAGGGAGATAGAGGTGGAAGGGGAGGGGAGGTGAAAAGGGAAGGGAGATAGAGGTGGAAGGGGAGGGGAGGAGAGGTGAAAAGGGAAGGGAGATAGAGGTGGAAAGGGAGGGGAGGGGAGGTGAAAAGGGAAGGGAGATAGAGGTGGAAGGAGAGGGGAGGTGAAAAGGGAAGGGAGGAAGAGGTGGAAGGGGAGGGGAGGAGAGGTGAAAAGGGAAGGGAGATAGAGGTGGAAGGGGAGGGGAGGAGAGGTGAAAAGGGAAGGGAGATAGAGGTGGAAGGGGAGGGGAGGAGAGGTGAAAAGGGAAGGGAGATAGAGGTGGAAAGGGAGGGGAGGGGAGGTGAAAAGGGAAGGGAGATAGAGGTGGAAGGGGAGGGGAGGAGAGGTGAAAAGGGAAGGGAGATAGAGGTGGAAGGGGAGGGGAGGAGAGGTGAAAAGGGAAGGGAGATAGAGGTGGAAAGGGAGGGGAGGGGAGGTGAAAAGGGAAGGGAGATAGAGGTGGAAGGAGAGGGGAGGTGAAAAGGGAAGGGAGGAAGAGGTGGAAGGGGAGGGGAGGAGAGGTGAAAAGGGAAGGGAGATAGAGGTGGAAGGGGAGGGGAGGAGAGGTGAAAAGGGAAGGGAGATAGAGGTGGAAGGGGAGGGGAGGAGAGGTGAAAAGGGAAGGGAGATAGAGGTGGAAAGGGAGGGGAGGGGAGGTGAAAAGGGAAGGGAGATAGAGGTGGAAGGGGAGGGGAGGTGAAAAGGGAAGGGAGATAGAGGTGGAAGGGGAGGGGAGGAGAGGTGAAAAGGGAAGGGAGATAGGTGGAAGGGGAGGGGAGGAGAGGTGAAAAGGGAAGGGAGATAGAGGTGGAAAGGGAGGGGAGGGGAGGTGAAAAGGGAAGGGAGATAGAGGTGGAAGGAGAGGGGAGGTGAAAAGGGAAGGGAGGAAGAGGTGGAAGGGGAGGGGAGGAGAGGTGAAAAGGGAAGGGAGATAGAGGTGGAAGGGGAAGGGAGATAGAGGTGGAAGGGGAGGGGAGGTGAAAAGGGAAGGGAGATAGAGGTGGAAAGGGAGGGGAGGTGAAAAGGGAAGGGAGGAAGAGGTGGAAGGGGAGGGGAGGAGAGGTGGAAGGGGGAAGAGAGGGAGGGAAATTGTTGCTTTTTGTTTTTAATTTGACAGAACATTATTGAGTTTTGCAAAAAGAAAAAAAAACATCAATGTTTGGTGCATTTTGGGCCAGGAAGCTGATATCTTCAGACAGCCTGATCTGGTAGCACTAGTGTATATTGGATTTGAAGTAAACGAACATATATTAATTTAGTAGACAACTGGTTAGAGACAATGAAAAATGAAGTTAAGTAAAGATATATCAAAGAATCCGAGAAAATGGAAGTCTTCTGTAAGAAGAAATTGAGTACATGTGTTCATTTCGGTGATCGCCGTGTGTGTGTAAATGGGACAGACATTGAGGAGAGTATATATATATTAGCGAGCTTGTTTTGTTAGTGAGAGAGATTACATACTAACTTGTGTGCAAGAATGTTTGGTTAACAGTGTGTATATGCTGGCACTGTGTTTAGTAGTCTGTGAAAATCTTGCGTTGCGTTTATCAAGGCCATTTGGCCAGAGGCTGGAATTAGCTGTAAGAGGTACTCATATTAGTGAAAAACTATTGGAACAAAAGGAGAAAGAAAGTTGCCCGTTTGGGTTTTTATAGTCTGCGCTGGAATTCTCTGATTGGCTGAAAGAAACTGCTGATTTGAGATTTTGTCCAATCGGAACAAGATTATTTTGTCAAAAATCTAAAAATATTCTTTCACCATCAATTGTGAAAATCTTATGTTCACTTACGCTTTGAGTTGTGCCGGAACTTGCTTTTGAACTTTCTGTCATTTCTGGGGTTGTGGGTACCGCAGTTTTTTGTGCAGGCTGTTGAGGGGATGTTTTCGTCTTTACTGTTTCTTCTTTTTCTTCTTCTTTTCCTCCTTCTTTTCCTTCTTCTTTTCCTTCTTCTTTTCCTTCTTGTTTTTCTTCTTCTTCTTCTTTTCCTTCTTCTTCATCTTCTTCTTCTTCTTGTGCTTCTTCTTCTTTTCCTATTTCTTTTCCTTCTTGTTTTTCTCCTTCTTTTCCTCCTTCTTTTCCTATTTCTTTTCCTCCTTGTTTTTCTTCTTCGGATGCCATTACCTCTTCTTTTTTCGTCTTCGCTTTGTCGAATGTCTTTAAAAAAATTTAAATTATAGACATGTTAATGAAATGCAACGATTAGATAGGCTCCCCAAAGGGCAATACTTACAAAAAGGTGTTTATCCAATGGGGAGGAGTCTGAACCCACAAACATTATTGACTTCCGACTCTGACTCCTGACTTTGACTCCAAAATAAAATTGATGACTCTGACTCTTAGAATCTTAATGCATTCCGATAACAAAAAATAGTTTTTATTTAAATTAAAAATTTTACTTAACATTACTCAATAAGTCCCGGACCTAACTAACAACACAACAACTTTTAGGCAAAATTCGACTTAATTCATACACCCTCGATTGCCATAGCAAACAACACCTTACCTAATAGGCCAACGTTCAAACTCCCCAGCCTAACATTCACAAGTAACATGAATTATAACAAATACATAGAAGACATTGACAAGGCTGCTGCAAAGAAAGTGGGCTCCGTCTACCGTGCTAGAAAACTTCTCACACCTGACAGTATCTGTTATCTCTACAAAGCCACCATCCGCCCATGCATGGAGTATTGTTGTCACATCTGGGCTGGTGCACCATCCACTAGTCTCTCCCTTTTAGACAAGGTCCAAAAAACAGTACCTAATCTAATAGGTTCCTCACTATCCACCAAGCTTCAGACTCTGTCCTATTGCCGCAATGTTGCATCCTTGTGCCTGCTTTACAAGTACTTTAATGGAAT
>OY744554.1:21614106-21656606 GCA_963556195.1 Sepiola atlantica | reverse complement strand
TATTGCTTCTGCACCATTCTTTTGTGCATTCTCGGACAAACCTTCCCCGACTTCGTATGCAACCACTGAGCCTCGCTGTTCTCGATGTTGGGGATAAAACCTGAAATCCTGCAGATAAACAAATAGCTGCGACCAACAACGAAGACTTCATGCGACCAGACTATCCTAAGGCACAATCTTCATGAGCTCCGTGCAGAAGTCCAACTTGCCAACAACAACAGCAGCAGCAGCAGAAGCAGCGAATGTTGTTTTAAAAATATCAATTCTCGACTTTCTTTTTACTACTGAGTCACCAATTATGAAAGGTTAAAAAACAGTCGAGGATTAATAAGATGGATGATGATGAATATTATAAGAGGATTGAAAATCTGCAGCTACTCAGAACACCAGTCGACCCATAAAACAGGAATTCTTGTCGAAAACGTCGCTCATGGAATGTGGCAACTAAATGACAAAATAGTGGGAGAAGCAAGAGTTACAAAGCTGCCGAAAGAAAACGCATGGTCCACTTTCTAATCTCCGTCGATTGGATATTATGGGTGCCTCAAGTTCTTCTGCAGGATTTTTTTCTTTTCCTGTTTCTCCTGGTTCTGCTTCTTGTTTTTCTCCTTTGGATGCCTCCACCTTTAAATGCCTCCACCTTTAGATGCCTCCACCTTAAGATGCCTCCATCTTTAGATGCCTCCACCTTTGGATGCCTCCACCTTTAAATGCCTCCACCTTAAGATGCCTCCACCTTTAAATGCCTCCACCTTTAAATGCCTCCACATTTAAATGCCTCCATCTTTGGATGCCTCCACCTTCGGATGCCTCCACTGCTTCTTTTTCTGTTCTAGATTTAGCTGTGTATTTCTTTTTATCCGACGCCTTGTCAGATGGCTTAAAAAAATTGAATTATAGCCATGTTAATGACATGCAGTGATTTTGGTAGGCGTCCCAAAGATTAATACTTATTAGTATATTTGGATGGTTAGGCTATTGAGGTTGTTCAGAAACCCGTTTTCCCTGTGGACCTGCATGATGATTGCTACATGGCCACGATGCACCCAGTGCCGCCTTGAACTGTTTGGACGTCTGCTGGCTGACCACGGCTTCTGGCAGCTTGTTCCATGGCCCAGTGATCCAAACCGAAAAAGAAGCTGTTCAACAATTATCTCCTTTCACAAAGCCCTGTAGCAGTTGTATGTAATCAGTGATTGTTATGTGGTGTGCTCGGAAAAAATTGTTAATTACAACAATACAGCGAGAAGTTAAAGCCGTACTGGATTTTTAACATAGTAGGTGTGCCAAATTTGCAAAAGAAAAACACTCCAATGTCATAAAATAGAATTGAAAGGAAAAGAAAGTTTTCGTTCTTGATTAGGACAAAAAAGATTTCAAATCGAGGTTTTGAAATTTAAATTGTTCAACCATGGGAAAGAAAAAGAAAACCCAAGAAAAAGGTCTGTCGATTTTTTTTTTCGTTTTTTCATTGTTTAATCAGAAACAAGAAAATAAGTTTGAACGACCTTATAAAAAAATTTACATGGAAAAGTTGATAGCCTATTTTAAGTGACGAAAAATGGAGAAATTGAAAAATGCTATTTGGGAAATTATCAGGCATCAACAAGAGCAACAGCTTCTATTGGAAGAGAAATTCCGAGAAAAACAAATAGAACAAATGTAAAAGAACAGAAATTTCAAGAAAGGCAACTGGAACAAATGAAAATATTTGAGGAAATGGTTCTTCATACGCAACAGGAACAGAAAAATTATACGAGTTATTGAATAGGGGTGAAAGTGAAAGTGCATTTTTACAAAACTCTATTTGGAGCGCTATCGATAATTTTAATTACACACCTGAAAACGAAATTATGTTTGCTTCATATTTCAAACGATACGAGGATCTTTATAATATGTCCGTGCGAATTGGACCGATTTTAAAAAGGTTCGTTTGCTATTAAGAAAAGTGGGTTCAGTTGAACATTCCAAATTCGTCAATTATATATTGCCACAAAAATATCGACCTTACATTTGTTGAAGCGATACAATTATTAACTAAATTGTTTAGCCCTAAAACGTCTCTTTTTCACAAAAGGTGGAAATGTATGAACCTCACAAGGAAAGAAGATGGAGACTACACTACTTTGGCTACCATAATAACTTGAAATCATCGCAGTGTTTGTTACACTGCGATGATTTCAAGTTATTAGAATTGAGTGCTAACAATTTTAAATGCCTAATCTTTGCATAGGGGTTAGTATCGAATACGGATGCAGAAATCAGAAAAAGGGTTCTTAATAAAGTAGAGAATGAACCTGGTTAGAGGACTGCCAATGTTTTATTAGCATTCGCCAGGATTGAACAGACATTGAACAAAGCTGGTGTCACATATTAGAAAAATCCGTAACAAAAAGAAAATTAATTCATAACAAAATTTTATAAACAAAAGAAAAATAATTTGCCTCCTAAACCGTGTTTTGGTTGCCGGCAATTGCATTGGTACAATGAGTGTCTATATAAAATAAAAAAGGGTTTTAATTGCGATCGCATGGGACACAAAGTACACACTGCGGAGTTAAAACTAAAAAAAATTAAAGCTTTATTAAAATTGCTAAAAATGACGAAGTTGAAAATATTAGAAAGTTTGTAAGAATATTGAATAAAAATATTAAATTGCAACTTGATTCCAGGTGAGATTTAGTCATAATAAATCTTAAAATGTGGAAACAGATGGAAAACCAACTTTGATGAGAACTAAAAAAAGTAGCCAAAAGTGTCACTGGAGAACAAATAAAATTTGAGAGCGAGCTAATAGCTGAAGTTATATTAAAAGTAAAAACTTTTAAATTGAAAATGTTTGCGATAAACAACTCAAGCAACCTTTTCTGCGTGGACTGGATGGAGAAGTTTCAATTATGGAATATGTCTATGCTTTCTAGAAGTCAAAATATCGAAACTTTAAATTGCGAAGCATAGGGAAAGAATTAAAAGAAACCTTCGCAGAAGTTTTTTTCTGGTGAACTAAGAAGATATAAAAAATGACTGCCAAGTTTGAATTAAAATCAAATATTCGACCAGTTTTTAAAAAGAAATGTTCCATTCGCATCATTAAATCAAATTGACAAGGAATTAAACAGCCTAAAACAATGTATAATACAGTGAGTGGGCTTCGCCTACAGTCTACGTAAACTCGTAAAGAGAACCGTGTTTGTAAAGGATTACCACTATCCTCGGCCTAGTCCAGAAGAGATATTCACTAAAGTCAACGGAAGATAAAATTTTCAAAGGTTGATTTAAGTGATGCGTATCTACAAATAACTATGGACAAGGAGTGCTCAAAACTACTTTGTCTAAATACCTATAGGGGTTTGTACAAATTAGAAAGATCACCATTTGGGGTAAAGGTTGCACCAAGTAATGGACACATTGCTTAGTAGACTGGAATTTGTGACAGCCTACCTAGATGACATTCTAGTGATCAGTAAAAGCACCAAGCAACAGAAATCGCATGTTCACAAAGTATTTAAAAGAATCCAGGAGTATTGAGGGAAAATGTGATTTTTTTATGGAATAAATAAAATATCTTGGTCAGATTATAGAAAAAGACCAGACCCAGAGTGAGCGAGTGCGATAAACAAAAATATGCCAGCTCCGGTAAATGTATGGTCACTACAAAGTTTTCTTGATTTTTCAAATTATTACAACATGTTTATTCGAAAAATGCAAAATTTGCGAGCACCTCTTAATGATCTATTAAAAAAGAAAGAAAAAGATTGGCTCTGAATGACAGAATGTCAGGAAGCATTTGAAAAAATAAAAAAATATCCTCACATCAAAAAGAAAGAGTAAGACTAGGCATTCATTAAAATACCCTATTTCGTGAATATATGGACTCTTCCAGACCCTATGTATAGAGGAGATTACAACAAAATCTTGACGCAGTCTCGGAGAACAATCTTTCTGTAACAAACTATTCTGTACTTCTGTAAATACACACTCTTGTAAATATACCACCGTGTTGTCTTATTTATTATCGGCCCTTCACGGTCACAACAACTTACCTTTCCAAAAAGTGTCAAATTTGTCTTGAACACACTCTGTTTGCAAAACGCCATCATAGTAAGCATCAGCAGCAGCTAACTTGAAGTATTAATATTCTTTGTAAACAAAACAATATCTTTTCAAATGACTATGCATATCTATCTGTTTGCAAAGCGGTACCATGCAAAGCATAAGCAGCAGCTCACTTGAAGTATTAGTATTTTTTGTAAACAAGTATCAGTAGCAACTAACCTGAAGTAAATTGGGCAACAATAAAACAACGTAGCCATCATTTCTGACGAAACGAGAAAACAAGTTAACAAATAGAATCGCTTACCTCTTCTGCTGAGTCTTCAGTTTCTTTGGATTTTTTTGTCTTTGACGACGGCTTTTTCTTCTTTTCTGTTTCTTCTTCTTCTTCCACTTGTACTCCTTGATTTTCCACTTGTTTCTCTTTTTGTTCTTCCACCTGCACTCCTTGATGTTCCACTTGTTTTTTCACTTGTTTTTCCACTTGTACTCCTTGATTTTCCACTTGTTTTTTCACTTGTTTTTCCACTTGTACTCCTTGATTTTCTACTTGTTTTTTCACTTGTTTTTCCACTTGTACTCCTTGATGTTCCACTTGTTTTTTCACTTGTTCTTCCACTTGTACTCCTTGATGTTCCACTTGTTTTTTCACTTGTTTATCCTCTTGATTTCCCATTTGTTTTTCCTCTTGTTCTTCCCCTTCTACTTCTTCATCTTCCATGTCTTCTTCCTCTTGATCTTCCACTTCTACTTGCATTTGTTTTTGTCCTTTGGATGCCTTCGCTCCTTCTTTTTTGGTCTTAGGTTTAGCTGTACCTTTCTTTTGGGATGGCTTTAAAAAGATTAAATTATAGCCGTATTAATGACATGCAACGAATTGGTTGGCAGCACAAAAACGAATACTTTTAAGGAGTTATTTATTATCCGACTCCAAAATCTCGACGCATTTTGATAAGAAGCAAATTGATTTTATTATATTTACATTTAAAATTAATTTTTTTAACATTTTCTAAAAAACTTCCGACCAGCAGTATATCTCCACACAAGCAACGCCAAGGGAATACCGTTAGTTTTTACTAAAATGTTAACTGCTTCTAGCTATTTTAAAATTCTGTACTCATCGTCATGTATAATTTAAATACATACATTTCTCATCTAAAAAATATTCAAATTGAAAAATATTCTTGAAATTATGTTTTTTCAAGAGAAAATAATGGAGATAGTTGTTGTTTTTTTTAATTGCTGCCATTATTCCAGTCACAAAAAGAAAAAGAAGAGAACAACATTTCTACGACTGCTACTATCACCACAGCGAATATAATTATATATTAACATGAAATAATAATAATAATTTATTATTATTATTATTATTATTATTATTATTATTATTTACTCACTAGGAGTTATCACACTGGTCGTCGTCAGTGATCGCCCACTGCCGACAACCTGTGGTATTCCCTGGAGTGTGAGTGACAACAAGTCTCCTCAGACTTCCAGTATGCTCCACCTCTTTTCGTTCATCACCGCTGATGACCTTGCGGTAATCGCAACAGCCACCTACCAACGATTTCCCGCTGATAAGGGCCATTGGTCCCCTCTGGGGCCCGAGTGGCAACAAGCCTCCCCACGGTCCCAGAGCTGTCCGCGCTCTTCCAGTGGAGGTCTGGTTTGCGCTTTCCCTTCTCGACCCTCTGTCCATAATTTTTTTTTTTTTTTCTCGTGGCGTCAGCCTATGCTTGCGTCTCTCTCGTGCGGTTGTATTATTATTATTATTATTATTATTATTATTATGATTATTATTATTTCATGTTAATATATTATTATATTCGCTGTGGTAATAGTGTGACATTATAACCTTTTTTTTTTACTATTTTAAACGATCTTTACAACTCTTATTCTATATATTTTTATAATTCGTAAATGACGCAGACCCGGGGTCAACGTTTCTCAAGACACCACCAAAAATCGAAACAACATGAAACTCACTGCGAAAGTTAGAAACGTCGGCCGGGCCTCTCAGAAAATTTAGCGTTCATTTAAATGCAGAATAATTAACAGAGTTTTATCTCCACATTTTAACAATAGTTGCTAAGCCTTTAAACTGGTTTTAAACTTATAATGTCCTTAACATGTTTCAAATCGTTCTTACGTTTTAAATCAATATTAAAAGTTACCTTACAGATTTCTGCCTCACTGTTGGTCGTGGGTTTGCATGTACACTCATCTCCATTGCTGGCTCGTGATCGTAGTGGTGTACCTGTCTTGTGATCAAATTCTGTTCTCATGCACGGGAGACAAAAACGTTCGAAGGCAAGACTTTTGAGAGAGATTCTATTCTTTTATTTCACACTTCAATCGGAGAGATTTCCACTCGTCAGTTTCTTCATTCACACTCTCTTTTTCTTTCACACTGTTTGTGGAATATGACGGATGCAATCGGCTATATCCTTGTCCCGTCATTGGGATCTTGCTCTGCGTCTTAGCCAATATCTGACGATTTCAACTGGACTCTACGCATTGCAGAGCTCCTTAATCGACGTGTGTCTATCTCGCGCCTCCATGGTGAACTGTCTAGAAAGCTAATTTCTTACCAAGGATCTGTGACGTCAGAGCTCTTTGACCCTTCAACCAATGTCATAACAGAACTCAATATCGCTTTTTGTCTAACCTTTTTGATCTGAGTGTTTCATCTCGGCCAGCTCACATCCAGTGTGCTATGATTCTCAGAATGAATCACCGTGGGAACATTTTTGTTCGTCCCAAATTATGTATGCACCTATTTTGCACTCCATCCTATTTCTTTCACCCAGTTCATAATCCATACTAGCTAATTTTACACGTTTTCAGGATACAGGGCCCTTTATAATGTAACATACCTTCCTCTTTTATCAGAAAAAACAATCCTTAGATTTTTTTTCTCCAAATGGGACTGAAATGGGACTGGTCAGGATCTGGAACTAACCATAACTGGGATTTAATTCTCCGAATCCAACCGGAAATCCATCGGCATCACATGATTCTAATCCTGGGATGTAAGACAGGTCATCTTACGATCTGAATCGGCTCTCCGGCCATCCCATCAAAATCGATAATCGGGCGACCTTTGCTCCGAATTGGCCATATGTTATCCCTGGGCACCCATCTCACACACATATCATTCTTCTAAAATCAGTTACGACCGATTTTCAATCCATCTAATTCACGCGCACTACCGCGATATAGGGGAACAAAAAACAGAAACCCCTCCTCTTAACATATCGTATTATCTGGTCAGCCCGCGAAAATTATATATGGTACCGTTTCTATACCACTTGCTACAACTGGACCATACGTTTTGCACACTTCAGCACTCCGGTGCGAATGTCCGAGAATCATCACCTGTTCTTCTAACTCCTAGCCCCTTTGACGTAGTGGCTCCCATCCCATGGTTCTAACTATACAGTACGGTGAAAAGGTGACAGGTTATTTCAAACACCACTTCTGGAAAGCATCGGGTTACCAAAGCAGGTCCACCCTGCTATCGTCTAATCCAAGCATACTTAACACGGTACATTTTCAAATCGACCCCCTCCAAGGTTTTATCCATCCCCGACACGCATACGTAAGTCGCTCTGCACCCCCAATTAACTCTAAACACCTTTGATGTGGAACAAACATCAATACTCTTCACACCCTTCCCGTGATTCTAACTATGCAGTGGGGGTGGGGGTGGAGAGTCATCTCTGCGCACATGCCAGCCAACATCTAAAATCCAAATATGGGACCACATGCTACAACTTAAAATTCAACATCATTCACACCATATAAATCAATGTAATCGCGGACAAACCTGGGTCACAAAAAATTCAGTCACTGACCACTGCCTTTCGTAGTCTCCACCCGTTCGCAATCTAACACATGTGGTTCGAAACTCCATCCGATATTACCAAGTCAACACCCGTGACCGCCCTTTCAAGGGACCATGCGATGAACCTCCGGTGATCCCTTTCTATCCTATAGACCTGTACATACGATGCACACTGGGATATCCCCGAGAAAATTAACCCTACCTAAGGGTTTCCACAACTTGACCCTGCCCGATTCTCACTGCCGTCGACCACAAAGATTCCATAATCCAACCTACAAACCTGAATCTATTGCGTGGCTGACCCCAAACTTAATTAACTGTCTTTTTTTCTTTTTTTTTTTAATAACTTTTCCAACTTAAAGGAAAAAAAACATATCTGTCTTAGTTACTCTCAGAAACAAAATTCATTCAAAAACCAAAAATAAAAAAAATAAAAATGGAACCGACGGAACGAATGGAAATCTATCTCCACAATACAAATTACACTGTAAAACATTACATCAATCATATAACAAAACAATTTCTTTTAACAATCCAAGAAAAAACAATTAATCACAATATATAATTCAAATGACAGAAAGAAACCAAAGAAAACAGCGCCCGACACCATAATGGGTTGATATGCCGTCAATCTCCAATCCGGCCAGCGCCGAGTGCCCATGCTGGTTTTTAGCAGTCCTCCGTCTCAGCCACACGAATGGAGAACAATGGCTGCCTTCCGCGCTCTTTTCTTTTCCTCTCCCCTTCTCTCTCTTTCTCTTTGTACTTTCATTCTCTCTCTTTCTTTTTCTCATTCCCTCTCTCTCTCTCTTCTCTCTCTTTGCATCCCCGTCACCCAGTTATCAAAAGAAAATACATTTAACACAGTAAAACAAGTGTGCATGTGTTTGAGTGGAAAAGTCATAATTTTAGTGTGGCACATCGCCCCTTTTTTTGTTTATAAAGTTCTGTTACCTCAAAATCTAACCGTTTCTTTAACTAAATCATGTCTCTGTCCATGTTTCAAATCGTTCTTACGTTTTAAATCAATATTAAAAGTTACCTTACAGATTTCTGCCTCACTGTTGGTCGTGGGTTTGCATGTACACTCATCTCCATTGCTGGCTCGTGATCGTAGTGGTGTACCTGTCTTGTGATCAAATTCTGTTCTCATGCACGGGAGACAAAAACGCTCGAAGGCAAGACTTTTGAGAGAGATTCTATCCTTTTATTTCACACTTCAATCGGAGAGATTTCCACTCGTCGGTTTCTTCATTCACACTCTCTTTTTCTTTCACACTGTTTGTGGAATGTGACGGATGCAATCGGTTATATTCTTGTCCCGCCGTTGGGATCTTGCTCTGCGTCTTAGCCCATATCTAGCGATGTCACCCGGACTCTATGCATTGCAAAGCTCCTTAATCGACATGTGTTTATCTCGCGCCTCCATTGTCTAGAAAGCTAATTTCTCACCAAGGATCTGTGACGTTAGAGCCCTTTGACACTTCAAGCAATGTCATAACAGAACTCAATATCGCTTTTTGTCTAACCTTTTTGATCTGAGTGTTTCATCTCGGCCAGCTCACATCCATTGTGTTATGATTCTCAGAATGAATCACCGTGGGAACATTTTTGTTTGTCCCAAATCACATATGCACCTATTTTGCACTCCATCCTATTTCTTTCAGCCAGTTAATAATCCATACTAGCTAACTTTACACGTTTTCAGAATACAGGGCCCTTTATAATATAACAATAGTAGCAGTCGTAGAAATGTTGTTCTCTTCTTTTTCTTTTTGTTACTGGAATAATGGAAGCAATTAAAAAACAAACAAATATCTCCATGATAATAGTAATAATGATAATAATAATAATAACAACAACAACAACAGCAACAGAAAACGAAATATAATCTGGTTTACACCACCTTATATTAATGAAATAAAAACAGAGATTATAAAAGTATTCTTTAGGATAATGGATAAATGTTTCCCTAAAAACATTAATCTATATAAAAGTATCACTAGGAATAAAATTAAAAGTAGTTACTGTTGTCTGGAAAATATGTGATCAATAATAAACAAACAAAATAAAATAATAATAATAATAATAAATGCTGTTAATGTTACCAATTTATTTAATTGTAGAATAAAAACAATTTTCATTAATGAAATTTTTAACAGCTTATTTAATATACAAAGCAACAGTAAGTAATCTGTATATAACTCAATATTTGTGTGTTTGTGTGTTCCCTATAGAAAGAAAGGTTAGAGAATATACATGAAAACTAAAAGTATATTTAATTTCTCTATTAGTAGTGATTTTTAATTAAATTAACAAATCACTCACTCCTCTCTTAGCTATCTACGTATTGGCCCTTTTACTCTATGTTAATTCAACCACCCTATAATGTTTCTTACTATGTGTGTGTGAGATAGATAGATAGATAGTAGAGAGAGAGAGAGAGAGAGAGGGAGAATATCTATTTTTACATACATACATATATATATATATATATATAATCCAATGTCTGTGTGTATGTGTGGTGTTTGTGTGTTTCTCATAGAAAGAAAGGTTAGAGAATCTACATGAAAACTTTGAAAATTTTCTGGGGAAGACAATGGAAGTGCTCCTGAATCTTTCAGTGCACCCCTAAAGCGTAACCCCTTTAAAACTTCAAATATATGCTACTTTATGAAATTTAAATCACATGTATAAAATTTTCTGGGGAAGACAATGGAAGTGGTATCGAATCTCTAAGTGCCCTCTTAATCTAAATGAGTTATGGAGGCCGAACCTCTTTTAAAACTTACAATATTTCCTATTTTGATGAAATTTATATCATATGTATAAAATTTTCCGGTGAAGACAATGAAAGTCATCCCAAATTTCTATGTTACTCTCTATGTGCCGAATATCTACGTGGCTCCACCCATAAGTGACCCATGGTCACAGGACACCCTTAAAATTTCAAATAAATAAATCCTATTTTAATGAAATTTAAACCATATGTATAAGACATTAATTCAGAGAGTTTTCCAACATTTCAGCTTCTTCCAACTATATTAGGGTACGAAACAGGGACGGAGGGGGGAGGGATGGGGGGCAGTAAAAACCAAGAAAGCAATATTGTGTTATGAGCATAGTGAAAACGTACATCGTACTGATCCTCATTCAATCCCGAGCAACGTCGGGTCTTCCTGCTAATAATATTAGTAATGAAGAGAAAGTATATATAAGAGCTACGGAAAAATCAACTCAAGAGTTAATATAGTTATCATAAGATGACATCAGGAGGGAAAGATATAAAAATAGTACAATCTTGTTTAAATATATATAGGAACAAAATTTAAAAAAAACATCAACTCAATTTAGAATATCTTACGCGTTGCAATATAAGAAATAGAAACTGCATATTATATTTAGAGAGAAAATACCAAATTATAAGCTTCAAAAACCAAATTATAAGCTTACAAAAACCAAATTATAAGCTTAAAAAACCAAATTATAAGCTTCAAAAACCAAATTATAAACGTCCAAAAACCAAATTATAAACTTCAAATACCAAATCATAAGCTTCAAAAACCAAATTATAAGCTTCAAAAAACAAATTATAAACGTCAAAAACCAAATTATAAGCTCCAAAAACCAAATTATAAGCTTCAAAAACCAAATTACAAGCTTCACAAACCAAATTATAAACTTTAAAAACCAAATTATAAACTTAAAAAACAAAAAAAATTATAAACTTATAAACAAAAATTATAAACTTAAAAACAAAATTATAAACTTCAAAAACCAAATTATAAACTTCAAAAACCAAATTATAAACTTCAAAAACAAATTATAAACTTCAAAAAACAAATTATAAACGTCAAAAAACAAATTATAAACTTCAAAAACCAAATTATAAACTAAAAAAACAAATTATAAACTTAAAAAACCAAATAATAGACTCAAAAACCAAATTATAAACTTCAAAAACCAAATTATAAACTTCAAAAAAACAAATTATAAACTTCAAAAACCAAATTATAAACTAAAAAAAAAAAAAATTATGAACTTAAAAAAAACAAATTATAAACTCAAAAAACAAATTATAAACTAAAAAAAAATTATTAACTTCAAAAACCAAATTATAAACTTCAAAAATCTAATTATAAACTTCAAAAAACAAATTATAAACTTCAAAAACCAAATTATAAACTTCAAAAACCAAATTATAAACTTCAAAAACCAAATTATAAACTTCAAAAACCAAATTATAAACTTCAAAAAACAAATTATAAGCTTCAAAAACCAAATTATAAACTTAAAAACAAAAACAAATTATAAACTTAAAAAAAAAAAATTATAAACTTCAAAAACCAAATTATAAGCTTCAAAAAACAAATTATAAACTTAAAAAACAAAACAAATTATAAACTAAAAAAAAAACAAATTATAAACTTTAAAAAAAAATTATAAACTTAAAAAAAACAAATTATAAACTTAAAAAACAAATTATAATCTCAAAAAACAAATAAACTTCAAAAACCAAATTATAAACTCAAAAAACAAATTATAAACTTCAAAAACCAAATTATAAACTTCAAAAACCAAATTATAAACTTCAAAAAACAAATTATAAGGTTCAAAAACCAAATTATAAACTAAAAAAAAAACAAATTATAAACTCAAAAAAATATATAAACTTCAAAAACCAAATTATAAACTTAAAAAAAAACAAATTATAAACTTCAAAAACCAAATTATAAACTTAAAAAACCAAATTATAAACTTAAAAAACCAAATTATAAACTTCAAAAAACAAATTATAAGCTTCAAAAAACAAATTATAAACTTCAAAAACCAAATTATAAACTTCAAAAACCAAATTAAATTATTCACTAAAAAAACAAGAGTTTATGGCTAAATGCACAATTGAATATTTGTTTCTGTTGATTAAACAAAAAATGTATAATTAAAATTTAAATTGATACATATTTAAAAAAAAATAAGTATTCATTTTTAAATAAATAAACTGTTTTTTTAATAATTCAGATTAAAAGTAAAAGGTAATCATATATAAAAGAACAACAATTGATATGAACATCAACAAAATGTGGAACTGCTTTCCGATCGAAAACAAGTCAGAGTTAGAAAACCTATTTCTTCACTATGCATTAAAACTAAAAAAAATGCAAGCAGCACATATTTTGCCAGGATATCAACTGATAACGATGAAACAGCTGTTAACGTGGCTCTGCACAGGCCATGATCGTCCGCACGTTGTGCTGGTCTGAAGTCAGTGCTCAGTTTCTACATCGGTCGCAATGTCAATTGTGTGGTCTCAGTCAGTGCTGCAATGGAAGAATTCTCCCTCCAAATAAAATTACAAACAAATAAAAAAGGTTTATTTTTTGGATGTTACAACCAAACTCGTTTTCATCTACTAAACAACAGACTTGCAAATGAGAATTCTTTACCCGACCAAATCAAAACACAAGTCCAATCGAACACAATCGATTGACTAAGAGCCCAAGTACCCATCTGTCTGTGAGAGGCACACAACCCTCAACTGCCTGTGAGACGCCCAGCAAACCAAATCACTTCCCCATGCCCATTTGCTGGAATATATATATAGATATCATTGAATCACACAAGAAAAAAAGCACTTGAAAATAATGGCTAGCCTTATCTATGGACATAATAAAACCTACTACCTATGGGTTCCGTATCTGGCCGGCCATTAAATTTGTAAAACCCTGAGTGAATCATAACCATAGCAGGGAAGTTCGTATCTGTAGAACCATTACTTTTTTTCAGTGGACAAATCGAATTCTGGGTGGTCAATCCCAAACCAGATATATATCTTTGATGATTTCTCTTGCAGCAAGCCCGTTATTTGTTTGCATTGCAAACATGCAACCCACTAAACATGCAACCCACCAAAAATGCAACCCACCAAACATGCAACCCACTAAACATGCAACTCACTAAACATGCAACCCACCAAACATGCAACCTACTAAACATGCAACCCACTAAACATGCAACTCACTAAACATGCAACCCACCAAACATGCAACCATCTAAACATGCAACCCACTAAACATGCAACCCACTAAACATGCAACCCACTAAACATGCAACCCACCAAACATGCAACCCACCAAACATGCAACCCACTAAACATGCAACCCACTAAACATGCAACCCACTAAACATGCAACCCACCAAACATGCAACCCACTAAACATGCAACCCACTAAACATGCAACCCACTAAACATGCAACCCACTAAACATGCAACCCACTAAACATGCAACCCACCAAACATGCAACCCACTAAACATGCAACCCACTAAACATGCAACCCACTAAACATGCAACTCACTAAACATGCAACCCACTAAACATGCAACCCACCAAACATGCAACCCACTAAACATGCAACCCACTAAACATGCAACCCACCAAACATGCAACCATCTAAACATGCAACCCACTAAACATGCAACCCACTAAACATGCAACCCACTAAACATGCAACCCACCAAACATGCAACCCACTAAACATGCAACCCATTAAACATGCAACCCACTAAACATGCAACCCACTAAACATGCAACCCACCAAACATGCAACCCACTAAACATGCAACCCACTAAACATGCAACCCACTAAACATGCAACCCACCAAAAATGCAACCCACCAAACATGCAACCCACTAAACATGCAACTCACTAAACATGCAACCCACCAAACATGCAACCTACTAAACATGCAACCCACTAAACATGCAACTCACCAAACATGCAACCCACCAAACATGCAACCCACTAAACATGCAACCCACTAAACATGCAACCCACTAAACATGCAACCCACTAAACATGCAACCCACCAAACATGCAACCCACTAAACATGCAACCCACTAAACATGCAACTCACTAAACATGCAACCCACTAAACATGCAACCCACTAAACATGCAACCCACCAAACATGCAACCATCTAAACATGCAACCCACTAAACATGCAACCCACTAAACATGCAACCCACCAAACATGCAACCCACTAAACATGCAACCCACTAAACATGCAACCCACTAAACATGCAACCCACCAAACATGCAACCCACTAAACATGCAACCCACTAAACATGCAACCCACTAAACATGCAACCCACTAAACATGCAACCCACCAAACATGCAACCCACTAAACATGCAACCCACTAAACATGCAACCCACTAAACATGCAACCCACTAAACATGCAACTCACTAAACATGCAACCCACTAAACATGCAACCCACTAAACATGCAACCCACTAAACATGCAACCCACTAAACATGCAACCCACTAAACATGCAACCCACTAAACATGCAACCCACTAAACATGCAACCCACTAAACATGCAACCCACCAAACATGCAACCCACTAAACATGCAACCCACTAAACATGCAACCCACTAAACATGCAACTCACTAAACATGCAACCCACTAAACATGCAACCCACCAAACATGCAACTCACTAAACATGCAACCCACTAAACATGCAACCCACTAAACATGCAACCCACTAAACATGCAACCCACTAAACATGCAACCCACCAAACATGCAACCCACCAAACATGCAACCCACTAAACATGCAACCCACTAAACATGCAACCCACTAAACATGCAACTCACTAAACATGCAACCCACTAAACATGCAACCCACCAAACATGCAACTCACTAAACATGCAACCCACTAAACATGCAACCCACTAAACATGCAACCCACTAAACATGCAACCCACTAAACATGCAACCCACTAAACATACAACCCACTAAACATGCAACCCACTAAACATGCAACCCACCAAACATGCAACTCACTAAACATGCAACTCACTAAACATGCAACCCACTAAACATGCAACCCACTAAACATACAACCCACTAAACATGCAACCCACTAAACATGCAACTCACTAAACATGCAACCCACTAAACATGCAACCCACCAAACATGCAACTCACTAAACATGCAACTCACTAAACATGCAACCCACTAAACATGCAACCCACTAAACATGCAACTCACTAAACATGCAACTCACCAAACATGCAACCCACTAAACATACAACCCACTAAACATGCAACCCACTAAACATGCAACTCACTAAACATGCAACTCACTAAACATACAACCCACTAAACATGCAACCCACTAAACATGCAACTCACTAAACATGCAACTCACTAAACATGCAACCCACTAAACATGCAACCCACTAAACATACAACCCACTAAACATGCAACCCACTAAACATGCAACCCACTAAACATGCAACCCACTAAACATGCAACCCACCAAACATGCAACCCACTAAACATGCAACCCACTAAACATGCAACCCACTAAACATGCAACTCACTAAACATGCAACCCACTAAACATGCAACCCACCAAACATGCAACCCACCAAACATGCAACCCACTAAACATGCAACCCACTAAACATGCAACCCACCAAACATGCAACCCACTAAACATGCAACTCACTAAACATGCAACTCACTAAACATGCAACCCACTAAACATGCAACCCACTAAACATGCAACCCACTAAACATGCAACCCACTAAACATGCAACTCACTAAACATGCAACCCACTAAACATGCAACCCACTAAACATGCAACCCACTAAACATGCAATCCACTAAACATGCAACCCACTAAACATGCAACCCACTAAACATGCAACCCACCAAACATGCAACTCACTAAACATGCAACCCACTAAACATGCAACCCACTAAACATGCAACCCACTAAAAATGCAACCCACTAAAAATGCAACCCACTAAACATGCAACCCACTAAACATGCAACCGCCTAGTCCATGTTAACACAGCAACCAGCGCAAACAGTAAACATTTCATATTACAGTTGGGGAACCTTGCTAAATCATTCAACGTTCAAGCTGTGAGTATAGCAGTGACCAATTATCTTGTATCTATTTCTTTTAGCAGAGAGTTATTATACTGATGTGACTTGATCATGTGTCGACCAATCAGGCGATATAGCTTAATAAATCTCTGCTGAACTATTTATAGCATTTACAGCCGACAGAGGCAGAACACACTTCCTCTGCCTGTAAGCGAATGGATGCAAGGACTGCTATCATACAATGTCGCCCACATGGCACACACATAAATTCTCACAGAGAAACTCACATACATACACACACACTGGTGATACCAGATCAGGCTGCCCTGTAGCTCCCTGAGACGAAATTCACCTACATTGACGTTTTTTTTTGTTTTTTTTTGTAAAACTTAATTATGTTCTACAAAACCAAAAACAAAAACAACAGCCCCTCTCCCTTTCTCCCTCCCCTTTTTTATTTTATTTTTCCTACCCTACTCCCGGTCCTGGATATGACCTTAAACTACATCCGATGGTGAGATCCGGCTTACGGACTTTGGGGAATGTGGAGCCTCCTCTTAATTACCATTGCTCCCAGGTCCACCCTGACCCGGAGTGGTAGTACCTGTTAGGGTCCCAACTATGGGTTAAATAGAAACAGATATTAAAAGGG
The DNA here is from genome assembly GCA_963556195.1 of Sepiola atlantica. Taxonomy (NCBI): domain Eukaryota; kingdom Metazoa; phylum Mollusca; class Cephalopoda; order Sepiida; family Sepiolidae; genus Sepiola; species Sepiola atlantica. The sequence continues at coordinate 21,639,131 of OY744554.1, read as the reverse complement.
GAAAGAAACAAAAAAGAGAAGAAAACAAATATACTTTAACAACCAAACCAAACACCATCAATAAATATTTGAACGTGTGAGGAACTTGAAGCATAAAAACTTTCACCAGGATGACTGCATTCGGCATTGAGTGGCCTGAAAGGGGTTGATGTGCCGTAAAGCGGGACAACCAAACTAGGCACCATGAATAAATATTTGAAGATATAAACAACTTGAAGCATAAAAACTTTCACCAAAATGACTGCATTCGGCATTAAATAACCTGAAAAGGGTTGATATGCCGTAAAACAAAACAACCAAACAACCATACACACACATTCTTCTTACAGAGTAATTAATTTTTTTCCTTTTTATAAAAGAACAATTTACTGTCCGGACATTTGAGCACGTAACAAGAAATTTTGACTATATGCATTGAAAATATATATAATAATAATAATTTGCTATCTGTCTGTCTAAGGCCCAAACTATAGTGTCACTTCTATTACTAATGGAGATTTGGTATCTGCCTGTCTGAAATTGAAACTATACTATTACTATCTTTCAATGCTCAATTCAGGAGGGTGGTAGTGTAATATGTGTTCTGTTGTCATGAGATGATCCTCCCAGGCATTACCTCCTATTTTGGGGTGGGGTAGTGTAATATATGTTCATTCATCATGATAGCATCCACTCAGGTATTACCTTCTCCTTTGGGAGGACAGTCTAGTATATGTTCGTTCTTCATATAAACTAGAAAAAATATGCGACCATAGGTATCATAGTTTTTCTAATTTAGTTAATAAACGTAAGTGACCATCTTCACCGTGTAATCTCTCTCTCTCTCTTTCTCTCTCTCTCTTTCTCTCTCTCTCTCTCTCTCTTTCTCTCTCTCTCTCTCTTTCTCTTTACATGTTTTTTTGTGAAAATCGATGGCATAACTTTGGGACTACGTTCCATATGTGTAAAAGAGCCAACTAAATTTGTGATGTCTCAAAAACTAAGCCCAATACCAAGATCAAACAGATACAAAATCTTCATTATTAATAAAAGTGATAGTATAGTTTAGGCTCTAGATAAACAGATACAAAATCTCCATTATATTTGTGATGTCTCGAAAACAAAGCCCAATACCAAGATCAAACACAACTTTTCCTGTGTAAACTTTTACGAGAGATTCAATTGTGATATTAATTTTGTAGTAGATCGATGTGTGATATTTTCACTTAAATCCTTTATACACCAGTGTCGTCTGTAGATAAAACACTCGGACGCTTATGTTAGTTTCTAAGAAAGGTTTATTTAAAAAGAGACAGTCAGATAAAACATCAGAGCGACAGTCCACTTGTGCACACGTGAGACAGACAGACAGACAGACAGACAGATAGATCGCTTGTTTCGTTACACCTAGCTACAGTAACTGTGGAACGGCCACGTTTGCGTCTGCTTGCTTAAGTTGTCAGCCAAAACGAGACAAAAAAAACTGGTCGGAAGTCACATGGTTTCATCAATTCCGTTTAGATGTCACCTCTGACCTTTAGGGTGTGCCTCAAACTCTTCTATCAAAACACGCTCTTTGCCATCTAACAAGATGAAATGAAGAAAACGGATACAATACAATAATCTCTCCCTATACAGGGTGTTTGGTAAATCGATGGCACAACTTAAGGATTATTTTCTATAGGTGTAAAGGAGCCTCTTTCTGCGGATGGGGGTTGCTTTTGTAATAGCATTCCATTAGTAGTTTAATATCCGCCTGTGGTCCATTTCTTCCTCTGCGTGGTCTTTGGTGTGTGCTGATCATATTTATTCACCTGTATTTGGTCTGTTGTATTTTGTTATTTGAAATCAGGGCCAGCATTCGCAGGATGCCGACCTGGTCTCCCATGTTGGCTATTAAAGAGGACTTTGCCGATCATTATGCTCAGATCTTTCTTATGAGCCCCACGGCTTTTATATTTGTTTTTTGTTGGTGGATGTAGCAAACCAGTCTCAGGCTTATTTTATCTGTGATCAAATCATAGGGATTTATATGTTTATCAATGTCATATTTTATCTGTGATCATGTCATAGGGATTTATGTGTTTATCAATGTACTATTTTATCTGTGATCATATCATAGGGATTTATGTGTTTATCAATGTCATATTTTATCTGTGATCATGTCATAGGGATTAATGTGTTTATCAATGTCATATTTTATCTGTGATCATATCATAGGGATTTATGTGTTTATCAATGTCATATTTTATCTGTGATCAAATCATAGGGATTTATGTGTTTATCAATGTCATATTTTATCTGTGATCATATCATAGAGATTTATGTGTTTATCAATGTCATATTTTATCTGTGATCAAATCATAGGGATTTATGTGTTTATCAATGTCATATTTTATCTGTGATCATGTCATAGGGATTTATGTGTTTATCAATGTCATATTTTATCTGTGATCATGTCATAGGGATTTATGTGTTTATCAATGTCATATTTTATCTAGGATCAAATCATAGGGATTTATGTGTTTATCAATGTCATATTTTATCTGTGATCAAATCATAGGGATTTATGTGTTTATCAATGTACTATTTTATCTGTAATCAAATCATAGGGATTTATGTGTTTATCAATGTCATATTTTATCTGTGATCATATCATAGAGATTTATGTGTTTATCAATGTCATATTTTATCTGTGATCATGTCATAGAGATTTATGTGGTTATCAATGTCATATTTTATCTGTGATCATGTCATAGGGATTTATGTGTTTATCAATGTCATATTTTATCTGTGATCAAATCATAGGGATTTATGTGTTTATCAATGTCATATTTTATCTGTGATCAAATCATAGGGATTTATGTGTTTATCAATGTCATATTTTATCTGTGATCAAATCATAGGGATTTATGTGTTTATCAATGTCATATTTTATCTGTGATCAAATCATAGAGATTTATGTGTTTATCAATGTCATATTTTATCTGTGATCAAATCATAGGGATTTATGTGTTTATCAATGTCATATTTTATCTGTGATCATGTCATAGGGATTCATGTGTTTATCAATGTCATATTTTATCTGTGATCATGTCATAGGGATTTATGTGTTTATCAATGTCATATTTTATCTAGGATCAAATCATAAGGAATTTATGTGTTTATCAATGTCATATTTTATCTGTGATCAAATAATAGGGATTTATGTGTTTATCAATGTACTATTTTATCTGTGATCAAATCATAGGGATTTATGTGTTTATCAATGTCATATTTTATCTGTGATCATATCATAGAGATTTATGTGTTTATCAATGTCATATTTTATCTGTGATCATGTCATAGAGATTTATGTGTTTATCAATGTCATATTTTATCTGTGATCATGTCATAGGGATTAATGTGTTTATCAATGTCATATTTTATCTGTGATCATATCATAGGGATTTATGTGTTTATCAATGTCATATTTTATCTGTGATCATGTCATAGAGATTTATGTGTTTATCAATGTCATATTTTATCTGTGATCATGTCATAGGGATTAATGTGTTTATCAATGTCATATTTTATCTGTGATCATATCATAGGGATTTATGTGTTTATCAATGTCATATTTTATCTGTGATCATGTCATAGGGATTTATGTGTTTATCAATGTCATATTTTATCTGTGATCAAATCATAGGGATTTATGTGTTTATCAATGTCATATTTTATCTGTGATCAAATCATAGGGATTTATGTGTTTATCAATGTCATATTTTATCTGTGATCAAATCATAGGAATTTATGTGTTTATCAATGTCATATTTTATCTGTGATCAAATCATAGGGATTTATGTGTTTATCAATGTCATATTTTATCTGTGATCAAATCATAGGGATTTATGTGTTTATCAATGTCATATTTTATCTGTGATCAAATCATAGGGATTTATGTGTTTATCAATGTCATATTTTATCTGTGATCATGTCATAGGGATTTATGTGTTTATCAATGTCATATTTTCTCTGTGATCATGTCATAGGGATTTATGTGTTTATCAATGTCATATTTTATCTAGGATCAAATCATAGGGATTCATGTGTTTATCAATGTCATATTTTATCTGTGATCAAATCATAGGGATTTATGTGTTTATCAATGTACTATTTTATCTGTGATCAAATCATAGGGATTTATGTGTTTATCAATGTCATATTTTATCTGTGATCATATCATAGAGATTTATGTGTTTATCAATGTCATATTTTATCTGTGATCAAATCATAGGGATTTATGTGTTTATCAATGTCATATTTTATCTGTGATCATGTCATAGAGATTTATGTGTTTATCAATGTCATATTTTATCTGTGATCATATCATAGGGATTTATGTGTTTATCAATGTCATATTTTATCTGTGATCATGTCATAGGGATTTATGTGTTTATCAATGTCATATTTTATCTGTGATCAAATCATAGGGATTTATATGTGTTTATCAATCATATTTTATCTGTGATCAAATAATAGGAATTTATGTGTTTATCAATGTCATATTTTATCTGTGATCAAATCATAGGGATTTATGTGTTTATCAATGTCATATTTTATCTATGATCATGTCATAGGGATTTATGTGTTTATCAATGTCATATTTTATCTGTGATCAAATCATAGGGATTTATGTGTTTATCAATGTCATATTTTATCTGTGATCAAATCATAGGGATTTATGTGTTTATCAATGTCATATTTTATCTGTGATCAAATCATAGGGATTTATCTGTTTATCAATCATATTTTATCTGTGATCAAATAATAGGAATTTATGTCTTTATCAACGTCATATTTTATCTGTGATCAAATCATAGGGATTTATGTGTTTATCAATGCCATATTTTGTCTGTGATCATATCATAGGGATTTATGTGTTTAAACCATTTCATATTTTATCTGTGATCAAATCATAAGGATTTATGTGTTTATCAATCATATTTTATCTGTGATCAAATAATAGGAATTTATGTGTTTATCAATGTCATATTTTATCTGTGATCAAATCATAGGGATTTATGTGTTTATCAATGTCATATTTTATCTATGATCATGTCATAGGGATTTATGTGTTTATCAATGTTATATTTTATCTGTGATCATGTCATAGGGATTTATGTGTTTATCGATGTCATATTTTATCTGTGATCATGTCATAGAGATTTATGTGTTTATCAATGTCATATTTTATCTGTGAACAAATCATAAGGATTTATGTGTTTATCAATGTCATATTTTATCTGTGATCATATAGGGATTTATGTGTTTATCAATGTCATATTTTATCTGTGATCATATCATAAAGATGCATGTGTTTATCAATGTCATATTTTATCTGTGATCAAATCATAGGGATTTATGTGTTTATCAATCATATTTTATCTGTGATCATGTCATAGGAATTTATGTGTTTATCAATGTCATATTTTATCTATGATCATGTCATAGGGATTTATGTGTTTATCAATGTTATATTTTATCTGTGATCATATCATAGGGATTTATGTGTTTATCAATGTCATATTTTATCTGTGATCATGTCATAGGGATTTATGTGGTTATCAATGTCATATTTTATCTGGGATCAAATCATAGGGATTTATGTGTTTATCAATGTCATATTTTATCTGTGATCAAATCATAGGGATTTATGTGTTTATCAATGCCATATTTTATCTGTGATCATGTCATAAGGATTTATGTGTTTATCAATGTCATATTTTATTTGTGATCATGTCATAGGGATTTATGTATTTATCAATGTCATATTTTATCTGTGATCATATCATAGGGATTTATGTGCTTATCAATGTCATATTTTATCTGTGATCATGTCATAGGGATTTATGTGTTTATCAATGCCATATTTTATCTGTGATCATATCATAGGGATTTATGTGTTTTTCAATGTCATATTTTATCTGTGATCATTTCATAGGGATATATGTATTTATCAATGTCATATTTTATCTGTGATCATATCATAGGGATTTATGTGTTTATCAATGTCATATTTTATCTGTGATCATATCATAGGGATTTATGTGTTTATCAATGCCATATTTTATCTGTGATCATATCATAGGGATTGATGTGTTTATCAATGCCATATTTTATCTGTGATCATTTCATAGGGATTTATGTATTTATCAATGTCATATTTTATCTGTGATCATATCATAGGGATTTATTTGTTTATCAATGTCATATTTTATCTGTGATCATATCATAGGGATTTATGTGTTTATCAATGCCATATTTTATCTGTGATCATATCATAGGGATTGATGTGTTTATCAATGCCATATTTTATCTGTGATCATGTCATAGGGATTTATGTGTTTATCAATGTCATATTTTATCTGTGATCATATCATAGGGATTTATGTGTTTATCAATGCCATATTTTATCTGTGATCATGTCATAGGGATTTATGTGTTAAACAATGTCATATTTTATCTGTGATCATGTCATAGGGATTTATGTGTTTATCAATGTCATATTTTATCTGTGATCATGTCATAGGGATTTATGTGTTTATCAATGTCATATTTTATCTGTGATCATATCATAGGGATTTATGTGTTTATCAATGTCATATTTTATCTGTGATCATATCATAGGGATTCATGTGTTTATCAATGCCATATTTTATCTGTGATCATGTCATAGGGATTCATGTGTTTATCAATGTCATATTTTATCTGTGATCAAATCATAGGGATTTATGTGTTTATCAATGTCATATTTTATCTGTGATCAAATAATAGGGATTTATGTGTTTATCAATGTCATATTTTATCTGTGATCATGTCATAAGGATTTATGTGTTTAGCAATGTCATATTTTATCTATGATCATATCATAGGGATTTATGTGTTTATCAATGCCATATTTTATCTGTGATCATATCATAGGGATTCATCTGTTTATCAATGCGATATTTTATCTGTGATCATGTCATAGGGATTTATGTGTTTATCAATGTCATATTTTATCTGTGATCATGTCATAGGGAATTATGTGATTATCAATGTCATATTTTATCTGTGATCATGTCATGGGGATTTATGTGTTTATCAATGCCATATTTTATCTGTGATCATGTCATAGGGATTTATGTGTTTATCAATGTCATATTTTATCTGTGATCATGTCATAGGGATTTATGTGTTTATCAATGCCATATTTTATCTGTGATCATTTCATAGGGATTTATGTGTTTATCAATGTCATATTTTATCTGTGATCATGTCATAGGGATTTATGTGTTTTTCAATGCCATATTTTGTCTGTGATCATGTCATAGGGATTTATGTGTTTATCAATGTCATATGTAGAAATTATAACAACAGTGTACTATCACACACATTGTATAAGGATGTTGATCAGTATTTGTTTCAATGGCTTATAACTCGAGAAGCAAAACATTCCCGTACCTATAAACACATATAGAACATAATCCCAAAGTTATGCCATCGATTTTCCAAACACCCTGTAAATCAAATAAACTCATAGGGTAAGATTTGAATATTTCGTCTTTATTATAAGAAAACTTCATCAGAAAAATGAACGAAGAATGTTATATGTTGAAGATTTATTATTGAACTTTGGAAAATCCGTAAAGACAATTGAGGACTGATATACAAGATAGATAGATTTTTCTTTTTCATTTATGGAAATCGCTCCATACAAGGCAAAAAAAAAATACTACTTCAAGATCAAGTAGCCAATAATAAGTGTTAGATGGATAGAAAACAGCAATTCTTCCCCCCTTTGTCAGAAACACCACTCATGGAAAGGACAAAATAAGGGAAGCGAGAGTTAACTATCTATCTATATAATACAAACCCTCTGATAATCTTGTTTGGTTGCTTGCACATGGAATGCTTTAGATGGTGGAAGAGAGTAAATGAGAGGTGAGGAGTGGTGAGAGGAAAGTGGAAGGAGTAGCAGCAGCAGCAGCAGTCCACTTTGAATGAGGATCGTAGACACAAGGTTTAGTGGCATTCGTAAGGGAACATAACATGGTGTAACCTGTTCGGGGAATTAATTTTACTCGTTCTGAGACATTGGGGGTTAGGTTTAGGGTTCTGATGACGTAAATAAAGAAGAAAAGTAGCAAATTACAGAACATCATTAAAATGGTAATATAGGGTTCAGGGCTGGGAGCAGAATTACACAGGGGTCTTCAGGGTCTATATATTCTACTAAAACTATGTAGATCTTGTTTATTTGTTTGCTTGTTCGTTTATTTGTTACCGTGCATAGTGAATGATGTCATTGTTTTGTTACGAGTTAGATAGGTCCAACGATGCAGTACTGCAGCCACATCATGGGAGGTGCCACTCAGAAAACTCTTACTTGCCTTGATAAAGTACAAACTCAACTTCACAATTTAGCGACGGGGAAGGGCTGATCTCTTCTGTTCTCTATAGTCCCAGTACAAAATCGACTTTGCAATCTAGTGGGCAAGGGTCTCTCCTCCTCCCGACTACCCCTTTCTCAGGGATGAGACATTGCTAGTCTTTCTCTGCTCTATCGTTATTTTCATGGAAGATGCTCAACTGAGCTCCAATCTCCCGTTCCTCCTTGTAAGACATTCACAGCAAGAACTCAGTTTCCTACCACAACTGAACACATAATCACAGGACTGCTTCCCTGCAGACTACAACATGACCGTTTTAAAGTCAAGTGTCAACAACTATTTGTCATAAACCGTTCTCACAAGTCATCCAATTTTGTTCATTCCATTCGTCATTTTGAATCTTCTCATAATATTCTTCATCATTCAACTAACAATCTTCTCATAATATTCTTCATCATTCAACTAACAATCTTCTCATAATATTCTTCATCATTCAACTAACAATCTTCTCATAATATTCTTCATCATTCAACTAACAATCTTCTCATAATATTCTTCATCATTCAACTAACAATCTTCTCATTATATTCTTCATCATTCAACTAACAATCTTCTCATTATATTCTTCATCATTCAACTAACAATCTTCTCATAATATTCTTCATCATTCAACTAACAATCTTCTCATAATATTCTTCATCATTCAACTAACAATCTTCTCATAATATTCTTCATCATTCAACTAACAATCTTCTCATAATATTCTTCATCATTCAACTAACAATCTTCTCATAATATTCTTCATCATTCAACTAACAATCTTCTCATAATATTCTTCATCATCCAACTAACAATCTTCTCATAATATTCTTCATCATTCAACTAACAATTTTCTCATAATATTCTTCATCATTCAACTAACAATCTTCTCATAATATTCTTCATCATTCAACTAACAATCTTCTCATAATATTCTTCATCATCCAACTAACAATCTTCTCATAATATTCTTCATCATTCAACTAACAATCTTCTCATAATATTCTTCATCATTCAACTAACAATCTTCTCATAATATTCTTCATCATCCAACTAACAATCTTCTCATAATATTCTTCATCATTCAACTAACAATCTTCTCATAATATTCTTCATCATTCAACTAACAATCTTCTCATAATATTCTTCATCATTCAACTAACAATTTTCTCATAATATTCTTCATCATTCAACTAACAATCTTCTCATAATATTCTTCATCATTCAACTAACAATCTTCTCATAATAGTCTTCATCATTCAACTAACAATCTTCTCATAATATTCTTCATCATCCAACTAACAATCTTCTCATAATATTCTTCATCATTCAACTAACAATTTTCTCATAATATTCTTCATCATTCAACTAACAATCTTCTCATAATATTCTTCATCATTCAACTAACAATCTTCTCATAATAGTCTTCATCATTCAACTAACAATCTTCTCATAATATTCTTCATCATTCAACTAACAATCTTCTCATAATATTCTTCATCATCCAACTAACAATCTTCTCATAATATTCTTCATCATTCAACTAACAATCTTCTCATAATATTCTTCATCATTCAACTAACAATTTCTCATAATATTCTTCATCATTCAACCAACAATCTTCTCATAATATTCTTCATCATTCAACTAACAATCTTCTCATAATATTCTTCATCATTCAACTAACAATCTTCTCATAATATTCTTCATCATTCAACTAACAATCTTCTCATAATATTCTTCATCATCCAACTAACAATTTTCTCATAATATTCTTCATCATTCAACTAACAATCTTCTCATAATATTCTTCATCATTCAACTAACAATCTTCTCATAATATTCTTCATCATTCAACTAACAATCTTCTCATTATATTCTTCATCATTCAACTAACAATCTTCTCATAATATTCTTCATCATTCAACTAACAATCTTCTCATAATATTCTTCATCATCCAACTAACAATTTTCTCATAATATTCTTCATCATTCAACTAACAATCTTCTCATAATATTCTTCATCATTCAACTAACAATCTTCTCATAATATTCTTCATCATTCAACTAACAATCTTCTCATAATATTCTTCATCATTCAACTAACAATTTTCTCATAATATTCTTCATCATTCAACCAACAATCTTCTCATAATATTCTTCATCATTCAACTAACAATCTTCTCATAATATTCTTCATCATTCAACTAACAATCTTCTCATAATATTCTTCATCATTCAACTAACAATCTTCTCATAATATTCTTCATCATCCAACTAACAATTTTCTCATAATATTCTTCATCATTCAACTAACAATCTTCTCATAATATTCTTCATCATTCAACTAACAATCTTCTCATTAATATTCTTCATCATTCAACTAACAATCTTCTCATAATATTCTTCATCATTCAACTAACAATCTTCTCATAATATTCTTCATGATTCAACTAACAATCTTCTCATAATAGTCTTCATCATTCAACTAACAATCTTCTCATAATATTCTTCATCATCCAACTAACAATCTTCTCATAATATTCTTCATCATTCAACTAACAATCTTCTCATAATAATCTTCATCATTCAACTAACAATCTTCTCATAATATTCTTCATCATTCAACTAACAATTTTCTCATAATATTCTTCATCATTCAACTAACAATCTTCTCATAATATTCTTCATCATTCAACTAACAATCTTCTCATAATATTCTTCATCATTCAACTAACAATTTTCTCATAATATTCTTCATCATCCAACTAACAATCTTCTCATAATATTCTTCATCATTCAACTAACAATCTTCTCATAATATTCTTCATCATTCAACTAACAATCTTCTCATAATATTCTTCATCATTCAACTAACAATTTTCTCATAATATTCTTCATCATTCAACTAACAATCTTCTCATAATATTCTTCATCATTCAACTAACAATTTTCTCATAATATTCTTCATCATTCAACTAACAATCTTCTCATAATATTCTTCATCATTCAACTAACAATCTTCTCATAATATTCTTCATCATTCAACTAACAATCTTCTCATAATAGTCTTCATCATTCAACTAACAATCTTCTCATAATATTCTTCATCATCCAACTAACAATCTTCTCATAATATTCTTCATCATTCAACTAACAATCTTCTCATAATATTCTTCATCATTCAACTAACAATCTTCTCATAATATTCTTCATCATCCAACTAACAATCTTCTCATAATATTCTTCATCATCCAACTAACAATCTTCTCATAATATTCTTCATCATTCAACTAACAATCTTCTCATAATATTCTTCATCATTCAACTAACAATCTTCTCATAATATTCTTCATCATCCAACTAACAATCTTCTCATAATATTCTTCATCATTCAACTAACAATCTTCTCATAATATTCTTCATCATTCAACTAACAATCTTCTCATAATATTCTTCATCATCCAACTAACAATCTTCTCATAATATTCTTCATCATCCAACTAACAATCTTCTCATAATATTCATCATCATTCAACTAACAATCTTCTCATAATATTCTTCATCATTCAACTAACAATCTTCTCCATTATATTCTTCATCATTCAACTAACAATCTTCTCATAATATTCTTCATCATTCAACTAACAATCTTCTCATAATATTCTTCATCATCCAACTAACAATTTTCTCATAATATTCTTCATCATTCAACTAACAATCTTCTCATAATATTCTTCATCATTCAACTAACAATCTTCTCATAATATTCTTCATCATTCAACTAACAATCATCTCATAATATTCTTCATCATTCAACTAACAATTTTCTCATAATATTCTTCATCATTCAACCAACAATCTTCTCATAATATTCTTCATCATTCAACTAACAATCTTCTCATAATATTCTTCATCATTCAACTAACAATCTTCTCATAATATTCTTCATCATTCAACTAACAATCTTCTCATAATATTCTTCATCATCCAACTAACAATTTTCTCATAATATTCTTCATCATTCAACTAACAATCTTCTCATAATATTCTTCATCATTCAACTAACAATCTTCTCATAATATTCTTCATCATTCAACTAACAATCTTCTCATAATATTCTTCATCATTCAACTAACAATCTTCTCATAATATTCTTCATCATTCAACTAACAATCTTCTCATAATAGTCTTCATCATTCAACTAACAATCTTCTCATAATATTCTTCATCATCCAACTAACAATCTTCTCATAATATTCTTCATCATTCAACTAACAATCTTCTCATAATATTCTTCATCATTCAACTAACAATCTTCTCATAATATTCTTCATCATTCAACTAACAATTTTCTCATAATATTCTTCATCATTCAACTAACAATCTTCTCATAATATTCTTCATCATTCAACTAACAATCTTCTCATAATATTCTTCATCATTCAACTAACAATCTTCTCATAATAGTCTTCATCATTCAACTAACAATCTTCTCATAATATTCTTCATCATCCAACTAACAATCTTCTCATAATATTCTTCATCATTCAACTAACAATCTTCTCATAATATTCTTCATCATTCAACTAACAATCTTCTCATAATATTCTTCATCATCCAACTAACAATCTTCTCATAATATTCTTCATCATTCAACTAACAATCTTCTCATAATATTCTTCATCATTCAACTAACAATCTTCTCATAATATTCTTCATCATTCAACTAACAATCTTCTCATAATATTCTTCATCATTCAACTAACAATCTTCTCATAATATTCTTCATCATTCAACTAACAATCTTCTCATAATATTCTTCATCATTCAACTAACAATCTTCTCATAATATTCTTCATCATTCAACTAACAATCTTCTCATAATATTCTTCATCATCCAACTAACAATCTTCTCATAATATTCTTCATCATTCAACTAACAATCTTCTCATAATATTCTTCATCATTCAACTAACAATCTTCTCATAATATTCTTCATCATTCCAACTAACAATCTTCTCATAATATTCTTCATCATTCAACTAACAATTTTCTCATAATATTCTTCATCATTCAACTAACAATCTTCTCATAATATTCTTCATCATTCAACTAACAATCTTCTCATAATATTCTTCATCATTCAACTAACAATCTTCTCATAATATTCTTCATCATTCAACTAACAATCTTCTCATAATATTCTTCATCATTCAACTAACAATCTTCTCATAATATTCTTCATCATTCAACTAACAATCTTCTCATAATATTCTTCATCATCCAACTAACAATCTTCTCATAATATTCTTCATCATTCAACTAACAATTTTCTCATAATATTCTTCATCATTCAACTAACAATCTTCTCATAATATTCTTCATCATCCAACTAACAATCTTCTCATAATATTCTTCATCATTCAACTAACAATTTTCTCATAATATTCTTCATCATTCAACTAACAATCTTCTCATAATATTCTTCATCATTCAACTAACAATCTTCTCATAATATTCTTCATCATTCAACTAACAATCTTCTCATAATATTCTTCATCATTCAACTAACAATCTTCTCATAATATTCTTCATCATTCAACTAACAATCTTCTCATAATATTCTTCATCATTCAACTAACAATCTTCTCATAATATTCTTCATCATCCAACTAACAATCTTCTCATAATATTCTTCATCATTCAACTAACAATTTTCTCATAATATTCTTCATCATTCAACTAACAATCTTCTCATAATATTCTTCATCATTCAACTAACAATCTTCTCATAATATTCTTCATCATTCAACTAACAATCTTCTCATAATATTCTTCATCATTCAACTAACAATCTTCTCATAATATTCTTCATCATCCAACTAACAATCTTCTCATAATATTCTTCATCATTCAACTAACAATTTTCTCATAATATTCTTCATCATTCAACTAACAATCTTCTCATAATATTCTTCATCATTCAACTAACAATCTTCTCATAATATTCTTCATCATTCAACTAACAATCTTCTCATAATATTCTTCATCATTCAACTAACAATCTTCTCATAATATTCTTCATCATTCAACCAACAATTTTCTCATAATATTCTTCATCATTCAACTAACAATCTTCTCATAATATTCTTCATCATTCAACTAACAATCTTCTCATAATATTCTTCATCATTCAACCAACAATTTTCTCATAATATTCTTCATCATTCAACTAACAATCTTCTCATAATATTCTTCATCATTCAACTAACAATCTTCTCATAATATTCTTCATCATTCAACTAACAATCTTCTCATAATATTCTTCATCATTCAACCAACAATTTTCTCATAATATTCTTCATCATTCAACTAACAATCTTCTCATAATATTCTTCATCATTCAACTAACAATCTTCTCATAATATTCTTCATCATTCAACCAACAATTTTCTCATAATATTCTTCATCATTCAACTAACAATCTTCTCATAATATTCTTCATCATTCAACTAACAATCTTCTCATAATATTCTTCATCATTCAACTAACAATCTATCTTTCTCGTTAACCCTTATATTCAAGTGGCTTTTGACCTTGATAAGTGGTGACTCATTACTTAAAAAACGGTCTTCATTAAAACAGAGGTAGGGGATAACAGTTCACAGTTCGGGGAATTAATTTTACCCGTTCTGAGACGTTGGGTGTTAGGATTAGAGTTAGGGTTAGGGTTTAGGTTTAAGGTTAGGGTTCTGAGACGTTGGGTGTTAGGTTTAGGGTTCTGAGACGTTGGGTGTTAGGTTTAGGGTTCTGAGACGTTGGGTATTATGGTTCGGGTTCTGAGACGTTGGGTGTTAGGGTTAGGGTTTAGGGTTAGGGTTCTGAGACGTTGGGTGTTAGGGTTAGGGTTCTGAGACGTTGGGTGTTAGGTTTAGGGTTCTGAGACGTTGGGTGTTAGGTTTAGGGTTCTGAGAAGTTGGGTATTAGGGTTCGGGTTCTGAGACGTTGGGTGTTAGGGTTAGGGTTAGGGTGTTAGGTTTAGGGTTCTGAGACGTTGGGTATTAGGGTTCGGGTTCTGAGACGTTGGGTATTAGGGTTAGGGTTAGGGTTAGGGGTTAGGTTATTTGTGGTCGAGTATACTTATAAAACTGTAGATTTTGTTTGTTGATTGCTTCTTTGCTAATCACCTGCACATTTCATGATTATCATCAAGAAAGAAATATATATATTCACTTGAAAACTGATGAAGTCATAAAGGATGAATGGCAGTAGTCAAAAGTCGGTTGACTTCATAAAGGATAAACGATAGTTGCCAAAAAGCTGTGGACGTGTATACATATTTAAAAGCAGCAGCAGCAGCAGCCGTAATATGTATAATAAAATCAAATAAAATTTATTTTCAAAATATATCAAAGTGCAACAATTAAGAAATTATATCTCCTTATATACAAGTAAAGTAAGATTTTCCATTGTATATATAAAAATCTGCTTTGTCAGTGATTTAGGCCAATTATTGGTTCGTGTGTTCAGAAACAAAAAAAAAGAGTTACATTTAAATGCATCGATTTTTATATTTTATCCAATCCACATTTTCCTCTTTGCTTACTGATTTCAAAGATGGAGTAACTGATCCCCAACATTACTAAGTCCTCATCTTTCAACCGATTACAATGTAATGAAATATGGAAGAAATCTTATTAGAGTCAATTTTTCGTTTGCTCAATTCATATTAATCACTACACCGACTAGCGATTACACGACTAATAAATATGCAAAGCAACAATTTTACATTTTCCGATTATAAATAATACAAATACACCCAAAATATTCTTCCTAAGAACATTCTTAGAATATACGGTGACGTGGTGAGTGAACATATCATGCACGTAAATAATACTTAAAAAAGATGAATACAGAACAAATTGAGCGATTGGTTTGAAACGGAGTAAGAAGAGAAAAACAAAGCAAAAAGAACTTTGAATGTAAACAAAGACGGCACGCGCGTAGAGTTAGGCTTACAAGAGGGGGGGGGAGGAGTAAAGTAAAAGCAATCATAGCATATCTCGCTGTCTGCTTCTTTCTCTCTGTCTTTCTTTTCACAACGTCGCCAGGAAGGCAAGATAGAAAGCGAGGAAGAGGAGGCTATGCAGTGTTCTGCTGTGGATGACTGGCTTGTTTGTTTGTTTCTTTCTTTTTTCTTTTCGCTCACCGGCTTAGCTTAACAGAACAATAGTAAGAGGGGGAGAAGGCAAAGGTATGGTGTGCAAAAGAAGGGAAGAGAAAAAAAAGGACTTGATATTGGAGCGAGCAGACGACAGTTTGGACTGGATGAAAATGAGACAAGAATGTAGATTTTAGCATGAGTTTAGACAGTGGAGAAAAAGTTTTTGAAGTGCGATGTTATGAGAAAAACGATGTGGAGAAAAAGAAATGAATAAGTCGGTTACATATTGTTCTGTCAGATGAAAAGTCGGCACGCCTGCATGGATTATTTATTTGAAGTGAATTTGAGTTGAACCAGAAATGTGAACAGATATGAAATATGTGTTAAATGTTACGTGTGATGTTTGAGCTTCATCAAAAGAAAAATCCTTTATTCTTGTTTTCATTGCATTTCATTCCTGGTGAGTTTCAGCATTAAATTGCTTATTTTAGCTTTTTTTTTTAATGGAAATCGCTCCAGACAAGGCATGAAGCCACTTGATGTGAACAAATACTACTTCAAGGTCAAAAACTAGTCAACGATAAGTGTTAGATAGATAGATTTCGACCCAGAAAACAGCAATTCTTCCCCCTCTGTCAGAAACATCACTCATGGAATGTGAGGACTAAAGGACAAGATAAGGAAAGCGAGGCTGCCGAAAGTAAACCGAAAGTTCACTTTCTACTCTTCTATAGTCTTGGCTTTTTGGCTAGGATCAAAGTGTAGTATCTGTTTCGATGGATACTGCACTCCATAGACTGGTATTGTCTTGGCCTTCGGGGGGGGGCTTGATTTACGCCTGTCTATGGTCGGTCCTGTGCCGTTCTAGAAGGTCCACCCCCCCCAGGCTTCGCTTCCCCTCTTTGGGGAGGAGTAAGTTTATTGCTTACTGCCTGAGGCGGCCCTACCGGGGAATGCCGACGGGGCTGCCCAGACAATTTTTAAACCCCACTTTCCCGACCCGACCTTGGGTCATATCTTACTTGTGAGAGTAAGATAAAACTGGCCTTGTGCCTAACTCCTGGAGAGGAGTAAATAAATACTCTTCTATATCGATGTGTTTGTCTTTCTTTCGTCAATTATCTGATCTCATGTGTTTTACTGTAGGCAGCATTAAAGAATTCAGGCCAAAACGAATTCCGGTAAAAATATTTGGTTTTACTCGCCATCACAATACATAAAGAACGGCCACAATATTTATTTGTTTAAAAAAAAAACTTCTAAAACACTCTGCTCTATTTTTCCGGTTCGATTGGAAGTGATTCGGTTTTGATCACACTCTTTTATTACTTCTACAGTACAAGAAACTACATCGGAATCCGCATTAAAGAATCGTCCGATTTCGTGACATCAGCTTTTGTTTCATTTTGTTTCATATTTTATGCCTGTACCGAAACATAGAGAGAGAAAAAGGGTGCATTTCTTCTAACTGCATGTTTTCTCTTTGAGACGTGCTCTGATTGGATGATTCAAATAACGTTTTCTCCAGTGACGGCTTTAAGAAATTGATTTCTAAAGTAACCCATCTCTGACAAGGTTTTGATTTATTCCTTTTTCCCCCAGGTCAATTTTTATCACTTCCTCCCAAGTTTTCCTTGGCCTTCCCCTGTGAACTGTACCTGCTACCTCAACTGTTCTACATCGACTAACTCAAGAGCTCTAATCCATTCTTTCAACGTGGCCAAACCATCGAAGTCTACTCTTCTGCACACATCTCCCTATACTGTTCAGATTAATCTACACCTGTCTTTCAGACTCGCATTACACATCCATCGTATCATTCACATATCATTTTTCTCCATGCAACGTATGTCCTCAACTCTTCTAGCGACGATTACATGTTCATCTAAGTTAATCAGTGATTTCACCTAAACTTTTCACAATTTATGTTAACGGCATATCGGTACTGTATTCGGGTGGTATTTCAAAGTTTGTGTCGTTAAAAGCCAACCTGATTGATGTTCTTTTTTTTTTCATTGTTTACCATTTTTTCATTGTTTACCATTTTCGAGTCAAACAGAACACTTACGTGATTTACACATTATTTATTGACACAAAATTAATTTTTCTTAAATCTCATTTCGAAATAATAATTTATTTATAAATAAATATTTCATTAAGATATTGAATCCACAGCTTTTTATAAAACAAGTCAAGCATTTCAATGAATTACTTTGTGGAATAAAAACCCTCTTTAGAAAAATATTTCATTTACGAAAATAATTTACTGATTGAATTAAATCCCTTAGAATGTATTTAAAAAAATCCATTTTAATGCATTTCGGTTTCTTATAAAACAAGTCAGGCATTTCAATGAATTACTTTGTGAAATAAAAAACCTCTTTAGAAAAATATTCCATTTACGAAAATAATTTACTGATTGAATTAAATCCCTTAGAATGTATTTAAAAAAATCCATTTTAATGCATTTCGGTTTCTTATAAAACAAGTCAGGCATTTCAATGAATTACTTTGTGAAATAAAAAACCTCTTTAGAAAAATATTCCATTTACGAAAATAATTTACTGATTGAATTAAATCCCTTAGAATGTATTTAAAAAAATCCATTTTAATGCATTTCGGTTTCTTATAAAACAAGTCAGGCATTTCAATGAATTACTTTGTGAAATAAAAAACCTCTTTTGAAAAATACTTTATTTACGAAAATAATTTACTGATTGAATTAAATCCTCTAGAATGCATTAAAAAAAATTAAATCCATTTTAATGCATTTCGGTTTCTTAGAAAACAAGTCTGTTATTTTATTGAATTACTTGATATAATAAAAATTCTATTTAAACAAAATAATTTCTATACAAAATATAATTTACTTATTAAATTATATCCATTAGAATGCATTTTGGTTTCTTATAAAATAAGTTAGACATTTTAATGAATTAATTCGTAAAATTGTATTTTTCTAGCTTGAAATTACTTTGCTATTTCTCATGCATTATTAAAAGAACCATAACTTAACTCCCAGGCAACGCCGGGTGGAGACAGTTAGTATTTGATAATAGAAATAACAAATACTGACCTAACGGATCTAGTATTTTATTTACTTCCTCTCAAGGTTAGACACAAGGTCCCTCACTGTCAGCTAAGCTCCAGCCTCTGTCCCATCGCCGCAATGTAGCATCCTTGTGCTTGTTTTACAAATACTTCAATGGATTATGCTCCGATGAATTGGCTACTCTGGTGCCCCCTCGACGGAAATTCACTAGACTAACCCGACAATCAACTAAATCTCATTCATTCACTGTGGAGGTCCCCAGATGTCGGAGAGCTTTCTACTCAAATAGCTTCTTTCCTCATACTGCTGGCCTCTGGAACTCCCTCCCTGCCCCCTGTTTCCCCAACAGTACAGACATGCAGAAGTTTAAAACTAATGTAAACAGACACCTCACTGCGCTGATCCCAATCTAGATTGACCACCCCCTACCTTCTCCCCTTTTCTTTTTCTCAGTAGCCCCTTACGTCTACAGTGGCGGCCTGCCTTGTTTGGGGTGAACTATGTTAAAAAAATAAAAAAAAATAAAAAATGTGATTTTGAGAAGCCAGCGCATTAGGATAAGTGCACTCTGACCTACAAAAAAATGACTGAGCAGCCCCGTCGGCATTCCCTGGTAGGGGAGCCACAGGCGATTAGCAATAACTTAACCCCTCCTCAAACATATGGTAAAGCCTGTAAGGATGAACTTCCTAGAACAGAACAGAACCGTACTTCAGCTCGGCATCAACAAAGACACTATCGGACTGACGAAAGACCCATAGACATTTATATATCTGCCTAATTCGCATAACAACTTTTTAAACAGTATATAATAAATTAATGTTTGGTGTTATTCATTTGTGATTTTAGTGTGTTATATTTTCTATATATTTGCAATAGTTTGTCAATATGAACAGTAATTAATTAAAATAATTTAATAAAAACAAGGAGAAATTATGAAACCCTTTCTTAAAACATGCTCATTAATTATCAAGGGAGATAATTTAAATGAAACTAATATGTCTTAGCTAACTAGAAAGACATACTGATGAGGCAGAAGAGTTCACAGAGAGACTCTCTCTCTCTCTCTCTCTCTCCTCTCTGCTTCTCTCTCTCTCTCTTTGGGGAGGGGGCTCTTTTAAAAACAATTAAAAGAAATTTGGTGTTTTTCTCACTTCTTCCCCTCCCCCTTCTTTATCACCCACTCTCTTTCTCTAGCGAATTTTCTTTTTTATTGTTTTTAAAAGAGCCCCTTCTCCTCCTCCTCCAACACACACACACACACACACACACACACACACACACACACACACACTTCATCACTCAGGCTTATTCTTTTCATTTCTTTGGTCTTTAAAAGATAAGTAGATATTTATCTACCTCCCACAAGGTAAGATGTGACACAAGGTCGGGAAAGTGGGATTTGAAAAGCCAGCGCCCGAGAAGGTGAGCACTCTGGCCATTAAAAATTGCCTGGGCAGCCCCGTCGGCATTCCCCGGTAAGGCCGCCTCAGGCAGTAAGCAATAAACTTCCTCCTCCCCAAAGAAGGGAGGCAAAGCCTGGGAGGGTGGACCTCCTAGAACTGCACAGGACCGTCCCATAGACCAGCGTAAATCAAGCCCCGAAGGCCAAGACAATACCAGTCGATGGAGTGCAGTATCCATCGGAACAGATACTACACTTTGATCTTGGCCAAAAGGCCGAGAAAAGCTTTGTATGAAATAACCAAAATGTTAATATTTATCTATTTATATGAATAAATGTTAATATTTATCTATTTATATGAATAAATGTAAATATTAATCTATTTATATAAATAAATGTTAATATTTATCTATCTATCTGAATAAAAGTTAATATTTATCTATCTATATGAATAAATGTTAATATTTATCTATCTATATAAAGAAATGTTAATATTTATCTATTTATATAAATAAATGTTAATATTTATCTATTTATATAAATAAATGTTAATATTTATCTATTTATATAAATAAATGTTAATATTTATCTATTTATATAAATAAATGTTAATATTAATCTATTTATATAAATAAATGTTAATATTTATCTATTTATATAAATAAATGTTAATATTTATCTATTTATATAAATAAATGTTAATATTTATCTATTTATATGAATAAATGTTAATATTTACCTATTTATGTAAATAAATGTTAATATTCATATATTTATGTGAATAAATGTTAATATTCATCTATTTATATAAATAAATGTTAATATTTATCTATTTATATAAATAAATGTTAATATTAATCTATTTATATGAATAAATGTTAATATTTATCTATTTATATGAATAAATGTTAATATTTATCTATCTATATAAATAAATGTTAATATGTATCTATTTATATAAATAAATGTTAATATTTATCTATTTATATAAATAAATGTTAATATTTATCTATTTATATAAATAAATGTTAATATTTATCTATTTATATGAATAAATGTTAATATTAATCTAATTATATGAATAAATGTTAATGTTTACTTATTTATATAAATAAATGTTTATATTTATCTATTTATATAAATAAATGTAAATATTTATCTATTTATATGAATAAATGTTAATATTCATCTATTTATATGAATAAATGTTAATATTTATCTATTTATGTGAATAAATGTTAATATTCATCTATTTATATAAATAAATGTTAATATTTATCTATTTATATAAATAAATGTTAATATTGATCTATTTATATAAATAAATGTTAATATTAATCTATTTATATGAATAAATGTTAATATTTATCTATTTATATGAATAAATGTTAATATTTATCTATTTATATGAATAAATGTTAATATTTATCTATTTATATAAATAAATGTTAATATGTATCTATTTATATAAATAAATGTTAATATTTATCTATTTATATAAATAAATGTTAATATTTATCTATTTATATAAATAAATGTTAATATTTATCTATTTATATGAATAAATGTTAATATTTATCTATTTATATGAATAAATGTTAATGTTTACTTATTTATATGAATAAATGTTTATATTTATCTATTTATATAAATAAATGTTAATATTTATCTATTTATATGAATAAATGTTAATATTCATCTATTTATATGAATAAATGTTAATATTCATCTTTTTATATGAATAAATGTTAATATTTATCTATTTATATAAATAAATGTTAATATTTATCTATTTATATAAATAAATGTTAATATTTACCTATTTATGTAAATAAATGTTAATATTTATCTATTTATATAAATAAATGTTAATATTTATCTATTTATATAAATAAATGTTAATATTTATCTATTTATATAAATAAATGTTAATATTTATCTATTTATATGAATAAATGTTAATATTCATCTATTTATATGAATAAATGTTAATATTTATCTATTTATATGAATAAATGTTAATATTCATCTATTTATATGAATAAATGTTAATATTTATCTATTTATATAAATAAATGTTAATATTTATCTATTTATATAAATAAATGTTAATATTTATCTATTTATATGAATAAATGTTAATATTTATCTATTTATATGAATAAATGTTAATATTTATCTATTTATATAAATAAATGTTAATATTTATCTATTTATATAAATAAATGTTAATATTTATCTATTTATATAAATAAATGTTAATATTTATCTATTTATATAAAGAAATGTTAATATTTATCTATTTATATGAATAAATGTTAATATTTATCTATTTATATAAATAAATGTTAATATTTATCTTTTTATATGAATAAATGTTAATATTTATCTATTTATATAAATAAATGTTAATATTTATCTATTTATATGAATAAATGTTAATATTTATCTATCTATATGAATAAATGTTAATATTTATCTATTTATATGAATAAATGTTAATATTTATCTATTTATATGAATAAATGTTAATATTTATCTATTTATATTTAAAGGCATTTTTTTCGCTTTCTAAAATTTCTCCTATTCATTGGACATCTTTTCAACGGAAAATTACCACCCGGACAAACCACATATCTTTATACTCCTACAAAGCATTTTTAAATATATTTACTCCTACAAAGCATTTTTAAATATATTTACTCCTACAAAGAATTTTTAAATATATTTACTCCTACAATATATTATATATATTATACTCCTACAATATATTATATATATATTATACTCCTATAATATATTATATATATTATACTCCT
Organism: Sepiola atlantica; assembly: GCA_963556195.1. Taxonomy (NCBI): domain Eukaryota; kingdom Metazoa; phylum Mollusca; class Cephalopoda; order Sepiida; family Sepiolidae; genus Sepiola; species Sepiola atlantica. Next base: position 21,615,253 of record OY744554.1, on the reverse strand, counting down.
ATAATATATTATACTCCTATAATATATTATATATATTATACTCCTATAATATATCATATATATTATACTCCCATAATATATTATACTCCTATAATATATTATATATTATACTCCTATAATATATCATATATATTATACTCCTATAATATATCATATATATTATACTCCTATAATATATTATACTCCTATAATATATTATATATATTATACTCCTATAATATATCATATATATTATACTCCCATAATATATTATACTCCTATAATATATTATCTATATTATACTCCTATAATATATTATCTATATTATACTCCTATAATATATTATATATATTATACTCCTATAATATATTATACTCCTATAATATATTATACTCCTATAATATATTATACTCCTATAATATTTATCTATTTATATAAATAAATGTTAATATTTATCTATTTATATGAATAAATGTTAATATTTATCTATCTATATGAATAAATGTTAATATTTATCTATTTATATGAATAAATGTTAATATTTATCTATTTATATGAATAAATGTTAATATTTATCTATTTATATAAATAAATGTTAATATTTATCTATTTATATGAATAAATGTTAATATTTATCTATTTATATGAATAAATGTTAATATTTATCTATTTATATGAATAAATGTTAATATTTATCTATTTATATAAATAAATGTTAATATTTATCTATCTATATAAATAAATGTTAATATTTATCTATTTATATGAATAAATGTTAATATTTATCTATCTATATGAATAAATGTTAATATTTATCTATTTATATGAATAAATGTTAATATTTATCTATTTATATGAATAAATGTTAATATTTATCTATTTATATAAATAAATGTTAATATTTATCTATTTATATGAATAAATGTTAATATTTATCTATTTATATAAATAAATGTTAATATTTATCTATTTATATGAATAAGTGTTAATATTTATCTATTTATATGAATAAATGTTAATATTTATCTATTTATATGAATAAATGTTAATATTTATCTATTTATATAAATAAATGTTAATATTTATCTATTTATATGAATAAATGTTAATATTTATCTATTTATATAAATAAATGTTAATATTTATCTTTTTATATGAATAAATGTTA
>OY744554.1:21494106-21609106 GCA_963556195.1 Sepiola atlantica | reverse complement strand
TACTCCTAGAATATAGTATACTCCTATAATATATTATACTCCTATAATATATTATACTCCTATAATATATTATATATATTATACTCCTTTAATATATTATATATATTATACTCTTATAATATATTATACTCCTATAATATATTATATATATTATACTCCTATAATATATTATATATATTATACTCCTATAATATATTATACTCCTATAATATATTATACTCCTATAATATATTATACTCCTATAATATATTATATATATTATACTCTTATAATATATTATATATATTATACTCCTATAATATATTATACTCCTATAATATATTATATATATATTATACTCCTATAATATATCATATATATTATACTCCTATAATATATTATATATATTATACTCCTATAATATATTATACTCCTATAATATATTATATATATATTATACTCCTATAATATATCATATATATTATACTCCTATAATATATCATATATATTATACTCCTATAATATATCATATATATTATACTCTTATAATATATTATACTCCTATAATATATTATATATATTATACTCCTATAATATATCATATATATTATACTCCTATAATATATCATATATATTATACTCCTATAATATATCATATATATTATACTCCTATAATATATCATATATATTATACTCCTATAATATATTATATATATTATACTCCTATAATATATTATACTACTATAATATATTATATATATTATACTCCAATAATATATTATATATATTATACTGCTATAATATATTATACTCCTATAATATATTATATATTATACCTCTATAATATATGATATATATTATACTCCTATAATATATCATATATATTATACTCCTATAATATATTATACTCCTATAATATATTATATATATTATACTTCTATTATATATTTTACTCCTATAATATATTATATATATTATACTCCTATAATATATCATATATATTATACTTTCATAATATATTATACTCTTATAATATATTATATATATTATACTCCTATAATATATTATCTATATTATACTCCTATAATATATTATACTCCTATAATATATTATATATATTATACTCCTATAATATATTATATATATTATACTCCTATAATATATTATATATATTATACTCCTATAATATATTATATATATTATACTCCTATAATATATTATATATATTATACTTATATAATATATTATCTATATTATACTCCTATAATATATTATATATATTAGAGGAGTATAATATATTATACTCTTATAATATATTATACTCCTATAATACATTATATATATATTATACTCCTATAATATATTATACTCCTATAATATATTATATATATTATACTCCTATAATATATTATACTCCTATAATATATTATACTCCTATAATATATTATATATATTATACTCCTATAATATATTATATATATTATACTCTTATAATATATTATACTCCTATAATATATTATATATATATTATAATCCTATAGTATATTATATATATTATACTCCTATAATATATTATACTCCTATAATATATTATATATATTATACTCCTATAATATATTATATATATTATACTCCTATAATATATTATACTCCTATAATATATTATATATATTATACTCCTATAATATATTATATATATTGTAGGAGTATAATATACTATAGGAGTATAATATATTATATACATATTATACTCCTATAATATATCATATATAGTATACTCCTATAATATATCATATATATTATACTCCTAAAATATATAATACTCCTATTATATATTATATATATTATACTCCTATAATATATTATACTCCTATAATATATTATACTCCTATAATATATTATATATATTATACTCCTATAATATATCATATATATTATACTCCCATAATATATCATACTCCTATAATATATTATATATATTATACTCCTATAATATATCATATATATTATACTCCCATAATATATTATACTCCTATAATATATTATCTATATTATACTCCTATAATATATTATATATATAATACTCCTATAATATATTATATATACTATACTCCTATAATATATTATATATATTGTACTCCTATAATATATTATATATATTATACTCCTATAATATATTATACTCCTATAATATATTATATATATATTATACTCCTATAATATATTATATATATAATTCTCTTATAATATATTATACTCTTATAATATATTATATATATATTATACTCCTGTAATATATTATATATATTATACTTTTATAATATATTATACTCCTATAATATATTATATGTATTATACTCCTATAATATATTATATATATTATACTCCTATAATATATTATATATATTATACTCCTATAATATATTATATATATTATACTCCTATAATATATTATACTCTTATAATATATTATATATATATTATACTCCTATAATATATTATATATATTATACTCCTATAATATATTATACTCCTATAATATATTATATTTATTATACTCCTATAATATATTATACTCCTATAATATATTATATATATTATACTCCTATAATATATTATATAGATTATACTCCTATAATATATTATATATATATATTATACTCCTATAATATATCATATATATTATACTCCTATAATATATCATATATATTATACTCCTATAATATATCATATATATTATACTCCTATAATATATTATACTCCTATAATATATTATATATATTATACTCCTGTAATATATTATACTCCTATAATATATATTATACTCCTATAATATATAATATATATTATACTCCCATAATATATTATACTCCTATAATATATTATATATATTATACTCCTTTAATATATTATCTATATTATACTCCTATAATATATTATCTATATTATACTCCTGTAATATATTATAGTCCTATAATATTTTATATATATTATACTCCTATAATATATTATACTCCTATAATATATTATATATATTATACTCTTATAATATATCATATATATTATAATCCTATAATATATCATATATATTATACTCCTATAATATATTATACCGCTATAATATATTATATATATTATACTCCTATAATATATCATATATATTATACTCCTATAATATATCATATATATTATACTCCTATAATATATCATATATATTATACTCCTATAATATATTATATATATTATACTCCTATAATATATTATACTCTTATAATATATTATATATATTATACTTCTATAATATATCATATATATTATACTCCTATAATATATTATACTCCTATAATATATTATCTATATTATACTCCTATAATATATTATATATATTATACTCCTATAATATATTATATATATTGTACTCCTATAATATATTATATATATTATACTCCTATAATATATCATATATATTGTACTCCTATAATATATTATATATATTATTATAATATAATATATATATAATATATTATACTCCTATAATATATTATACTCCTATAATATATTATATATATATTATACTCATATAATATATTATATATATATTATACTCCTATAATATATTATACTCCTATAATATATTATATATATAATACTCCTGTAATATATTATATATATTATACTCCTATTATATATTATACTTCTATAATATATTATATATAGTATACTCCTATAATATATTATATATATTATACTCCTATAATATATTATACTCCCATAATATATTATACTCTTATAATATATTATATATATTATACTCTTGTAATATATTATCTATATTATACTCCTATAATATATTATACGCCTATAATATATTATATATATTATACTCCTATAATATATTATCTATATTATACTCCTGTAATATATTATACTCCTATAATATATTATATATATTATACTCCTATAATATATTATACTCCTATAATATATTATATATATTATACTCCTATAATATATTATATATTATACTCCTATAATATATTATATATATTATACTCCTATAATATATCATATATATTATAATCCTATAATATATCATATATATTATACTCCTATAATATATTATACTCCTATAATATATTATATATATTATACTCCTATAATATATCATATATATTATACTCCTATAATATATCACATATATTATACTCCTATAATATATCATATATATTATACTCCTATAATATATTATACTCCTATAATATATTATATATATTATACTCCTATAATATATCATATATATTATACTCCCATAATATATTATACTCCTATAATATATTATCTATATTATACTCCTATAATATATTATACTCCTATAATATATTATATATATTATACTCCTATAATATATTATATATATTATACTCCTATAATATATCATATATATTATAATCCTATAATATATCATATATATTATACTCCTATAATATATTATACTCCTATAATATATTATATATATTATACTCCTATAATATACCATATATATTATACTCCCATAATATATTATACTCCTATAATATATTATCTATATTATACTCCTATAATATATTATCTATATTATACTTCTATAATATATTATATATATTATACTCCTATAATATATTATATATATTATACTCCTATAATATATTATCTATATTATACTTCTATAATATATTATATATATTATACTCCTATAATATATTATATATATTATACTCCTATAATATATTATATATATTGTACTCCTATAATATATTACATATATTATACTCCTATAATATATCATATATATTGTACTCCTATAATATATTATATATATTATACTCCTATAATATATTATACTCCTATAATATATTATATATATATTATACTCATATAATATATTATATATATTATACTGCTATAATATATTATACTCCTATAATATATTATATATATATTATACTCCTGTAATATATTATATATATTATACTCCTATAATATATTATACTCCCATAATATTTTATATATATTATACTCCTATAATATATTATATATATTATACTCCTATAATATATTATATATATTATACTCCTATAATATATTATATATATTATACTCCTATAATATATTATACTCTTATAATATATTATATATATATTATACTCCTATAATATATTATATATATTATACTCCTATAATATATTTTACTCCTATAATATATTATATATATTATACTCCTATAATATATTATATATATAATACTACTATAATATATTATGCTCCTATAATATATTATATATATTATACTCCTATAATATATTATATATATTATACTCCTATAATATATTATATATATTATACTCCTGTAATATATTATATATATTATACTTATATATTATACTCCTATAATATATTATATATATATTATACTCCTATAATATATCATATAAATTATACTCCTATAATATATCATATATATTATACTTGTATAATATATCATATATATTATACTCCTATAATATATCATATATATTATACTCCTATAATATATTATACTCTTATAATATATTATATATATTATACTCCTGTAATATATTATACTCCTATAATATATATATTATACTCCTATAATATATCATATATATTATACTCCCATAATATATTATACTCCTATAATATATTATATATATTATACTCCTGTAATATATTATCTATATTATACTCCTATAATATATTATAGTCCTATAATATATTATATATATTATACTCCTATAATATATTATCTATATTATACTCCTGTAATATATTATACTCATATAATATATTATATATATATTATACTCCTATAATATATTATACTCCTATAATATATGATATATATTATACTCCCATAATATATTATATATATTATACTCCTATGATATATCATATATATTATAATCCTATAATATATCATATATATTATACTCCTATAATATATTATACTCCTATAATATATTATATATATTATACTCCTATAATATATCATATATATTATACTCCTATAATATATCACATATATTATACTCCTATAATATATCATATATATTATACTCCTATAATATATTGTATATATTATACTCCTATAATATATTATACTCCTATAATATATTATATATATTATACTCCAATAATATATTATATATATTATACTCCTATAATATATTATACTCCTATAATATATTATATATTATACTCTTATAATATATCATATATATTATACTACTATAATATATCATATATATTATACTCCTATAATATATCATATATATTATACTCCTATAATATATTATACTCCTATAATATATTATATATATTATACTCCTATAATATATCATATATATTATACTCCCATAATATATTATACTCCTATAATATATTATATATATTATACTCTTATAATATATTATCTATATTATACTCCTATAATATATTATATATATTATACTCCTATTATATATTATCTATATTATACTCCTATAATATATTATACTCCTATAATATATTATCTATATTATACTCCTATAATATATTATACTCCTATAATATATTATATATATTATACTCCTATAATATATTATACTCCTATAATATATTATATATATTATACTCTAAATATATTATATATATTATACTCCTATAATATATTATACTCCTACAAAGGCCCAAACTATAGTGTCACTTCTATTACTAATGGAGATTTGGTATTTGTATGTCTGAAGACCAAACTATACTATCACTTCTATTAATAATGAAGATTTGGTATCTACATGTCAAAACTATACTAGTACATCTATTACAAATAAAGATTTGGTATCTGTCTATCTGAAACCGAAACTATACTATTAATTCTATTACTATTACTGTCCAAGAGGGAGAGGCTAGTAGTTTGTGCACTAGCCCAGATGATATTTGACGTATGTGTTCCGGATAAAGGAATTTACTAAAAGGACCTTTAAATGCCTGCGGAAAATAAGTCCATGGATTGTTCACAGTTTGTTTAAGATTATTTGCAACAGTTAAAACAAAAACGGTTACTCACTGTCATTTCAACCATTTGATTAACCTTACGTTCCAAGAGAATGAGTTGTTCGTCTTTTGGCTGAAAAAAGAAAGAATAGCGAGAGATAGAATGATTGTGGTGGTAGTTGCTGCAAAGAAAGAATAGCGAGAGATAGAATGATCGTGGTGGTAGTTGCTGCAAAGAAAGAATAGCGAGAGATAGAATGATCGTGGTGGTAGTTGCTGCAAAGAAAGAATAGCGAGAGATAGAATGATGGTGGTGGTAGTTGCTGCAAAGAAAGAATAGCGAGAGATAGAATGATGGTGGTGGTAGTTGCTGCAAAGAAAGAATAGCGAGAGATAGAATGATCGTGGTGGTAGTTGCTGCAAAGAAAGAATAGCGAGAGATAGAATGATCGTGGTGGTAGTTGCTGCAAAAAAAGAATAGAGAGAGATAGAATGATCGTGGTAGTAGTTGCTGCAAAGAAAAAATAGCGAGAGATAGAATGATCGTGGTGGTAGTTGCTGCAAAGAAAAAATAGCGAGAGATAGAATGATCGTGGTGGTAGTTGCTGCAAAGAAAGAATAGAGAGAGATAGAATGATCGTGGTGGTAGTTGCTGCAAAGAAAGAATAGCGAGAGATAGAATGATGGTGGTGGTAGTTGCTGCAAAGAAAGAATAGAGAGAGATAGAATGATCGTGGTGGTAGTTGCTGCAAAGAAAGAATTACGAGAGATAGAATGATGGTGGTGGTAGTTGCTGCAAAGAAAGAATAGCGAGAGATAGAATGATCGTGGTGGTAGTTGCTGCAAAGAAAGAATAGCGAGATATAGAATGATCGTGGTGGTAGTTGCTGCAAAGAAAGAATAGCGAGAGATAGAATGATCGTGGTGGTAGTTGCTGCAAAGAAAGAATAGCGAAAGATAGAATGATCGTGGTGGGAGTTGCTGCAAAGAAAGAATAGCGAAAGATAGAATGATCGTGGTTGTAGTTGCTGCAAAGAAAGAATAGCGAGAGATAGAATGATCGTGGTGGGAGTTGCTGCAAAGAAAAAATAGCGAGAGATAGAATGATCGTGGTGGGAGTTGCTGCAAAGAAAGAATAGCGAGAGATAGATCGATCGTGGTAGTAGTTGCTGCAAAGAAAGAATAGCGAGAGATAGAATGATGGTGGTGGTAGTTGCTGCAAAGAAAGAATAGCGAGAGATAGAATGATCGTGGTGGGAGTTGCTGCAAAGAAAGAATAGCAAGAGATAGAATGATCGTGGTGGTAGTTGCTGCAAAGAAAGAATAGAGAGAGATAGAATGATCGTGGTGGTAGTTGCTGCAAAGAAAGAATAGCGAGAGATAGAATGATCGTGGTGGTAGTTGCTGCAAAGAAAGAATAGCGAGTAATAGAATGATCGTGGTGGTAGTTGCTGCAAAGAAAGAATAGCGAGAGATAGAATGATCGTGGTGGTAGTTGCTGCAAAGAAAGAATAGCGAGAGATAGAATGATGGTGGTGGTAGTTGCTGCAAAGAAAGAATAGCGAGAGATAGAATGATCGTGGTGGGAGTTGCTGCAAAGAAAGAATAGCGAGAGATAGAATGATGGTGGTGGTAGTTGCTGCAAAGAAAGAATAGCGAGAGATAGAATGATCGTGGTGGTAGTTGCTGCAAAGAAAGAATAGCGAGAGATAGAATGATCGTGGTGGTAGTTGCTGCAAAGAAAGAATAGCGAGAGATAGAATGATCGTGGTGGTAGTTGCTGCAAAGAAAGAATAGCGAGAGATAGAATGATCGTGGTGGTAGTTGCTGCAAAGAAAGAATAGAGAGAGATAGACTGATCGTGGTGGTAGTTGCTGCAAAGAAAGAATAGAGAGAGATAGAATGATGGTGGTGGTAGTTGCTGCAAAGAAAGAATAGAGAGAGATAGAATGATGGTGGTGGTAGTTGCTGCAAAGAAAGAATAGCGAGAGATAGAATGATCGTGGTGGTAGTTGCTGCAAAGAAAGAATAGCGAGAGATAGAATGATCGTGGTGGTAGTTGCTGCAAAGAAAGAATAGCGAGAGATAGAATGATCGTGGTGGTAGTTGCTGCAAAGAAAGAATAGCGAGAGATAGAATGATGGTGGTGGTAGTTGCTGCAAAGAAAGAATAGCGAGAGATAGAATGATGGTGGTGGTAGTTGCTGCAAGGAAAGAATAGAGAGAGATAGAATGATCGTGGTGGTAGTTGCTGCAAAGAAAGAATAGAGAGAGATAGAATGATGGTGGTGGTAGTTGCTGCAAAGAAAGAATAGAGAGAGATAGAATGATGGTGGTGGTAGTTGCTGCAAAGAAAGAATAGCGAGAGATAGAATGATCGTGGTGGTAGTTGCTGCAAAGAAAGAATAGAGAGAAGTAGACTGATCGTGGTGGTAGTTGCTGCAAAGAAAGAATAGAGAGAGATAGAATGATGGTGGTGGTAGTTGCTGCAAAGAAAGAATAGAGAGGGACAGAATGATGGTGGTGGTAGTTGCTGCAAAGAAAGAATAGCGAGAGATAGAATGATGGTGGTGGTAGTTGCTGCAAAGAAAGAATAGCGAGAGATAGAATGATCGTGGTGGTAGTTGCTGCAAAGAAAGAATAGCGAGAGATAGAATGATCGTGGTGGTAGTTGCTGCAAAGAAAGAATAGCGAGAGATAGAATGATGGTGGTGGTAGTTGCTGCAAAGAAAGAATAGCGAGAGATAGAATGATGGTGGTGGTAGTTGCTGCAAAGAAAGAATAGCGAGAGATAGAATGATCGTGGTGGTAGTTGCTGCAAAGAAAGAATAGCGAGAGATAGAATGATGGTGGTGGTAGTTGCTGCAAAGAAAGAATAGCGAGAGATAGAATGATGGTGGTGGTAGTTGCTGCAAAGAAGGAATAGAGAGAGATAGAATGATGGTGGTGGTAGTTGCTGCAAAGAAAGAATAGCGAGAGATAGAATGATGGTGGTGGTAGTTGCTGCAAAGAAAAAATAGCGAGAGATAGAATGATGGTGGTGGTAGTTGCTGCAAAGAAAAAATAGCGAGAGATAGAATGATCGTGGTGGTAGTTGCTGCAAAGAAAGAATAGCGAGAGATAGAATGATCGTGGTGGTAGTTGCTGCAAAGAAAGAATAGCGAGAGATAGAATGATCGTGGTGGTAGTTGCTGCAAAGAAAGAATAGCGAGAGATAGAATGATGGTGGTGGTAGTTGCTGCAAAGAAAGAATAGCGAGAGATAGAATGATCGTGGTGGTAGTTGCTGCAAAGAAAGAATAGCGAGAGATAGAATGATGGTGGTGGTAGTTGCTGCAAAGAAAGAATAGCGAGAGATAGAATGATCGTGGTGGTAGTTGCTGCAAAGAAAGAATAGCGAGAGATAGAATGATCGTGGTGGTAGTTGCTGCAAAGAAAGAATAGCGAGAGATAGAATGATGGTGGTGGTAGTTGCTGCAAAGAAAGAATAGCGAATGATAGACTGATCGTGGTGGTAGTTGCTGCAAAGAAAGAATAGAGAGAGATAGAATGATGGTGGTGGTAGTTGCTGCAAAGAAAGAATAGAGAGAGATAGACTGATCGTGGTGGTAGTTGCTGCAAAGAAAAAATAGCGAGAGATAGAATGATGGTGGTGGTAGTTGCTGCAAAGAAAGAATAGTGAGAGATAGAATGATGGTGGTGGTAGTTGCTGCAAAGAAAGAATAGTGAGAGATAGAATGATGGTGGTGGTAGTTGCTGCAAAGAAAGAATAGTGAGAGATAGAATGATCGTGGTGGTAGTTGCTGCAAAGAAAGAATAGTGAGAGATAGAATGATTGTGGTAGTAGTTGCTGCAAAGAAAGAATAGCGAGAGATAGAATGATTGTGGTAGTTGCTGCAAAGAAAGAATAGCGAGAGATAGAATGATCGTGGTGGTAGTTGCTGCAAAGAAAGAATAGCGAGAGATAGACTGATCGTGGTGGTAGTTGCTGCAAAGAAAGAATAGCGAGAGATAGAATGATCGTGGTGGTAGTTGCTGCAAAGAAAGAATAGCGAGAGATAGAATGATGGTGGTGGTAGTTGCTGCAAAGAAAGAATAGCGAGAGATAGAATGATCGTGGTGGTAGTTGCTGCAAAGAAAGAATAGCGAGAGATAGACTGATCGTGGTGGTAGTTGCTGCAAAGAAAGAATAGCGTGAGATAGAATGATCGTGGTGGTAGTTGCTGCAAAGAAAGAATAGTGAGAGATAGAATGATGGTGGTGGTAGTTGCTGCAAAGAAAGAATAGCGAGAGATAGAATGATGGTGGTGGTAGTTGCTGCAAAGAAAGAATAGTGAGAGATAGAATGATCGTGGTGGTAGTTGCTGCAAAGAAAGAATAGCGAGAGATAGAATGATGGTGGTGGTAGTTGCTGCAAAGAAAGAATAGTGAGAGATAGAATGATCCTATAGGTAGTTGCTGCAAAGAAAGAATAGCGAGAGATAGAATGATGGTGGTGGTAGTTGCTGCAAAGAAAGAATAGTGAGAGATAGAATGATCGTGGTGGTAGTTGCTGCAAAGAAAGAATAGTGAGAGATAGAATGATTGTGGTAGTAGTTGCTGCAAAGAAAGAATAGCGAGAGATAGAATGATTGTGGTAGTTGCTGCAAAGAAAGAATAGCGAGAGATAGAATGATCGTGGTGGTAGTTGCTGCAAAGAAAGAATAGCGAGAGATAGACTGATCGTGGTGGTAGTTGCTGCAAAGAAAGAATAGCGAGAGATAGAATGATCGTGGTGGTAGTTGCTGCAAAGAAAGAATAGCGAGAGATAGAATGATCGTGGTAGTAGTTGCTGCAAAGAAAGAATAGCGAGAGATAGACTGATCGTGGTGGTAGTTGCTGCAAAGAAAGAATAGCGAGAGATAGACTGATCGTGGTGGTAGTTGCTGCAAAGAAAGAATAGCGAGAGATAGAATGATCGTGGTGGTTGTTGCTGCAAAGAAAGAATAGCGAGAGATAGAATGATCGTGGTGGTAGTTGCTGCAAAGAAAGAATAGCGAGAGATAGACTGATCGTGGTGGTAGTTGCTGCAAAGAAAGAATAGCGAGAGATAGAATGATCGTGGTGGTAGTTGCTGCAAAGAAAGAATAGCGAGAGATAGAATGATCGTGGTAGTAGTTGCTGCAAAGAAAGAATAGCGAGAGATAGAATGATGGTGGTGGTAGTTGCTGCAAAGAAAAATATTCTAGAAGTTGAACAGAGCAGATAACTCAAAAGTGGAATATATTATCCACAAAGGTCGATTGACTCAGCCCATGGCCATCCCGTATAACAGCCCAAGCAATCGTACAACTGGGGTCTTTGGAGGCGATGTGCATTTTCTAAGATAATTGGTATAGCAGTTAAAAACAGAAGGAAAATTTCCCTGTGAGATCAGTTTCATGTTTTTTATGTGTTTTACATGCAAAATTATACCACAAAAAGTCAATTGATAAATGTTACACCGGCCGTTCTTACACAGGAGAAACTACACCGGTTGTCACTATAAATAGTGCGAGTCACCAGAGACACGGAAGACAAAGCACCACATTGTAACTGTCTAGCCAAGAGCTAGTCACTGTCTTACTTTGTTAATACACTTGTTAAACCAACCCTCGACTTGACTTCCTTTATTTATTATTTACTGTGGAACAACTTCACAACAGATTGGCGACGAGGAATCGAAACGATTTCACTGCAAAAAAAAAAAAAAAAAAAAATCACCCAAAGTGATTCGCAAGATCTTCACGAAAAAAAACAAAAAAACATCTTAGTCAGATATTTGGATTCGCAAGGATTAACAGCAAATTAACTACTGAGTAGTTAAGCAAAAAAAAACAAAAAAAAACACAAACTCAAAACTTGCTACCAAAAATCGAAAACTAAAAAACGCGAAAGACATTTTCAATTATTGAAATAATTGAATACACTGATACCTTTATTTTTTTTCTCTTCAAGTTTCACTGACTCGTTAAGATAAATGTTATCCGTGTCAACTATTACAGATATTGTGTAAGTTTGTCGTTATTATTAGGACAACATCTGATATTTGAGCAAAATCCGGATTGACTATTTATTAAAACGGTCTACCACACAATTGTCGAAAGCAAAGGACGGACAGTAAAAAAATATATTCGCGTAAGTCATTTGTGCTTCTAACAAAGAACTGTTAAATAAGCAAGTCGCATTTTTGCAAAATGAAAAGAGGTTAAAAAGATTTCCCATAAAACTAGTCTTATTAGGCTTATAGCGACGGACTTAGTTTTGTAAAACTACGTACACATATATAATTTAAAAAAAAAAAAAAAAAAAATTTTCTTAGTTTTATTTTTCAAACAAAAGAACTAGGATTGAATTTTTTTATTAAGGAATAATATATTTTTTGTTTTGTGTATTAGTTGAGCAAACTAATTATATTAAGCACGTTGTGGGGAAAACTGATTTATTTTTACAAGTGTAAATTGTGTGGTGCATAACTTGAATTCGTGAATGATGGACACTGAATTCAAAGATTCTCTTTTTCAATTACTTAAATTCCAAACGGAACAAAATGTTGCGTTACAAAGACAGCAAGTTGAACAACAAATGGAACTTCAAAGAAAACAAGTTGAAATTGAGGAGAAATTTAAAAGTTGTTGGAACAGCAAAAAGCCCAAAGAAAAATGCATGCTGAACAAAAAGAGCTGGCGACAACACGAGAAGAAAGATTCCAAGAAAAACTGCTACAACAGCAGAAACACTTCGAAGAACTCTTGATAAAAACACAGGAGGAACAGAGAAAATTTCTGGAGGCAACACAGTTAACGAGAATCATAATGCATTCTCCCAGACGGCTGTGTGGAGCGCTATGGAAATTTTCAATTATAATCCAGAAGACGATGTCACTTTTGCTCACTTCTATAGAAGATATGAGGATATTTTTGTATCGGACTGCAGTACATGGACAGACTCTAAAAAAGTTAGATTTTTGCTAAGAAAATTAGGAGCTGCCGAGCATACAAAGTTAGTGAATTTTATTCTTCCAAAAAAGACCAGTGAGTTGAACTTCCAGGAGGCAGTTACTTTACTAATAGAACTGTTTTCTACAAAAACTTCTCTTTTCCATAGGAGATATAAGTGTATGAATGTCACTAGAAGAGAGGAAGACGACTACATTACGTATGCAAGTATAGTAAATAAACTTTGCGACGATTTTAAATTAGAGGAATTATCATCGGATAATTTTAAATGTTTAATATTCTTGCAAGGTCTGGTCTTAAATAAAGACTCTGAAATCAGACGTCGTGTTTTAAATAAACTCGAAAATGAGCCATGTCTAACAATACAAAACTTAGCGGAAGACTGTGAACGTTTTGTTGCGTTGAAACAGGACAGTCGTGACATAGAGGAAAACGGAGTGTCGCACATTAAAAAAATCCATCAGAAGAAAAAATTGACTTCAATGAATAACCAGAGAAAAAAACATGGAAAAGATCCACCTGGACCGTGTTGGAGGTGTGGAGATAACCATTGGTACAATGAGTGTCCCTACATATTCAAACAATGTGACAACTGCCACCAGAAAGGACATAAGGCATCACGTTGTAGAAAAAAATCTGGTAGAAAGACAGCCATTAAACTGACAAAAATTGAACCTGAAGAACAAAATATCCGGAAATATGTACAGGTCAAAATGCTTAAAAAAAAAGTAAGACTACAGCTTGATAGTGGGTCTGACATTTCCATCATTAATGTACAGACATGGAAGAAGCTTGGGAGACCCACTATGATCAAATCACAAAAAACGGCGAGAAGCGTCAGTGGTGAAAAAATAACCTTCAACGGGGAATTATTGACGAATATTTCTTTCCAGAATAAGACCGTAAAAGCCAAAATTTTTGTTATGCGAAAATCTAATAACCTTTTTGGAACTGATCTGATTGAAAAGTTTAGCCTATGGGATCTGCCTTTAAGCTCCTTTTGCCAAAAGGTTGAGGATTCGAATGTGGAGGCAGAAAAACTCAAGAGGGAATTAAAAGAAAATTTTCCAGACGTATTTTCAGGCGGTCTTGGAAGGTGTACAAAAGCGGTAGCAAAGTTGGAAGTTAAAACAAATGAACTACCTGTGTTCAGAAAGAAAAGAAATAGAGCAAATAGTCGGTGAATTAGAAAGACTCGAGAACATGGCTGTCATTTCAAAAATTGATCACAGTGAGTGGGCTTCACCTACAGTTTGTTAAGAAAAAGAACAAGGAGATTCGGGGTTGTGCCGATTTTTCCACAGGCTTGAACAAGGCATTAAAAGATCACCATTACCCTCTTCCAAAACCTGAAGAAATTTTTGCGAAACTGAGTGGAGGAAAATATTTTTCTAAAATCGATCTCAGCGACGCTTATCTTCAAATCCCTGTCGATGAGAGTGTTCAAAACTGCTATGTATCAATACCCATAAGGGATTATACAAATTTAACCGACTTCCTTTTGGAGTAAAGGTCGCCCCTGCGATTTTTCAACAAATTATGGACATGATGTTAAATGGGATGGATTTCGCAGTAGGGTACCTGGACGATGTGTTAATAAACAGCGTTAGCAAAGAACAACACAAGACTCATGTAAACCAAGTATTCTTAAAAATCCAGGATTATGGGTTTAAAATCAAAGATGAGAAATGTACTTTTTTCATGGAAAAAATAAAATACTTAGGACAAATCATCGATGAGCAAGGAAGAAGGCCAGACCCAGATAGGGCAATGGTGATACGGAACATGCCTGCTCCAGAAAATATTGCGTCTCTACAAAGTTTTTTAGGGTTGGCGAATTACTACAATGTGTTCGTACCAAACATGCATAAACTAAGATCACCCTTAAATGAACTGTTAAAGAAGGACCAAAAATGGGTCTGGTCGCAAGAGTGCGAAGAAGCGTTTCAGAAAATTAAAGATATCTTAACGTCTGACTTGTTTCTGGCACATTATAATCCCAAGCGCGATATTGTAGTTGCAAGCGATGCCAGCAACTATGGTATAGGAACATGCATATTGCACAAAATGGATGATGGAAAATTAAAACCCATAGCCCATGCATCCCGAACACTTCTACCAGCCGAAAAAAACTACTCTCAAATTGAGAAAGAGACTCTAAGCATTATATTCGCGGTAAAGAAATTTCATCGTTTCCTGCACGGTAGACAATTTCTGTTACAAACAGACCACAAACCCTTATTAACGATTTTCGGATCGAAAAAGGGACTACCACAACACACTGCGAATAGACTCCAAAGATGAGGTACCATTCTTCTTAACTACAATTTTAAAATGGAGTATGTACCATCTAAGAAATTTGGTCATGCAGACGGGTTATCAAGGTTGATACCTAAGCAGACAGAACCATTGGATTATATGGTGATAGCAGCCATTCAAGTGGAAGCTGAAGTAAAAAATACGTTATGTGACACAATAAGAGAACTTCCAGTAACGCTTGATGAAATTAAGAGTAAGGCAGAGGTGGACGAATTTATCATAAGTACGAACGAAAAAAACAACAAAAACGTTCTTAATCCCCAGAGGGGATATTTTCAAAGGGAGGTGTTACACCGGCCGTTCTTACACAGGAGAAACTACACCGGTTGTCACTATAAATAGTGCGAGTCACCAGAGACACGGAAGACAAAGCACCACCTTGTAACTGTCTAGCCAAGAGCTAGTCACTTTCTTACTTTGTTAATACACTTGTTAAACCAACCCTCGACTTGACTTCCTTTATTTATTATTTACTGTGGAACAACTTCACAACAATAAATTTAACCATTATTGATAAATTTAACCATTATTGATAAATTTAACCATTATTGATAAATTCCTATAAATGAAGAGATAAGTAACTTTGAATAAACAAAAGGCAAATGCATATTTAATGAGTAATTTTCATTTTTATGTGGGAATTTTATTTTTTATTTAGCCATGGTTAGAATCCTTTCAGAATTAAATTTTATCGGATCAATGACGGTGAAGTGTTAGTTGCTAAAAAGATTTCTGTTAACTGACTGTAAAACTTATCTCCAGTCAGAGACTCCAAATCCTAGATTCCTAGAACTCTTATAGAGATGGCCATGGTTAGACATCAAAAAGTTGGAATCGCTTAAATGTAGGGGTTCATTCCAAACTATTATTGAAACAAGCCGCGCGTGCGTGGTCCCCCTCTGTATGTGACTCGATGTGGCGAGTGTAAAATGCAATAAATTTGGGCAATTTGGGGCATTTTTGACCCCCCCCCCCTTTGAACCCCTGAATTTTTCTGAGGTCAAGGATGCTCATTTTATATCCAGAACAATTGCCTCTACATTTTGGCCAAGTTTCAGAGAAATTGAATGGATGGATCAAACGTTATGGGAGAAAAGGGTAATTCTTTGCCATTTTGGGGTCTTTTGACCCCCTGGGGGCGCGAACCAGATGTTTTCCAAGGTCAGCGATACTTATATTAGGAACAATTGCCTCCACATTTTGGCCAAGTTTCAAAGAAATTGAATGGATGGATGAAAAGTTATGGGGCAAAAAATGTCATTTTTTGCCATTTCGGGGCCTTTTGACACCCTGGGGGGCTAACCAGATTTTTTTCAAAAATCGGAGAATGTCACTTTCTAACCTGACCAACGTTACAACTTAATGCAAAATTTCAGAGAAATTCAATGGATGGTTGCAGAGAAAAATCCGGACGGACGGACATGCCTCAAAACATAAGTCCCCCCGATTTATAAAATCAATATAGGTCAGCTATGTTTGAACAGAACAGACAGAAACTCAAGTGAACTGAATTATATTCTGATCAAAAACATGGTGAAAGTAAAAAAAGGGGATAGTCCGAATCGAGTAACAATTTGTCAAACAGATTGCTTTTTGGGTCTGATTTTGAAAATGCAACAAGATAAAATTAGACACATGGTCATCCTTATAACAGGCCAGGAAGTCCTCCAACCAGGGTCTTTTACTGAAGGCGATGTGAATTTTCCAAGATAATTGATATAGCGGTTAAAAACAAAGGGAAAATTTATTTGTGAGATCAGTTTGATGTTTTATGTGTTTTACATAGCAAATAACACGAACCAGAATGAGCTAATTGATGAATTCAACAATTATTGACAAATTCCTATAAATGAAGAGACAGGTAACTTTGAATAAACAAAGGCAAATGCATATTTCAATGAGTGATTTTTTATTTCAATGTTGAATCTTTTTTTGAGAATTTCTATTTAATCATGGCTATGGTTAGAATCGTTTCCAAATGAAATTTTCTGAGTAATGAGAGAGAAGTGTTATCAGCTAAAATGATCTCCGCTGACTGATTCTTCAGATTAGACCAGCAAGGATTTCGGTTCTACAGACAATATCTTAAGTTTTACAAACAAGTTTTCAGATTTTATAGACAACAAATTTTACAAACAAAACTCAGCGTTTTTAATACATTTTACATCAAAAGAAAAAACAATGAAAGCGTCCATTAATAATGGAGATTTGTCTGTCTGAAGCCGCAACTATACTATTACCATCTTTTAATGCTCAATTCAGTTTACTAGACGATTTTAGACTAATGCACTATCTTTCAAAGCTCAATTCGGGGGGGGGGGGATATAGTATCAGTTCTATTGTCATGATGCTATCCTCCCAGGCATTACTTCCTAGTTTTTTTTTGGGGGGGGGGGGAGTATAGTATCTGTTCTGTGGTCATGAGACCATCTTCCCAAACATTACCTTTTTAAGGGAGGGGAGGAGGTAGTGTAATATCTGTTCTGTGGTCATGAGACCATCCTCCCAGGGATTACTTTCTTTTATGTGGAGAAGGTAGTATAGTATCTGTGCTGTTGACATGATACCATACTCCCAGGCATTACTTCCTCGCTTTATTTTGTTATTAGGGGAGGTAGTATATATTGTTGTCATGAGACCATCCTCCCAGGCATTACCTCCTCCTTTAGGGTGAAGTGTAGGATATGTTCGTTCGTCATATATGCTAGCAAAAATATGTGATATAATGTTAATAATGTAAGTTTTTGTATTATTCATTTTGTGCGTGGCATAAATTCTAACAACACCGATGCATTTCAATAAGAAACAAGTAGGTTTTTAAAATTTTGATTATAATAAAAAGTTATCTCCCTTTTCTCCTAAAGTAATTATCTCCTTTTATCCTGTATGACGACGAATTACCTCCCTTGATTTTCTAAAATAGTCTGATCTGATTGGTCCCAACAATTCTCCTTAACCAATCAACAGACACTTAATTTTGATCGGGTGGATGCTTTTTTTTCGTCCTCTTTTGAAGGCAATCTTTTCGGGGAGAATCGTCGCCTACCTCCTTTGAAATGCAATCGCCGACAAAGGACCTTCAATTCATTTTTAATCTGATGCATTAGCTCCCCTCTTTTCTCTTAAATAATTATCTCGCTTTGTTCATTATGACGGTGAATAAGCTCCCTTGAGCTGCCAAATATTCCAATTTGATTGGCTATGGAAATTTTCCTTGACCAATCAACAACCACTTAATTTTGGTGGGCTGGATGCAAAAAATCCTTTGTCCGTCCTCTTTTGTAAGCCGTGTTTGACAGGAGAAGATGCCGAGAAACGTTGCTCCCACTTTTTGAATGTGGTCGGCAACATCTAGAGACGTTCACTTCTTTTGTATCTGATGCATTCAAGAGAGCCGTCTAAACGGACGTTAAATTGACATATTTCATAGTTGGTCTTGTTTCAAGCTGCAAAATACAATTAGTTTTGCAAGCCTCGTATCTCTCGCTTCCCTTATTTTGTCCTTTAGTCCTCACTTTCCATAAGCAATGTTTCTGACAAAGGGAGAATAATTGCTGTTTTCTGGGTTGGAATCTATCCATCTAACACTTATTGAAGTAATTTTTTGTGACATATACAATTTGTCTTTACAGAAGATAAATAAAATGCTTATATCTTCATGATACACAGTCTTAATAATAAAATCAACTCACATTAACAAGAACATAAAACCAATAAAATATATGTAAAAAGGGCGGAAATGTAAAACATATCTGATAACTGCTTGGAAAATTATACATTATCAATACTGATTATGTTGTCATGAGAATTGTATAAACATTATGTGGTGATACTGGCTAATTGATATGCATAATTAGCATAAGTAGAAATAGATTACTATATAAGTCTCTCCTTAAGTATAGCTAGCAGTGAAAGTACACTAGCAACTGACTAGGTAAATCTACAACTTCACAACAATGGTGTCGCCGATAGGATCCCAATTGTCTCTCGAGGACCCCGACTTCGTGGACACATAAATAAGATGCTACGCTGCGAGTGCAAGGACTAAAAAGTTAAAAGACAACAAGGAAACGGGAGGAGGAAATGAAATAAGAGATTTATTTTTGGCTGCAGCTGGATGCGAGGCCATCATGAAAGTCTCAACATTGCGCAACCCATGAACCTAGAAGACCTGACTTTCGGAAGAATAAGTCAGATTAAAAATGAAATAAGAGATTTATTTTTGGCTCCAGCTGGATGCGAGGCCATCATGAAAGTCTCAACATTGCGCAACCCATGAACCTAGAAGACCTGACTTTCGGAAGAATAAGTCAGATTAAAAATGAAATAAGAGATTTATTTTTGGCTCCAGCTGGATGTGAGGCCATCATGAAAGTCTCAACATTGCGCAACCCATGAACCTAGAAGACCTGACTTTCGGAAGAATAAGTCAGATCAAAAAAGAAATAAGAGATTTATTTTTGGCTACAGCTGGATGTGAGGCCATCATGAAAGTCTCAACATTGCGCAACCCATGAACCTAGAAGACCTGACTTTCGGAAGAATAAGTCAGATCAAAAAAGAAATAAGAGATTTATTTTTGGCTACAGCTGGATGTGAGGCCATCATGAAAGTCTCAACATTGCGCAACCCATGAACCTAGAAGACCTGACTTTCGGAAGAATAAGTCAGATTAAAAATGAAATAAGAGATTTATTTTTGGCTCCAGCTGGATGCGAGGCCATCATGAAAGTCTCAACATTGCGCAACCCATGAACCTAGAAGACCTGACTTTCGGAAGAATAAGTCAGATTAAAAATGAAATAAGAGATTTATTTTTGGCTACAGCTGGATGTGAGGCCATCATGAAAGTCTCAACATTGCGCAACCCATGAACCTAGAAGACCTGACTTTCGGAAGAATAAGTCAGATCAAAAAAGAAATAAGAGATTTATTTTTGGCTACAGCTGGATGTGAGGCCATCATGAAAGTCTCAACATTGCGCAACCCATGAACCTAGAAGACCTGACTTTCGGAAGAATAAGTCAGATCAAAAAAGAAATAAGAGATTTATTTTTGGCTACAGCTGGATGTGAGGCCATCATGAAAGTCTCAACATTGCGCAACCCATGAACCTAGAAGACCTGACTTTCGGAAGAATAAGTCAGATTAAAAATGAAATAAGAGATTTATTTTTGGCTCCAGCTGGATGCGAGGCCATCATGAAAGTCTCAACATTGCGTAACCCATGAACCTAGAAGACCTGACTTTCGGAAGAATAAGTCAGATCAAAAAAGAAATAAGAGATTTATTTTTGGCTCCAGCTGGATGTGAGGCCATCATGAAAGTCTCAACATTGCGTAACCCATGAACCTAGAAGACCTGACTTTCGGAAGAATAAGTCAGATCAAAAAAGAAATAAGAGATTTATTTTTGGCTCCAGCTGGATGTGAGGCCATCATGAAAGTCTCAACATTGCGTAACCCATGAACCTAGAAGACCTGACTTTCGGAAGAATAAGTCAGATCAAAAAAGAAATAAGAGATTTATTTTTGGCTACAGCTGGATGTGAGGCCATCATGAAAGTCTCAACATTGCGCAACCCATGAACCTAGAAGACCTGACTTTCGGAAGAATAAGTCAGATTAAAAATGAAATAAGAGATTTATTTTTGGCTCCAGCTGGATGCGAGGCCATCATGAAAGTCTCAACATTGCGTAACCCATGAACCTAGAAGACCTGACTTTCGGAAGAATAAGTCAGATCAAAAAAGAAATAAGAGATTTATTTTTGGCTCCAGCTGGATGTGAGGCCATCATGAAAGTCTCAACATTGCGCAACCCATGAACCTAGAAGACCTGACTTTCGGAAGAATAAGTCAGATTAAAAATGAAATAAGAGATTTATTTTTGGCTCCAGCTGGATGCGAGGCCATCATGAAAGTCTCAACATTGCGCAACCCATGAACCTAGAAGACCTGACTTTCGGAAGAATAAGTCAGATTAAAAATGAAATAAGAGATTTATTTTTGGCTCCAGCTGGATGCGAGGCCATCATGAAAGTCTCAACATTGCGTAACCCATGAACCTAGAAGACCTGACTTTCGGAAGAATAAGTCAGATCAAAAAAGAAATAAGAGATTTATTTTTGGCTCCAGCTGGATGCGAGGCCATCATGAAAGTCTCAACATTGCGTAACCCATGAACCTAGAAGACCTGACTTTCGGAAGAATAAGTCAGATCAAAAAAGAAATAAGAGATTTATTTTTGGCTACAGCTGGATGTGAGGCCATCATGAAAGTCTCAACATTGCGCAACCCATGAACCTAGAAGACCTGACTTTCGGAAGAATAAGTCAGATTAAAAATGAAATAAGAGATTTATTTTTGGCTCCAGCTGGATGCGAGGCCATCATGAAAGTCTCAACATTGCGCAACCCATGAACCTAGAAGACCTGACTTTCGGAAGAATAAGTCAGATCAAAAAAGAAATAAGAGATTTATTTTTGGCTCCAGCTGGATGCGAGGCCATCATGAAAGTCTCAACATTGCGTAACCCATGAACCTAGAAGACCTGACTTTCGGAAGAATAAGTCAGATCAAAAAAGAAATAAGAGATTTATTTTTGGCTACAGCTGGATGTGAGGCCATCATGAAAGTCTCAACATTGCGCAACCCATGAACCTAGAAGACCTGACTTTCGGAAGAATAAGTCAGATCAAAAAAGAAATAAGAGATTTATTTTTGGCTACAGCTGGATGTGAGGCCATCATGAAAGTCTCAACATTGCGCAACCCATGAACCTAGAAGACCTGACTTTCGGAAGAATAAGTCAGATCAAAAAAGAAATAAGAGATTTATTTTTGGCTACAGCTGGATGTGAGGCCATCATGAAAGTCTCAACATTGCGCAACCCATGAACCTAGAAGACCTGACTTTCGGAAGAATAAGTCAGATCAAAAAAGAAATAAGAGATTTATTTTTGGCTACAGCTGGATGTGAGGCCATCATGAAAGTCTCAACATTGCGCAACCCATGAACCTAGAAGACCTGACTTTCGGAAGAATAAGTCAGATCAAAAAAGAAATAAGAGATTTATTTTTGGCTACAGCTGGATGTGAGGCCATCATGAAAGTCTCAACATTGCGCAACCCATGAACCTAGAAGACCTGACTTTCGGAAGAATAAGTCAGATTAAAAATGAAATAAGAGATTTATTTTTGGCTCCAGCTGGATGCGAGGCCATCATGAAAGTCTCAACATTGCGCAACCCATGAACCTAGAAGACCTGACTTTCGGAAGAATAAGTCAGATCAAAAAAGAAATAAGAGATTTATTTTTGGCTACAGCTGGATGTGAGGCCATCATGAAAGTCTCAACATTGCGCAACCCATGAACCTAGAAGACCTGACTTTCGGAAGAATAAGTCAGATCAAAAAAGAAATAAGAGATTTATTTTTGGCTACAGCTGGATGTGAGGCCATCATGAAAGTCTCAACATTGCGCAACCCATGAACCTAGAAGACCTGACTTTCGGAAGAATAAGTCAGATCAAAAAAGAAATAAGAGATTTATTTTTGGCTACAGCTGGATGTGAGGCCATCATGAAAGTCTCAACATTGCGCAACCCATGAACCTAGAAGACCTGACTTTCGGAAGAATAAGTCAGATCAAAAAAGAAATAAGAGATTTATTTTTGGCTACAGCTGGATGTGAGGCCATCATGAAAGTCTCAACATTGCGCAACCCATGAACCTAGAAGACCTGACTTTCGGAAGAATAAGTCAGATCAAAAAAGAAATAAGAGATTTATTTTTGGCTACAGCTAGATGTGAGGCCATCATGAAAGTCTCAACATTGCGCAACCCATGAACCTAGAAGACCTGACTTTCGGAAGAATAAGTCAGATCAAAAAAGAAATAAGAGATTTATTTTTGGCTACAGCTGGATGTGAGGCCATCATGAAAGTCTCAACATTGCGCAACCCATGAACCTAGAAGACCTGACTTTCGGAAGAATAAGTCAGATTAAAAATGAAATAAGAGATTTATTTTTGGCTCCAGCTGGATGCGAGGCCATCATGAAAGTCTCAACATTGCGCAACCCATGAACCTAGAAGACCTGACTTTCGGAAGAATAAGTCAGATCAAAAAAGAAATAAGAGATTTATTTTTGGCTACAGCTGGATGTGAGGCCATCATGAAAGTCTCAACATTGCGCAACCCATGAACCTAGAAGACCTGACTTTCGGAAGAATAAGTCAGATCAAAAAAGAAATAAGAGATTTATTTTTGGCTACAGCTGGATGTGAGGCCATCATGAAAGTCTCAACATTGCGCAACCCATGAACCTAGAAGACCTGACTTTCGGAAGAATAAGTCAGATCAAAAAAGAAATAAGAGATTTATTTTTGGCTACAGCTGGATGTGAGGCCATCATGAAAGTCTCAACATTGCGCAACCCATGAACCTAGAAGACCTGACTTTCGGAAGAATAAGTCAGATTAAAAATGAAATAAGAGATTTATTTTTGGCTCCAGCTGGATGCGAGGCCATCATGAAAGTCTCAACATTGCGCAACCCATGAACCTAGAAGACCTGACTTTCGGAAGAATAAGTCAGATCAAAAAAGAAATAAGAGATTTATTTTTGGCTACAGCTGGATGTGAGGCCATCATGAAAGTCTCAACATTGCGCAACCCATGAACCTAGAAGACCTGACTTTCGGAAGAATAAGTCAGATTAAAAATGAAATAAGAGATTTATTTTTGGCTCCAGCTGGATGCGAGGCCATCATGAAAGTCTCAACATTGCGCAACCCATGAACCTAGAAGACCTGACTTTCGGAAGAATAAGTCAGATCAAAAAAGAAATAAGAGATTTATTTTTGGCTCCAGCTGGATGCGAGGCCATCATGAAAGTCTCAACATTGCGTAACCCATGAACCTAGAAGACCTGACTTTCGGAAGAATAAGTCAGATCAAAAAAGAAATAAGAGATTTATTTTTGGCTACAGCTGGATGTGAGGCCATCATGAAAGTCTCAACATTGCGCAACCCATGAACCTAGAAGACCTGACTTTCGGAAGAATAAGTCAGATCAAAAAAGAAATAAGAGATTTATTTTTGGCTCCAGCTGGATGTGAGGCCATCATGAAAGTCTCAACATTGCGTAACCCATGAACCTAGAAGACCTGACTTTCGGAAGAATAAGTCAGATCAAAAAAGAAATAAGAGATTTATTTTTGGCTACAGCTGGATGTGAGGCCATCATGAAAGTCTCAACATTGCGCAACCCATGAACCTAGAAGACCTGACTTTCGGAAGAATAAGTCAGATTAAAAATGAAATAAGAGATTTATTTTTGGCTCCAGCTGGATGTGAGGCCATCATGAAAGTCTCAACATTGCGTAACCCATGAACCTAGAAGACCTGACTTTCGGAAGAATAAGTCAGATCAAAAAAGAAATAAGAGATTTATTTTTGGCTACAGCTGGATGCGAGGCCATCATGAAAGTCTCAACATTGCGCAACCCATGAACCTAGAAGACCTGACTTTCGGAAGAATAAGTCAGATCAAAAAAGAAATAAGAGATTTATTTTTGGCTCCAGCTGGATGCGAGGCCATCATGAAAGTCTCAACATTGCGTAACCCATGAACCTAGAAGACCTGACTTTCGGAAGAATAAGTCAGATCAAAAAAGAAATAACAGATTTATTTTTGGCTACAGCTGGATGTGAGGCCATCATGAAAGTCTCAACATTGCGCAACCCATGAACCTAGAAGACCTGACTTTCGGAAGAATAAGTCAGATCAAAAAAGAAATAACAGATTTATTTTTGGCTACAGCTGGATGTGAGGCCATCATGAAAGTCTCAACATTGCGCAACCCATGAACCTAGAAGACCTGACTTTCGGAAGAATAAGTCAGATCAAAAATGAAATAAGAGATTTATTTTTGGCTACAGCTGGATGCGAGGCCATCATGAAAGTCTCAACATTGCGTAACCCATGAACCTAGAAGACCTGACTTTCGGAAGAATAAGTCAGATCAAAAAAGAAATAACAGATTTATTTTTGGCTACAGCTGGATGTGAGGCCATCATGAAAGTCTCAACATTGCGCAACCCATGAACCTAGAAGACCTGACTTTCGGAAGAATAAGTCAGATCAAAAATGAAATAAGAGATTTATTTTTGGCTACAGCTGGATGTGAGGCCATCATGAAAGTCTCAACATTGCGTAACCCATGAACCTAGAAGACCTGACTTTCGGAAGAATAAGTCAGATCAAAAATGAAATAAGAGATTTATTTTTGGCTACAGCTGGATGTGAGGCCATCATGAAAGTCTCAACATTGCGTAACCCATGAACCTAGAAGACCTGACTTTCGGAAGAATAAGTCAGATCAAAAATGAAATAAGAGATTTATTTTTGGCTACAGCTGGATGTGAGGCCATCATGAAAGTCTCAACATTGCGCAACCCATGAACCTAGAAGACCTGACTTTCGGAAGAATAAGTCAGATCAAAAATGAAATAAGAGATTTATTTTTGGCTACAGCTGGATGCGAGGCCATCATGAAAGTCTCAACATTGCGTAACCCATGAACCTAGAAGACCTGACTTTCGGAAGAATAAGTCAGATCAAAAAAGAAATAAGAGATTTATTTTTGGCTACAGCTGGATGTGAGGCCATCATGAAAGTCTCAACATTGCGTAACCCATGAACCTAGAAGACCTGACTTTCGGAAGAATAAGTCAGATCAAAAATGAAATAAGAGATTTATTTTTGGCTACAGCTGGATGTGAGGCCATCATGAAAGTCTCAACATTGCGTAACCCATGAACCTAGAAGACCTGACTTTCGGAAGAATAAGTCAGATCAAAAAAGAAATAAGAGATTTATTTTTGGCTACAGCTGGATGTGAGGCCATCATGAAAGTCTCAACATTGCGTAACCCATGAACCTAGAAGACCTGACTTTCGGAAGAATAAGTCAGATCAAAAATGAAATAAGAGATTTATTTTTGGCTACAGCTGGATGTGAGGCCATCATGAAAGTCTCAACATTGCGTAACCCATGAACCTAGAAGACCTGACTTTCGGAAGAATAAGTCAGATCAAAAAAGAAATAACAGATTTATTTTTGGCTACAGCTGGATGCGAGGCCATCATGAAAGTCTCAACATTGCGTAACCCATGAACCTAGAAGACCTGACTTTCGGAAGAATAAGTCAGATCAAAAATGAAATTAGAGATTTATTTTGGGCTACAGCTGGATGTGAGGCCATCATTCAAGTCTCAACATTGCGTAACCCATGAACCTAGAAGACCTGACTTTCGGAAGAATAAGTCAGATCAAAACAGAAATAACAGATTTATTTTGGGCTACAGCTGGATGCGAGGCCATCATGAAAGTCTCAACATTGCGTAACCCATGAACCTAGAAGACCTGACTTTCGGAAGAATAAGTCAGATCAAAAATGAAATAACAGATTTATTTTGGGCTACAGCTGGATGCGAGGCCATCATGAAAGTCTCAACATTGCGTAACCCATGAACCTAGAAGACCTGACTTTCGGAAGAATAAGTCAGATCAAAACAGAAATAAGAGATTTATTTTTGGCTACAGCTGGATGTGAGGCCATCATGAAAGTCTCAACATTGCGTAACCCATGAACCTAGAAGACCTGACTTTCGGAAGAATAAGTCAGATCAAAAAAGAAATATGAAATAACAGATTTATTTTGGGCTACAGCTGGATGTGAGGCCATCATGAAAGTCTCAACATTGCGTAACCCATGAACCTAGAAGACCTGACTTTCGGAAGAATAAGTCAGATCAAAACAGAAATAACAGATTTATTTTGGGCTACAGCTGG
This sequence comes from Sepiola atlantica, assembly GCA_963556195.1. Lineage (NCBI taxonomy): Eukaryota > Metazoa > Mollusca > Cephalopoda > Sepiida > Sepiolidae > Sepiola > Sepiola atlantica. The sequence goes on along the minus strand of OY744554.1, from coordinate 21,580,945 downwards.
ATGCGAGGCCATCATGAAAGTCTCAACATTGCGTAACCCATGAACCTAGAAGACCTGACTTTCGGAAGAATAAGTCAGATCAAAAAAGAAATAAGAGATTTATTTTTGGCTACAGCTGGATGCGAGGCCATCATGAAAGTCTCAACATTGCGTAACCCATGAACCTAGAAGACCTGACTTTCGGAAGAATAAGTCAGATCAAAAATGAAATAACAGATTTATTTTGGGCTACAGCTGGATGCGAGGCCATCATGAAAGTCTCAACATTGCGTAACCCATTAACCTAGAAGACCTGACTTTCGGAAGAATAAGTCAGATCAAAACAGAAATATGAGACCTAAAAAAAGGTTAGTCGTGGCAAAAAGAACAAAGTTTATGTCAATGAAACAAGAAATTGATGAACCAATCATCAAATATCTACACCGTCTACGAAATGCGAGTAGATATTGTGAGTTTGAAAAACTCGGACAAGAAGAACAGACTATCGAAGAATTCAATAAAGATTAATTGAAGGTATGTGCAATGCATTACATCGGAATAAAATAATGGAACAGCTAGAAATAGGAAACATGTCGTTAAATACTTGCATTGACTTTATACAGCAACAAGAATTAATACAGAAATACAACGATCATAAAAGTCAACCGGACAAACAAATATTAAATTACTATATTTTTTCTATATAGAGATTTTTTCTATATAGAGATTTTTTATTTTTTATTTATTTATTGATTTTTTTATTTATATATATTTTATTATTTATATAGATTTTTTATTTATATTTGTTATCTATATATTGATTTATTTATATATTGATTCTTCATTTATATATTGATATTTTAATTATATTTTAATTATATATTGATTGATTTTTTATGTATATATTAATTTTTTATTTATGTATTTATATATTTATCTATATTTATATTTTTTATTTATATAGTCACCGATACGTATATGTTAAATAAAAAAAATGTTGGTATTGTGGATGTGAACACGAAATAAAAAGGGAAAAATGCCCAGCATTTAGAAAAACTTGTACAAATTGCTTAAGAATGAACCATTTTCAAGCAGTATGCAAGTTCAAAATGAAAAACGTCGAAAGAGTTGAAGAAAATGAAACCAATAGGGAAATCTTTACATTAAAAATCAAAATTAAGAATGTTCAAAAAATTGAACAAAAGAAAAAAGATATATTAAGAGTCAAAATTAACAATGTCGATTTGCATATGCAAATGAATACCGGCAGTGAGGTAATGCTTATACCAAAAAAATTCTGAGAACGTATTGGAAAGCCGACCTTACAAAAGAGCAGTGTACAACTCTGCCAATTTGATGGATCGGTCATAAAACCTTTAAGATACTTTGAAGGTTCCTTAGAGTTAAAAGTCAAATTCGACGTAATACCTATAACTGTCACAAATTGTAAAAAGAACCACGGACTCCTGGGAAACGATGTGCTCAAAATAAATTCTACCAAACTAATTAATGAGATAAAAATGAAAAAAAAAAACATGGAAAATTAAAAAACTGCAAAGCTAGTTTAAAATTAAAAGAAAATGTTGCCCCCTCTTATTATGAAGCACGAAAATTACCAGTACATTTGTTGCAATTAGTAGTAGCAAAACTACGAACATTAATTGAACAGGACCTTATTGAATATGTTTCACCTGTGGGTAGCAAGTGGGCATCACCCATTGTAGTTTTGAGAAAGTCATACGGAGACATATGTATATGTGGAGATTATAAAACCGGCGTAAACCACAAAGTTTGCTCGGATTCGTATCCTATACCTAATGTGGAGGTTGCATTACATGCACTGGCAGGAATGAGCGTTTTTACAAAAATAGATTTGAAAACAGCATACCACCAAATTCCAATAGATGATAATTTCAAAGAAGTAACAACGATAAATACACAAATCCGGTTGCTAAAATGGAAAAGAATGGCATATCGAATAAAACCGATATCGTCTTGAACAATTAAGAAATGCGGTAATTTAAAAAAAAAAAAATTTTTTTTAACATAGTTCACCCCAAATAAGGTAGGCCGCCACTGTAGACGTAAACCTAAATTGGGAGCTGCGCAGCGAGATGTCTGTTTACATTACTTTTAAATTTCTGCATGTCAGTACCGTCAGGAAAACAGGGAGCAGGGAGGGAGTTTTAGAGTCCAGCAGCACGAGGAAAGAAGCTTTTCGGCATCTGGAGACCTCAACAGTGAATGGATGGGATTTAGCAGATTGTCAGGTTGGTCTAGTGAATTTACGTTGTGTGGGTACCAGAGTAGCAAGCTCATCAGAGCACAGTCTATTGAAGTACTTGTAAAACAGGCACAAAGAAGCAACATTGCGGTGATGGGACAAGGGGTTGGAGGTTGGTGGATAGTGAAGGACCTATCAAGTTGGTGACTCTTTTTTTAACCTTGTCTAAGAGGGAAAGACTAGTGGATGATGCCCCAGCACAGATATGGCAACAATACTCCATGCATGGGCGGATGGTGGCTTTGTAGAGATATAGGATAATGTCAGGTGTGAGAAGTTTACTGGCACAGTAGAGGGAGCTAACCTTCTTTGCAGCAGCCCTGGCAATGTCTTCAATGTATTTATTCCAATTCATGTTATCTGTGAAAGTTAGGCAGAGGAGTTTGATTGATGAACACTCAGGTAGGGTGTTATTTGCCATGACAATCGATGGTTGAAGAGGTTTCTTGTAGTTATTGAAGGAAAGTAGCGTTGTCTTTGCAGCATTAAAAGTTACCATCCAGTTTTTACCCCAATCCACTACAGACTGGAGGTCACTTTCTAAGGATTCAGCCATTGCTTCAGATATGTGCGCGTCGGTTTTGCCCACATGACAAGAGTAGAGCGTGGTGTCGTCAGCAAATATTCCTATCTCAGTCTCAATGACATCAGGGAGGTCATTTATGAAAATCAGGAACAGTAGAGGTCCAAGGATGGATCCTTGGGGTACACCTGCATTTATGTCATGTTGCTTAGATGAACGGCCATCGAGGACAATCTGGATCTTTCTTTTTGTTAGGAAGGATTTTATTATATTTAATATTTGTCCAGTAATACGATATGAGTGCAGTTTTAAGAGAAGCCCTTCATGCCAGACCTTGTCAAAGGCCTTGGATATATCGAGCGCTAGTGCCTAGCTTCACCTGCCTTGTCGAGTGTATGATATATGCGTTCAGAGATGACCGTTAGGATATCTGCAGTAGATCGTGCTTTTCTAAATCCGTATTGAAGATCAGAAAGAAGTTTAGCATTAACTAAGTGCCGGACTATCACTAGATTGATTAATGATTCAAAGATTTTAGCAAAGATCGGGAGTAGACTGATTGGGCGATAGCTTAGAGGATCAGTTCTATCTCCAGAATTCTTGAAGACTGGTACCACATAGGCCATTTTCCAACTATCAGGGAAACAAGATTCAGCAAGGCATTTGTTGTATAGTTTAGAGAGGACAGGGGCCAGTTCAGCAGAGCATTTCTTTATTACTATTACTGGTATAAGACCAGGTCCACAGGCTTTGGAGGTGTCAAAGTTTTTTATGATGTATCTGACTTGAGATGGGGTGATGACCAGGTTCTTAAGTGTGCCTTCAGTCCGCAATGGGAATTTAGGGAGGAGGTGGTTTGCTGAGTTCAAAGTGGAGTTTAAGGCGAAACGCTTGGCAAGTAGTTCAGTCTTATCAGTTGCTGTGCAAACAACATTGGTGTGATTTGATAGCGGGGAAATTGTCGATTGTCCATTGTTCATCACACTATTGTATATTTTCCAGAAATCACGAGTACCTAGTTTCTGTGACTGAATGCGTTTTTTGGTTATCTCTGTATACCTTCTCTTTGCTTCATCTATCACTGCTTTGCAATCATTTCTTGCCTCTATAAAATAGCAGCTGCACATTCTGAGGTGAACCATTGAGGAGAGTAGGGTTTGCTGAAGAATTTTCGTGTGGGGACATAAGCATCAATGCCTGCTTTGACTCATTCGGTTAGCTCATTTGCACACTGATCAGCAGGGAGTGAGAAGGTTTCACCCCATGGGACGTCGCTGATATGATCCCTGAGGGATTCAAAATCAGCCTGCTCATAGTTTCTCGTCGTTTTGAGCAATGGCTCTTCAGCTTTTAGAAGAGTTTTTAAGGTGATATGTATCATTACCACAAGTGATCAGAGTTTCCGAGCGGGCTAAGATGGGGAGGTACTGTTGCCACATATGGGGAGGTGCCGCTCAGAGCAATCTTTCCTGCCTTGACAGAGTACAAAATCGACTTTGAAATCTAGATGATCTTGTGATGTATTAGTAAATATGCATGCGAGACAAGCGAACATGAAAAAGACACTAGCTTGCATAAGCTACTCTCTTTCTTTCTCCATTCGTTCAACTTACTCTTTCCTTTTATTTCCTTTGCATTCTGTACCGAATGGAAATGGGACACACTCAAATCAATTACTCTCTCTAACGTGTTCAGAGTTTCCGAGCGGGCTATGGGCATTCGCCACACAAGCCTCAGGTAGTGAGGTCAAAAACAGTTCGAGAAGTGAGGCTTGCTGGTCCGCGCGATCCGGAAGGCAGGTCGGAAAAGTGACAGCCTGTGAGAGGTCGTGAGCTGAGGAGAAATTAAAGGTAGAGTTCCCAGCTGCATCAGTAACGCTGGAGAATCCCAACCAGTCACGGTGGTGTGCATTAAAATCCCCAAATACATGTATTTAGGCATTCGAGTCGAGTGAGAGTGCTCTATCTAAGCTTTCAGAGACAGAGTCAAGCCGGGTACAGTCCTGGGTCGAAGGAGAACGGTATAAGAAATATAAGTAACTAACTCTGTGATGTAAGGTCAATCTAAAACACATGTAGGCTTGGTGATCTGATTCTAACCTATGTTCTCTAGTCAAGGGGAGGGTGTTCCGAACATAAACTCCTAGCCCATGCATATGTTTGTCAGAGTCCTTATGGTAGAGTGGAAGTCATGTCAAAGTGGTGAGAGGAGATTGATATTACTTATAGTAATGAAGAAAATGCATAAACAATAGTAGTAAAATATAATTTTTAGGGTATTCCATTTCCAAAGAAGGTATATCACCAGATCAAGCCTTAATAGAAAAAATATTAAAAATATCTATACCTACAAACAAAAAAAAACTTGAATCTTTTTGGGGATTGGTCAATTTCTACAAACGATATTTACCAAAATATACAGACCTGACTGAACCGTTTGCAAATTGAAGAAAAAAGTAGGTTGACTTTATTTAGTCAGAAAAACAACAAAAGCTTTTGAGAGATTGAAATTAGTTATGACAAAGAAACCAGTAGTAAAAAGAAATTTTGATCCCAAAAAGGACATTACGTTAACCACAGATGCAAGTGAACATTTGATATCTGGAATATTATCACAAGAAGGACATCCGATAATGTATTTATCAAGAAGACTAACAAACACTGAATTTAATTATTCAAATATAGAGAAAGAAGCATTGGCCATTGTATGGTGCACCACCAGGTCTAGACAATTTATAATTGAAAAAGATTTCTCTTGAGAAGTGATCATAGACCATTGGAATTTATATTCAATCCAAGAAAAGAATTACCCAAAATTACGACATCGAGAATATTAAGGTGGGCAATAAAGTTAATGGCATTTGACTTTGATATAGAATATGTCAAAGGAAATTCAATTCCACAGGTAGATGCACTATCAAGGTTGCGATTTTACAAGGAGTCAAAAGATAAAACAGAAGAAGAATTTGAAGATACATTCTTACATTGGGTAGAGACTGATGTTTTATCTTTAGATAGAATGATTATGGAAACTAGACATGATCCAGTACTAAGTAGGATAACATCGAGAATAAGAAAAATATATGGGGAAATTGTTCCAAGGTGGAGAGACCTTACAAAGAAATAAGGCATAAATTAACGATAGAAAATGGAGTGATTTGTAATGAAGATCTGGTAATTCTCCCAGAAACACAAATAAATTTGGTGATAAAAAGTGTACATGATGATATACACTGTGGAGTCGCGGCATCACAGAAAAGAATAAAACTAGAAGCATATTCCATTCACAAGATATCGAAGAATATATAAAAAGATGCAAAAAATGTAGAGAATTAAGAAATTGTACACAGAATACTTTACATTCATGGCCCAGATGTGGATCATGCGTACATTTCTGGAGTGGGACTCTTTTTCAGCCTGGCCTGAAGTAGTCCGTGTGCCGGACCAGAAAAGTTCTACCATTGTACTGAAAATAGAACTCTTCTATCTCCTTCTATGCTTCGGAAATGAATTAATTCCCTTGATCACTCTTTCTTTTTAGTCAGCCATTGTTTCTCGCAGAGACTAGATCCCTGCGCAGATCTTTGTCGAATAAAGCTTCTTCAAGCAAACTCATTTTTCTTAAACTCATTCTAGTCTATCCTTTTTGACTAACTCATGACAATTTATTCGACAAAGATCTAAGATGGAAAAATACCTCAAGCCTGAACGATTGGACTTAGACCCGTCAAAACTGGACGCTGCCGACATGTGGCGACACTGGAAGAGGTCTTTCAACATTTTTCTTGGCGCCGTCAACGGCTTTCAACTAAGAGACGAATTAAAACTGAATTTGTTAATCAACCTCGTGTCTCCGTCAATTTTTAAACATATATCGGACATTGCTGATTATCATTCGGCTATGAACGTTCTGGAAGAGTTTTCGTCCAGCCCCAAAACAGCATTTTCTGCCGGCATTTATTGGCAACTCGTCGGCAACAGGCCAACGAAAGCGTGAACCAATATTTACAGTCTCTAAAAACATTCTCTAAGGACTGTGACAGCTATACAGGCGAGGGATGAGTACATCAGGGATGCATTCATAAATGGGATTTCGTCATCTCACATTAGACAAAGACTCTTAGAAAACCAACGTCTCGACTTACACACAGCGTACAACCAGACATTAACACTCGAGACAGCCCCAAAACAATTAACTTTGTAAGCTCAGTCAGACTCCTTGGCTGCCGCAGTTTCCACTGCTGAAAAAGAAAAATCGAAGGACGACCAGTCTACATACGAGGAGCAACCCACGATAGCGGCACTCTCCGGACAGAAATGTTTTTTTCTGTGGAAACCCGAGACATGACAGAGCGAGGTGCTCTGCTAAAAACAATATTTGTAAAAATTGCAAAAGAAAAGGGCATTTTGCTCGTGTCTGCAGGTCACCTACAGCGGCTGGTATCAATTACGGTGAGTCCCTTCTTGCTTCATCGGTTCCTTTTAACTCCTCGGAGAGTTTATCTCGTTCGTCTTTATGGGGGAAAATCAAAGGTGAGCCTATGCGGATACTCAAGAGGATTTTGATGGCTAGCAGTTCTCATTCGTCCTCTACTCATTCTATTGTATCCTTCTAACTCATTACAACCAAAAAACAGATTCTAAGGGTAATATAGTCTAGAATGGGTCCCAAAAACCTTGGTATCTGACAATGACAATGATGAAGATCTTAATTTATGGTTGAAAAAATAGGATGTAAACCATATAAGACACCGCCATATCACCCTCAATCGAATGGGTTGGTGGAAAGAATGATGCAGACCGTAAAAACGGGACTAAAACATGTTCTCAACAAAAAGAAAAAAATAGTAGTTGTTCTACCATGGCTGCTTTAATACCACATGCGAGAAGATTAGAAAGCCCATCAGCTTTAATGTGAAGACAAATTAGAGCTCCGTTAACTATGTTGTATTCTACAAATGAAAAAATCTGGTACAAAAAGAACAAAGAATCAAATCCAGAAAGGACAGAATTTATCATGCAAAAAGGCCACAATACAGCTATAATAATTAAAGAAAACAGAAACAGTGTGTTGGCCCATGCAGACTAAATAAGGTCTCAGAGTGAATATGAAGAGCAAAATGAACAAATTGCTATGACTCCTTCCGTTATTGAGTTATTAGAACAACCTGTACATAATGAAACGTCAGATGAAACAATGCAAAATCAAGCAGGTCAAAATAAGGATTCGGAGTCAGATTCGGATTCGGATCAAAGTATGAAAGGTGACGACCCTGATTACAGTTTAGTGCGAGATAGGTCGAGATCTCTCAGAGAAAGAAATAAGGGAGAGAGAGAAGAGCAAATATCGAAAATGAAACGATCATTAGAAGAAGTGCAAGATGCACTAGAGGCATACAGTCTATACGTTTCAGAGAGAAGTGGTGATACTGGCTAATTGATATGTGTAATTAGCAGAAGTAGAAATAGATTACTTTATAAGTCTCTCTTTAAGTATAGCTAGCAGTGAAAGTACACTAGCAACTGACTTCACAACACACTTTTATTTTATAAATAATATTTTAAGATAATTTCAAAACTTTTAGTGCTGATTCTTGAATTGCCTTAAGTGAATCAAACAAACATTTTTTTTTAAATATATTGGACAATATAAACCCATGCTTTCATATTGAAATGATGCATATCAAAAACTGACATAAGATTTACTTATGATAATTATTTTATATTATTTTATTTACTCAAGTAAAATTAAATTAGCAAGTTTAAATACTTTTTAAGCTTCAATTGTACTATAGAGACTGTTGAATTTTATTGTCCAAGTGTTAGATAAAATATTGGATAAAATGTTGGATAAAATATTGGATAAAATGTTGGATAAAATGTTGGATAAAATGTTGGATAAAATTGAGTTTTGGTTCTTTCTAAAATGGTACTTTTGTCCTGACAAATTTTTTTATTAATTTTTTAACAAGCTCTTTTTTAGTTATTTATTTTTTTTGCAACAATTACTCGTTTGACTATTTGATAATGGGAGATATGTGTGCTCTGTTCTGTTACTTAAATCCGAAAAAAACAAGATTTTACTTTGTTTAGGCGATTACGTGTGAACACCCTGAAAAATTTGGCGGAAAGAAGAAATAAAAACAAACAATTATTTAAGATTGGTTTTGTATATAAAATTAACGTAAAATGATCCCCTATTTCCGGGCCGTTCTAGTTTTTTTAGAGTAGTTAACTAAAAGATTTTTACCAATAACCATAAGTCCGAGTGGCAAAGTCGTAAAACAAAACAATCAGTTAAAAAAGTAGAACCACTATTGGCCACCACTCCCTAAAACAAACCGCACAAGATTTATCTCTCAGAGAAAAAAAAATTGGTTACTGCATTAAAATGCTAGAATGGCCCGGAAATAGGGGATCATTTTACGTTAAATTTATATGCGAAATTGATCCCTCACTCTGAATTCTAGAACAATTGTTTTTTCTTCTTTCTGCTAAGTTTTTCAAGGTGTTCACATGTAATCACACGTAATCACCTAAAAAACTAGAATTTCATTTTTTCATGCACAATTTTCCCAGATATGTTTTACATTTCCCCCCTTTTTACATATATTTTATTGGTTTTATGTTCTTGTTAATATAAGTTGATTTTATTATTAAGACTGTATCATGAAGAAATAAGCATTTTCTTGATCTTCTGTAAAAACAAATTGTATATGTAACAAACATAACAAATTTTGTAACAATTATCAAAATTGTTTCTCCAAACATTATTTTGTTCATAAAGTATTTGATTTTGTAAAATGTTGAAATTGCTTTCTGATTGTATTATGTAATTATATTTTCTGTAATCAATTAGTCAATATAAACAAATTGACTCACGATTTTTGAAATATCATACATGTGTCTAAATCATTGTGAAAAAAGTGATTTTTTGTGAATTTAGTTTTTTTAATATTTTTGTACTTTTTACATTTGATTTGATGGAAATAACTCAATTATTGTAAGCTGCTTCCTAATAATATGTATAGTTGCTAATTACTGGACATTACTAAGAAATGTCGTACTAAAACTTTTCTCTGTAACTATTATTTAGTAGTAATTTTGGTCGTGGACCCCAGTCGCATGTTTGCCAGGCCTGTAATATGGATCGCCTTGGTTAGGAGTGAATGTAACTCTTCAAAATTGATTACTGATTCACAGCTAAACTAAAGAAGTGTCCGTTTTAGTTATTTAAAGAATATGTACCTGATAATAGCAATTGTTTTTTCGGAAGAAGAAAGAGTAATTTTTGAATAGTATTGGCCCTGAGAGACATGTATTATTTCACAAGGAATATTATTATTATTAACAGTAAAGTATAGAGATTGATGTAGAAAGCGCCGTGGATTGCCGCCATTACTTTTAATAATAAGTGATTATTAAGAGAAATTTTAATAATTCGAGATTGCAGATACTTACCTCTTCTGATTCGTCTTCGCTCGCCTCCGAATCTTCTTTTTGTTCTTTTTTTTTGGGTTGTTTCTTGGTTTTAGGTTTGGATTTCTCTGTTCCTTCTGGGGTTGGCGATGACGGAACTTCCTTACCCGAAACTGGTGTCTGTGGTTTATCTGCTGCTGGCTTCTTAGGCGTTTTCATCTCATCATCAACCTTTTTAGCAACCGTTGATTTTTCTGATTCGTCAGTTTTTCCTTGAGAGTTTGAGCCATCTACTTTGGGTGAGGGTTTCTTCTTTGAACCTTTGGACGTATCCTGGGGATCTTTGGTGCCACCTGACGTATCGTCGTCCGTTTTTATAACCTCATCGTCAGCGACTGGTATTGTCTGTTTACTCCACGCCTCATTCGAGTCACTTTCGATGGAAACCTGGGCTGAACTCAAGTTGAGGCGTTGTAGCATTGCGTGGAGGGTTGCATGCAACATGAAGCAATTAATGATTCCTATTTGGGGCGTGGCCAATGCCAGGTCCACCATTTCCGACAAACTATAAACCTTCATGATGGCGTCAAAAAAAGTGAAAATACTTCATTCAAAAACACAGAGATGGTTGGTATTTCTTTTTTGATTTTATTTGGGAATAATCACGACACCAAGAATAACTTATGATTATTCATTAGCAACATTTTGTAATCAGCAACACTGAATAATTAACAACATTGAATAATTAGCAACATTGAATAATTAGCAACATTGAATAATTAACAACATTGAATAATTAGCAACATTATGAAAATTGTATAACATTAATCATTCAAAAAGTGTTGCTTTGGCTACAGTGTGAAATTTTTTGTTTGATTGTTTTTTTTTTGTTGGTTTTTTTTAGAAGAATCCGTACACTTAAAACTGAATGTCAACCATTGAAATAATTTTTAAATATTGCTTCGTCTCCTGTGTGAATTAATTTTACAAGTTTAACGATACGTTATCATTACGATTAATTAGCTAATAATAATAATAATAATAATGACAGCCAATTGCTAAAGTTAATAATCGTTAACATCGTTGACAGAAGTTATCGAAAGTCTTCTCTCACCGTTCGTTGTTTTCTTCAAAAACAAGAGCAGACGTGAGTAATGAATGACGTTTTCTTCGAAAGTTTTTTTTTTCTCTTTTATGATCGCGCATGAAAAGAAAAACGGCGGTGACGTCATAAACAAAATTTGATTGTATTATGAGTCAAATTCCCTCTCTTTGCTGTTCGAACACAATTTTTGTTTATATAATTTTTCGGTGCTTCTATTTATCTTTCTCCCACAAGGTAAGATGTGACACAAGGTCGGGAAAGTGGGAAAGAACCAGCGCTCGAGAATTTGAGCACTCTGGCTGTTTAAAAATTGCCTGGACAGCCCCGTCGGCATTCCCCGGGAGGGGCGCCTCAGACAGTAAGCAATAAACTTACTCCTCCCCAAAGAGGGGAGGCAAAGCCTGGGAGGGTGCACCTCCTAGAAATGCACAGGACCGACAACCCCCAATAGACCGGCGTAAATCCAGACCCAAAGGTTCGGACAATACCGGTTTATTAGGCGGGGTAAAAAAAAAACCCCTGATTAGAAACATTCGTATAATGTACGTACCGGTGACCAAAAATCCCGTAAATTGATCAAGTAGTCTTTTTTTTTACAAAAGAAAATCACATCTTATTGTCGTCATGTTTGAAAACTAAGGGAGATAACTCCAAAAATTCCAACTCTTCAAAAATAGAGTTTAGAATCAGCCTTGTACATAGTCGTAATTCCTACAAATTCCTAATAATCGCTTTAAAATGATTTTTTTTGTTAAAAAAACAAAACTACTTGATCAATTTAAGTGATTTTCTTTCGATATATGCTTTTCGTCATGTCATATATGCTTTTTTTTTTTTTAAAGATACTTCTTAATTTTTAATTTTTTTTTTTTAAAGATAATTCTTAATTTTTAATTTTTTTTTTTAAAGATACTTCTTAATTCTTAATTTTTAATTTTTATTTCATGTCAGTCGATTTCTGGATAAGCATCTATTTTTCAATTTTAGAAGGACGATCTATCCGCCGAAATTGTGTCCATATTATTTTTTATCCGTTAAAGAACCTCAAGAAGTATAGGAGTTTATCTTCGCATGGACGACAAGACCAACCGCTATAATATTTTGTAACAAAAGGGTCGTCCAATGAAAAGAAAGCATTTAAAAATAATAAATATATATTTCTTTGAGCGACTTACACCGTTGGGTGTAGGTTGCCGAAAGTTAAGACAGTGTCATCACAGTGAAGGAAGTAATAAAGTAAGAAATGTCGGCCGCCTGTCTGCGAGCCGTTTATCTTCTTCTAATGGAAAATAGTTTTGTTCGGTGTCAAGTTGACCGGGTTGAGAGAGAAGACTTCTTTCTTCGTTGGTGCCTAGAAACTCTCTGTGACTGCTGTGTAAATTCGAAAGGGTCTGGAAGTAGTCCTTCAAAGGTCAGGTTGAAATTAATACGCCCTGGAGTCTGATTGTTCGTCCTGTGACCAAACCACCTCACAGGGGCTGCTCTCCTCGAGAGAAAAGAAATGTCAATGTTTATGATTGCTACAGAAGGACGTACTTGTTTTTCAGTATGATAGCTGGAAAACAAGTGATGTGTTGGGAGAGCGGCGACAGGGCGGTGGCTCCGGTTATCCAAATGGGGGGGGGGGGGGCACTCATATTCTCAGTACTAGAAAAAAGTTAAATTGTAAAATGTTTGAAGTGAGAAGAAGGCAAGAGAGTTAGAAGTGTGGATGTATATGTTTAGCATTCAATTTTGTGTGTGTGTCTTTACCTTTTCCGTGGGGCTGTAATTGTAGAGAGAGGAGCAGGAGTACAAGTAGCCATCAAAGGATCTTCCGTCTGGCATAAATCGTGGTTCTTGGGTGGATTGTCTCTCTTTGTTGGGCATGTTGTTGTTATTGTTGCTTTCGTCATCTGCGTGGAATGACGGAGACATGGGTGTGTCAGCCGGAAGAATTTTATTTTTGGCGATTGAGTGGCTATCTTTATAAGAACCAGCCGACTCTCAGAGGCTCCAAGACAAGCTGTTTCAAACTCGCAGGAATCCTTCTCATTGGTTGAAGATTCTTGAGTTCACACCTACATGTGAGTTAATGTGTTTTTTTTATTTCAGCATCTCATGATACATTTTTACGGACGTCAGAAAGAGTGATTGATTTGAGTGAATCCACTCGGTACAGGCGGAGGAAGAATTGAAAAGAAAAGAATAGGAAAGAGTAAGCTGAACAAACGGAGAAAGAAAGAGAGTAGCTTATACAAGCTAGTATATTTTTCACGTTCACTCGCATAATTATCAACCAAAACTAATAATCTAAATAGAAATAGATATTTATTCAACCAAATTGTCTCATTTCATTTTAAATTAAATAAATGTCATTAATAAAACAGTGCTTCATAGAGTGAATAGTGTTTGATTTAATTTTAAAAAGCAAGTTTTCAGAAATAAATCTAGAATGTTTTTTTTTAACTAAATGGTTACCACTAATCAAGGCAAGATGCCACTCGACGATAATAAGGGTTAATGAAATGGAATGATTGTGAGGACCAAGTTCGAATACTTTTGGGGGTTAGGGTTCGAATACTTTTGGGGGGGCGGTTCTAGAAGTGATTTACAATGTTTTTTTTTATAGAAATTCAAACTAATTTCGTGGATAAATCTTTTAAAAAAACCCCAAAAACTGTAATTTTATTATCTAGTTTCTTTAGTTACATTAAGCACATTTTACAGTGAAATAGAAGTGAATGGAAGAGTCAGCATTGGTAACACTGTAACGAGATTATTTCTGAGGAGTTAGAGAAATTAATAATAATACTAATTGTGATAATTATAATAATAATGATAAGTCGTAATAGTATGGAAGTGCGTCTGCGTGCGTTTACTGCACAGGCCGTAATTGTCTGCTCGTTGTGCTGGTCCAAAGTTGTCGTTCAATTCTGACACCAGTCGCAGTGTTAATCGTGTGGTCTCAGCCAGTGCTGCAACAGAAGCATTTGTAATGACTAACGAGAACACACGTAACTTGGGAAAGCTTTATTTGGCACACAATGTCAGTACAGTATTAGTGCTACTATTTATAGTGGTTAGTAGAAGCAGGAGAGGTCTCCAAAGGGGAGATAAGTCAGAGTAAGGAAAGTTACTCGTAATTATTCATTCATTCACCCCCTTTCTATTTCAATCATAAGGGAATAAAGTCGTTCCATCGACCGGCTTTATGCTGGTTCTGTTGGAACGCCTCGGTAGTCTGGTATCGGGAGTAGAATCAGGACTCTGGGTTTCTGAGTCTGACGATACGCAGGGGTCGATTTTTACTCTCCGTCCTGAGTGAGTATAAATCCGTCTCCTTTTGGGTGCGGGTGGTTGTGATTCTGAAAACAGGGGTTCTGAATCGGTTCGGGGATGAGCTCGTTTTGGAGTAAGTGGATGATCGTTCACCTCTGGCTCGTTCTGAGCACCTTGACTTTCTACAGATGTTATGGACTCCGTATCTGATGGTTGTACTGAGTCCGTAGATGAGTCATATGGTGCAGCTTGACCTTCAGCCAAGGTGGAAGGGTCTTGAGATGTAGGCATCTCCCCGGGGGTTATATTGAGTGTAGGTATATCCCCTGCAGGAAACAGTCGATTCTTTTCCATCAGAATGTCGTATCAATGCATAATGTGGATTCGCCTCAATCAGTTCTACTTGGTTCGTTAATGGGTCATTCTTACTATGACGGACGAAACGTCTCAGAAGAACCGTTCCAGGTTTCGAGAGCCATGATGGAAGCGAAGTTCCCGCCGAGCTTCTTCGTTGGAATGGAAGAAACCTCTCGTGAGGCGTGGCATTTGTGGCTGTACATAAGAGCGTTTTAATGGCGTACAGAGATTCTGGGAGAAGATCTTCCCAGTGGGTAATTGGGCATTTGCGGTTTGCGCCCGCTAGTTGTATGCTTTTCCATATTATACCGTTATAGCGCTCACATTGGGCGTTTCCCTGAGGGGGGTACGGCGTCGTCCGGCTTGTGGCTACTCCTCGTTCGTGAAGAAATTGTTTGAGTTGTTCAGACATAAAAGAGGCTCCACGATCTGAATGGATGTAGGCTGGAACACCAAAAATGGCAAATAAAGAGCACAAGCACCGTATCACCGATTTCGCTGATATGTCTGGACAAGGAAATGCGAATGGGAATCGTGAATATTCGTCGATGACGGTTAGAATGTAACGATTCCCATTATTAGATGGTAGTGGACCCTTAAAATCGATGTTTATTCTCTCGAACGGTTGTGTCGCTTTTATCAGTGTCCCGGTTTTAGGCCTGAAGAATTGTGGTTTATGTTCAGCACATATTGTACACAATTTTATCATTTTCTTTACGTCATCCGAAGAATATGGTAGATTTCTGGTTCGTACAACGTGTGTCATTCGTGTTATTTCTGAGTGGCACAGTTCATTGTGTAAGGTCCGAAGCTCATCCGTGTTGGGTATCGAGCTACATACTCTCGATAGTGCGTCAACCACAGCATTCTCTTTACCGGGTCGGTAGATTGCATCAAAAGAAAAACCGGAGAGTTCTATTTTCCACCTCGCTATTTTATCATTTTTGATTTTGCTTGTTGTCCTGGTGTTAAACATAAATGCGACGGATTTTTGATCAGTAATCAGTCTAAAATGTCGTCCGATCAAATAGTGTCCCCACTTTCTGAGTGCTTCCACTATAGCACAAGCCTCTATTTCGGTTGCTGAGTGTCGCGGTTCTGAACGCGACAAGGTCCTTGAAAAAAAAGCGACCGGACGCCCGGATTGTCTTAGAGAGGCAGCAATTGCATAATCAGATGCTTCTGTCGCCACCACCAGAGGAATAGTGAGGTCTATAGCCGTAATTGCTGCATTGGCTATATCCTTTTTAATATTCTTAAAGGCCTCCATTGCTGTGAGAAATCAAATTCTAGGTTGGCAAATCCAAAATCAGAGATATTTCCCATATCTTTGATTATTCTTATCTTAGTTAAATATTTCTCACCTGCAGCATGTCTGCTATTCGCATGCATTGCAAACATGCAATCCACTAAACATGCAACCGCCTAGTGCATGTTTACAATTGCTATGATGATGACAAGAAATGGGGTTACAAAAGTGGGCTGGTGGAGTCACAGGGGACCCATGGTACATAAAGAAACAGGTATGGGAGTAAGGTAATGTGGGAGTAAGGTAATGTGGGAGTACGGTAATGTGGGAGTAAGGTAATGTGGGAGTAAGGTAATGTGAGAGTAAGGTAATGTGGGAGTAAGGTAATGTGAGAGTAAGGTAATGTGGGAGTACGGTAATGTGGGAGTAAGGTAATGTGGGAGTAAGGTAATGTGGGAGTACGGTAATGTGAGAGTACGGTAATGTGAGAGTAAGGTAATGTGAGAGTAAGGTAATGTGGGAGTAAGGTAATGTGAGAGTACGGTAATGTGGGAGTAAGGTAATGTGAGAGTAAGGTAATGTGAGAGTAAGGTAATGTGGAAGTAAGGTAATGTGGGAGTAAGGTAATGTGGGAGTAAGGTAATGTGAGTGTAAGGTAATGTGGGAGTAATGTAATGTGGGAGTAAGGTAATGTGGGAGCAAGGTAATGTGGGAGCAAGGTAATGTGGGAGTAAGGTAATGTGAGAGTAAGGTAATGTGGGAGTAAGGTAATGTGGGAGTAAGGTAATGTGGGAGTAAGGTAATGTGTTACTACTACATCGTATTTTTCTCATTTCTTTCCTTTTTTTATCAATGTTCGTTTATTTTATTTAGTTTTTTCACTTATTTCTATTTTAGTAAGATTTATATACTTATTCAATTTGTTCATTTTAAAAATAATATTTTGCAGATGTTTTGTTTTTCTTTCGGTATTTTTATGGGGAAATTAAAAAAATTGAGCAATAATTATCAAAATGAACTTCTATCAGCATTTTATTACTGTGATGTGAATCTAGCAGAAAAAACTTCATTTCCTCAGAAACACATTTGAAAAAAATACATTTTTCTTTCAGTTGTTCGAAGTAGCAGCGGCAGTGAATGTTTTTTTACATATTGACTCTTGACTGGACAAAAGCACAAATAAGCAATTTCGTTCAACGAATCAAAATGCAAGAAATATTCACTTCCAAGTTTCGCATGGAGTATAAAAACCCAAACACAGTTTTCTTTTTTCCCTTGTTTTCTGTCCTTATTTCAGAGACAACACATGTGCATACATCATAATCCAGCCTGGCCGCCTTTGGGGCCTGAAATGCTCTCGGCGATAGCACACACATGATGCGAGACATGCACGAACTTCTGTACACCGAGTACACACATACACAGTTCATACATACACTTGCTCATTAGCAAAACAAGCAAATATTTTCTTTTTTACTAATGATTCACTGCTTATCAAGGCCAAAAGGCCACTCGAGGACAAAGATTAATGGCTTGCGTCAGGTGGATAGTAAGACAAACCCCTCGCTGAAAACGACCATGCTCTAGTCAGCTGGGAAACAGCCCTGCGATATTGCGTTCCACGGACGGACAGTTCTTGGAAAGAAACTTTGCTCATGGAAGTTTCGTTTAGTTTTAGGTACACAGAGGGAGAAAGGAAAATTATTTACAATGGTTGTAGATTGACGAGTTTTTGCTGTGAATGTTTTACAGAAGGAAACGAGATGGGAGCTCAGTCGAGCACCTACCAGGAAAATATGGATCGAATAAGGAAAGACTAGCAATGTCTATTCTGTGAGAAAGAGGCTGCAGAGAAGAGAACATCCCTCACTAGATTGCAAAGGAGAAAGTTCTCTAAATGGCACCTCCCCTGATGTGGTAACAGTACTCCATCTTAGGCCGTATCTGGCTCTTATACAGGTAGAGGATTGCATCAGGAATCAGGTACTTTCTGGAGCGGTAGAATGATCCAAACATTTTTCCAGAGACCTTAGCAACAGATCAAACGTAAGTCTTCAACTTCAGATCTGGGGTGAACGTCAGTCCTAGAAGCTTATCAAAACAGGGGTTTCCTTAAGGGGAGATCTGTCTATTTCAGCTGGAGCAAAGTGAGGGTCCGAGCGTTGGTGGTGAAATGAGAGAAGCTTGGTTTTAGATGTATTAAAAGTAACCGACCACGTTTTTCCCCCATTTCACAACGTGTTCCAGGTCAGAAGAGAGAGAATCAGAAAAATCTTGATCATTTATGCTCTTGGAAGTGCTGCCATAGATAGTTGTGTCATCTGCATAGATATCAACGAATGATCTTAGAATGTGATTTGAGAGATCATTAATGAAGATCAGGAAGCGGGTTGGGCCCAGAAATGATCTTTGAGGCACACCGGCATTGATACTACGTGCTTCAGACTTCTGTCCATCAATGACTCCTTTTATAAACCTATCAGAGAGAAAGGAGTTGATGGTTGAGAGATAACTAGCAAGCCTATTCCATTTACACACACAAACGCACAGGGTGACAGCCGAAATGAAAACATGTACTCTATTTGTCCTTATAGAAAAACACCTTTCTTTCATCAGAACGTTCTTAGATCCTTTGAACTGCCATTCTTCACAAATTTTCATCTTTTGCCATTCTTCACAAATTTTCATCTTTCGTCGTTTTAACAAATTTGTCAATAAAAATTAATTATTTTTCATAGGATAGACTTTGGCAGTATTTCATTCGATAATGGCCTAACCTAAGAACATTCAATTCTTCTGCAACCACTACAAGTGACAACAAGTCGTTTCAGCAAACCATTTTAATTTCGATTCTTTTAACTGTTGAATTGTTCAGATTTTGTCGTTTTTTAAAGTTGAAGATAGCTTGTAAGTTACAGATACACAGAATGAATTAAATGCATGTGTATGAGAACAAACGGACCATTTGGCATAATGGTTAAAATGTTTGCTAATGGTCCGGGAGTCTGGGGTTCAATCCTTGGTCGAGCCATGCCAAAGGCTTAAAAAATTGTAATTGATGTTTCCTTGCTAGACACTCAGTATTCTAAATCGTGAGGCCACGTCAACAGCAAAAAGTTTGCGTTCTGAGGATCTCAAACGGCAGGTGGTATTTTTGTTACATCATGTTTTCAAACGAGGATTTTGTAGCGGAACAGGCGATATCAAAAGAGAAAATGACAAAGTCGATTGATACAAAAATATATCAATTTTATTTGAAAACTTGTTAAGACAACAAAAAATGAAGAGTCGCTAATGAATGAGAGAGTTCAGAGTCTTAGGAGGTTCCAAGTGAAGAAGGGGTTGTTTAGTCTGTAAGAAGTTGTTTATTTCGGTTTTTGTTGTGTGAGTTTGCGTGTAACAGTGCATAAGTTGAGTATAGACTAGTAAGAAGTTAGGGTATGCGTGCTTGTCTTTGTAGTCAGTGTAAAAATATGTGCGTGAACTTGTATGTGAGTGAGTAGTTCGCGAATGAGAGAAGTAGAATTTAACGTGTATGAGAACATGTGCAAACCTGTGTGTACATGAGTTCGATGTGTATATGCTGTCACTGTGTTTAGTAGTTCATGAATATTTCTTGTTGTAAGGGGACGTCCTCAAGTGGGTCAAGTCTGAAAGAAAACTGGAAAAAAGAAAGATAGCTGTTTGTTTTGGGTTTTATATTACACGCAGAATTCGGAGGTGGATATATTTGCGCCCGTGACTTGTTGAAAGAAGCTGCTGATTGGAGATTTTGTACAATCAAGAATCGATTGTTAAATACAACATTCACCGCTGCCGCAGCTGCCTACATAATGTCAATAAAATAACTTCTTGTTAAAAACTTTCTTCTATTTAATGAAGACAATTTAAAGGTTTTGTTTTCTAAACATTTTCCCTGCAGTTAAAAATAAGTTCACATTCAACTTACAATTTTATGTAATAACAAACCACCGGTGACCGTTGGGTCAGTATTTGTTATACATATTATTAAATATTTGCAAATTTCACAATTTTTTCATAATTATTTGGAAATTCTAAGTCACTCTCCACATAGACGCCCCTGACCTTTTGGATCACAGGTCGTCTATGTTCTCTGTTTTAATGAATGTCATCATACGTTTTTTACGTAATCATTTACGATGTCATAAAGTAAAAGAATGTTTTAACTTTTACAAAATGAATTTAAACTTTTTGTTAAATAAATCGCATCAAAATTTAGAGGTTTTTCTTTTTCAATTCAATAAATTTGGTAAAAATAAAAACAAATTGAGTTGAGAAAGGGTGGTAAAAATTTACACAGAAGAAGATACAGTAGCCCAGCACCAATTTCACTTTAAATTGCTGTGTCGTTGGCGTATTTACTACATCTCCTAGAAGTCCATTCGAGGAATCTTGATTGAGAAAGCGTTCCTCCTCTGGTTCAATCAAAATCGACGGTGAAACAGTTTCTGGTGATGTCTGCGTCGACCTCTTTCTGGTGCAGGAGTGAGTAATAGGTCCCGAGGGAGATTGTAATAGCCATTGAGGAGATTGGAGGCCAAAATGAAATTACCATGTAGTCGTCAGAACTCAAGGGAGAAGAGTCGGCTTTCGTAGGGCAGATCCAATAGTCCCTGCACCATTCGAGTAGCCAGTCATTGAACTCTCTCTAGATGCTGGATATCACATATTAGATAGGAAACAGAGACTGTAGTATTAAGTCGTAGTAACGACGCTGTGTAGAGATCGTCTGCCTTTCTTTCTTCTACTTTAGTAGGAATTCAGTTGTATGTCTGCTTATATTTTTTTAGCAGCAGCAATTGTAATAGTTGTTCTCTTGTAGTAATAACAACAGCACATATTCGTTTCGATATTTTTTATTTTCTTATCTATTTTTCTTTAAATTTATCTTAGCATCATAATATACAATATTAATTTTCTGTACATATATAGTAATATTACATCCCCCAGCCCCTTAAATGGAGGTGGAAGAGGATCTCTGAAAAATATGTTTGTTCTTTCTTACAGAGAAAAGTCAATAGACTAGACTCGACTAGATTTTTTGCCACATCCTTTATCTCGGCTTCCTGTTCGTGATGTCACTTCCTGGAACACGTTCGCCTTATTCCTAACCTTAATTTTTAGTGGAAATTTCCTATTTATGTAATCTAATTTCTAGTGGAAATTTCCTATTTATGTTATCTAATTTCGAAATGGAAATTTCCTAGTTATGTAATCTAATCTCTAGTGGAAATTTCCTATTTATGTAATCTAATTTCGAAATGGAAATTTACTAGTTATGTAATCTAATTTCTAGTGGAAATTTCCTATTTATGCAATCTAATTTCTAGTGGAAATTTCCTATTTATGTAATCTAATTTCTAGTGGAAATTTCCTATTTATGTAATCTAATTTCTAGTGGAAATTTCCTATTTATGTAATCTAATTTCTAGTGGAAATTTCCTATTTATGTAATCTAATTTCTAGTGGAAATTTCCTATTTATGTAATCTAATTTCTAGTGGAAATTTCCTATTTATGTAATCTAATTTCGAAATGGAAATTTCCTAGTTATGTAATCTAATTTCTAGTGGTAATTTCTTATTTATGTAATCTAATTTCTAGTGGAAATTTCCTATTTATGTAATCTAATTTCTAGTAGAAATTTCCTATTTATGTAATCTAATTTTGAAATGGAAATTTCCTAGTTATGTAATCTAATTTCTAGTGGAAATTTCCTATTTATGTAATCTAATTTCTAGTGGAAATTTCCTATTCATGTAATCTAATTTTGAAATCGAAATTTCTTATTGATGTAATCTAATTTCTAGTGGAAATTTCCTTATTTTTGTAATCTAATTTTGAAATGGAAATTTTTTTTTTTACAATTCCTACTACAGCTTATTCTCATAGTTTCATTTAATTTTTAATCATTTCATGTGTCAGAAGTTCGAAAAAATATTTTTGCAAAAATGCTTTTTTAAATCTGTTCATATTTGTTTCTGTCACTGTATGCCAAGCTCTAGCCTCTGTCGCATCCCTGTGCTTGTTTTATAAGTACTTTCTAGAGAATATGCTCCAATGAACTTACTGCACTTGTAACCCCTCAACGTAAATACCCCGACCTACTCGATTAACAGTAAAATCCCCCACTTCACAAGATTTTCTACTTTAATCGATTCTATAGAGTTCATCTCTCTCTCTCTCTCTTTCAGCAGCAATTGTAATAGTTGTTCTCTTGTAGTAATAACAACAACACATATTCGTATTAATATTTTTCTCTTTTTCTCTTTATTTTTCTTTAAATTTCTCTGAGCATAAAAAAGTATTTTTTCAGTAATATTACATTCTTTGTGTTCTCACCAGATAGATGGGAGGGAGGACCTCCGAAAACACGTCTAAAGCCACCATTCGCCCATGCATGGAGCTAGGTTGTCACTAATTTCTCCCTCTTGAACAGGGTGCAAAAAATAAACTCTAACCAAATAGGTCCTGCACTGTCTACCAAGCTCAAGCTACTGTCGCATCCCTGTGCTTGTAATACAAGTACTTCCATTGAATGTTCTCCAATAAACCTACTGCATTTGTACACCCTCAATAAAACTACTGCCGACTTACCCGACTAACATCAAAATCCCACCCCTTCACTGCAGAGATCATTTGATGCCGAAGATTTTCTACTCTTATAGCTTTTTTCCTGCCCCCTGTTTCTTCCTCCATACCAAGATGCGGAAATTTAAATGCAATGTGAACAAATATCTTCCTGTCCCAACCAGGTTGCCCCTACAAATCTGGTCCCTATCACAGTAGACCCTAATACATTGGGGGTCAATTAAAGTAAAACATGTGCTTAAAAAGCCAAGAGATAAAACACTCTTTTTTCTTGCCACGTCTCACTCCCATATCCGTGACGTCATTTCCTTGAACCTGTTTTTTTGTATATTCTTAACCTTCATTTCTAGTAAAAACTTCCTCTTTCTATGTCAACTAAGACCTAATGCCAAGTAATCGTGTTTGGCCCAACTGTTTTATACTTTTATAAAATATATTAATGTTGTATTTTCATTTATCGATGGACGTGTATAGACCATTATACATTCGTGACGTTGTCATCGTTGTGAACCGTCGTGTTCTTTATCGTCTGTCGATACAGTTGTGAAAGTGCGTTTACACAGACTGGTCGAAAGTTGTTGCTCGATTCCAACACCGGTCGCAGTGTCAATTATATGGTCCTAGTGTTGCAATAGAAGAATTCTCCTGTCAAAAAAAATTACAACTCCAGTTTAAAACAAGTAACAAGAGGTTTCGTATTAAATTCGAATGACCCTGTGCGGGTCATAACCACAGCAAGGAACCTTGTTTCTGAAGGAACATTACTTTTTCAGGGCTTCATCGCTTAGCACGAATCCCGGTTTAAAGAGACATTAGCTTTTCCAAGGATAAATCAAATTCTGGGTGGTCAAAACTCCAGATCAGACATATTTCCAATTTCTTTGTGAAGTTTCTTTTCCCTTGGTCAAATATCTCTTACTAGCAGGAAGCCTGCTATTCACATGCATTACAAACATGCAACCGTCTAGTGTATGTTTGCACAAAGTCACGTGGTATCGTCAACTTTCGTTCTGGAGGTTTTCTCTGAACCTTAGGTGTCACTCAAATTTTTCCATTCAAACAACGGTTCGTTATGTAACATTAAAACAATATCTTTTCTTTTTTTTAGCTTTTTCTAGCATGAACAAAAATATCCTTTTAAGATTGTCTAGAGCAGAGGTATCAAAAACACAGTCTGCGGTTCTCATGCCATTCACGGGTAACCATTTTTGTAACCAATGGTTTGCTTAAATTTTAATACGTCTAATAAGATTTTTTTCACGCATTTCATAATTTTGCATTAGTAATATTGTACTAATGCCATGAAGTGCAAATAGGCAGTTCACCAATTTTAAGGTCAGTTGAATCTGTTCTAGTTCCTCTTCAGGGAATGGAAGCACACACTACCCCACACCACCATGTATTCTTCAGTTACCTGCTGAGACAATAGAAACAAACTTTGTGGCAATGTTTAAAAATTTTGGTACTCGTACAGCTTTTCAACCAGACAAAACCGACTTTTGTCGACACAGAAATACGTAAACAGCCGGAAAAGGCCGAATCAAAACGAACTGGCGTGAAGATCAAAACGTGGCTGCTTTTCAACATGAAAAAATGATAAATGAAAAAATGATAAAAGAAAAAAGACTCACTTATGATTTTTTATGCAAATTTATTTATTTTTTGACGAAGAAAATCAATGATTTTTTTAAAAATTTTACGGGAAAGTTGAAAGTAAAAATTTTTTTTTCTCAATCAATGCAACAATGATTTTTAGAGATGTTTTTTGAAACGAGCAAAAAACGGTTAGTTTAGGGTTTGGCTTTAAAAAATGTTCGTTTTTTGTCCGGTTCATTTAGCAGATTTTCTTTTGGAGTTTGGGAAGACGACGAATAAAAAGAAGGGGTAGAGGAAGAGGAAAAAAGGGTACAATTCTGCTGTCTGCGATAATATCGAGACAAAAGGGTTGCTACGAAATGTTCGAACAAATAGCTGTAGAGAAGATCCCTGCTCGTACCGCACTCTTATTTCGTTATATTACTTCCTTCCACATTATCTCTACATGGTTCGTCAGCCTTTGTTTTCGGGTCTACGAAGTGTAGACTGGTTCACAGTCAAGTGTCTGTACACTTCATTTTCGGTTTAATCACTTTTATTCGATTATCGCCTGCCTGCCAGGAATTTAAAGATTCATTCAATTTACAGGTAAATTTTTCGTCTGCTTCTCGAGCATTCTGATTGGCTAAGCGCTTTGGTATCTTCCGGCTGTTTACGTAAACATCCAGAAGATGCTGAACAAAAAGTCGTTTTCACTGGTTCAAAAGCTGTACCACAATTTTATGCAAAGAAATTTCACACTTAATATATTGGATAACCTTGGGTCCATCTGGGGTCATAACCTTTGAAGATAGTTGTCATAGGGTCGAGAGGTCAAATCTGTGTGACCAGAGAAAATAGAAGCGAGAAAAAAACGTAAGTCATGTGACGTCATCGATAAAGTTGGGAGTTGTTAATCAGATTCTGCAGAAGCTCGTCGAGGGTAGACGTGCTTTAAATGTAATGGCATGAATTAGCCTGCTCTCTATCCATCTTTCCCTTTTACCGTGCCTCGAAAAATGACATAAGAACCGAAAAATAAAATGTCCGTTTAGTTAATTTAACAACGCCTGTGGCTGTTTCATCCAGCAACGAGATATCTCCATTTTTTTTTCATTCCTTCATCATTCTTCTTGTCTTCCACATCAAATGTGGGGGACGTCGCACATTAGCCATGGCGGCACAAAGTTACTTTCTCTATGAAATTCTGTCATTTTCATTGGCTTTGATGTGTCATTGCTTGGGATCAGCTTTGACTGAGTCATTCCAAGTCTTTCTCGGCCTGCCTTTTGCTCACTTAACCTCAATTGAGATGTGTGTACATCTGTTAATCCAACCAGGGCTTCTTTCAACATGTCCATACCACCGTAGGCGGTTGCAACACAGAGCTGACTTCAGCCTGGGTACCTTCAGCCTAAATAGCATGGAGTCAGAAGTTGTCAAGGCGCACACCACAACTCCACTAAATAGCATGGAGTCAGAAGTTGTCAAGGCGCACACCACAACTCCACTAAATAGCATGGAGTCAGAAGTTGTCAAGGCGCACACCACAACTCCACTAAATAGCATGGAGTCAGAAGTTGTCAAGGCGCACACCACAACTCCACTAAATAGCATGGAGTCAGAAGTTGTCAAGGCGCACACCACAACTCCACTAAATAGCATGGAGTCAGAAGTTGTCAAGGCGCACACCACAACTCCACTAAATAGCATGGAGTCAGAAGTTGTCAAGGCGCACACCACAACTCCACTAAATAGCATGGAGTCAGAAGTTGTCAAGGCGCACACCACAACTCCACTAAATAGCATGGAGTCAGAAGTTGTCAAGGCGCACACCACAACTCCACTAAATAGCATGGAGTCAGAAGTTGTCAAGGCGCACACCACAACTCCACTAAATAGCATGGAGTCAGAAGTTGTCAAGGCGCACACCACAACTCCACTAAATAGCATGGAGTCAGAAGTTGTCAAGGCGCACACCACAACTCCACTAAATAGCATGGAGTCAGAAGTTGTCAAGGCGCACACCACAACTCCACTAAATAGCATGGAGTCAGAAGTTGTCAAGGCGCACACCACAACTCCACTAAATAGCATGGAGTCAGAAGTTGTCAAGGCGCACACCACAACTCCACTAAATAGCATGGAGTCAGAAGTTGTCAAGGCGCACACCACAACTCCACTAAATAGCATGGAGTCAGAAGTTGTCAAGGCGCACACCACAACTCCACTAAATAGCATGGAGTCAGAAGTTGTCAAGGCGCACACCACAACTCCACTAAATAGCATGGAGTCAGAAGTTGTCAAGGCGCACACCACAACTCCACTAAATAGCATGGAGTCAGAAGTTGTCAAGGCGCACACCACAACTCCACTAAATAGCATGGAGTCAGAAGTTGTCAAGGCGCACACCACAACTCCACTAAATAGCATGGAGTCAGAAGTTGTCAAGGCGCACACCACAACTCCACTAAATAGCATGGAGTCAGAAGTTGTCAAGGCGCACACCACAACTCCACTAAATAGCATGGAGTCAGAAGTTGTCAAGGCGCACACCACAACTCCACTAAATAGCATGGAGTCAGAAGTTGTCAAGGCGCACACCACAACTCCACTAAATAGCATGGAGTCAGAAGTTGTCAAGGCGCACACCACAACTCCACTAAATAGCATGGAGTCAGAAGTTGTCAAGGCGCACACCACAACTCCACTAAATAGCATGGAGTCAGAAGTTGTCAAGGCGCACACCACAACTCCACTAAATAGCATGGAGTCAGAAGTTGTCAAGGCGCACACCACAACTCCACTAAATAGCATGGAGTCAGAAGTTGTCAAGGCGCACACCACAACTCCACTAAATAGCATGGAGTCAGAAGTTGTCAAGGCGCACACCACAACTCCACTAAATAGCATGGAGTCAGAAGTTGTCAAGGCGCACACCACAACTCCACTAAATAGCATGGAGTCAGAAGTTGTCAAGGCGCACACCACAACTCCACTAAATAGCATGGA
This sequence comes from Sepiola atlantica, assembly GCA_963556195.1. Lineage (NCBI taxonomy): Eukaryota > Metazoa > Mollusca > Cephalopoda > Sepiida > Sepiolidae > Sepiola > Sepiola atlantica. The sequence goes on along the minus strand of OY744554.1, from coordinate 21,553,571 downwards.
GTCAGAAGTTGTCAAGGCGCACACCACAACTCCACTAAATAGCATGGAGTCAGAAGTTGTCAAGGCGCACACCACAACTCCACTAAATAGCATGGAGTCAGAAGTTGTCAAGGCGCACACCACAACTCCACTAAATAGCATGGAGTCAGAAGTTGTCAAGGCGCACACCACAACTCCACTAAATAGCATGGAGTCAGAAGTTGTCAAGGCGCACACCACAACTCCACTAAATAGCATGGAGTCAGAAGTTGTCAAGGCGCACACCACAACTCCACTAAATAGCATGGAGTCAGAAGTTGTCAAGGCGCACACCACAACTCCACTAAATAGCATGGAGTCAGAAGTTGTCAAGGCGCACACCACAACTCCACTAAATAGCATGGAGTCAGAAGTTGTCAAGGCGCACACCACAACTCCACTAAATAGCATGGAGTCAGAAGTTGTCAAGGCGCACACCACAACTCCACTAAATAGCATGGAGTCAGAAGTTGTCAAGGCGCACACCACAACTCCACTAAATAGCATGGAGTCAGAAGTTGTCAAGGCGCACACCACAACTCCACTAAATCATAGCCATGTCATTTCGCTGCATCCTCATAATATCAAATTCTTATATTAAAATAATTTAATATTTGTTTTTGAATTGGGGAATTTAATTTTGTCTGTATTTGTTGAAGTTTATACAAATTAATTAAATCTGCAGAAATTTAAACAAAATTTTTTAGTGTATTCAGCGATGCGAGTGGCCAACGGTAAAAAAAATTGAAATCGAGATTAATTTCTCAATCTGGAGGCCCCCCCCCCCACTCTCCCGCGCCAACCTAGGGAGCCAAGATGTTCACTTATAATCGTCTAAAAGTATTGGGGGGGGGGGGGGGTTAGAGAAGAGAGTTAATCTCCAATAGCATTTTTTTTCATACTGAAAATATCGACGTATATGTTTTAAAGAAAGTAAGAAGACTTGCATATTACAGGTAAACTTCGGTATCTCGAACACCGATGTCTCGAATACAACGCAAATCTCGAAGTCAGTTGGCGGTCCCGACCGTTTATTGGTGTCAATTTCAAACTTCGATTTCTCGAACGCTCGGATATCTCGAAGTTTATTTTCAGTCTCATCAAGTTCGAGATATAGAAGTTTACCTGTATTTTAGGCTGAGGTCTTAACAGTACTCCAGTTTATAAACCCAAACCTTTCAAACCTAAACTATGAATTTGGAAGCGTCATGAGCCTTGTCTGCTGATCTAAATTCAAGTACTCTTGTTTTTACGAGTGAACAAAGGGTGTCAGTAAGAAGGAGTACCTTCAGGTAAAACGTGTAGTCAAGACAGCTGTATACACTGCCAAGTGGGAAGCTGAGAAGGTAAGGTTTGTTGGCGCGTTTTCTGACACGAGTGATATTATGAACGTGTGCCTGTGTGCGTTCACTGCACAGGCCGTGATCGTCCGCTCATTGTGCTGGTCCAAAGTTGTAGTCCGATTCTGACATCCGTCGCAAAGTCAACTGTTTGGTCTCAGTCAGTGCTGTAACAGAAGAATTCTCTCTTCAAATAAAATCACGACTCCAGTTTAAAACAAAGGTTCATTTTATTTGGGGGTTACAATGATAGTCATTTTCTTCTACTGTGAAATAACAAACTTGCAAATGAGAATTCTTAGCCCGGCCAAATCAAAACACAAGTCCAACTGAACATCAAAAGACCATCTGTTTCTGAGGACCACCGAAAACCAACTAACTGTCACGTGCCCAGAAGACCAAGTGACCCCCTCTGTCTCTCTGCTGGAGTATATATAGATATCACCGGAACCACCCCAGAAAGAACATTTGAGATAATGGCCAAACTTATTTTTATAACCTCGTAATTTAGGTTATAATAAATAATAACTTGTAAAGAAAATGGATGAACTATCAAGGGAAACGTTTAACAGATTTATTAAAACTGAACACAGAATGAAATAATGAATTGTTTCGCTGCTGGACGCGATTTTGATATTAACAGTCTGAAACCGTGATCTGTGTTTACTTTCTCTCCGGGCATCCTCCATTTCCAAGGGCGATAACTCTTAACTCCCGAAATGGTTCAAAGGGAGGTAACTCGTTTTTGTTAGTTGTCCTAACACTTATCTATGAACATAAAAAAAACTAATGGAGAGAGGGTCCTGTATCTTGTTGGCCATTATTTTTCAGGGAACCTCGTATCTGAAAGAACATTATTTTTTCAAAGGGAGAAATCAAATTCTGGGTGACCAAACCCAAAATGGGACATATTTCCAATCTCTTGCGTGGCCTTATTACAAACATGCACCCACTAAACCTGCAACCATCTAGTGCATGTTTACAATATATTCAAGATTGCAAAGTAGATGCGAAGGGAGAATCAAGATGATGCGAAGGGAGAATCAAGATGTAGTTGGTGACAAATGATGCTGGAAATATTTCGTTGGGCGTCTGCAAAAAACTTGCTTGTAAACAGAATTATGAATGCTTTCTCAATTAGGAATTTTTGTAGCTGGCTTAAAGAAGATATTGACGCTGAAAGCATCTTTGGAAATCTACCAAGACCCACGATGACAATCAAAAATGTGGCGTATGAGAAAAATGGACACAAATGATTGTTGTAAATGTTTGAGAATGGGTCACTATTTCGTAAGTGCTAAATTCACCAAAACGATATTGTGAATGAAAGAAAATAAAAATATTGTTAACGAACAAACATATTTATGTATTCACAAATTAACAGATATTTTAAGTGAGTAAATTGTTTGTTAGAAAAGTTAATAGTTATTGTGTTTGTAGAATGTTCACAGTGTGGAAGAAGATGCAAACGTGAGAAGTGTGTCTGTTTTTGTTTCTCTCTTTTTAACAATTTTTATCTTCATTCATTTGCTGGGGATGGGGCATTCTTCCAAATACCATACGATCACCCGCTATTTACAGACTTCAACCGAGAGCTCTTTTCAGGATTCTGGCTGTTCCCTTGAATGCAGTTGTTTGGATTTCTCTTGCACTTGGTTCACCAGGTATACTTGCCAAATACTTTTTCAAGTTCTTCTTCATGAGTCCAGTGGCTCCTATGATAACTGGAATGATGGAGATCTCTTTGAGATTCCAGTTTCTTTTCATATCATACATTAGACCCTGATATTTTGTTATTTTCTCCCTTTCAGCTCTATTTAGGCCCCCATCATTAGGGACACTGACCTCAACCAAAGTTGCCACTCTCTCTCTCTCTTGTTCCATATTACAATGTCAGGTTTGACAGCTGCGTTTTCCAGATAGGTAGCTGTGAGGATTTCATGGCCATAATGGATGGTGTGTGTCTCATTCCCCACAGTTCCCAGGGTCTGCTGCTACACCTGATATTCAGTTTCTTACAGATGGTCCAGTGGAGGTACCTGCACACTCCATTATGTCGTGCTGTATAGGAGCCATCTGCCAACATGATTTTGCAACTTCAGTGTGGCAAAACCTGCACTTGTTGTCCTGACTGAGACCAGCCGTCTTTTTAAACGCATTTGTCATCAGGCCCTGGTCTTGTGCAGCCATTATAAGTCTCTCCTGGTCGTAGTGGAGGGCTCCCCTTCTTAGCCAGTCCAAGGACCCTTCCTTATCAATATAGTCCTTGGATAGTTCATCGAGGAAGTATGTGGCACGTTCCTGTCCTGACCACTCATCAATGCACCTGTTCTTAAAAGTCTGGGTGTATCTCTTGCGGCTCTTTTGGGCTATCCGTGGCAGGATTGTTTGGTGTTTCTGCCTCATCTATATGACAGCTTTGTCCAAAATGCTTGGCCAACTTTGTGATGGAATTTGTTTTGCTGGCTCTTGACTCTTGGTGTTCACGTACCATTGCTAGGCTGGGGTTTTGTCAGTGTGAATATGCATGTGTGAGTTCAGGAAACATTGTGCATATGTGGCGTTTGTCAGTGTGTGAATATGTGTGGACTTCTGTGTGTGTGAGTCGAGTAGTCATTTGTCTCCACTGGCCTCAAAGTGTTAGGAGTGTGTATGTCTATGTTTTCGGTCTTTTTCTTTTCATTTTACTTCAGTTAGCTCCCAGAAATCAATGAGCCCCTTACTGGGGCTAACGCTTGAATTCTATGAGATACATCGATATCCGAATGTTAAATTAAGATGCACCTCTAACTCTCAAATGTTGAGTTAGTAAAGAAGTGAACAACACTGATTTTTCTCTCCTCAATCGACCACTTAATTATAATTTATCTTTCTTGTGGTCTTTTCCTGGTCTTGCCGGATTCCAGGACAAGAATTCATCTGGTCTGGTGGAGTATCCAGCTTAGTGTTGTTACTTCAGGTAATATCACTAGGAGAAGGTGCACCATTCATTGTATGAACCTGTTTATAACTGTCGAAGGGATCTTATTTGGTCTTCGAATACTATGTTATTTTGAATATTTGGTCAGGGTTTACTTGTAGGGTGAAGTATCCTAATGTCAGGTTGTCCTGACACACCCTTGTACAGAGAGATTGAAAACACTCAAGGATGGTGTCTAGTAGGCATTCAAATTTTGTGAGTGTGAATATATGTGTGTGAATATACGTGTGTGAATATATGTGTGTGTATATATGTGTGTGTATCCGTTCAAGAGATATTGTAGCATATTGCTTAATCATTGTGATTTGTCAGTGTGTGTATATGCTACGCTTTGTTAGTGCGTGAGTGAAGTAGTTGTTTGCTTCCCTTGACCTCGAAAAGCAGAGGAAGGGGTGAGGTGTAATGTCATGTTTGATGGATGTCTGGACTCTGGCTAAATGGACTCTCCTCTGTTTTTGGTTTTCACGTTGCTGTTTTTATTAAAAATTGGTATTTCACACCGGCTCGCTAAGTTTATCGTTTCGAACAAGGAGGAATCATTTTATTGATTGAAATTGTAGAATTCGCACCTTTGTGTGAAATTATGTTTTTCTTTATTTTGGAGATGGCAGATGTAGCACAAATCGATTGATTTTACTGTCTCCCATTTTCACTCGATACAGAAAGGAAGAAATGAAAAGGAAAGAGTAAGCTAAATGAATGGAGAAAGAAAAAGAGTAGCAGATGAAACAGAATCCATCTAGAGAAAAATAGTGTTTAAAGGGGAGTAACTCTTTACCCTTTGTTATCTCCCTTAATCAAAACAGCATTTTGTTATCTGCCAGCTGTGAACAGGGAAATATTCAATGGACGTTCGCTCAGCGACAAGACAATTAAATACGTCCTCATTTTCAAAGTAATCCTTTTTCAGTTATTATTTATGTAATAAATATTTATTATTGTTGATCTAGAGAATCGTTTTCATCCAATTTATTTCTTCACATATATGTCTTACTACTCACAAAAGACTACTTTATTTCAATAAGGTTTTACATTTTATTCGCATCACATCTCTACCTTCTCATATTATCTTCGGATGCTGGCAAACCGACCTCATAATTAGATTTAAGAAAAAACAAAAATGTGCATACAAATAATTGAACACGAAAGGTAAAATGTTTATTTTTATTTTTAAAAGAGTAAATAACTTTATACAATGTATAATTCCATCATTTTACAGATTGTAAGGAGCAAATAGAAATGGAATGTGAAAGAGAAAAAAAAAACGTTGGCGGATTTGTTAGACACGCCCCACCCCCCCCCTTCACACATACATTTTTTATTCAATTTTAGGGGGTAAAATCTGAATATAATTGAGTAAGCACAAAACTTTCAGATTATTAATCTTTTTAAACAGATTTGTTAAATTTTTTAGCAAGGGTTCAGTTTTCTCTAGTCTCTTTTGAGTTGTTTTTTTCCAGAGATTTGTTCACTACTCTTTAAAATGTTTATTCAATTTTAAAAAAGAAAATCACTGAATTCTCAGATATTTTTTTTTTTTTTAAATTTAAATAAAAAATCAATTTTTAGAGGGAGTTCACTTTTCTACGTAAGTTTAGTATAAAATGGCATCTGGGATTATTAAAAATTGTAAAATCAGGTCAACAGGAGGACATTTTACGTCAACTCACGTAGAAATAGTCTTCTAACTTGATTCTTTCGACCATTTTTTTAAATCTAAAATAATCCTGTTTCCGAACATTTTTTCGAAATTTTTATCAGGAAGGGGGGGGGGGGTATCATTTTATGTTAATCTTTAAGAGAAAAGCGAACTTTTCTGCTAAAAATTAAACAAATAATTTTTCCAATTTTTTGGCTAATCTAAAAATTTCTTGCTTTATCGATGAAAAATTGAATAATTGTACTCTAAGTCCACCAAAACATAAATAAAAACATTCAAAAAAACATTAAAAAAATCGAATATTAAAATATATATATATATATATATCTATATTAAAAAAAATAAAACATTTAGAAAATCGATATTAAAAAAAAATCTAAAAAATATATATATATAAAAAATCTATATTAAAAAAACATAAAATAAAAAACCGATATTATAAAAACCATAAAAAAAAACAATATTAAAAATGATAATAAAAGTCAATCTTAAAAAAAATATTTGCCCGATATTTACAAATTAAACGAACGAAAATTAAACGTTACAATAATAAAAATATACAGAAGAAAATACAAATATGCACATCTTAAACTACAGAAAAAAAAATGATGACTTGAATCGTAATATATTTATCTTCTAATATAAAGTCAAATATGAAAACTATGGAAAAAAATGAATCATAATATATTTATCGGCTAATATAAAGTCAAATATGAAAACTATGGAAAAAAATGAATCATAACATATTTATCGGCTAATATAAAGTCAAATATGAAAACTATGGAAAAAAATGGCGACTTGAATCGAACTATATTTATTGGCGAATAAACAGGGTTTCTTTTAAAAAGACTACAAATCTCTGTGAATACCTCTGCCAACATGATTGCTATTAAAACTAAACATGTAGATACGATGAAAGGAAGAGAATGAAATTTTGATTTTTGTCCATATATTTTTAACCGTGATCTTGCATAAACATGAAAAATATATTTCGATCAGAAATAAATATCGAGAAATAACTCTTAAATTTAATCAGTTGCCACCAAATATTGAATTAAAAATTAGTTTGAAGATATCAGGCAACGTTTCTCAACCTGGGTTCTCGAGAACCGTAACGTTTCTCAACCTGGGTTCTCGAGAACCGTAACGTTTCTCAACCTGGGTTCTCGAGAACCGTAACGTTTCTCAACCTGGGTTCTCGAGAACCGTAACGTTTCTCAACCTGGGTTCTCGAGAACCGTAACGTTTCTCAACCTGGGTTCTCGAGAACCGTAACGTTTCACAAAAAGGTTCTGCAAGGAAAAATGAGATAAGCTAATGTACTTTTGACTTTTTATTTTATTTCATATACATAAGATTACTAAATACGCACAATATATATTGCATACTATCCGTCAAAAACTGAGGGTGGAAAAAAATCATGCTTCACCAGTGTTCGCACTAATATTAATATAAAATCAGAGAATTACGTCAGTAATTTAATTTTTCATAGATAAACTATTATCATTTCTGATGACCTAAAAATAAAAAAAAACATCAACCGTTGACTTTTTATTATAGAGTAGAAAGTCATTTTTAACAGTAACAACATATATTAATAAAAGAATAAATTTTTAAAAAATGTTTGCTTTTCTAAACCGGGTTCCACAAAAGGTCCTAAGGGTTCCGCACGAACAAGTGAGATAAGCTAATGCACTTTTTACTTTCTATTTCATTTCATATACACAATATCACTAAACAGGCACAATATATTCTTTTACTCTTTTTATTAGGTTTGTCATTCTTCTTTGTATGACTTGCAATCTCAATATTACATTCCATGCAAATAGGTAAGGGCATTTAGACACCCTCAAAAGCAACTCTTAACTAAGGAAAAGGGATCCAGTTTATCTAAAGTATGTTATGTTGAATTTTGTTCTCCATAGGTCAACCCTGTTCCAGCTGGAGGACGTTGATCCTGGACCACAAAACAGAACGATCGATACCCCATGTCTCCCCAATCGAGGGGCTATCCCAGACTATTTAGTGTCTTAATACGAGGTGTGTCTGAAATGATAATAGATTGGTTGCGCTGTGTAAGCTATGGGATGTGCGGATGGTGTTTTTATCTTGGGAGTATACAACTGTCATCTCATCTTACTACAACCGTTGCATTTTTGTTTTTTCATATGCTTTTCAAGTCGTTCAACTGTGAGCACTGAGGAAGAAACAACAAACACCAAGCAATGGATACACAGGAAATCAGCGTACAGAAACAACCTCCCTATTCACCTGGTCTTACACCATGTGACCCCCCCCTCCTCCCAGGAAAGCCATAACAAAATTTTTGAAGGCGATAAAAAAGACCATGGAGATTTTTTTGTTTGGTTTTTGTGGGACATGGAGGCACAAGAAGGATGCTGATCATTTAAGTCTAAATTGTAATGATGTCTGCCACGAGTGATCAAGCAGAAGACGTGAATGAGATAAGTGTAGAGGGAGGATAGGAGAATGTCGCCATTGGTAAGGAGAAGGCGGGAGAACCAATTGCAATAAGAAAGCGGCGTCGAGTAGATGTCCATCTTTTAAGCCTCGTTTAGTAAGAAGAAAGATGGGTTAGCGTTCGCCTGATTATAAGGACTAACTACTCGATTGCAATTTAAATCAGTTTAATTTATCAATAGTTTCACCAGCAAACCACCAGGAAGAAGTAGGTATGTGGAGATAAACATGTGAAACATTGGTTGAGTCTGAAACCTAACATCGTCTCGAGCTCGTTAAGCCTCGGCTTTGAGACGAGAAAGGAATATAACCATTTGTTTTCTTTGATGTGTCAAACACTGACTGAAGAAAATGCGGGAAAACAAGACGAAACCGTTGAACACACGAGTGTTCTGATTGGATAACGTATGAATGATTCCATGTGTAAGGATAAACTTGCTTAACAGAAAATAGATTGTAATCATAACTTCTACAGGTGTATTTGATAGGACCGTCGGGTGCGGAGGTCTGTCACAATGAAACTGAGGCGTATCTCAGAATAATCCTTAGGTTCATAAAAACATGGCATAGAAGGATGTTAAAGTTCATTAAACTCATTAAACGAATAGATTTTCTGTGATACCAATTCCATTACTTTGCAGTCAACGTGGAAATTGTTCTTAATATTCTTCTTTTCTTTTATTCATTTAACGTCACTTTTCAGGGGGAAACATTTTCTGATATTACACAAGCGTACTCTCCAATTTTCACGGTTCAGCGGATCAACTGTTTCCAGTTCGCACTTTGCATGATCTTGTCTAATTACTTGCATCCAAGTTTTCCTTGACCGGCCAACCTTCCTGCGATTCAAGACATCTATGCTTCTGCAACAGTTTATCCAGGAGGATGAACACTCGACACAACCATACAAGCATTACAGATTCGTCCTTAGGATAACATCTATGCTGGGCAAATGTAGTGCTTTCAGCAAATCGTCTGACCTGATTTGTTGGGTTTGTTCAGATTTCACATTGCAGATCCATCTGATCATGGATCTGTCGTTGCGCTGAAGTCTGGTGAGAGAGGGCTGGGTGAGGGCCTAGCATTCACTGCCATATAACATGGCATTCCTGAAATAGCTGCTATACAACTCATCCCGGATGTAGAGAGGGATAGCACGCAATGTTATCAGAGCCAGCAGCTCACAAAATTTCGCCCATGCTGCCTTCACCTTTGTGGCCGTAATGAGTTCACATCAACCACCTGCACTCAGCATATTTCATTGGTAGCAAAAAGAGTTTACTTCCTCCAGAGTATTGTCATCTAGTACCCCGAGTTTGACAAGATGCATCTGAAGAAAGTCAAATGGTTACATCGGCCGAAACGTGGTGAGAATAACATCAACGATGAGAATAAGTAGTTCTAATAAGACAAAATATCAATCATTATCTCAAAAATTCCGAAAACAGGTTAAGGGGTTTTTTTTTTTTGTAAATCACCAAAAAATCAGATAATTATCCAATTTTCATGAAATTTTTAGTATTTATCATTTTATAAGAAATATTAGATACAAGTTTTTAAATTTAACGCGATTGAGATTTAAAAAAAAAATTTAAAAAAAAAAAAAATCGAAGTTTGGTAAAATTAACACATATGCACAGTATTATTTTTTTTATGCGGTTAAAAGCGACTTTGTATTTTAATTTCTTCTGACATTTTTAGTATGGGGACAAAAAATAAAACTCAGGATGCCTCTAGAGCACTGTTGAAACCATTCCTTCAGGTTTGGTTCGCTCAGCATATTTTGAGTCAGATGTCATTTGAGAAAAGCGTAATTGATTCGGGTCTTGATTTTTCATACACAACCATTTTCGTGTTTGAAGCATAACAATAATACATAAGACAACTTTGGTTAACAATGACTACATGGGAAGTAAGAACCTACACGAGGTGTGGGTAACAAGCTGCCTCCAAGGCCGTTACGTGGTGCCCCTTTTGAAGGAATCAACATTTTCTAGACCCTTGTCTTTTATTCATTTTATTTTAAACTTAAAATTATAGATTTAGAATACCAAAGAGTAATGAAAAAATTCAAATAAATAATCCTTCTCAACCGACCGCCAAAATTTTTAAAAATAGAAATAGCCGGAATTTATTGAAATTACAGTAATTTTGTCATTTATATTTTGATATATTTTTGTTAATGTTGAATTATTTATTCTTTAAAACTGAATTTTAAAAATTGTTTATTGCTAATCTTTTTTCCATACAATAAATGTCAGCTATAAATGTTTTAAATAAAATGTTTTAAATAAAATGTTTTAAATAAAATACTGATGTAGAATGTGACAATTCCGACGACGATCTGCATCATGAAGAATGCATAATTGAAGTCGTACACTTGATCATGGTGGATATGCTGAAAAGAGTCTGGAGAGAGAGAGATTATCATATCAATATTTGCCAAGTAATGAGTGAGGTGTACGCCAAGTGTCTCTGCTACCAAACCAAAACAACCTTAAACTCTCCAAGATCATGAAACTGTGGCTACTAATGCCTAATATATACAGGGTGTCCCAAAATAATGTATACACCCTTTGAATTGTTATAAGTCGTTCAATTTACTGATTTTTATTTGCAAGATTGATAAACAAGATTGAGTAAGAATATTCATTTAAAAATACTGACAGTAAAATTAACAAAAACATAGAAAATTAACTTTTAACAAAGATAAAGGCTACTTAGGGTAATTTCAGAATGTTCATAAAATGAACCCTCATCCTAACCCCAACCCGTTCTGCTCAATACACTTTCCATATAGTGAAGACGTGAGGAATTGTACCTACAAACGTCCTGCGACATTTACTCCGGTATTTGAGCACATTCTACTACAATTACTACTCCCATTTGTTTGCAATTACTTCAGGTTTCTTGCTTTAAACATTGTAGCCTTTACGTTTATTAAAAGTTAATTTTCTATGTTTTTGTTAATTTTACTTTCAGTATTTTTAAATGTGTATCTTACTGTTCTACTCTTTTATCAATTTTGTTTGCAAATCAAACTCAGTAAATTGAACGAGTTATAACGATTCAAAGGGTGTATACATTATTTTGGGACACCCTATATATATATATATATATATATATATAAAGTCAGTCAGATTTTCAAAGTCACACCTAAATAGCAATCAATCGGTCAAAACAATGTTTTATTTTGACTAGTCAGTCATGTTTTACATTTATCAGTGTCATTTACCAGAAAAATTTAAATTCCAATTGCTTTCATTATTTACATATTCTATCCTACCCAGTAATAAAAACTTACAGAGATTCACCATCTATTACAAAGGACAAATTCAAAATAATGTCTTAATTTAATAATAAGGTACTTTCCATAAGGGATGACATCATTCAGTTAAACAGAGTCGGAAGACATCGGGAAAATCCTTTATAAAGTCACAAAGGGAAGACAGTATCTACTAAAACAGGTTAAGGACCTCATCAGATCCTTTATGATGTCATAAATGCTGAGAAAAATGTCAATTATTAAAACAGAGGACATAGACGACCTGTTACCCTTTGTGGATAGTGACACACACATATATATATATTAGACCAAGTGTCTAGACCTAGTATACTATGTGGATCTTGCTGGTTTGTATCTTGTCACAAAGAGAGATGGACGATGCCATAAAGCTACCATTCATCCTTAATGACATCATCCATTTTCAAGTATATATATATATATATATATATATATATATATACTATAATCTAGTGCAGCATTTCTCAATCGGATTTCCCAGGAACCTTAAGAGGTTCCGCAAAAGGTCCCTATGGTTTCACACGAACAAGTGAGATAAGCTAATGCACTTTTGACTTTAATTCAATTTCATATACGTAATATTACTAAACACGCATAATATATTCTTAATTATTGTAATATTGTAATACTAGTGTACAGCCTCCATCAAAAATTATGCTTTGCCAATGTTTGCACTAATATTCATATAAAATAATAGAATTATGTCAGTAATTTAATTTTTCATATATAAATTATCATTTCTGATGACTTGAAGAAAAAAAACATCCACCGTTGACTTTTTTTTTTACAGAGTGGTATTTGCTTTTTTCATCCTTTTTTGCGTTTTTAACTATACTACGCTTTTGCCAAGATCCCTAAGGGTTTCACAACCACAAGTAAGGTAAGTCAATGCGTGTTTGGCTTTTTATTTCATTTCATATACGTAATATTACTAAACGCACACGCAACATATTCTTGGTTATTGTAAGCATCATATCTAACCTATTATGTTATAAAAAAATAAAACACTCATTGGGGATATATTTAGTGATGTCTGTACAGCACCAGGGTGAAACCACCTTCATTAGTCAGTACCCCCACAGCAGATGGGGCCTGTTAGGTAGCATCTTCTCATTCAAACAAATTTGATGAAACAAAATCGACAACTTTGTCCTATTGATCGTTTTATTCAAATTTAAATCTTTAATATAATTTTAATATATATTAATATATATTTTAATGAAAATTATTTGGATACTGAGTACTTTCCATTCAACTAATAATCATCTTCAGGGTATTCCCTTCAAGTAGATTCTATAAAAGTTCAAGTCTGCAAGTTTTGCTGGTGTTTATTAGTTGGTCAAAATTGTACTCTAAAATGAGACAGATACAGACATAGGTAGATAGATAGGGGGAGAGAAAGAAAGAAAGAGTCAACAGATGACGATTAGAACGAAAGTGACGCTGCCGTTACTGGCATAGCGTTGCCACGAACGATAGCCAGCGAGATGTGTTGGAACAACCAAGCTGACTCACGGGGCTCGTGCCTAGACGTTGAAATCCTCCGTCCAATGTCCTGAAAAAATTTAACAGTCTCGGGGCCAAGCACACCCGACGTTTCCACTGAAATTGGTTGGAAGACGAAACAGTCAGTGAGCGAGCTATATTTTCCGCGCTTCCTTGTTTCTTATATTTTCAAGAAAAAAAAAAACCCATCAGTATTGTTGTCTAAACTGAGGTAAAGATATCCCCAAATCATTAATGTCTAACTCACTTCTATGTTGTCGGTCATCTACTCGTAACATGTGCAAGACAGACACATACCTCTTTCCTCCAACCACTCATGCATCTGTGGCCTTCCCCATAGATTAACGATGACTGACCAATAACAAAGCCGCACAATTCCTATACCAATACCTGAATAGCTCAACTGCAAATGAAAAGATGGTGGCAATACATTTTCTCCAATCTCCCAATTATTGAAGGGGACTTAACTCTTGACAAATTTATTGAAGGGAACATAACTCTTGACACAAAGAGTAGACAGGTAGTTCAACCAAAAGGATTTTATTTCTCCACTTCAACATTTATAATCATTTCTTCGTTCTCAACATTATTTCATTTCTGCTAATAACAGTCTTATTTGAGGTTATACAATATTTAATAGAATTTATCTATCATTTATATATATATATATATATATATATATATATATATGATACTTAGCCTGACGATTCCTTACAGGGATGAAATGCGGACACCTCTATGTAGCTTAATTGCCATAAATATATTTTCATAACTTACTATATTATATGTGTGTGTGTGTGTGTGTGTGTTATAGAAATTGATATGTTAACAGTTAAAACATTTAAATAAGTTTAAATTGAGGTTACATTTTTCACGGAATCTAAAGACACCAATTAAATTTTCCTTTGATTCTATCTGGGGTAACTTGGGTCAATTATTTGTTAGGTCAATAAAATAACTGAAATATATTAGAACGTAAAGAAACAAAAACTCAGTTTTTTTTTTTTAAATATATTTTCTTTGTTTCATGAAACCAAAAAAAAAATTAAACAAAGAATATATATCTCAGTGAAGAATTTTAAAAAGGTTTAAACATTTGATTATTTTTAATATTTAAAATAATTAAAAAGAATTTGATCCGTTAAAATCATTTGCCATTTTACAGCTGTCTGTAATAAACACAGCATAAACAAGTAGTTTTTTAAGAAAACACTATCGCTTTAACAGTTTTTTTTTGTTTATTACTTGAGCTCATATTGCAAATGTTATTTTAAACTTTTATTTCAAGGCAAAAATTGTAAACATGACTATACTTGAAATTATTTTCCACCAGCAATATATCTCCACACGGGTAACACCGGGTGAATACCACTAATATAATATAATATTTTTTTTAAAAAATCAATGGAAATCCTTATATTTTAAACACTTCAGTGATAAGCCGAAGAATGAAGATACCAGTTCAAGTATAAATAATATATATTAGATTTGAGGTGATTCTACTATTGAGCTGCACATTCAATACAAAAATAAACAACAAACTTCTCTAATTGACAAGTCACTATCAAAAACAGACCAATAAAAACAGAAATACTGTTCATAGAAAAGTTAAAGTACAAGGTTTCAAAAAGTCTGAATAAAAATGAATAAAAAAATACAAGTTTATGTTTGAAAGGCTAATATTTTCACAATGGGATGTCCGTTAATAAATGCTGGTCACTAAGAGAAAGGCAATACACACAAACAAAGAGATATAGCAGATATATACACAATGATAATTATGGAAATAATAATCCAACGTAATGGAAAATGAAAAACTGAAAATTGTATGTTCATCAACATTTCGTCTTTATTTCATGACTTTCTCAAGATGACTGATTTGAAACCAAACCTTTAAACCATGTCTTTTCAAAGATTGACTTCTGTTTTTCTTTAAATCAGTCATCTTGAGAAAGTCTTGAAATAAAGACGAAACGTTGATAAATATATAAACAATTTTCGATTTTTCATTATTTTTAAATTTTCTATAGATACTATTTAAATTTCTTTAAATTCACACAAAAGTTGGGTTTATAGCTCAATAGTGTATATATTACTAGAGTTAAAAAATATAATCATAACAAATGTTCTAAATTTGTGTTACAAAACATCTTTATTCATACAATTGTTTCTGCCCATTTTTCAAAACAGATTTTATTTCATAATAAATTCAAGATTTGTTCAAAAGGCTTCTTCAGTAATTTTTTAATTTTTTATCTCTCATCAAATTACCTCCACCCAAAAAACAGAACCGTTAACATCAAAATTGTTCTCTTCATTCGACGTATTTATTCGTTTTTTTTTAACTCAACCAAACCAATAGAAAAAACTCCTAGTTGAAATGTAGGTAAAAACCAAGACTAATATTAAAAGACATTCGAAAGACGATGACATCATTGTTTTGTTTTTTGAGCTTCTTTTAATATTAGTTTTAGTTATTTATTTCTGGGTGCAACTAAGAATAAATAAGTAAAATAATGAGAGCAATTCTGATGTTAACGGTTCTGTTTTTTTTTTTCGGGGGGGGGGGGGGTATAATCTGATGGGAGATAAAAATTCACTGAAAAAGTCTTTTGAAAACATTTTGAATTTATTATCAAGAAAAAAAGTGGGTTAAAGCGTAGTATAGAGTAATGAACGTGATGCGATAAAAAAAAATTGTGTAAAGGCGATGAATATTGTTTCCTGTTGTTGTTTTGTTAAATATTAGTAAATTTGGAACGATTTCGATTTAAAATCTAATTAGTTTTACGCATGTAAGATTAAGAACACGCTGGAAATGTATAAATAATAGCTAGTAAAAAACAATGGAGTCTTCGAAGAAACGGAAGTAAGAAAAATAATCCAAAAACTGGATTGTAAATAAGTATTAAAGAAACAAAGTAAAGTCTTGTAGTTAAATTATTTATTTTTTTAAATAAATTTTTTTTAAAATCTTTTAATAAATACTTTAATTTTATGTTTTTTTTTTAAATAAATTGAAGAAAAATCTTTTAATACATATTTTAATGTTATGTTTTTTGTTTTTTTTAAATCTTGTAAAATTACTTGTGCTGGGATAACGAAAGTGTTGGTTATGGGTTAGGATTAGGATTACTAACACTAAGTGCTGGTTTAATTTAAGTTTACCGAAGTCTCATTTTCAAAATATTTATAAAAATCTTATGTTTGTATATTTTAAAAGAAATAAATTTAAAGAAATCTTGTGAAATAAATATTTTTATACATAATTTAAATTTATGTTGTTTTTCTAATCTTACATGCATTAAACTAATTAGATTTGAAATCGAAATTGTTAACCAAAATGTGTTTTTAAAATGGGCAGAAACAATTGTGTAAATAAAAATATTTTTAGAAATAAATTCAGAACATTTATTAAATTATTATATGTTTTTAGGGGTACAAAATTTTTAATTGCCTTCCCATACAGATATGTCACGAGAGCTAAATGAAAATATAACAAATGTATCTCTAACCGGTTAGAGATAGATTCACAATTGCAAAGCCCCTGGACAGACACTGATGAATTCAGTGTTAGCAAGGAAACCATTGGTATGACTGCTGTATCCAGTTTGTAACTGTATATATAGACATCACTAATTTTTTTTAATTCATGCATAGGTCGATTAGATAAGTAATATTGAGATTATAAAAATAATAAATATTGTAATAATAATAATGAATTTCTTTAAAAAAAAAAAAAAAAAACATGAAAATTCGCTAATCACATTGAGATTGCAAAAAGGTTATAAAATTAAAATTGAATTTAGTTTTTTTTTTTAAATCCATTGTTTATCTTTTTGGTTCTTAAAAAACATAAGACAACAAAATTTCATGAAATTACATATGAAACTAGAACCTATGATTTACAATACATAAGGGGTTGTACATATTACATACAGGCATCGTGGCTTTCAATATATAGATATATATAAATCTTTTCTATAACAATGAAAAGAGACAAAAAGGTTCTTATATACACACACATTTATATATATATATATATATATACAGGGTGGGCCAAAATAAGGGTCTTATCTTTAAATTTGAATAACTTGAATTTGAATAACTTCCACAAAATAAAAGTTAAACTCACCAAACTTTATGTGTGTGTAAACTGACCCTTCCGAGATTTTTTGAAATAAACAAAACAAATTTTAGCCGAAAAACACTTCTTAAAACTTACAAAAACTAAAGTATTGTTTTTTACACTGTTTTGAGTTTTTTAAGCAAAAATAATGTTTTCTAAATGAGGGTACGTTCCTTAGGGCTAATACGGCTCATGCTTGCTTCGGAAGGGGTCCGTTACTTATTCTTAAAAAAAAAAAAAAAAAAAAAAAAAACTAATAAATAAAAAAGTTATGAATTTTTAAAAATAGGACCCTTATTTTTGCCCACCCTGTATATATATATATTACTAGCTGTACCTACACGGCAATAAACTACCATCACCCTCTCCCAAAGGAGGAGGTAATGCCTGGAAACGAAACTTCATCACAACAAAATTTTGTCGTAATGATTGCCGGGGCGAATGTATGTTACCCACATTGAGAATATAGATATTATATACAAGACTAGCTATACCTATCCGGCATGCACTTATGTCATTTTAATATTTATTTGTTTGCACATTTTTTTAAACTTATATAGAAAAAAAAAGAAGTTTTAGTTGCAAGGGAAACAACTCATTTTATATTCTTCCTTTTCTTCTTCTTAAAAAAAAAAAAAAAAAAAAGTTATTCACCTTGACGATTTTGATTTTTTTTTTTTCAGTCATAATTAAAAAATGTTTCCATTTCCTGGGTGTGACTACATAATTTTTTTAATAAACTGCAGCGAAGTATGTTATTATAATGTCAATAAAATATTTCATATAACCTGAAGTACACAAAAACAACTACAAGTACGTGTTTGGGTCATCTGACGATCGCTCAAGGCATGAAACCACTAGTTATGACTGATTAAAAAATACGTAATCTATTCAGTTGTATAATGTTACGTCTGAGAAGACAGCGGCCACTGCATGTAAACGTAAATCCAAAATTTTGAGCCGATTTTAAAAGCCAATACAGCTAACAGTAGATATATATATAAGACCCAACTTAAAAAAAAATTCATTGAAACTAAGACACAAAGGTATAACTGAACTGTTTCAGCATTTTAAAAAAAATACAAAAAACGTAGTCACAATATCACATCATTTTTTTATATAAATTTTATACAATAAAAAGGGATATAATATTGAAAAAAAAAAAGCAAATATTGAAATATACAACAAAAGGTAAGTTAGAAAACTAATATAAAAAATAATATTTATATATATTATAAAGGTAGGTTTTTAAAAAAAAAATCCCCTCTCCCAAAACCCAATCTTGAAATGTACAAAAAAAAAAAAAAATGCAAACAAAATAAAACAAAAAAGATGCGACAGGTGTGATACAACAATGGCAGTGCGTGTTTGTATTTGGAAGGAAGAGAAAAATGTTTGGGATCTGTATTTTCTAAGACATCTACTTTTTACAATTTTAATAGAAGTATATCAGAGATTCTTCTAGCTATAGTAAACTATATCTCTGCATATCCCAGGGACACACTTCAATTTTCTTGCGTTCAACTTTGTCAATTTCTAATTTTTAACAATCGCTCGGGAAATACCGATGTACTTCTCTTGCTCTTGTATATCTTCTTTGATCGTAACCGCAATTTGTCAATTTCGAGAAAGGGAGAGAGAAAGGGGGAGATGGGAGAAATAGAAAAATGAAAGTGCAAAAACCTTTTTAGTAAACTGACAGCCACGATTTTGGGTTTGGATGAACTATCTATTAAAACAAACATTTGAAGTTAAAAAAAAAAAAAAATTGGGGGGGGGGGGGGGTCATAATTCTCAAAATAATAGTTGAATAATTGAACAGTGACTGTTTTTGTTTTAAAATCATTAATTCAATTTTAAAAAAAACTTATGTTAATAATAAAATAAATAAAAGTCTAAATCTGGATGTTCAGCATCTTCACATGAAAATTTATTAAGATATTTCTGTAAAATAATTTTCTAGCCCTCCAAATACATCAAAAACGAAAAAAGAAAAAGAAACAAACATTCACTATTAAACGTAAATCATCGTACTTGTCCTTCCTTTAGTAAGTTAGCACGGCCGTAACCCTGCCAATATCGTAAATCTGTAATGAGATAACCGAGAGATAGTCAAAAAAGCAGGATAGTAAATAAGAATCATAACCTAGATGATAACGAGGTGTACGTCAGGTGTGGCTATACAACGAGTTTGGAATACGACTGTGATTGTTTTGATAAATACAAGGTTGAAACGAAAATGAAAATTATAAACATTTTGTATGTAGTTTGAGAAATGTGGATTGAATGTGTTAAGAAAATAATTTTCAGAATTACATCACCGATCGAGAGAAAATCGGCAAAAACAACAGAGCGAGATTGGCGATCTAATCGAGCGGACATTCCGCCTTTGGCTCTCTCCAGCAGAGGCTAGGGAGTTGACTGTATCTGAAAAGCTGAGTGTAAAACCGATAGAAAATAAATTATACACTATAAAAACCTTTCCTTATTTAGATTCTTCATCTTTGCTACAACAGCTTTTGTATTTTGGGACCAGTAAAGAGCAAGGGGCATAACACGACAAATCTCCGTCAACTTCATTCGTTAGAAATGGTGTCTTATTTTGAAGTGGCAGTGGTCCGCCCGCACCCCAACTCCGTAGAGTAAGAGTTTGCACTCGATGTGCCATGCTAGAGTTCTTTTGGAAGCTACTGCATCACTTTCCCGTGCAAATATTTCATAGGCACTGAAGTGATGTGGTGGTATTTTCGAGATATAGGGTGAATATAAAGTATAAATTGAATAAAAACGCTTCTGTATAGATGAACAACTAATATTTATTGTACATTTACAACTGAAGAAAAATTACTTCATCGTTAAGAAGTATTAACTGAAAGTCGCTGTGCGATCCCATATGTCTGCGGGTCTGGAATGCAAGGGACATAACTCTCCTCAAAATCTCAATGAAGCAATGAGACAACTTTTGGGTAAAGAGTTACTTTCTCTTTTAATTATTATTTTTAGATTAAATCTGTTTCATCCAACAGGCACGATATAAATAAACGAAACACACCTGAAGAAGGTTGGAGGTTACATCGGCCGAAACGTTGTGATAATAACATCTTAGATGAGAACAGTAGCTCGAATAATCCAAATTATCAATCCTCATTTCAAACACTTGAAACAAACTACTATGTAACGGTTTTTATGCAAGTAATCCATGAACGAATAACTGTTTCATGTTGATCATTTTTGTGTTCTGTTGTTTTTATACATTTTTATTCAACAAATTTTCGTTAATAACTTAAACAAACTTGAAAAAAAATCAGTTGTCGTCTGCTTCTTCTTATGATATATTAAGCTGTATTAATACTACCACTACTACTGCATCGAGTTTACTTCCCTTTGATTCAGTGCATACATATGTCATCATTATGGCCATGCTAACAAACAGAGATAATGTACAACAAAGTTTGTTTAAGTGAATTAATCTAAGTTAGTTTTTAATTTTTTTTCATACAAAAAGAGTTTTTTTTTTAATAATTTAAGCTTTGTTTAAAAGATTGAAACTTAAAAAAAATTAAAAATACAATTGAACTACACAAAATATGACAATTATATATATATATACATATATATATATATATATATATACATATATATTTAATTAAACAAGTTCAAATGTATTTATAAAACGAACTTAAAACCAATATTTTTTTCGAACATGCTCAGTACTAAGTAGAGCTTTATAAATATTTATTATATAAACATTTATGCAACTGCATTAGTGTTTCAGTGATTATGCTTCATTGGAGCTAAAAAATAATTATGAAAAAATAATTTCGGACAATGGGTAGATAAGAAAAAAAAACGGAAATCAGAAACAAAGCGAACACAAAAATAAAACAGTTGTTTGTTTTCGTCTCTGATTTCCTTTTTTCTTATCTACCCATTGTCCAAATTTATTTTTTTATGCAGTTATGTAAGCCAAGCTAAATATATATATATATATATATATATATATATATATATGGTTAAAAACAACTATATGAAAAAAAGCAGAAGCTGCTAAAAAGAATATTGCTACCATGTTTGTCCGAAGAAAATATTAATTGGAGATTCTGTGTTGATTAGATCGGTTGATTATTCGTTAGAAAATGCTAACAACTTTCGCAAGTTAGGCTGTAACGTAAAGAAAAATTTCCCAAAAGTTTTAAACAGTCTTTATTTCTCTGGCTTTCAATTCATCTTTCAGAGGAATTGTAAAAGCTATCTATTTGGCATAATGGTTAGGGTGTTCGCTAATGGGCGAAGAGACCCGGGTTCAATCCTCAGTTGAGGAGAATTTATAATGTGAATATAATGTGAGAATCAAGGGCAAGTGGAGTGCCAACCTCCACTAGATCCCGGTGTAGTAGCCAATGAAAAGGGAGCCTTCAGATAACCTTCGACTATGGTTGATCCATTTCATTTTTATTATTGTATGCATATCAATGTTAAAATGATCTCTTCGCATTTCTTCTCGTATTTGATCAGACAATTTACGTTTTTTTCCATAATTTCTCCAGAAGAGAACTTAAAAGTTAGTAAAAAAAAATTTGAGAAATAAAGTTTAAAAAAACAACTTTTTTTTTTGAAAACTTTACATGACAGCCTGACTTTCGAAAGTTTGCCAAAATTTAAAAACCAAATGATCAACAAATCAAATAAACACAGAATGTCGATCTTATTAACAAAATCGGCAGCATTTCTTTGTTTAGGCAGAAAATACAGGGTCAGTAAAACAAAAACAACAAAAAACGGACAAAGTCTTATTTTCCAAGAACAGCAGAAAGTTCCAAGACAATCTAAATGAGATGCGTTTTCCGAGATGGAAATAAATGAAACAAACACGTTTTCAAAAGAACTTACAGATTTTCAAAAAGGTCAGTTCTGCGTATAAAGAATGTGGTTTGACTTACAGAGAAAACAGTAGATTTGGTTGACGTCAACAATGTTGAAATTCTTAAAGTATGACACAACCGGATCTTGTGAGTGGGAACAGGAAAAGTGATCCAAAGCAGATGGATCACTTTGAATTTAAAATATAACCCTTCGCAAAGTTACGGGCTAGGGTTAGGGTTAAGTACTAGATTAGCCTGCCTGATGTCCAGGATTTGAATCCTATTGAAAACGAACATTCATTCATTTCTCAGGAAATGAAGACAAAATGTGAAAAATTAGGAGTTAATTTGATTGCATTATTTTGGTCTATCGGCTTCTTTGTAACCATCTCAACATTTTATCCAAACTTTTTCATTAATTTCATGTTCGTATGTACGTTATCGCCTTTCACACACATCTGATGTCGCTAAGGTAAAAATTCTGATTTTACCTATTTAAAAATGGTTCCTAAATACTAATTTCACACACGTGTCTATGGCGCAACGGATAAAGTGCCAAGTAATAATCAGTTCTAAGTGACAGTTTTCTGGAGGTCGAAGGTTCAATCCTTGTTACAGACGATACTAAGAATATAATTAAGAATTACTCAACACTTCTACTCCATCATGGCTGACGGAATGAGAACAATCGACCTATGTGGATTAAATAAAGAGTTCCGTTCGAAATGCCGTACAGATTGTTGAGTTCGACAAGACACACCTGAAGACGATCAGAGGTTAAGTTGACCGAAACATTGTGAAAATAACATCTAAGATGAAAACAGTAATTCGAATTGAAATACGCAAAATTCAAAAACAAAACTAATTTCACATTTAGATTTCAAAAATAAAAAGGGCTTGTCCGTTTTTTTTTTGTTTTACTGAATCTGATTTTATTCATTATATATATATATATATATATTATATATATATATATATAAAGAGACAACATATACAAATAATAATACAAAACACAAACACTCTTAATATTTGTCAACATATGGAATGTACTTCCGAAAATTTGAGATGAAAAATATCACAATTCGATTCATGAAAAAAAAATTATCTTTTTTGTCTCGCAATTAGAAACGTTTTCTTTTAAATTACATTTCATTCATGTAAAATAGAACTAAGGCAGGGGAATTTGAACATGAAAAATAAATTCACAATTTGAAATATCAAAACAAATCATTACATGTTCTATTACAATTATGATTAATTTGAATTCTTTGCGTTCACACAGAAAGTGGGTTGAAAGCTCAAGTGATAGAGCTCTAAACATAATAGTGAGTTCCAACGTTCTTGTTTAAAACATCGTATTCCAATTAATGTGAAAGTTTGAAAACATACAATGGAAAACAGCTTTGAATTTTTTTTGTAAATTGTTTTTTTTTTAGAAAAAATTTATTTAGGTGGAATTTATGCAAATATTCAAATTGGTGTTTTTTTTCATTTTTGTTGGAGAAAAAAAAACACTGATCAAATCTTTAGCGCATACCATAAAGTTATCAGAATCAAGAAAAATGCATGTTTTGAAATGGTAGAAACAATCGTATGAATTGGAATAAAATGTTTTAAATAAAAAAAAACTCTGAACTCTATTATATATATATATATATATATATATATATATATATATATATATATATATATATAAATAAAAAGAGGGTAGTGCAGTATTAGTGCAGTTCCAACGAGAGAAAAGTATATATGTAAAGGAGTAAGGCTACCAAGATTTGTAAAAAGTTTTTTTAAACATTTATTTATTATTTTGTTATTTTATCATTTTATATATTTTATCATTTTATATAACGCATTTCAAGCGGTGGTCCGCTCTCATTTTTTCCTCAAATGAAACAACTCTTTCAAATCGAAAGACATTTCTTCAAATAGATTTACATATCTGAGCGCGTTATATAAAATAACCAAATAATAAATAAATATTGAAAAAAACTTTTTTACAAATGTTGGTAGCCTTACTCCTTTACATATATATACAATTATTCAAAACTTATAAAAATTTATAATATATTTTTAAGGATATCCTAAAGGATGAAATCCAAGGATAAGCTAGAAATTCCTAATACGATAGTGGATGCTCAATATCGTAAAATAGAGCATTAATAAAGTTGGGGAATATATAAAGAATATATATCAAAAAGAGGCGCAAACAAAGCTATAATTCAAAAATGAACACATTAATTTGTTTAGTTTCTCTTGTATGTTCAACTGAGGTCAATTCACCCTTAAATCCGGACTTTTCAAAAACAATATTTTCTCTCTCGCTAGAGAGTAACAGCATCTTGTAATATAACAAAATCTTTACCATTTGATGAGAAAAATATCGTTTTTGAAAAGTCTGGATTTAAGGGATGATAACTAAGTTGAACATACAAGATAAAATAAACAAATTAGTATGTTCATTTTTTAATAATATTTTTTGTTTGCTTCTCTTTTTGATATATATTCTTTATATATTCCCCCTCTTTATTAATGCTCTATTTACAAAATCCACTATCGAATTAGGAGTTATATCATGTAAATAAAGCAGAGTTGTGTTTAAATTGAACGTCTGTGTTGTGGCAGCCAAAAATGAAAAATAAAAAAAAATATACCTATGCAGTGGTGGCTCTAGCATAAGGGCTGCAGAAAACCCCAAAACAAAAAATGTTTCTCACAACCATTGTTTTCAATTGTGTTCAACCTGGCTTCTATCAAAGTGATACATTAAACAAGAAAATGATTTTAAATTAAATTTTTAAATGTGACAAAAATAAAATTTCCAGTAAATTATTAAGAAAAGTTTATTCATGCAAATTTTGAAACCGCAAACTCCACACATTGTAATCTAGAGCCCCCACTGTATCTATGTATTGTATATCATGAAACATATTCAATTGGGATATCTTATTTTGTTAAATATTTTGTCCATTTTTAAAAAAAACTTTTCTAAGAGAAAAATAAAAACAAAATGGCTGACAATTCATCTTCCATTCATTAGAAGGAAATTTGTAAAACAGATTTTTTTTTTATTTGAAAATAAAAAAATACATAAGAAAGATAACATCTAAACATTTAAGATTAATTAAAAAAATATTTATATAATATATGTATGCATAATTTAATTATTTACATATTTAGTATTTTAATAATTACAACATTTATGATTGCTTATTAATAAAAGAAAGAAAAAAATGACTAACATTTCTTTTGCATGAAAGAAATTCATAAAATAAAGACAGAGATTGTATTTTTTGTGTGAAAAAGATAACATCAACCTATTTAAGATTATTTAAAAAATAGAATATGTATATACTTTAATCACAATACGTAATCATATATTTATATTCAAATAATTGCAATATTTATTTTCGTATTAAACAATTTTTTTTCTCAATCCAATTTTCTTTCATCTGGTAAGTTGTCTGCTCAGAAAAAAAGAAAGCTAAAATTAAGACAAATTATTTTTCTACAATAATTAAATATATTTTGTCTTCATACAAAACCAAGTTATGGATTTTTGTTGTTGTTCATAGTTTCCTAACTCATTATATCTTTGATTTAATCTTTGTACATTATGATATTTGCTGTTCACTTTCTTCTAAGCTCTATTATTTTCTTGAAGTATTTTGATACCACCAATTTACAAGACATATATATGTTGTTTTATTCTCAAAGTGATTGTGAATAGACCCACTGGATGTTAGCTGAATTGTAATTGATTAAGCTTATATGCTGATGAAGAAAATCAGAAATCTTTTTCAAAATTTACTCTTATGTAACAGTGAAAACAATATAATATTTTTAAAACGCATACATATGGGTAAACATTGTTAAGTGTTGATTTTCGGAGCTTAATTATAATTTTCTTGAAGTATCCAGAAGACTGTCACTTAGAATTGATTATTACTTAGCACTTTTGGAGGTTGAAGGTTCAATCCTCACTACAGGCGATACTAAGTATACAATTACAGATTACTTAAGACCTCTACCTGATCATGGCTGACAGAAGAAGAGCAAGCTACTCCCATGGATTAAATAAAGAGTTCTGTTTGAAATTCCGTACATGTTCTCTTGAGTTCGACAAAGATTCCAGAGTTTGACAAGATACGCCTAAAGAAGGTCAGAGGTTACATCAACCGAAATGTTGAGAGAATAACATTGAAGATGAGAACAGTAGTCTGAATAATCCAAATTATCAATCCTTATCTGAAAAATTGCAAAACTTTAACATAGTTGCTACCAAGATTTTAGTGATGCAAGACACCATGTAAGGTCCTGATAAATGATGACAATAACACCCCTTTGCTCTCCCGGTGGGATAGTCCAGCCAAAAGACAGTTCTAGTTAAAGAGGTAGAGCTCCATTAATCAGGTGAATATAAGTTTGGTTTAAGTTAAAAGACGAGTGGTGCGAGTTGGTTAGCTTTGTCGCGTTCTTCATATATGTCGGAGACAAAAGTATCCAGATAGCATCGTCAACATAGCTCTATTACTACATATTTTGCTATGATATCTCAAATCAGTTTTTATTGTATCACAAATATTATTAAATAGTTTGTTTTTTCCGTGAAAAAAAATCAAATTGAAAAAGAACAAGGGCCATAACTCATATTTTTAAGTAAAGAGTTGTCTCCCTTACAACTAACGTTTTATTTCTTTTACATGTCCAAAGAAAAAGAAATTCATTTTTATAATTGTGTAAATAAAAATTAAAAACTAAAATGACTTCACTACATCCCAAGCTGTGCCGATTAGGTACAACTGGTTATTATGAAAAAACAAAACAAAGAGACAACTCGGACACAGATGAAAGAAGTAATATAATGTAATTTACACCGTTCCAATTAGTAATAATTGTTGAGAAAAAAGAAGAAAAAGTCCTCTAAAAATAAAGATAGTAATTATTTTTATAATCATATTTCAAATATTAACAAGTGATTATCAAGGTGGGAGTCATGGCTCCCAAGACTTCATTGTCAAAATTTAGATATAAAAAATAGACAAAGATGAACACATGAACCAAAGTATCTTCCACCATTTTGTACACACTAAAATTACCTGTGTGAATATTTAATAATTATTACACATAAAATCACACGTTTGTAAATTTTTGTACTTGGGTTTATATTATCAGAAAAAAAAAAAAAGAGAAAACTTTATAGAAGCACAATGCTTAGGTGAAAATAATAGAAATTGTCTATGCAGGGATGTGAGTAGCTAATGGCAAAAAAAACTGAAATCAAGATTACCCCCCCCCCCCCTCCATGTGTGTGTAGCGGGGTCAGTATACAAAACAAAAAAACTTTTTTCAGAAACAACCCCAATCAGTTTCAACTAAAAAAAGTCAAAATTAAAAGGAAGACACAGAGTACGCATTGAAGAAGACAGGAAGTGATCCTTTGATGAAACAAAAGTCAGATGACTCCCTTACACTCATATGAATCATTTGAAGTCTAAGCCTTCACAGCAAAATTAATATTTTCAGTTTTCAGAGAGAACTGTCCTAAGAAGGAAAAGAAAGGCAAGATGGAAAGAAGAAAAGAAAGAGAGAAAAAACAGAAAAAGAGAAAGGAAGAAAAAGAAAAAGAGAACAAGAAATAAAATCGAGTCAAATAGCGACGAAAAAATAAGGAGGATAGGCTCTAGCAATTTGGGAGAAACCAGCTTTTTCTTATTAAAAAAACTAAACAGATTTTAATGAAAAAGTGGAGGAGTCACATCTAGTGATTCGAATAGAAATTCACTTTTTCTGGATTTAAAAAAAAAGCTGCAAACTCACATCTCTGCTATGTAAAAAAAGGGGGTGGGGGGTAATCCAACTTTCTATTTAAAAATCTATAACAATGTTCCTCAACCTTTAGAGATGCATCGTCTCATCTAATGAGAAACGCAGTCCGTTGGTCTGTCACCCTTCAGTTTAAAATAGCTTTTTCATCACTAAACACGCAGATTAAAAGACGCTTTTTAAGAATGGGTCCATTCTTGTTATACTTAGCACCATTTTTTTTTGGTTGTAAGGAGGATACAGAGATCACATTCTGGGATTAAAAAAAAAAAATTAACACAATTTTTCAGTTTAAACAAAAACATTTTTTTTAAAATTGTCAATGGCACCAAAGCCTAAATAGATACCAATTAAATCCAATTTTTATTAAAATATGAACGATTACAGTTAGGAGAGATAAAATCATATCCATTATAAAATTTGAATCTTCCATATTTTATAAATGAAACTTTCATTACTTTAGCATTCACCTAAAAGCTAAAAAAAGAAGACGCCACTCCGATTGAAGGTGACTCTTATGGACTAACTGTAAAGATGGTTAAATAATAATTGGCAGAGGTAAGTATAAGATTTTTGCATGTCAATTAGACATATTTTTTTTTGCCTGATTATACCCTACTTGTGATAGCGCAGGTTACATAAATACTTTTTTTTAATGAACAACAACTACAAAGCACTTAGAGAAGGTGTACTTCCGCCAACGCCATTATTACAAAAAAAACAGGTAATTGATACACGATGCAGGGAAGGTAATTACGTAACTATGGGGCCTACTGAAACATTTGCCCGAATCACATGACTGTTTGTAAAAATTGTTTTTTTAATTTTGCATATTTTTTTTAAAGATGCTGCAATAATTTTACCCCCTCCCTTACAATAATTTTTTTTTTTTAATAAAATAAAAAAAGAAAGAGTACCCCCTCAGAGTGGGTACTGTTCTGGTTGAAGAGCACCGATCTATAATCTAGTTGAGAATATACACCAACAGAAGTATACAGTTTTTAGAACTACTATTTTTAATTTCTTGCAACACACCATTTTTGATATGATGATTACAAAGGCATGGATGAAGAGGAGACCAGGGTGGGATGAAGAGAAGAGACCGGGGAGAGGAAGAGGACAAGAAGAGACCAGAGGGAGGAAAGGGGCAAAAAGAGACCAGAGGGAGGAAAGGGGCAAAAAGAGACCAGAGGGAGGAAAGGGGCAAAAAGAGACCAGAGGGAGGAAAGGGGCAAAAAGAGACCAGAGGGAGGAAAGGGGCAAAAAGAGACCAGAGGGAGGAAAGGGGCAAATTTTTTCTTTATGAATTCATTTGTTTATTTAAAGAAGTCTTTTAGGATTTTGTTTTTCTAATTTTTTTTTTTTTTTTTTTTTTTACAAATCCAGAAAGAATATGTTTGCAATTTATCATATCTCGGTTCAATTGTAGAATATAGACACTGTTTAAAAACCTCAATGGTTTCATACATTTCGGATAACATTGAATTGTTTTAAATATTTTTGTCCTGAAATAAAATTTGAATTTATAAAGTCTTCAGAATATATCTCTAATTCAAAGTTTAAATTTGCTGGTGAACATCATTCGTATCTTTTTTGAGTTTTTAATGATTTCTGTAAATTATCACCAAATAAATCCTTTTAAAAAGTAATTTTTTTTATTCAAACTAAAAGTGTATTTCAATAATTCCCTATTTAATTGACTCTACACGAAGGCAAAGTTTTGTTTTCTTTTTCTTTAACTAGTTATGTCTTAACCCGTCTCATCGTTTACATTTGTAGAAAGAAATTTGCGTACAAGACTCATGGCCATGTTTATAGCTCCTATGTTCGCAAGTGAGACCTGGCCTTTGGTCAAAGCAGACCTGCAACGATTGAAACACAGCGACAGGGCAACGATTAAATAGATTTGCAATGTAAAGTCAGAAGATGTGGTAGCTGTATTGGTCGCAAGATCTGCTGGGACGGCTTGTTTGGCCCTATGGCATGGCCATCCCTACTACAGGCCAGGCAATCGTGCAACTGGGGTCTTTTACTGGGGGCCATGTGAATTTTCTTAAATATTCGATATAGAAGTTGCAAACAAAGGTAACATTTCTCTGAGATTAGTTTGATGTTTTTATGTGTTTTACATACCAAATAATAAGAACCACAATGAGCTAATTGATAAATTTGACAATTATTGACAAATTCCTATAAATGAAGAGACAGGTAATTTTGAATAAACAAAGGCAAATACATATTTCAATGAAGAATTTTTATTTCAATGTTGGATTTTTTTTAGAGATTTTGTACTTAATTCAAAAGATCATTACTTGTATATTGTGGTTAAAAAGAAAAAAAGGATCCGCACCAGTTGATGATATAGTTTGCAACTTCTATATCGAATATTTAAGAAAATTCACATGGCCCCCAGTAAAAGACCCCAGTTGCACGATTGCCTGGCCTGTAGTAGGGATGGCCATGCCATAGGGCCATTGATGAAATTAACACAGAAAAATGGTTTTGTTGTTCGACACGTGAAAAGCTTGAATGGTGTCATCAAGATAGCTCAAAGTTTGGAAGTCCCCATTAGGTGGGAGAGAGGCCGACCTAAGTTGCCTTGGAATGAACTGCTGTTGAGAGATTGCATAGTGTGGAATCTCTCTGCAGTTGATCCTTCGTCATGATAAGAGTTTCTTGGAGGTGTCGAGAGAGATCTGTCAGCTATCTGGACGCAGGCTCACCAGTGTGAACGAGGTCTCTCAACCGACGCGTTAATAAAAAAAGAACCAATTGAAGGAAAGAAGAGAAAATCAAGAAGCGTATTACATAATTAGTCACTTACATTGTAATACTAAGTAATAATAATATTCGTCGAGAAGTCAATAAACCATGACTTCGAACTGTAACAAGATTGGTACCTTGTCCGACATTCACCCTAATTGGGTCGAGCCGGCTTCTTCTAAAGGAGGAAGTTTCTAAGGAATATTAAATTCAAAAGCAGTCCCAGTCGGATGTATGTAGATGGTAGTTACTTTTGTTTATTTTTAAAATCTCACAATATTGTATTCGAATTCCATCAACACATTCTTTACTAAATTCCAAAACTTGACCTCGCAATTAGGTCAAGTTTTGGAATTTAGTAAAGAATGTGTTGATGGAATTCGAATACAATATTGTGAGATTTTAAAAATAAACAAAAGTAATCTGTGGGTTAGTTATTGTATGCACAAAAACAAACAATATAATAGATACTAGCTAGGGAATCAGAAAATGTAAGAGCAGATAGCAAGGACATCTTTTGCACTTGCTTTCACTAGCAGGGGGGGGATGCTTAGAACCGCCCACAGGACATGAAATAGAAAAATGTGAGAAAACACTAATGGCGAATAAAGTCAGCGATGAAAATTCCTTTTGTGTTTTTAGAATCTTCAATGGCAAAACCACTAGATGCATCCAGAAATGCTAGGAGAATTTTCTAATGGAAAGACAAGTTCCTTTAAGTGTTATGTACCATAGCCCCAGCAAAGAAAGAGGCCAACTACGTTACAGAATAATTAAAACTTAATTAAAGTTACATTTTCAAGATTTTATAAGCATAAGAAAATTTATTTCAGGACAATAAATACAATTTAAAACGAACAATCAATTTTATCTAAAATTTGGGTGAAAACCAACCGAAATAGAAGTTTAAATGGGACCGGTTCTACAATTGAAACCGGCTACGTACGTTACCATAGATAAGACTATGCATTTAATTCAACAAACATACAATTTAGCGTACAAGAATATGCACGTAATTAGCATACGTACTAACAACAAAAAAAACCTATCCAATTTAAAAGATGCCATTGTAATCGTGTGATTTTCTAACTTTTATACAATGTTTAGTTTTTTGCGGATACTTGGCACGTCGTGATCACAACCTTTCATCTCTTCATGATGCTATAAATAGTATGCGGACGTTTGGTTACCATACTTGCAAAAACTGAAAAAGAAGAAACAATAGCAAATTAAGCAATTTATATCGAAATGAATAAATGCTAACGTTTTTCCATCTATCCTAAGTAAATCAACACCAAAACAGTTTGTGCTTATCTAATTCTGTGATACAGCATGACATTTTGTAATACCGTATATATAGGAAACTGCAAATACAGGGTGGGCCAAAATAAGGGTCCTATCTTTGAATTTGAATAACTTCCACAAAATAAAAGTTAAACTCACCAAACTTTGTGTGTGTAGACTGACCCTTCCGAGATTTTTTGAAATAAACAAAACAAATTTTAGCCGAAAAACACTTCTTAAAACTTACAAAAACTAAAGTATTGTTTTTTACACTGTTTTGAGTTTTTTAAGCAAAAATAATGTTTTCTAAATGAGGGTACGTTCCTTAGGGCTAATACGGCTCATACTTGCTTCGGAAGGGGTCCTTTACTTATTCTAAAGAAAAAAAAAAAAATCAATAAATAAAAAAGTTATGAATTTTTAAAAATAGGACCCTTATTTTTGCCCACCCTGTACCTACAAACGCCTTTAGATCTTCTTAATTTGTATATTTATTTTATAAACAGCTTCTAATAAATTAATATTCTGTAATAGACAGCTGTAATTTTGCATTCTCATTTACTTATATATATATGCAATATTTTCATCGATAGTGAAATGGCTCATGTTACTGGGATGCTGAGAACAGATACTACACTTTGATCTTAGTCAAGAAACTATAAAAAAATGTTTTTATGGCTAGACATTTTTAAATGAATGAAAAAAAAAATGATTTAATCTATTATTGTATTATTTTTTAATGGGGGTGGGTAGTGTAGTATCAGTTCTGCTGCCATAAGTCTGTCCTCCCAGGAATTACCTCCTACTTTTTTTAGGATGTTGGGGTAACCATCCCAGGTATTACATCTTCCTTTGGGAATGGGGTAATCTAGTATCTGTTCTGTTGTCATGAAATCATACTCACAGGCATTACCTTCTTTTATGGGGCGATCCTCCCAGGTATTACCTCCCTTTTTTTGGAGGGGGGGGGTATATGTTCGTTCCTCATGATACCATCCTTCCATGATTATCTTCTGTTTGGGGGGGGGGGGGGGGGTTAGTGTAGTATCTGTTCTGTTTTCATGATATCCTACAAGGGATTAACTCCTCCTTTGGGGGGGGGGGGCATGTTTGTCATGATACCATCTTCTCAGTCATTACCTCCTCCTTTGGGAGTCAGTGTAGTCTATGTTCGTTCACTATATCATCCCCTCCCAGGCTAGCAAAAATATATGACTGGAGGGAGTGGTAATCTTCTCTCTTCTCAACACAATGCCACTGCCTTCTAGTATCTATTTGGGAAGAAAATAAAAAGTAAGGTTTTGATTTTTAGAAGTATCAGATTGAATAATACGGTTGGAGATGAACTTCTAGATACTAGGGCATAACGTGACCAGCCGATTGATCGGATCGGGCCTCTCCTATCTCCCATCTAGCCGAAGTAAGGGCCGAAATGGAGTGTTGCAAGTCACCCGAGCACAGACTGCTCAGCCACCAGGATTTTTAGTCTTCGGTATGACTCGACTGAGAATTGAACCATCATCTTCCAGAACCATTATGCCAAATGGACACACTATGTATCGTGTAAAAATGAGAAAGAAAGAAAGAAAGAGAGAGAGCAGAGAAAATTAAATATTCTCTCAGAGACCTTATAAGAAAATGAGATTTTTTAGAACATCATCAACACGTCTAATTCATGCAAGAAACTCGAGTTTCTTGCATGAATTAGATGTGTCGACATCTTTAAAACGACTACCAAATGTCAATGTCGGGTGGTATAAAGTTGTTTATACGTTGTAAAATACATTGAAGCCAGAAATTTTTTGGTGTAAACAGATTTGAAGGATACTGGATAGTATTGAGACATGCGATGAGAGTAGAAAGTGGACATTGGGTTTACTGTTGGCAGCTGCGTAACCCCTCCTATTTTGTCCTTTAGTCCTCACATTTCATGAGATATGTTTTTGACAAAGGAGGAAAAATTGCTGTTTTCTGGATCGGCTGTTTTGAGTGGGTGGTATGTGGAGACTTTTTAATCTTCTTATAGTTTTTTTTATCATCATTTAACTGCCAATCTATCCATCTCATTAACTTTTATTCTCAAGGGCAAGTCGTTATTCATTAGTAATTTTTTTTTGTTTTTAACTTATTTAAAAAAAAAATGTTTTATTTTTTAAATAAAAATCCCCCTCAATTATTTTAAATTAAAAAAAAAAAAAAAAAAAAAAAAAAGCCACAAAATTTTTATGAATTAAAAAATACTTAAACGAAAAAAAAGATATAAGGTGATAAAAGGCGACATACTTTTATTATCCTGGGTCGTCAGAGGAGTGAGAGTGATTTTGCTTAGTTCAATAATCCACTCTTCCATTTCTTGCTTGGTGTCTGCACTCAGGTAAAAGTTCCGGTCAGGGGTTTTCAGTGTGAAACCAAAGCCTGGTGCTGTACGTCCCTCAAGGTTTCCTTCTGATACAGAATAATCATTGTCTTTGAAACCAATAAAAATTTCTCCTTTTGCATAGGCATTCTGAAAATAAAAATGAATAAGTATAGCGAACAGACCTGCTACCTCAACTGTTCTACATCTACTAACCCAAGAACTCTCACCCATTCTTTCAACGCGGCCATAAGATCTAAGCTTGTCTTTAAGACTCACATTACACATACATCGTATCATTCCTATATCAGTTCTTGCCATGCAACACATATCCTCAAGCCTCACTGGCCAGATGAGATATCTAAAAGAATATTGACTGATTTTGTGCCCACGGCATAAAGAATGGATTGCATTTATTGGGTGCTTTCAGATGAGACATTTAAAAGAATCTGAACTAACTTGAAGTTATACTGATATTAGGGGTGGGACGTAATGGGTGAAAATTTCAGATTCATGCGAGTAGTATTTTTTTGTGTTCATTTATACATAAATAACACTAAACAATCAAACATTTTGAAAATTTTGCAAAAATTCAGAAGGTGCAGGCTAATAGTTTTTGGCTATTTTACATTCATGAAAACCCTTTCACAGCCTGAAAATGGTCCTAAATTAAAGTACTATATCAGATTTAACCATCTATATCCATTCATAGCTTTTAAGGATGTTTTAGGACCTGCATGAAACCACTTTTTCACCGAAAAATGATGGATTTTCAGTCCCGTGGAGCCCTAACGGCTATTTTTGGCCTGCACCTTCTGAATTTTGCAAAATTTTCAAAATGTTTGATTGTTTAGTGTTATTTATGTATAAATGAACACAAAAAAATACTACTCGCATGAATCTGAAATTTTTACCCATTACGTCCCACCCCTAATTTTTACCCATTACGTCCCACCCCTAATTTTTACCCATTACGTCCCACCCCTACTGATATGTTAAAGAAAATGTAGAGGAGAGTAAAGAAGCAATAAAAAAATATCTTGCTGCACAACTCCCCACTTATTATGCCCCCACCCCTAAATCTGGCCCCTAATTCACAGTAGCCCCTTACATGTCAGTGGCATGTGTCTTGTTAGGGGGTGAATTCAAATAGAAAAAAGTTTTTTGTTTTTTTTAAACCATAAAAATGAGATTGTGTATTGTTTTTTTGTCGTGTTTTTACCGAGAATCCCATGAAGTATAATTAAAAATGATTGGTAAAACAGAAACAGTCAACTTGATGATGGCTTCCGGTTTTGGAATCAGAAATTGACAAGCAGTGTTTATCAGAAAATAGTCTCATTTCCATCTGGTTAGGGTTTGTCAGAATTTTTTCAATTTCATGAGTTTAAGCACTATGAGACTATTTTTAAAAAATAAAGGATTTAAGAAATATTTTCATAAATATAAACTACTTCAAAAGTAGAAATGTGATACTTAGAAGGCAATGCAATGCAGAGGTGTAACGGATAGATACAAGTTGGAGCAAATAAGACATATAATGGTGGAACAAATTAAATATTTAATTTGCTCCACCATTATATGTCTTATTTGCTTCAACTTGTGTCTATCCGCCACACCTCTGCATTGTATTGCTTTCTAAGTATCACATTTCTATATACAAGTAAACAATGCTTCAAGCAAACTACATAAACCTCTTATTTAAAAAGTATTTTTAAACAAAAAAAACAAACATTTCAATTATAAAAAAATTCCAATTATAAAAATCAGTTTGATTTTCTTATGTGTAGATAATTAAAAGAAAAAGGATAAAAACAAATTTTTAATTGCCCCCCCCCCCCCCCCCCATCAAAATCTGACCTAAAATATAATGGGTAACAGTTTTTTTGATAAACACTGCTTGTCAATTTCCGAATTTCAAAACCGGAAGTTGTCATCAAGTAGACTGTTTCTCTTTTACCAAATGATTTGTGAATTTCATTTTGTTTCAATAATAAATGATTTTTTTCGATCACGAGGATGAGTCAACAATATCAGATGAGCTTCTTCATCAACATCCGTTTTACATGCTGATATGTGTTTGACAGCTTTTAGAAATTGACTTCCAAAACTATTTCTGGCCAGGTCT
Source organism: Sepiola atlantica (assembly GCA_963556195.1). Taxonomy (NCBI): domain Eukaryota; kingdom Metazoa; phylum Mollusca; class Cephalopoda; order Sepiida; family Sepiolidae; genus Sepiola; species Sepiola atlantica. Next base: position 21,516,934 of record OY744554.1, on the reverse strand, counting down.
TTAATTATCCCGCTTTCTCTCAAATCCATCTTTATCACTTCCTTCCATGTTTTCCATGGCCTTCCCTTAACAACTGATCCTGCTACCTCAACTGTTCTACATCTACTAATCCAGGAACTTTTATCCATTCTTTCAATTTGACAAAATCTAACAAAGTCTCTTATTTTATATATATCTCCCGATACTATCCAAATGTAATCTTCCTCTCAGGTCATCAGATCTAAGCCTGTCTTTAAGACTCACATTAGACATGCATCGTATCATTCTCATATCATTTCTCTCCATGCAACACATGCCCTCAACCCTCACTGGCCAGGTTTCACTTCCAGACATCACAGTCTGCACTAATCCAATTACGTACATAATATATCATTTTCAAAACTCTGAAATGTCTCTTCCTCGCAATCACTCACATATCTTTGTTACGATGCTATTACGAAAACGGTAAACATCATTGGTCAAACAAGCACTATGCACATCATTCAAACAAAGAATCTCTCTGTCAATTTGAGAGAGAGAGAGATAGAGAGAGAGACAGAGAGAGATAGAGAGAGAGAGAGATAGAGAGCGAGACAGAGATAGACAGAGAGAGACAGAGACAGAGATAGATAGAGAGAGATAGAGAGAATGAGAGAGAAAGAGAGAGATAGAGAGAGAGAGAGATAGAGATAGAGAGATAGAGATAGAGAGAGATAGAGATAGAGAGAGAGATAAAGAGAGAGACAGAGAGAGAGATAGAGAGAGAGAGAGACAGAGACATAGAGAGATAGAGAGAGAGACAGAGACAGAGAGAGATAGAGAGAGAGACAGAGACAGAGAGAGAGACAGAGACAGAGATAGAGAGAGAGAGAGACAGAGATAGAGAGAGAGAGAGACAGAGATAGAGAGAGAGAGAGACAGAGATAGAGAGAGAGACAGAGATAGAGAGAGATAGAGAGAGACAGAGATAGATAGAGAGAGATAGAGAGACAGAGAGAGAGACAGAGAGAGATAGAGAGAGAGACAGAGAGAGAGACAGAGATAGATAGAGATAGAGAGAGAGACAGAGAGAGATATAGAGAGAGATAGAGAGAGAGACAGAGAGAGATAGAGAGAGAGACAGAGATAGACAGAAAAAGAAGGAGAGAGAAAGAGAGATCTGATAGGATTTAAACTTGACATAAAAGATCCCACAGTCGTCCACTTCATCCATTAGCCCAATAATACACTCCCTTAATGAAAAGCAAATAAAACAAGTACTTACAAGTGGACCTTCAAAATACATAAGCTTTCTGCGATCAAGCGTAAACCACCGTTTCCTAAAAGGTTCATCCCGGGGACCTTTTTTACTTAGCCAACCTTCTTTAAGAAAGTTCTTAGTCAAGTCTTCACAAAGCTGAAACAGAGGGAGAAAAGAAGAGGGGCTCAATTTGGGGGTATTTTTATTAAAGGAAAAAAATAAATATTAAAAAATACTTTGTGCATTTATGTTTTGAGAGTTTGTGTGAATTTTTTAAATGCTCGGTAGAAGTTTTGCGTCTCTGGCAGAGGTCTAAATGGATGCAGCAAACTATATGCACGTCTCAGGTACACATGTTGTGCACTATGTCGTTATTTTAAAAAATAACAGAATTTCTAATAATATTTGACAATCTTCCTGTCCTCTTAACTTGTCAGAGAGAGGTGTGATGAGAGAAGTGGAGGAGAGAGAAGTGGAGGAGAGATGAAAATGATGAAGATGGGAGAAGAGGAGGATAGAAAAGAGGTAAAGAGAGAGACAGAAAGGTGATAGGGGGAGATAGAGACAGAAAAGAAGAGGGGAGAGAAAGACAGAAAAGTGAAGGGGGGAGAGAGAGAGAGAAAAGTGAAGGGAGAGAGAGAAAAGTAAAGGGGAGAGAGAGAGAGAGAGAGAGAAGTAAAGGGGAGAGAGAGAGACAGAAAAGTGAAGGGGGGAGAGAGAGAGAGACAGAAAAGTGAAGGGGGGAGAGAGAGAGAGACAGAAAAGTAAAGGGGAGAGAGAGAGACAGAAAAGTAAAGAGGATAGAGAGAGACAGAAAAGTAAAGGGGAGAGAGAGAGAGACAGAAAAGTAAAGGGGAGAGAGAGAGAGACAGAAAAGTAAAGGGGAGAGAGAGAGAGACAGAAAAGTAAAGGGAGGAGAGAGAGAGACAGAAAAGTGAAGGGAGGAGAGACACACAAAAGGGAAGGGGGGGGGGGGAGAGAGAGACAGAAAAGTGAAGGAGGGAGAGAGAGAGAGACAGAAAAGTGAAGAGGGGAGAGAGAGAGACAGAAAAGTGAAGGAGGGAGAGAGAGAGAGACAGAAAAGTGAAGGGGGGAGAGAGAGAGAGACAGAAAAGTGAAGGGGAGAGAGAGAGACAGAAAAGTGAAGGGGAGAGAGAGAGACAGAAAAGTGAAGGTGAGAGAGAGACAGAAAAGTGAAGGTGGGAGAGAGAAAGAGAGAGACAGAAAAATGAAGGGAGGAGAGAGAGACAGAAAAGTGAAGGGGGGAGAGAGAGAGAGAGTAAGATTTTTAATAATATACTAAACCCCCTAGGATTGTTGATGGTTTGTCTTGATAAACCGTAGTGGATGACGTAATGGGTGTACGAGAACAAAGAACAACCAACCAACCAAGATCGACAGAATTTTCATCGTATATAGGGATGATCATTTGTGTGGGGTCAGCAGCGGCCACTCTATTAGTCCAACACTGGATCTACAAATTCTTTATGGAGCATGGAAGCAAAAGGATCGATATTTATTGAAACGGACATAATGGAAGTGTAGGTGTGTGTGAGGGGGGGGGGAATATTTTTAAAACAACAAGAAATTACTCACATCGGTAACATGTTTGTCAGGAAATGCAATTTTACGCCACTCCAACTTCAAAGCTCGAATTGATAAATACCAGTCAACAATTTCCTTAAAAAGAATAAATTAATACATTTTATTTTTAAAAGATTCATTTTTAATCGAGTAATTCTAAAATAAGTAAAGCATGAGTTATCTCCCCTTGTGATCACTCCTTAGAACAAAAACTATAAACAACCATTAATCACATCTTTTGATGGATTTGGGGAAAAAACTTAGATATTTGTGAAAAGTGCAATTTTTGTTAATTTAAAAGAGGGGCATTTTTCTGAAGGGGTCAAACTGCATAACTATGCCACTTCTCACTGACCGCCGATCCTCAAAATGCAATGTGGCGTGGCCTTTCTCCTTCTCCATCTTCTTATTCTGGCCATGTCGATTCTAGTATAAGGTGATCTACAAGCGTGAAGCATTAGTTTATTCTTCATGAAAACTAACACAGATATATACTTTGTAAAAATGCGACTTGTTGAATACGGGTGTGTGTGTGTGTCGTTGGGATCCAGTCGTTAGAGTCTCTACTTTTGAGTTAAGATTGTAGGCAATCTCTCAAGTTAGGATATCAGCTAAGACTCACTCTGAGGTTTCTGGTCGATCTGCCCGTCAGGATCATTCACTGTCATCTACTCTGACCCATCTCCTGTCGAGACCATTCACTGCCGACGCCCTTCCCGTCATTCTCCTGAATCAGTCTACCCAAAACAGTCAGTGTCCCCCAAAAATATCTACTAGAAATCTAATACGCCCAGTCTTCTCAGTTACTCTCAGCTTTAACCGGAAATAAATACTTCCTTCCAAATATTCTATCTTGACCCTTCCCCCATTTGGTTTGGTTTACAGCATATCAACAATCTATGGGTTATTTAATGCCGACTAAAGTTGTCAAATATAATTATATAGGTAGGATAATTATTTACATTCTCAGAATTCATTTCTCTTAGAATACATTTCTCGTAGAATGAAATTTCAGAGTAAGAGATAGAACATTACTCTTAGAAGGGAATTCTACTGAGAGAAGCATTACTCTCAGAAAACACCACTCCAAGAAAAAACATTACCCCCAGAAAAACATTACTTCTTTGAAAACATTACTCTTTGGCATTGGTAATCTTCATTGTTCTCAACAGGATTGACACTGCCTTCTAGTATCTATTTGGGGAGCAAAATAAAAAGGAGAAACAAGGTTTTGATTTTTTGAAGAATCAGATTGAATGATATGGTTGAAGATGAACTTATAGATATTAAGGCATGATGTGACTAACTGATTTATCGGATCGGGCTTTTCTGATCGAAGTAAGGACCAAAGTGGAAGAATGGCTCAGCCACCAGGATCCCGTCCTATGGCATCACGGGTCGCCACACACGGGATTGCAGTCGGCGAATTCGTGGCTCTGCCGACAGGGTGACTATTAATGGCTAACTGTCCATGGCGTCGCTTTGTCTGTGTAGCACAATAAGTCTATTACTTTTGTATTGTCATTTACTTCCTAGCTAATATTTTCTGGTGCTCCAAGGCCAGCAGAGTTTCCCTGGAGTCACCAGAATTTGTTTCTTGTAATTAACTATTAATCCAAACTTTTGGTGGATGCGAAAATACAGTAGAGACGTGAATTTTAAAATGACACAAGTTAATTTAATTGTTGTAAATAATGTTTATTTATGATATAAAAAATATCGAAGATAAAATTGGTTCGAAAAAATTATTTTAAATAAAATACATGTTTTTGTTGCATAAATTAATTTACACGCATCAAAAGAAAATAGTCAGATGTCAGAAATTTTTGCAAGAATCATACTCGGGGTTTTACAGCGACTGGGAAAGCAGATTTTTTTTTTCAACCATCATTAATTTTTATAAGAATCTCGAGTCAGAGTCAAGTTTTTAAAACAAGCACCGGAGTCAGATTTCTTTTGTCAACCATCATTAATTTTTATAAGAATCTCGAGTCAGAGTCAAGTTTTTAAAACAAGCACCGGAGTCAGATTTCTTTTGTCAACCATCATTAATTTTTATAAGAATCTCGAGTCAGAGTCAAGTTTTTAAAACAAGCACCGGAGTCAGATTTTTTTTGTCAACTTTTCACCACTGTTGGTCATGGATTGATACATTTTTTTAAAATCTACATGCACATGGCATAAAAATTTGAAACTACTGAAGTGTGTATGATAGTATATTTCAAAGTGAGATGAAAGCAATGATTACTTACCTTTGAATCATTATGATAGACGTACAAACAGCGAGTAGATCCGTCATCACTATAAGTAATTTGAAGACCATTCTGTTGCTCAGTTTTTGTCGGCACAAACACAGCATTCAGACTGTCAAGACTGATTTCAGCCTTCGGTTTGGAAGCCTACACAATACAGAAAAACATGTAAGATAAGGACTAAATGTATTTTCAGCACTCCAATCATGCTAGCAGTTAAAATGAACTGGTTTAGCATGGCACATCTGAAATCACTTCTTTCCGAATACAAACACAACACGTATTTCAAATTGATTTAGTCCTAGAATAACATTTTTGTTTATTAAAATTAAATTTGAAAATGTGCGTTTTGTTCGCGTTGAGTGAGATATGATGTCATGCTAAATCCATTATTTTCAGCTGCTATCATGATTATAGAGCTGAAAATATGCTTGGTCCAATTTGGAAGCTTACGCAAAGGAAATAAACTTCAAAGGTAAGTGATGAAATTGCCGTCCTAAACAGAATGCAATAAAAAAATTGGGTATAGGCGATAAAAATGGTTGTATGTTTTTTTTTTCTTAAAAGATGATTTACATGATGAACCATTTCGAGTTAAAATCTATTTAGTATTATGCATGAAATCTGAAGAAAACCACATTTTAAATGAGTAAATATGCTGGCATAATAGAAGTTTTTACAAGATGTCGTCATACTTGAACCGAAAGTAGGTTATTATGTAAAAGGCAAACTGAATTTACGTTACCTGAAACGAAATAAGCACTTTCATTATCCCAGAAAACAATTTTAATAATTCCCAGAATAACATTTAATAATGGCTACTGCTCCTAGAATGAGTCGATGAAAGTGTTTACAAATTATCTATATTAAAAAAGGTTGCGAAACAAATATTTTTTATAAATACATTAATTTTTTAAATAAATTGTTTTTATAATTCACTACAAAACTTTACTTTGTTTCATTACACATCATTTATGTTCCAGGTCTTTGCATTGCTCATGGAGCCATGACTGTTTTTTGTATCACTAAAGACAAAAGTTTTAAAATGTGTTTTTTTCCCCTCTTATTATGTAATACTAAATTGATTTTAACTCCAAAACGTTCATCATATCAATCTTTAAAAAATAAATATTATTGCCTATAAATTATTTTTATTTAAATTTTCGAAGAAACTGTTCAGGACAGCAATCTCATTATTTACCACTTCAAAAAGGTGGCATTTAACTGTCATACAATCAAAAAAGACTAACTATTTGAATAACACATCTAGCATAGATTCCTTATTTGAATAACACGGCTAGCATGAATGCCACATTTGAATAACACGGCTAGCATGAATGCCACATTTGAATAACACGGCTAGCATGGATGCCACATTTGAATAACACGGCTAGCATGGATGCCACAATTGAATAACACGGCTAGCATGGATGCCACATTTGAATAACACGGCTAGCATGGATGCCACATTTGAATAACACGGCTAGCATGGATGCCACAATTGAATAACACGGCTAGCATGGATGCCACATTTGAATAACACGGCTAGCATGGATGCCACATTTGAATAACACGGCTAGCATGGATGCCACAATTGAATAACACGGCTAGCATGGATGCCACATTTGAATAACACGGCTAGCATGGACGCCACAATTGAATAACACGGCTAGCATGGATGCCACATTTGAACAACAACACGGTTAGCATAAATTCCATATTTGAATAACACAACTAGCATAGATTCCATAGTTGAATAACACAACTAGCATAGATTCCATATTTGAATAACACGACTAGCATAGATTTCACATTTGAATAACACGACTAGTATAGATTCCATATTTTAATAAAACGGCTAGCATGATACCATATTTGAACAACAACAACAACACGGTTAGCATAGATTCCACATTTGAATAACACAACTAGCATAGCTGCCATATTTGATTTCCATGGTTATTTTTATCCTCCTCTCCCTCAGTTTTCTATTGTTTTCACGAAATAAATTCCCAAAATATCAAACAATGATGGTCAGACAATAACGAAATGTCGAAAAACACAAACATTTATAGCAGACCATGCAAATGAAATTCACATGAAATAAAAACGTGTTTTATTAATTATCAAGTGAAGAATACACAAAACAACGTAAAACAGGGTGATAGTCTGAGAAGTCAGAGTGGATGAAAATTGGCCAAATCAAAAAAAACAACAAAAAAAAATCAAAAAAAAGAATGATTAAAAATGCCCCTCCAAAATATATCAATCTTTTTGTCATTATCAAGTGGTGTTTTTCTTTTTTTAAGTATCCTAAATTCTAATAAAGGTAAGATATTGTTTAATGGCACATCAACCCTAAGGGTCATTTCATGTCATGAATGTAGAAGGAAATATCCTTCATTTGAGTCTTAAGTCAGTGGGTCATTTATAGTCATTAGTTAAGAGCTTTGGTATTTTGAATTGTTGTCATTTTGGTGAAGGTTTTTTTGCTTCAAGTTCTTTATATCTTCAAATGTTTAATCATGGTTTTTGGTGGTTTTATTTTACGGCATATCAACCCTTTTCAGGTTATTTAATTCTGAATCTGCTCATTTTGGTGAAGGTTTTTATGCTTCAAGTTCTTTATATGTTTAAGTATTTATTCATGGTATTTGGTTGAGTGAAGGGAGAGGGGGGTAGGGGGGAAATCGTTTTTTCTTTGGATTTTGCAGAACATGATTGAGTTTTGCAAAGGAAAAAAAACAATATAACATCAATGTTTGGTGCATTTTGAGTCAGGAAGTCAATAACTTCAGACAGCCTGATCTGGTAGCGCCAGTAGGTTCTATTTGACCCATAGATAGGGCCCTTACAGGTACTACCACTCCAGGCCAGAGTGGTCCTGGGAGCAATGGCAGCTAAGGGACAACTCCACATTCCCCACAGCTCCCAAATGGAGGCCTCACCACTGGACGTCTTTTAAGGTCATACCCAGGACTAAATTCTAATAAAAGCAGAATAGTTATTGATTATTTAAACTAGCTGTACTGACCCGGTGTAGCCTGAGGATTCATTTATGTAATTTTAGTTTAAATTTAAAAATAATGTCCAAGTCACAGAGATGGAAAAAAAAAGCTAAAAATGTAAGGGAGATAACTCATTCTTACCTTTAAGTGATAATGTTTTTTTTTCTTTTTCAGTTTTTTTTTTTTTTTTGGGGGGGGGGGGGGCAGGGACGTGCCACCATCCTCCCATATACAACACCTGGTATTCCCAAAAGGTCACTAAAGGTCTCAACATCGCTTAACTTCGGTGATTTAATGAGAACCTATGTGTAAACGTGCTTATGCTGCATACTAACTAATCTCGTCATCTCCCCTGACCGGGATATACATGCGACTGGAGACTACTTGTGAATTTAATATTCCCTAAAAACTTCCTCCTTCAAAGTAAGCGGGCTCAACCCGTCCACGGTGAATGCCATATCAGGTATCAAGTTAAATTAAAATAGGATTTAGCTTTCTTAGATTTTGAGTTTTTTCTCAGGTCATTATTTGAAATAGTCTGCATAGTCTGCATTGCATCTTCTTTGTTGGAATAATTATTTTTGGAAAGGAACTGAAGCAAATTACATATTTTTTAGTCTAAAGAAAATGCTGCAAGGATAAAAAGGGAAGAAATCACAAGTCAGAATCAAGCTATTTAGGTCTAACATAGAAAATTCGACAAGATAACTTTATATATTTGATTTAAAGAAAAAAGACGACCGCCAATTAATAATGTCATAAAAAATTTTGATTTTTTGGTTTGGGGCATTTTTCATCATTTATCGCCTTACAAAATTCAATTCTTTACTTTCGGTTCATTAACAAACATAATTTTTTAAAAAACACAGAGACATTAAAATCCAAACATACATAATAATAATAATAATAATAATAATATATATATATATATATATATATTGTGTGTATTTAGGCAGCATATTTTCATTTAGGCAAACATCATTAAATAACACGGAGTGGTTTTGTTTCATGTGACTTTTTTTATTTTTTCAATTTTCCGAATTGTCCATCTAATGTTTCGGTCAAATTGATGTAAATATGATCCATGGGTTTCTTGTTCCATTCTTTTTTCTTTTTTGCAAGTACTTTCGCTTTGAATCGTCAAATCATCTTCAGGCGGTATTAGTTTTAGTGTCTTTACAAATTATGACTTTACTGTTGTGCTCATTTTTTAATTATAACAGCAAGTAGTTTATAACTTGAAAAAGCGTCTGTAAAGTTGAAATGTACATGAGAGTGTGATGGCGTTCTACACATATGAAAGATTTAAAAGTTTGACTGTTTAAACCGTTAAGAAATTAATGACGTTAAAGAAAGTGCATACAATTCAAACGCATAAATACCTAATGGCTAAGAATTTGGTAATGTTAATTATTATACTAGACACATGCTATGTACATTATTATGTTGCGACTAGTTTCATAATTGACATTATTAATTGTGGGACGATTTATCATTTATTATAAAAAAAATGAAAACATCAAACTATGTTGTTAAAAATAACACTTCTCAAACCCCAAATACATTAGGAAGAACCAATGTAATATATCAGTTCCAATGCCCTATGGGAGAATGTATCTCCGACAACAATAAAAAAAAAACTAATTCTTACATAGGTTTCACTTCCACAACACTATCCCGAAGACTCACCCTACATCTCTCCGACACTAGCTCTATATGCCAACACCTAAAAATTATAATTGCACCCCCTCCCAATATAGAAACATCCTTGTTAACAATACCAAAATAATACACCACGATACCAATATCAAAAAATTAAAAATACTCGAAGCCCTCTACATAAAAACTAAACATCCCACAATTAATAATGTCAATTATGAAACTAGTCGCAACATTTTAAAGTGTCTAGCATAATAATTAACATTACCAAATTCTTAGCCATTAAGTAGTTATGCGTTTGAATTGTATGCACTTTCTTTAACGTCATCAATTTCTTAACGGTTTAAACAGTCAAACTTTTAAATCTCTCATATGTGTAGAACGCCATCACGCTCTCATGTACATTTCAACTTTACAGACGCTTTTTCAAGTTATAAACTACTTGCCGTTATAATTCAAAAATGAGCACAACAGTAAAGTCATAATTTGTAAAGACACTAAAACTAATACCGCCTGAAGATGATTTGACGATTCAAATCGAAAGTACTTACAAAAAAGAAAAAAGAATGGAACAAGAAACCCATGGATCATATTTACATCAATTTGACCGAAACATTAGATGGACAATTCGGAAAATTGAAAAAATAATAAAAAGCTGCATCAAACAAAACCACTCCGTGTTATTTAATGATGTTTGCCTAAATATATATATACATATATACACATATACACACACAAACACAATTATTTGATTAATAAATTTCTTGGGTCAGAATAAGACCATTTAAAATTTTTAAATCAAAGTTGGATGCTTGCACTATCGATTCCACAGGCCTGGTAACCATAACAACAATTAGACAAAAAAAATTTTTTTAAATCAGAAAAATAATGAATAAAAAGATAGAGAAAAAATATAACAAACAAGAGAAATTTATACTAGACCACTCATGATCTATTGGGTCACTATTTGTTATATATATATTATTAAATACATAATTTCTTAACTTGAAATTGGTTGATAATCATGTTTTTATAAGGATTACAAATTCAAAGGATTTCACAAAATCAAAATACATTGTGATGTCATAATAGATGCTTTTTTCTTTTCTTTCCTCCCATTTTCAATTCTTGATATCATTGCATTCCTCTGACCGCTTTTCTTATCATTTATACCTTATTCATGTTATTTGCCCTTCTCTCCACCATCTACAACATTCATGTACAGCTGAAGTGTGCACCGTCAACAAGATAACAAATAGACTTTTAAAAACTTGGAATAAAGTTACCAGATTAATATAAAAATATTTGAAAGATTGATAAGCATTGTGAATTAAAGGGAGAATTGAGTGATAAAAAAAAATGAACACAGATCTTGGGGAGAGGGAGTTTGGACATTCTGTTCAAGTCGGGTTTTCTTAAAACCGAGTGCGAATCAGATTTTTTTTTTTAATCGATAATCCATCTTCAGGGTTGTTTCAGCCACCTCCGAGTCAGCTGAAACAGATATCCAACTTTTCTAAAAGTCGTAGTTAAATATAAAGAATCTTTTTAAAAAATCCAAAAGCAGTAAAAGAAGAAAAGATCTTTTGACATGCAAGATTCTACATATTCTGCAATTTCAGGATGCAATTAATTGACATGCTTTCACAAGGGTTTTTCTAGCTATTAACGGTCAGGAAAAAGAAAGAAAAGAAGTTTCACTGTAATGCAGCGGCTCTCAACCTGCCTGCAACCCTTTAGAAAACTTCCTAGTATCCCCTACAGTAGTAATATCTAATTGGAACATGATGAAAGTATATATATATATATATATATATATATATATATATATATTTCGAATAACACTATATATTAGTTTGATCATCCATTGATGGTATTTACTTCCCTTCCACTGTTGAAAGATGTGACACAAGGTCGGAGGGTGGGGATTGAAAAGCCAGCGCACAAGAAGTGTGTCCACTCTGATCCATAAAAAATGTCTGAGCAGCCATGGCAGCATTCCCTGGTAGGGGTGCCTCAGGCGATCAGAAATAAACTAACCCCTTCTCAAAGAGAGAAGATAAAACCTGGGATGGTGGACCTCCTAGAACTGCACTCAACCATACCTCAGTCTGACCACCATCTCAATGGCCTACAGAAAACCGTGTGGGCCCACAGTCAATAAGCAACAGATAGTGCCTTCCCTGGTAGTGGGTTATGTCTATTCCTACTTGATACCAGGTGTCGCCGACGTCTAAGTTGCCCTTCGGCCAGTGCGTAGACGGCGGATCAATCAACTGACACTCTTTAACTACCGTCTTCACGGATGCCTTAGAAATCGTGGGGTCGACCTGCCTCACAAAGTACCACGTCCTTTTTATGCCAGGGTGACTACTTTGATGATGGATGGACCTTATTTGGTCGGATCCTGGCCTGCCTGTTAATGTAGTGCATACATGGCTCTGGGGTTCAGCTGCCTTTCTGATTAAATCAAGCCACCGCTGCGGTACACGCGTCAGGTTATCCGCTCGGTTGTGTTCTGACTTTACAAGGGTAATGTCTACTGACAACCCGTACTCTTTTATCAAGCTTGAAAGCGCACCGAGTCGTCGTCGTCTTATTAGCATTTCGATCGCTGCTTTAGTATGCAACCTGGACTTTCCCGTAAGAGTGTCGGTTATCCATTTGTACACGCAGGCAGAGTCGGTAAAAAAATGCAATAGTGATGCTTCCCACATCAGTGCCATATTAACACCCTCTAGTACAGCATCGAGCTCTGCCAGATTTATGTGCTGCGCACCCTTTGCCTTGCGTAACCAACTCACATCTTCTATCACAGCTTCATCGTGCTCCAGTGAAACCCCAGTCGCTAAAGAGTTTGCGTCAACCCAGACATCGACCTCACGACCGTCAACACACCACTTGCCTTACACGGGGTCTTCTTCGTGCACTCTCGCAACAATTTCTGTCATCATCGTGGTCAATGGAACATCATCCACCTCATCGTCCCAGCCCTCGGTGACTGCCACTGCTCTCCTCTTAATAAACGCTGCTGCCACTCTGATCCATTTACCAACCGAGAAGTGCCCGACTAGTTTTCTGCACAAAGAGAACACAGCACGTCGAGTGATGCTGCGTGGCATACTTGGGATCTCGTTACCTCGTTCCCATCTCAGCATATTGCACCCCCCCCCCCCCAAAAAACTTTCAGGCCAAGTACTCACGCACCGTCCTGCAGCCGTTCAGCTTCCTTGCTTACCAGCCCAAAGTTGGTCAGGTGCTGCCGCACTTTAGCTGCGGGCACTATATTGTCGTCTATAAAGACATCATCGATATATGCTGATGTTGCCTGTCTAATAGTGTCGTACTTTGACAATGCAGCATCTACGATGGCTCGCATAATGGCTGGTGCAACATTAAGCCTAAAACCCATGCATGTCAAGCAGTACCTTTTCTCCTCTAATATGACAGTCTGGTATGGCCACATAGATTGATGCACATGCACCTGTAAGTACGCCCTCCGTAGATCGAGTACTGACACATTGGAGCCTTTTGTTCATCACTCTCAGCTTATATGCACAGACGTTTGCATGCACAGTATAGGCATCGACGTGCCCATTAAGTTCGCGAAAATCTAGAACTGGTCATACTTTAGATTTGGTTTGCTGGAAGACTGCCATTAGCGGAATTAGACCCTTTGGGGGCCCTACTTTTTTTTCAGGGTAGGGAAGTAGCCATCCATTATCCAGCCACGTCCATAGCTGATGTCTATAGTCTGGCAGGATTTGAGTGGGCACTGAGTATTCAGGCACCCTGTTGTTAAGTTTACCAGGCGAGTGATCACCTGACCACTTCCACGATGCCGTCCACACCTTGGCCTGTTCGTCAAAAACAGCGCTAAAATCAGATTCCTCTATCTTAATCGCAGTGCAAACATGAGGATCTGTTTTGTAGAAGATGGCTTCGCCAGACTAGTCAATGCTGACTCCATCCAGCATTTTAAGAACATCCATCCCAAGCAGCATGTCGAAACCTAATAATTGACTGTCCACGACCAAGACATCGACCTTTATAGGACTTATATTGGTTATTGTCAACAAAATGGTTCAACTGGATAATTTCGCCATCAGCGGTCATGATGTTAGATTTCTGACGACTCCGAGGACTACATATTGATCCAGTTATCAGAGACCGGGAACATCCAGAGTCCACCAGTGCTCTGTGTTTCTTCCCATCGATCCACACTTCAACAGTAGGGAGCGCCTCTCTTAAATTGACTGAGGAGAGACTGGCGCTGATATCTCGCCTCCTTTTTCCTTTCCCGGACACTCAGATGCAATGTGGCATATTTTCTGGCATCTGTAGCACTGCATCTTTCCTTGCGATTTGTATCTGGTGCCATTATGCCCTTCACCATGCTGATACTGGATGGCAGTCACTTGCGAAGTGGTTTGGACCAGAGCATTTATAGCATTTAATGCTACCATTAGCCGACATAGTGAGTAACTTCCGATTGGTATTAGACTGAACCGATTGTATAGCTGTCGCAGCTAATTCTTTTCTTCTACCATGATAGGCCGTGCTCTAGTTAAAATCTGCTCTAGAGTCATGTCATCCATTCTCGACGCCACCCGAAGATGTTGCCTTACATGACTTGGCAGTCCTGCTACAAAAGTGCACACCATCCATTTTACTGGGAGTCTTCAGAGCTCAGCCAAAAACATATCTACAGTTTCATCGGGTTGTAGCCATCGCATTGTGAAGTCCTCATATGCCACAAATGAATCAGTTGCAAACGCAGTGATCAGTGCCTGCTCGACATGATTTATATCTACCCTCTATTCCTTGCCTAGCTGTCTATACACAGCAAGAGCGCCCCCTCTTAACCGCAAGGGAAGGACTCGCGCCACTTCGTAAAATTCGCATAACTCACAAACAAGTTCTACCTGTTCTATCCATTTTACTATCGGGAAATCAGTGACAGTCCCACTAAACTCTGGAATCAATCGAATGTCAAACTGTTTTCTTGTCATTAACGCCGAGATAGTTGAATGAGTAAACGCAATGGTTCGCCAAAATAAATGCGGCACTTTCTTCTTCTTCTTCCGTTCGCATCCACCTCCCAAAATCACATTTTGTCGTGCTCCTTATAGTAGCGACATCTCACACATGCTAATTAGCCACGCCAAAGCCGCCCGCTGTCGTTTCCTCTACAAAAAAAATTAAATTAAACTAAACTTTTCACGAGTGGGCGCTTCCGGCTTCGCGCCCGCAGCTCTCCTCCGCACAAGCAGCAAACCAAATGTCTTCGATCGCCGCGGACAAGTGTCTTGGTTCACAGCAGTCAGCTGCCTCTCCTGCTCTCTGCTACAGTATGCCTCATATATATATATATATATATATATATATATATATATACACACACATACATTACTTTTGTATTTTATTGTTTTGGGCGATAAATACCATACTAGTTATATCTATCCAGTGTAGCCCAGGATTCATTGTTATTTTAGATTAAATTAATAAAATAATCTGCAAGCCATAAAGAGATGGAAAAAAAGCTCTAAATGTAAGAGAGATAACTCATATTTTTACCTTTAAGTTAAAATAGGAATTATCTAACATTTGTGCTTTTTAGGTCATTATTCAAAATTGTATCCAATGTAACAATTTTCCTTTCTAGAATAATTATTTTTGGAAAGAAACTGAAGTGAATTACACTTTTTTAGTGTAAAAGAACATGCTGCAAGGATAAAAAGGGAAAGAAATCGCTAGTCAGAATCAAATATCGATTTGTCAGATCTATTGCTATTTAGGTCTAACATGGAAAAGCCAAAAATATAACTTTATATATTAAATGTACTCAATTTGAACAAGAAATTTTTGCATATTTTGTCAAAATGCAGCACTTTTTTTGCTGATGACGGTTAGATGGGTCGCGGTTATACTGAAACACTCGTACTTGCCTAAATAAAATTACTTCCCTCTTTTCCTACTAACAATGAGATTAACCTTTTTTAACAATACAAATTAAATTGCTAATAGGTTGTGATTGCATTTCAGCGATACGGATCGTTTTAAAAAGAATAGAGCTCTAAAGAAGGAAAGATTTGATCATGCTTACTCGTAAGTAACTACCCGTTGCTTTACTTCGTCTCATGTGGTACGTAGTTGCCATAGGTACCTCGCAACTGTCTTCCACCATTTTGTCATGCATCGTCTTCCAAACTGTCTTCAGTCATGTCAAGAGAAAGCACATGTTGGCTTCAAAATGCTGGAAGAACATTATCCTAACCCTAACTGCTAACAATATCGATTTTGTCATGGATCAGCACCAGCAAGCCTATCAAAACAAAAGAGCCGCCTTTGAAATGTTTGAGAGTGCTCGTTTGACCTGGTCGGTAAATGCAAATAGCCAATGGCTGGTGAACTCAAGGCTAATCCTAATTTCTCCTTTCACCATTTCTCTTCCAAGAATTTATCTCTCTCTCCCAATCATCATAATACTCGGTTTAACATCCATTTTACATGATGGCATGCAGTGGACGGCTTTAAGAAATTGACTTCCAAACTAACCTATCTCTGGCCAGGTCCATTTTATCACGTCTTCCTATGTCTTCCATGGCCTATCCCTGTAAATTAAACCTGTTACTTCAACTGTTCTACATCTATAACCCAAAAACTCTCATCCATTCTTTCAATGTGGCCATACCATCAAAGTCTACTCTTTTGCACACATCTCCATATACTCTCCAGATTTAATTTTCCTCTGAGGTCATCAGATCTAAGCCCGTCTTTAAGACTCACATTATACATCCATCGTATCATTTTTATATCATTTCTATCCATGCCACGCATGTCCTCAACAAAATATTACTATCCCATCTTATACTCATCGTAAAATTTTACAAGGAATTCAATGATGGCATTAATTGTGTTGAGGATTTAAAAATAATATTGATCTAAACATTGATAAAGAGCGAAGACGTGGTTTTACTTAATCTTATTTCATCTATAACTTGAGAATTGTAGAAATTAAAAAATAATAAAAATGGTAATATGGGGTTCAGGACTTGGAGCCAGAGTACACAGGTGTCCTCATTCATTCCAGGTCAAGCCTACTAGTAGCCTATAATTTAGAGGTTTCTATAACTCTCCTGAAAGCTCGCCCAATCTAATAATACTAGATCGGCATCTACATATACTCTCAAACTCTGTTTTACTCATTCCTTTTCGCATTGTTTTTCTCTTTGTTCCTTCTTCTGTTGGTTTCTTCAACACTAGCTCATTTTTTTCTTTTCTATCTAATGCACTTATTTTCGTATTACTCATTTTTTTATATTCTATGCCTATATATCTACCAGATCAAATGTTACTAAAATCCCACCTTATAATCATCATAGAGAGAGAGAGAACAATTTTTGAAAGAACGGTAGAGGGGGAAATTTTGATTAGCCTTGAGTTCACCAGTCACTGGCTATTTGCACTTACTGACCAGATCAAACGGGCACTCAAAAACATTTCAAATGCTAGCTTTTTTGTTTTGCCAGACATGGTGGCACTGGTCCATAACACCCTCCTCTACCAGGAAAGGATCCACAAAAAGGTCGTTTTTTTTTCTTTTTAGAAAACTTGAAGTAAATGAGATAATTTTTTTCTTCTTTGCTTCCATGCAACTAACTATTGAAATAGTTAAGGTCGGTAAAGAGGTGACGGAATTATCATGTGACCATCTGTTACTATCCTACCTTATACTCATAGAATGAGAGACAGAAATTCTTGAAAGAGAATAGTATAGGTATAAATTTTGACTAGCCCCGAGTTCACCATCCATTGGCCATTTGCCCTTACCGACCACGTCAAACGGGTACTCGAAAACATTTCAAAACGATTCTCTTTTGGTTTGCTAGACATGCTGCTGCTGATCAATAACAAAATCGATACTGTTAACTGTTAATATCATGCATCTACTGAGCAGTCTTCCGGCGTTTAAAATCAACATGTGCTTTCTTTTAAAATGGCTGAAGACGGTCAAAAAGACGATGTATGATAACGTGGTGGATTGGTTTGGTTGTTTTGTTTTACAGCATATCAACCCTTTTCAGGTTATTTAATGCCGAATGCAGTCATTTTGGTGAAAGTTTTTATGCTTCAAGTTCTTTATATGTTCAAATATTTATTGATGGTGTTTGGTTTGGTTGTTAAAGTATATTTGTTTTCTTCTCTTTTTTGTTTCTTTCCCCTTTTAATATCTGTTTCTATTTAACCCATAGTTGGGACCCTAACAGGTACTACCACTCCGGGTCAGGGTGGACCTGGGAGCAATGGTAATTAAGAGGAGGCTCCACATTCCCCAAAGTCCGTAAGTCGGATCTCACCATCGGATGTAGTTTAAGGTCATATCCAGGACCGGGAGTAGGGTAGGAAAAATAAAAAAGGGGAGGGAGAAAGGGAGAGGGGCTGTTGTTTTTGTTTTTGGTTTTGTAGAACATAATTAAGTTTTACAAACAAAAAAAAAAAAAAAAAAAAACGTCAATGTAGGTGAATTTCGTCTCAGGGAGCCACAGGGCAGCCTGATCTGGTATCACCAGGATAACGTGGTGGAAGACAGTTGCGAGGTACTTAAGGCCACTAGGTACCACATAGACACTCAATAACATTTCAAAGCGGGGCTCTTTTATTTTGCCAGACATGGTGGTACCAATCCATAACAATACTTTGCAAACGGCTTTGAATACTATTTGATTTGACCTCCGTGAAATTGCTACAATTTGCGATTGCATTCCAGAGCTTTTTTTTGAAAAGAGAAGAGGAGGAGGAGATCGAGCATGCATACTCACACTGTCCTTGTTGTAGTAAGTCAATGTGTTTTCGTGTCGAGACAAAACGAATTTCCTCGGTTTGTATTTTTGATTCTCTTTGCCTCTCTTCATTAAAATACCTTCTTTTAGATCTTTCATATAATCGTTCTGTTTATTTGGATCTTGGAAATCTAAGCGCTTGTATTTCGCATAAATCCACTCCATCTTTAATACCCTGAAAATAAGTGCATGAAAGGTCATCACATGGGAAGCAAAATAGCAAATGAACATTCTCAGACTTTTGACCAATTTAAAAGATTTTTTTATTTTTGTAAATATTTATTTTATTAGTGTGTGTGTGTGTGGGTGTGTTGTTCTTTATTAGAGAATGTCATATATATATATATATATATATATATGACAATACAGAACTAAGGCTAGCCTGAAATAAGATTTTATGTAGTATCCAATTGTTTTTAATCATTTTTCATCATTATTATTCAACTGTAGGTTTAACAATATTTTATCAACTGGGATTTTCAATGTTTTTGTGGAAGTTTTTTTTCATCGGTGTCCTGTTATGGAGAAAAGTTAGTTGAGACTGGCTCAGACATTTGTCCAATTTTTTAATCATTTTGATATTTATTTCATCAGTGTGTGTGTTATTTGTTATATTTTTCAGTTTTTGTAATGAAACTGTCTTTAAATGAAGTGTACCATTCAACGGTTAGAGGTAAGAATTTCCTAACATGTCCCCAGTTCGATACATAGGCACAGACAGTGGCCAACATCCAGGGGTTTACAAGCTCATGAGTCAGCCATTCGTGATGATTTATTGGAGTGCCAATTGTGCACTAGACGGTACTCTGATAAGACGTTTTCTGTTTTGCACAGGGCCTAAGAAATCATCACATAATTCTTGAAGCGATTGCCATCACCTTGCATCAACCATCCCTGTGCAAACAGGAGTACACCCACAATTTAGAACTTATAGGTGTACGTTGAGATACCTACCAAATTTTATTTTTAACCCTTATTCGCTAATTCCCTTTATGGTTTTTTATCAGGCTTTCCGACAATTTCACCCCCAATTATGTTGTTGACGACTACCTTGACAAAGGGTCGACTGGACATTATACATAGATTAAAAAATTGAGATGGTTTGAATATTAATTCTGAAAACATATTTCAAAGTTTATCTGTTTCCCGTCTTTATATTCGTCTGCATTTGTCGTATGTAATGAACAGCACATACGCTGTCATATGTAATAAACAGCACATATGTTGTCGTATGTAATAAACAGCACATACGCTGTCGTATGTAATGAACAGCACATACGCTGTTGTATGTAATGAACAGCACATACGCTGTTGTATGTAACGAACAGCACATATTGAAATATAAAGAACTAGTGAAAATATCCGTCTTTGCTGAGTTTCTCAACTTTTCTTGAATTTGAGAGCCAAGATTAGAAGTTAAAAACATCTATTAAATATTTTTCATCCATTTTTTATTCAAAATTAAATTATTCAGATTTATAATGATGATCAATATCGGCTAGGAAATAACTGGAATGTCTATAGCAAAAAAAAATGATGGCATAAAATATTGTAACTGAAAGTGAACGCTTTATCCACAAGATCTAACAAAACTATTTTGTCTTTTTAATCTACTTAAATGAGTTTGGCATAGAGATTTTTTACCCTGCATAGTTTGGTTGTCTAAAAAAACAAAACAAAAAAAAACAAATAAAATATTCGGTGCTTATGCTGATTAGCGGTTATATGAAAAAATTATTTTTATATAAAAACAATAATATATACTTATTAAGCATTATATTCTTACTCACTGTACGAAAAAGTAGAAAAAATTATCCCTTAGAACTTTAATTACAAGTATTTTTCCATTCTGCGTATCATAACAGCGACTCGTTCAGTAAGCGTCCATCTTGTTTTTTAAGAAGATTTCAGTTATCTGCCCTTGAAATCCACTAGAACTACTAGTGGATAATTTTTTCTACTTTTATAAAAATAATTTTTTCCTATGGCCGCTAATCAGCATAAGCACCAAATATTCTTATTAAAATAAAAATATATTAGTGAACATTGATAAAATATGTTCTAATAAAAAAAGGATGACTGTCTTCTCTTTAAACAAAATAATGCGTCAAATAGATAGGATGGAATGAACATGTCTCTGACTTTTGTCTTTTTGGTAAATATTTACATAGAAAATGTAAATGTGTGGGAGTTATTCTGCTTAGCTTGTTTGGAAAAAGACATTCAGCTTCAGCACTGTCCTTTTTCAGTAGTATTGATTTACTCCTCTCCAGGAGTTAGGCACAAGGCCAGTTTTTATCTTACTCCCACAAGTAAGATGTGACCCAAGGTCGGGTCGGGAAAGTGGGGTTTAAAAATTGCCTGGGCAGCCCCGTCGGCATTCCCTGGTAGGGGCGCCTCAGACAGTAAGCAATAAACTTACTCCTCCCCAAAGAGGGGAGGCAAAGCCTGGGAGGGTGGACCTCCTAGAACTGCACAGGACAGACCCATAGACCGGCGTAAATCAAGTCCCGAAGACCAAGACAACACCAGTATGGGGTGCAGTATCCATCGGAACAGATACTACACTTTGATCTTAGCCAAAAGGCCAAGATTCGGTAGTAATTAACGAGAGGAACGGTCAAACTCGACACCATTCTTTTTGAAACGACCAGCTTGCTGGCAGGAACGTAATATTTGCATCTGGACTAAAAACTGAGTCGAAAAAGAGATGACATGTAAATTCTCTTTAATCCGAATTCAACTAAAGTTATTATTGGTTTGTTTAGAAATGCTTATAGAAGTCTATGTTTATTTTCAGTTTTCATGTTCAATGAATATCGTGTGTTTATATTTTTTGTTGAACATGTGGATTCAAACAAATATTTTTCAGTCAAACTTGTGTTCCTCAAATTTTGGACCTAGCGCTACTGTTATAGAAAGTGATGTTAGTTTTCTCTTCCCCGGTGCAAAGGAACTATGCTTTTGTTACTGCTCAATTTGTTACATGAAGTTATTTGACCACACGAACGCGAAAACTGACTGAAATAAAAGTGGTCTTTTGTGAGTGGTAAGACACAAATATGAAGAACTAAATTGGATGAAAACGATTCTGTGTAGATCAACAATAAAATGATTTATTACATAAATAACTGAAAAGAAATTACTTTGAAATGAGGACTTATTTACTTGTCTGTTGCTGAGCGAACATCCATTGAATATTTTCGAAATTGTTATGGTCTGCCAAATACAAGGGAAATAACTACTCAAAATCTCTTTGAGGCAAGGGAGACAAATTTTGGTTACTTCCTTTTGGACATTTTCAATTTCTCTTTTAAATGCAAAATATTTAATTATTATGGACTTGTCATCCATCTAACACTGATCATGCCAGATTTTTTAGGGAAACTCCCAGAAGGCTAAAAAGATAAAATATAACAATTTCTTGCAAAAATCTAAAATTCCCATCATTGTGTTTTGCTCAAAGTGTGATATCTTTAAATGCTGGTGAGGTTTTGTAGCAAAATTGATAAGGTAGGATTCTTAAAAGCATTAGTAGTTTGATATCTTTTGATTATCTTTTAAAACGATATGATATATGTTATTCATGGGCTGTATAAAATTAAAATATGTAATTGATTTTGCAAAGATTAATATTTTAATGTTCAAATTTTCTTTTCATTTTCTCCTTTTTCTTTGTCTTCCGATTATTCATCTAACTCATTGATCTCCCTTCTCTTTCTCCTGACCAGATATCTTTTATCTAAATGTGCCATTTTACTTTTTACCCCCCCCCCCACCCACTCTCTATTTCTGATTGTGCTTCCCTGTTCTCCTTTGCTGTCTCTGCTTCAAAGCCAAATGACTTATGTAAATGTGGGCGTACATGTGTATACGCATATTTATATTTGTATGAGCAAGCAATCGTAGCACTTTTATGTCTCGGGTCCAAAGGCTACATGTGTTATTAAGATATTTAACCATCACTAGACTTTTGACAAGTGTCTGAAAAATAAATTTTTATGAGTGAAATTGGGTACAATGAAACTGTTCAGAGGCCATTGAAAGGAACACAATGTGTGAGGCCATTTACTAGTGATGTCATTGTATGACGTTTTCTGTGATATCGAAAGTAGCGTGGAGTATCAGTTTTTATACTAGTATTGTATTAAAGTTAAAATTTAGATACCATGACAGCACTAGTAAGGCTGGCGACGAAAAAGGCACAAGTCTTTTGCGTCTTTTTCATCCCCCCCTGCCAATAATCAGTTAGACCCTTTCCTT
>OY744554.1:21454106-21489106 GCA_963556195.1 Sepiola atlantica | reverse complement strand
AGATTGTTACTTAGCACTTATATCCGTTGCGCCATGGGTCCTTACGGGGTCCTTCATAAACATTCCAGAGTTCAACAAGAAGACCTGAAGAAGGTCAGAGGTCACATCAGCTGAAACGGTGTGAGAATAACATCCAAGATGTAAACAGTAGTCGGAATCATCAAAATAATCCAAACACATCCTTATCGTTGTTATATTTACAAACATTTCTGCTATATTGTACTTTCTGGCTTTGTTTAGGTGCCTTTTATCATAGTACTGGCTATATATATCCGGCGTTGCCCAGGAGTCTTTACCAAATTATTTCTATTATTACACAAAATATTGGTTTTATGTTAATTTTATTAACATATTTGAACTTGATTAATTAATTTATATATATATAACTAAAAGTAAACTTTTAGTAGATAGAACCTATAGTGAAATGGTTTAAGCTCAATATACGAGATAGAGCAATTATAAAGATAGAAGAAATAAGAGTGATAAACATGTACGAATGTCCAGATTTATTTCAAACTTCGATTGTTCAATGCAAGGAATCGCTTGAATATTTCACCACTAAAGTCATTTGTTTTTCTACTCTAGCCCAAGAAGATTTAAAAATGGCCAGATTTCTCATATCAATTCCGCTTAAGTGCATTCTATCTACGATTTGAACTCAACATCTCACTATTGGAATTACTTCATTTTGAACACTTTCTCCATACTGCCTCTACGAAAAACTTTTTTCTTCTTCTTCAAAATCTCCTTTTCATTGGACACTTTTTCAACGGACAATTACCATCTGGACAAACCACATATCTTTTTTACACAAACTCTTTTCACTCCATTTTTAATAATATTTTTTTAAATGTTTGAACTTTGGCTTTTCCACAGCCAACTTATCTATCTGTATATCTCCTCTGATGATAAGATTTCGATCTTTCAAAAGCCTTGGTTTAAGGAAAGAATACTAAACATTAGTTTATTACAGAATATACCTTGCATTGAACAATCGAAATTTGAAATAAATCTGGACATTCGTACATGTTTATCACTCTTATTTCTTCTATCTTATATATATATATAAGTCAGCCGGATTTTCGATTTTAGACTTAAGTACCTTTCATCCTAAAATATCAATATTTCATTCTGAATAGCCATTTCGTTTTCTTTAGCATTGGTTCTGGTTGTTAAGAAGAAAAATTTGATTTAATTTAGGAGTAAGATTGCAGGACCCTCAGGCATCGTTGCAGAAATGTTGAAGGGTGCGGGTGACAAAGGCATTGAGATGATCACAGACTTGACAGATCATATCATAAAATTAAGGGGTTTCTGAAAGATTGTAATCTTAGTAGAATTGTGAATTGGTAAAAGGGGAGCTTTAGATAGAGGTAATTACAATTACTGAAAGTGGTTGAGAGAATAATTGAGCAAAAAAGAAGTTAGATAAACATAGATTAAATGCAGATTGGTTTTATATCTGGCCAAAGTACCAATGATGCTATATTTATCCTGAGATGAATGAAAGAAGTAGCTTAGGAACAAGGAGAACCTGTATTTTACTTTTATAGATTTGGAGAAAGCTTTTGACAGAGTGCCAAAAGAAGTTGTCTGGTATGATTTGCGTAAATTAGGGGCAAACGAGTGGTTGGTGAAGCTTGTTCAAGCAATGTACAGAAATGCTCAAAATGATGTTAGAGTTTAAAGTAGGAGTACATTAGAGAAAGAGGGATAAATAAAAACCTGTCCAAAGATAAATTAGTTTGAAAGTCAATTTCTAAAAGCAATGTAACCCATGCCAGCATGATTATGATGAAGTAGAAGAAACTGTAAATATCCGATGTTTTGCTTTATTTTTTCCCCCATTTATTTGCTGAATGAAAAATACAGAAAAACTAGGAAAATATGTTTTCATTCTAATGATTGTTTTGTTGATGTTAGTCTCTTAGTCAGTTTCTTACACCTAAGAAATCCAATGAAAATTAACAGTGAATCTCTGGAAATGCATGTTACTAATAAGTATCAAATCAGATAGAAAATGTAATCAATGAAATCAAT
Organism: Sepiola atlantica; assembly: GCA_963556195.1. Classification (NCBI taxonomy): domain Eukaryota; kingdom Metazoa; phylum Mollusca; class Cephalopoda; order Sepiida; family Sepiolidae; genus Sepiola; species Sepiola atlantica. The sequence goes on along the minus strand of OY744554.1, from coordinate 21,487,066 downwards.
TGGAATTTGATTTTTTTTCCGTAAAGAATACAGACTAATAATTTCCGTAATTGACTGGCTATTCAGAATTTAATATTGATTTTGTACAAAAAGAATGTATTAATGACAAACCTTGAGAAATGGACCCACTTAACTTTATTACATAGATAATTTGGTAGAAAATGATTATTACATAGATAATTTGGTAGAAAATGATTATTACATAGGTAATTTGGTAGAAAATGATTATTACATAGGTAATTCCGTTAAAATCATTATTACATAGGTAATTCCGTTAAAATCATTATTACATAGGTAATTCCGTTAAAATCATTATTACATAGATAATTCCGTTAAAATCATTATTACATAGATAATTCCGTTAAAATCATTATTACATAGATAATTCCGTTAAAATCATTATTACATAGATAATTCCGTTAAAATCATTATTACATAGATAATTCCGTTAAAATCATTATTACATAGATAATTCCGTTAAAATCATTATTACATAGATAATTCCGTTAAAATCATTATTACATAGATAATTCCGTTAAAATCATTATTACATAGATAATTCCGTTAAAATCATTATTACATAGATAATTCCGTTAAAATCATTATTACATAGATAATTCCGTTAAAATCATTATTACATAGATAATTCCGTTAAAATCATTATTACATAGATAATTCCGTTAAAATCATTATTACATAGATAATTCCGTTAAAATCATTATTACATAGATAATTCCGTTAAAATCATTATTACATAGATAATTCCGTTAAAATCATTATTACATAGATAATTCCGTTAAAATCATTATTACATAGATAATTCCGTTAAAATCATTATTACATAGATAATTCCGTTAAAATCATTATTACATAGATAATTCCGTTAAAATCATTATTACATAGATAATTCCGTTAAAATCATTATTACATAGATAATTCCGTTAAAATCATTATTACATAGATAATTCCGTTAAAATCATTATTACATAGATAATTCCGTTAAAATCATTATTACATAGATAATTCCGTTAAAATCATTATTACATAGATAATTCCGTTAAAATCATTATTACATAGATAATTCCGTTAAAATCATTATTACATAGATAATTCCGTTAAAATCATTATTACATAGATAATTCTGTTAAAATTATTATTACATAGATAATTCCATTAAAATCATTATTACATAGATAAATCTATGAAAATCTGAAAACGTTCTAACAAATGGAAATAAAAACATTGAAGTATCAATTTGAAATTTTTGACAAAAAAAAAAAAAAAAAAAATCAGTACTCATGAGAAAACAAAAAGCTATTAAAAAAAAGACTAAAGAGTCTTATATAATGAAACATGTCTTCAGCAACTTTTTAGAGGATTTATGACAAACAATTAAATATTTATTTTAAAAAAAAGAAGCTAAATTTCACAAGATTACGGATCAATTCGACTTACCTCGGATCTATTTCCGTTGGTTTCTGGTAAAAATGTGGGACATATTTTTCGTACCGCTCTTTTGCTACAGCGTTACCGATTTCTTTCATAACCTAAAATTAAATCAACGGAAATGACAGAAAATGATTTATGAAAATGTACATTTATAATTTTAGAAGCAACCTAAATACATACTAAAAAATAAAGAAAGAAAAAGAATAAAATTTCCACATCAGGATGATCCGAGAATTGGGCGGTCAAACAGGAAGTTGTTGGTAGTCTGCTCGCCAATTTACAACAGCACCTTATCAAACCGGAGATGACTAATTTTGCCAGGGTGCACCCTCTTCCCCAGAAGATGTGTGTCGGCAGTTGAGACGAACCGACTCATTATGAGGCAACTTGCAGCCCACATTATCGGTAAGCAACTGGTGCATGTAGGGGGCTGGTGAGTTGGTTCAATACTGGACCCTTGGTTTGGTTTGGTTTGGTTTGGTAGTTTTGTTTTACGGCATATCAACCCTTTTTGGGTTATTTAATGACGAATCTGGTCTTGTTTTCTTCTCTTTTTTGTTTCTTTCCCCTTTTAATATCTGTTTCTATTTAACCCATAGTTGGGACCCTAACAGGTACTACCACTCCGGGTCAGGGTGGACCTGGGAGCAATGGTAATTAAGAGGAGGCTCCACATTCCCCAAAGTCCGTAAGCCGGATCTCACCATCGGATGTAGTTTAAGGTCATATCCAGGACCGGGAGTAGGGTAGGAAAAATAAAAATAAAAAAGGGGAGGGAGAAAGGGAGAGGGGCTGTTGTTTTTGGTTTTGGTTTTGTAGAACATAATTAAGTTTTACAAACAAAAAAAAACAAAAAAAAACGTCAATGTAGGTGAATTTCGTCTCAGGGAGCCACAGGGCAGCCTGATCTGGTATCACCAGCTGGACCCTTGGAGATGCTTGATGGTCACCTACATCTTGAAATTGATGCTACGTGAAAGCAAATCTTGCAGCACTAAGGCAATATTCGACCTCAGTCATACCTTGACCAGACAGCAGCACCACTGTGGAGCCAAAGTAGACGAAGGTCTCCAAATCGTCAAAATCAAATGGTCGTGGAGTAGAAGAGTACGATTTTCAAACTTTATGTGGAGCTTGCTCAGAATGTGTGTGCAAAGATTTTTAATAAAGAAGGGGAGAGATGACTTTAGTGCATCTGATGCATCCAGAAATAATTGATTGATTGATTGGGTTTTACGGCATATCAACTTCTTGGTTATTTAATGCCGAAAAATGCTTGTTCATTTTTTTTTTTTTTTTTTTTTTTTTTTTGGTTGTTATTGGGGGAGAATTGTCCACAAGGATATATTGAGAGTTGTTTTATAGTATAAGAGTGTTTAGTTTGTTTTCATTTCAGAGTTTGTGTATGTTTATGTTTGAGAAATCTTTTTGGATGAGGGCATGAGTAGTGGTTAAATTTTGTTGTAGATTTTATTTAGGTTTGTTGGGAGATTTTCTTTAGGTTTGTTGGGAGAAAAATGTTGTTTAGTTTGTTTTCTTTGTAATACTTTTGTCGGATCCGTTTTAGGTCCACACAGTTTGATAGTATGTGTTTTATAGTATATGGTTCCTGACAGGGTATGCAATAAGGGGGTTCTTCCCCTTTGAGGAGATGGGAGTGGGTGATGTTGGAGTGTCCTATTCGGAGTCTTGTAAGGACAACTTCCTCTTTTCTTGTCATTTTGATGTAGGGGTTTTCTCCTATCAGTTTTTTGATAACTCATCTCCTCATTTAGGATAAGGTAAGGGTGTTTGGCAGCAGGTGCACTATCCATTAAGACAGGTGCCACTACAATCACAAGTGAAGATATGCGTAATGCATAAAAGTTTTCTATATACTAACACCCCACTTGAAGCAAAATAAATTACAAACATTTTCATTAAAAAAAATTAATTTTAAACAAACTGAATTACAGCTTGCATCTCTGATAACAAACCAAAACTTTATTAAATTTGTTATATCACAAGAAACTTTTTTAGACTCACATGTCATTTTTCATGTTAGAACGCAATTTAAAATTTAAACAATAAACATCTAGTAATAAAATATTAGAAAATTACTGATAACACTAAAAGATTACAAAGTTCCAATTGTAACAAACGAAGCACAATTTTCGAAACTATCTACATACAAACTACGCAGTCCACCTGAAACAAAGCAAATTAATGGTTCATATCGCACTCAAAGATGTATAATATATTTTTTGATAATGTATCCTCCACTCTATAATAAACATCAATATGCATTTACCTGTATATTTATATATTTAAATAAATATATGTACTTTCATCTCATCACACAAAAGTTAGCGAGTAAAACATGTGCTTTTTTTTTTTTTAACTCTCAACCATTTCAAGCAATGAGAGGAAGCAAGAAAACAAATAAGTCAGAAAAACACTTCAGACTTACCCCACCACCAGAAATGAATTCAGAAAGAAATAATTCATTCTAATAAAAAAAAAAATCAACAGTGGGTGTTTTCTTTTTTCTTTAGGTCATCAGAAATGATAATTTATACAGTAAAAATTGAATTACTAACGTAGTTCTATGATTGTATATGAATATTTTAGTGATATATCTAAATATATAGTGAGTGTGAAAAGCATTATTCCCCCCCCCCCCACATTATTTTTTGGTAGAGGGTGTACTCTACGTTTTGATAAAAAAAGAAGAAATGTAACAAATAACGTTTTTTGTTAAGCGAAAATTTAAAAAAAAAAAAAACTATTTTGACCTCTAAATTGTACAGGTCTACTTGTAAGATATATCCGATACCCTGCTGATGACCTATAGTGAGGTGGCCTTGAAGATGATGGAAATAGAAAGTTATCAAGTGTTTAACGGTTCAAAAGTGACAGGCATGGGAACACGTAAATAGAAGTGAAGGACCGTGTGATCGATTAGCATGCCGTGAGAGAAGAGAAGTTGTTTCAAAACAAAGTGGAACGCCCATGTTAAAATAGGAGCTCTGAAAAATCGCCAGTGGTAGACACTCTGCTCTCTTTCTCTGTATAACGGACCAGAGTTAAGAATCATCATCATTCGGTTTAACACCTGTTTTACATGCCGGCATGTGTTGGACGGCTTTTAGAAATTGACTCCAAAATTCACCTATCTCTGGCCAGGTCTTTATTTACCCTCTTTCTCTCAAGTCCATTCTTATCACTTCTTCTCTACTATTTACTATTCCTTCGCCTTTTCTGTTCAACTGACTCTGCTAGTGCAACTGTTCTACATTTACGCATTCAAGTACTCTCATACATTCTTTCAATGTGACCAAACCAACAAAGTCTCCTGTTCTGCACACATCTCTCTATACTGTTCAGATTTAATCTTCCTCTGAGGTCAGCAGATGTAAGCTAGTCTTTAAGATTCACATTTCATATCCATTGTATCATTATTATTTCATCTCTCTTCATGCAACATACATTCTCAAACCTAACTGGCCAGGTTTCACTTCCATACATCATCACACTGTGTACACATTCCTGATAGACTCTTTTCTTTGTCGACAGTGATAACGTTCTGTTGGTGAGTAAAGGCAGAAGTTCCCTGAACTTACTCTATCCTCTCCTAAGGTTTGGCCTTTTGGCTAAGATCAAAGTGTAGTATCTGTTCCGATGGATACTGCACCCCATACTGGTATTGTCATGTCCTTCGGGGCTTGACTTACGCCGGTCAATGGGTCTGTCCTGTGCAGTTCTAGAAGGTCCACCCTCCCAGGCTTTGCCTCCTCTCTTTGGGGAGGAGTAAGTTTATTGCTTACTGTCTGAGGCGCGCCTACCGGGGAATACAGACGGGGCTGCCCAGGCAATTTTTAAATGGCCAGAGTGCTCACCTCTCGGGTGCTGGCTTTTCAAACCCCACTTTCCCGACCCGACCTTGGGTCACATCTTACTTGTGGGAGTAGGATAAAAACTGGCCTTGTGCCTAACTCCTGGAGAGGAGTAAATAAATACTCCATCTTTTCCTAACTCTTGCAATCACACTAGCACCTACTTCATCCTCTGCTCCAATGGTAATAAAACATCTCAACAACCTCAATAGCTTCACCATCCAGATATGTTTTCTCCACATACAAATTTCATTTGAGCTCAATAGGTGATCCAACGAATCATATTTCTTTTATAGATGTGTGTGTGTGTAGCAATATTTAGATGTGTGTGTAAAAGTATGGTTAAAATCAGAAATTTCCCCGTACGGTTAAAATTAAGTAAGAAAGTGGAAAATTCCATCAAAAGTTTAAAGTTTTAGAATTATGACTACGTGGCAGGATATGACGTCACGAACAGGAAGTCCGAAATGAGACATGGGGAGGAAGAGAAAAAGATCTGCTTCTTTGACCTGTGAGCAGACTGCATTCGGATGCTGTTTTTCAAAGCTCTGCCTACATCCGTTTGATATGTCCGCTTAAATGCTATTTAGGTGCAACTTTCAAAATCTTACAAGATAACTTTATATGTTAGATTCGTTTAATATGTAATTTGTCTATGCAGAACACAGGTAATGTTGAAAATGCAATGTTTACTCTAATTTTTTTTCTTTCATTTTACTTAACTCAGATCTGAGAAATGAAGGACCCCCTTCCTGGGCTGACACTTGATCTCTATATGAGATACATAGATATCTGAGTGTTCAATTAAAGTTCTCCTTTACCTTTCAAACGTTCAGTTAATAAAAAGTGACAAATTTCTCTCTCCTCAATTGAACAATTATGTTTAGTATATGTCTTGTGGTCTCTTGGTCTTACTGGATTCCAGGAAAAGAATTCATCTAGTCTGGTAGAGTATCCAGCTACGTGGTGTTACTTGAGGCAGCATTACTTGGAGAAGGTGCACCATTCCTCATATAAGCCAGTATTACGCAATACCGAGGGGTTTTATTGGGGCTTTTTTGAATACTATTATTTTGAATACTTCTAGGAGGAAGTATTCTCATGCCAGGTTGACCTGACAAACCCCTTAGACACTCGAGAACAGTATCTAGTAGGCATTCAAATTCTCTCCTAAAAAATATTCTAACGAGTATTCGGTAGTTTTGTTTTACGGCATATCAACCCTTTTTGGGTTATTTAATGCCGAATCTGGTCTTGTTTTCTTCTCTTTTTTGTTTCTTTCCCCTTTTAATATCTGTTTCTATTTAACCCATAGTTGGGACCCTAACAGGTACTACCACTCCGGGTCAGGGTGGACCTGGGAGCAATGGTAATTAAGAGGAGGCTCCACATTCCCCAAAGTCCGTAAGCCGGATCTCACCATCGGATGTAGTTTAAGGTCATATCCAGGACCGGGAGTAGGGTAGGAAAAATAAAAATAAAAAAGGGGAGGGAGAAAGGGAGAGGGGCTGTTGTTTTTGTTTTTGGTTTTGTAGAACATAATTAAGTTTTACAAACAAAAAAAAAACAAAAAAAAAAAAAAACGTCAATGTAGGTGAATTTTGTCTCAGGGAGCCACAGGGCAGCCTGATCTGGTATCACCAGAACGAGTATTCAAATACTCTAACAATATGTGTGTGTGTGTGTGCACGTATATAATTTGAGAAAAAAATCCTAACAAAATTGGCATTTAGACTAACAATCAAATGCCAACTTATCCCCTCCCCCCTCCCCCCAAGTTTTCTTCGACAAAAAACGCAGATAAGAATAATCTTTTGGATGTTGTACAAAAATGTTAATAGAAAAAGCTTAATTTAGATGAACAAGCAACGACAAAACAAGTTGTATGTCATCCAGTCTGTAGATAACGACCAAATGTTGAAAACTAGCGCTAATCTACCGTGTGTTGCTCATCTTTATATTCTCATCTTCGTTGAAGCCGCATCCCCCTTTCACATTTCTCTTAGTTTCTTGTAAGATATTTACATTTTCGGAAAGATAATCCAATGATGGAATATATGTCCATATTCATTTGCCTCCCCACGAGGGCAGAATTAGACACAAGGTCGGTTCTAATGTGGGGAAAAATGTAGCTCCACAAAAAGGGGCACTTTGGATTGGGACAAAAATTTAAATGGTCTCAGTCTAGAACGATTTCTCCTGCACGGGTCGAGGAGAGAACAGATGAAGTGTAGTATCAGAACAGATACTACACTTTCCTTCTAGAGAAAAGACCAAGGAATAAAATAATTAAAACGTAGAAGCCGGTTTTAAAATAAAATCGATAGGACAGCTTATGAAATGTTAAAATTTAATAAATAAGACAAAATATTTTTTGCTTTTAGCATTTTATTGAATTAATCGTTAGCTTACGTTTTTTTTGAAGAATGTGATATTAAAAATGTTAAGGAACGTAATGGTGAACAAAAAAACATATTTTGAACCATTCATCGGGAGAAACGGGGTAAAGTATTTTCCTGGGGCCCAGATACAAAGTGATTTAAACACTGCCTCAAGTGACAATATACACCCACACCGGTCGAAGCGCAGACTTTTCCAGGGGGCCTGGTTTGAAATGATTCGAACACTGCCTCAAGTGACAATGGACACCCACACCGGTCGAAGCGCAGACTTTTCCAGGGGGCCTGGTTTGAAATGATTCGAACACTGCCTAAAGTGGCAATGGACACCCACACCGGTCGAAGCGCAGACTTTTCCAGGGGGCCTGGTTTGAAATGATTCGAACACTGCCTCAAGTGACAATGGACACCCACACCGGTCGAAGCGCAGACTTTTCCAGGGGGCCTGGTTTGAAATGATTCGAACACTGCCTCAAGTGACAATGGACACCCACACCGGTCGAAGCGCAGACTTTTCCAGGGGGCCTGGTTTGAAATGATTTGAACACTGCCTCAAGTGACAATGGACACCCACACCGGTCGAAGCGCAGACTTTTCCAGGAGGCCTGGTTTGAAATGATTCGAACACTGCCTCAAGTGACAATGGACACCCACACCGGTCGAAGCGCAGACTTTTCCAGGGGGCCTGGTTTGAAATGATTCGAACACTGCCTCAAGTGACAATGGACACCCACACCGGTCGAAGCGCAGACTTTTCCAGGGGGCCTGGTTTGAAATGATTCGAACACTGCCTCAAGTGACAATGGACACCCACACCGGTCGAAGCGCAGACTTTTCCAGGGGGCCTGGTTTGAAATGATTCGAACACTGCCTCAAGTGACAATGGACACCCACACCGGTCGAAGCGCAGACTTTTCCAGGGGGCCTGGTTTGAAATGATTCGAACACTGCCTCAAGTGACAATGGACACCCACACCGGTCGAAGCGCAGACTTTTCCAGGGGGCCTGGTTTGAAATGATTCGAACACTGCCTCAAGTGACAATGGACACCCACACCGGTCGAAGCGCAGACTTTTCCAGGGGGCCTGGTTTGAAATGATTCGAACACTGCCTCAAGTGACAATGGACACCCACACCGGTCGAAGCGCAGACTTTTCCAGGGGGCCTGGTTTGAAATGATTCGAACACTGCCTCAAGTGACAATGGGCACCCACACCGGTCAAAGCGCAGACTTTTCCAGAGGGCCTGGTTTGAAATGATTCGAACACTGCCTCAAGTGACAATGGACAACCACACCGAGCGAAGCACAGACTTTTCCAAGGTGCCTGGTTATAAATGATTCGAACACTGCCTCAAGTGTCAATGGACACCCACACTGGTTGAACACTTGTTGCTGTCTCTGTGGTGTCTGTAACTAATCCAAACATCCAGGCGAAACATGTTGGGTTATGCAAATAATTTGTTTTGCACAATCAGTGATATGCCAACACTCCAGGCAGAAAATCAATTGCGACCAGTTATATAAATGAGTTGTTTTGGGTTCAATCACCATTTTGCATTCGGCTTCTGAGCTTAATGGTGTTTGTGGGAAAGTTTTTTCACCGCGTAGATGTGTGTTCGAGTTCCATGTGAAACGTTGTTTCTGTTATTGGCATTTACTGCCAGTTGTTAGAGTTTTATTTAAAACATTAATTTAAAAAATGTTTTGAATACAAACATCTAGAACAGCATTAAGTTTATGCAAATAATTCGTTTTGAACAATCAGTGATATGCAAACATTTCTGCAGGGCAAATCGAGTCGTGGCTGGTTATGTAAATGATTTGTTTTACGTTGAATATAAACAGGCAGAATTCACCATTTGCCGTTCGGCTTCTGAGCCTAATGCTGTTCATATCGATGTTTGTGGTAAAGTTCTTTTGCCGTGCACGTGCGTTCGACTCTCCTGTGAAATGGTGAGTCTTTCTATTCGCGTTTACTGCCACTTGGAAGAGGTCGTGTTTTCCTCTCAACATTTCAACAAAACTCTCAAAGAACTTTTGCTTTCTGCGGGTCCTTTTCGTTGTCCCATTAATTTACAACTAAAATTTAATTTTTAAATATTTTTTAATTAATAATTGTAAATTAAATTCCTCATTATTCATGCTCATTCAAAGTGATTTAAACTGTCATTCCTGGCAAGAATGAAAGTTAAAAACATGTATTTGGTTCTTAAGTTTACCAAACTATTTTTTTTTAAGTAGAACTTGTGAAAGTTAAATCAGTTTTATTACGGTATTGTTTAACCGTTAATTGAATATAATTGTTTGAAATTAAAACCGATTCCACAGAGTCACATAGAAACATTAAGACAACTTAGATACTGAACATCTTTTTTGTTAGGTTCCGTAAAAACTAACAGTGAACCTCGTTTTGATTTACTAAGAATCATGGCCATCCCTACTACAGGCCAGGCAATCGTGCAACTGGGGTCTTTTACTGGGGGCCATGTGAATTTTCTTAAATATTCGATATAGAAGTTGCAAACTATATCATCAACTGGTGCGGATCCTTTTTTTCTTTTTAACCACAATATACAAGTAATGATCTTTTGACATAAGTACAAATTCTCTAAAAAAAATCCAACATTGAAATAAAAATCCTTCATTGAAATATGTATTTGCCTTTGTTTATTCAAAATTACCTGTCTCTTCATTTATAGGAATTTGTCAATAATTGTCAAATTTATCAATTAGCTCATTGTGGTTCTTATTATTTGGTATGTAAAACACATAAAAACATCAAACTAATCTCACAGAGGAATTTGACCTTTGTTTGCAACTTCTATATCGAATATTTAAGAAAATTCACATGGCCCCCAGTAAAAGACCCCAGTTGCACGATTGCCTGGCCTGTAGTAGGGATGGCCATGGTAAGAATCCATTCAAGCCGAAAGCAAGACAAAAGAATGGCTGGTTACATTTAATACAACCAAGCTTCTCTCCTTTCACCACCAACGCTTGGATCCTAACTTTGCCCCAATTTGAATGAATGGCTTGAGGAATCTCCTGCCTTGAAAAGCTTCTAGGACTGACTTTACTCCAGACCTGAAATGTAAAACTTACATCAAATCTGTTGCTAAGGTTGCTGGAAAAATGGTTGGATCATTCTATCGCTCCAAAAAGTATCTCACTCCTGACGCAATTCTCTATCTGTATAAGAGTCAAATACGTCCAAAGATGGAGTACTGTTGCCACATCTGAGAAGCATCCTTTTCTGCTTTGACAGAGTACAAAACTTACTTTGAAATTTAGTGAGGGATGTCCTCTTCTCTTCACTACAGAAGAGAAGTTGCTAGTCTTTCTCTACTCTATTGTTATTTTCATGGTAGATGCTCGACAGAGCTCCAATCTATGATTCCCCCCCCCTGTAAAACATTCACAGCAAAAACTCTTTCAGCTACAACCACTAAAAATAATTTTCCTTTCTTTCTCTGTGTACCCAAAACTAAACAGAATTTCCATGAAAAGAGTTTATTTCCAAGAACTGCCTGACTGTGGAACACAATACCACAAGGCTGCTTCCCAGCTAGTCGTTTTCAAATCCAATATTAACAAATTCTTGTTGAGCCGTCTTCCTAAATAACAAAACTCTGCCCAGTTCCAACCATTGTTATCAATCCTCTGGACAAACACATTAACCCTTATCCTCGAGTGGCCTTTGGGCCTTAATAAGCAGTGACTCGCTAGTACATGAAATAAAAATGTTAAATATGTCAAATACCAGCTACTTGTGGGCCTGACAGTGCTGCTAGGTGGCTTTTGACTGTCGCTGACCAGGCGCTCAGCTGTCCACCAACACGTTTACATCAACCAAGTAAAGAAGGAGGAAGAAGGACCTCTTGGCTGAGCACTCCCTCCAGGTGTGGACGGCATGCCCAAACCACTATAAATGGCGTTGGAGAATGACGGATGGCAAGGGTCGGAGATTCAGTTGTGAGTTTGAGTAGATACTCAATCCACACAACGACAGCGTAGAATGCAGTGAAGTCAGTCAAAAACTATGCTGCATTCTACGTTACCGTACTACATTTTGCTCCTAGGAAAAATGCAACGAAGGCAGTCATTATCGAAGATTTTGAACGTATGCAGATCAACTGCTCTCATTGGACACCTTTCGCAACCATAGAGAAGGATTGTTTTGCACCATAGCCTGATAGATATGCCCCTTGGTAGCCATCGAGATCTGATTGACAACACAGTGACCGCCTGAGACAGACAGTCGTCTAGTAGGAAATTATCAGGCTGATGATTTCCTTTGGGAATGAAACATGAACACTTCTGTGTAGTTTACTTGCCATAAGTATATTTTCATACTAATACAAGATAGATAAATAGATATTCATTTGAGGGAGCGTGATGCCAAGCAATCATGGATTTTATTTAAGGTGGTAATTGTAGTTTGTATGATGACTTCAGAAATGAGGGATATTTGTTGGTTCAATGTTAGTATTATTAAATGTTAGTATTATTAAATGTTAGTATTATTAAATGTTAGTATTATTAAATGTTAGTATTATTAGCAAATCTTTAATATTCGTATGACGAGGATGTTTACTTTGGATTATTCAGACTACTAGTCTCATCTTGGTTCTTAATCTCACAACGTTTCAGCCGATGTAACCTCCGACGTTCTTTATGTGAATCTTGTCAAACTCATGAATCTATACCTAATTTCGCGACTGAAACATTGATTTAATCCACGACGGTAGATTGTTCTTGTCCCATCATTCATGACTGGGTAGAAGGGTTAAGTAATTTTTATTCTATTCTTAGTACTGCCTGTAGTGAGGATTGAACCTTCACAAAGACTGTCACTTAGAACTGATTAATGCACAATGCCTTTAGCTGTTTCACCATGGGTCCATGTGGACAATTCTTGTATGGATTTTGGGAGCTTTAAATCTAATTTTGTTTTTGATGTGTAGAATTATTATTGATTACTAATTTCATATATATATATATATATATATATATATATACACGCACAAATTATTTATTAAAAAACTATATTTTACATATGGTTTTATTGACACGGGTAAACCTTTACTGTTTAGAAAAAGCCCTTACAACCCATTTAAAATCCTCAGTGACTCACGGAAAGAAGACAGTTCTGAAAAAAAAAATGGAAGCCGATGATCACTGCTTTTTAAAAAAATATGTAATGTATAATATTTAAATAAATAATTTGTATTTTAGCTCTTGCCTTTTTACGATCGAGCACTTTATTGATTTCTTTTCAACATACCCCGATGCACTATGTATAGCATAGATTCATGTAAACACCTTTACATAAACAATTTATGTTCAAAGAAATTAACTAATAGAATTGTGTACGATCGTTTCAGACCCCATGTATTTTTATTATTACTATCTGATCTCATAGTCAGCACAGGGTATGGAATCGACACCAAATTAAAGGTATAAAGACAGCATCAATGGAATAACATACCAACACCCTTGTATATATATATATATATATATATATATATATATATATATATATTATTCATAGAATAATTATACGGTTTTGAATCTCGCCAAAAGTACAGTCACGTTGAAGAGCTGTAGACAGCGAAGTGCGTATCCGTGGATAGTTATTTTATGAATAAAATAATATACATAGACGTCCCCTACATATAGGGTATGACAATGTAAGAGAGGTAACTCCCTCATAGCATTCAGGTGAATGATTCACTATAGATAAGTGAACATTGTCTCTATTGGGCAAACTGGCAAACAAAATAAAGGTGTGTATATATATATTTATATATATTTTTTGTTGGTGATTTTATTATTCCATTAATTGCGACAAAATATATGCGGTTTCATTAACGCTTGCAATGAACGTCAACTCTTCAAGCGACAATGGAATCAAATGGCAAAGATTTTAAATTCAACCTCAACCGGAAATTGAAGATGCATTAGAGGGAGGGGGGACAGAGATGGAGCTCTGCCTATAACAGGAACATGAGAAGGGAGGGGGAGAGGGGGAGACCTCAACAAGTCCCGTTTCAAAAAGTTGCGTGGGATGATCTCTCGTGTCTGGGCCATCGTGACTTCAATTCCAGCCAGGGTGGGGGGGGGGGGGGGGTAAATTTAATAATGAGAATAGAATTATAATTATAAAGTTATAACTGTCATTTTTGTTGTAATAGGTAATTATCGTGTAGATAAAAATGTTTGATAATTTTAATTTAGGGTATTAATTGCTACTTTTGCATTCTATTTTAATATAGTTATTTATGGCTTGCTCAGTAATTGTAGTGAATTTTGTTGTGATAATATTTTTTAATTGTGATTATATTATACTAAAATCAATACTAGTGGAATCATTATATAAAAGCACTATCATAAATTGAGCACTATCATAAACCCGGTTTCAACTTCCTTTGGATTTATACCCCCTGGATATTTGTAACAAGTTAATTATATATATATATATATATATATATATATATAATTAGTTTTTTATATGTTATCTATGTACAACGTCGTTTCAAGCTTATGGCTCTCATCAGTGCAGGGAAGTAACAATCTCAGACGGTCATAGGGCGCAAACCCAGTTCACAGAGATCCCTCTGTAATCTGTAAGCGTTCACCTAGTCCCATTAGGCCACGAGGGATTGTCACATAATGGAGAAATTAAGTGATATTAACACTGAAAGAGGTGAGCATAAATATCTAAACATCCTATAGTACTCAACGACAAAGTCGGAGCATTGCATATATATATATATATATATGCACTTGGCCTGATGATTCCCTGTGGGATGAAACACGGACGCTTCTGTGTAGCTTAATTGCCATAAATAAATTTTCATACTTTATTATATATAGTATCAAATCATGGTTGTATCATTCTATGATTTAATGCCAATTTCAGAGCAAAATAACTTTTACACGTGTTTCTGGAGAAGCAGTCAAACATTATATATTGTACATGTTGTACCTTAAAGACAGCCAAAGCAAAAATCTTTTGTTTTGATGATCTATTGCTGAATTTCTCATCTGTTTATAATTATTTATGATCCGCCATCTCAGTTTTCATCTGGATTCTTTTGGATTGCTCCCTGATTTGTCACATACTTGTTCTTTCTGATGAAGGAGAGTCGTTTATAACAGCCTGATCTAATCAAGTTTGCTTCCAACTTTTCCAGAAACATGTGTAAACGTTATTTTGTTCCGAAATAGTCATTAAATTATCGAATCATATAAGCGTGATGTAATAGCTTTATTGAAATAGCTTTATTGAAATTTTTTAACTAAATTTTAAATATGGAATTTTATTTTTTCTTTTGGAAATTTATTCCAATTCAAATCGATCTGAACAATAGAAATTTACTATTAGCAACGTGCCGAACACTATTCACAAACCCGATAGATTTATTTAAACCAGCGGCCGCACAACATCTCACGGCCTGCAGCAAATAACATCATAAAAGAGAAGAAAAATTAACTCTGAAGATGGAATTCCACTTCAAAAAATTCTTATTAAAATTTATATTCAAAAAATGCATTTAACAGCTTCTCTGCTTCCATATTTCTTTCTCTCTCATCTATATATATATATATATATTGGAAGAGGTGTACACATCCTTAAGAAAACGTTTTTTGAAATGTATTATAGAATTTTGAAGAAAAACAAGAAACATTCTTTTAAAAATATTTTATATTTATTTAATGAATAAAATCATTTTTCATAAAATATATGTCTGACTTTTTGAGACCAAAAATTATAAAAATATTATATATATATATATATATATATATATATATATATATATATATAAGTATTTTCCTTTTAATAAAAGGTTCAGTTTAGAATTCCATACAGATTCAGAGTTAAAAAAAAAAGCACCTGAAAATCAGAGGTTATATCGGCAGAAACGTTGTCATCCAGGATGAAAATAATAGTCGGAATAATAAAAATTACCAATCCACATCTCAAAAATTCTGAAACAGGATGTTTACTGTTTAAACGTTGTCGGATTGTGCCTCACAAATCGTACAATAGATCTTCTATATCTTGATGATAACCTAGGCAAGTCGAAAGCTTGCATAATAAAAACATTTGAATCTTTATTTCAAACATTGAAAAATAAATAGATCACTGAAAAAGTTAATACATTTGTTTTGAAGCAACTGCTGTGTCCATTTCCTTAAAAAATAGTTGAATGAATATACATATATATACATACATATTATCAATATCAATATATCAAATTTATTGATAAAAATCATTATCATACATAGTTTTAGTATTATCAAATGTGTAAGTTTATTATCATATGCACATCATACATGAGAATCATCAGATTATTAAATTAACACTAACGGTATTACTTTTTTAATATCATATCAATAATATCAATATTATATATTATTTTGATTATGAAGTTATCATAAAAGATATTCTTATAGACATTTATCATACAAATTATTATAATGTTTGTATCATATCAATATCAACATAGAAATCAGTATTATATCATTATTTTAATTATATAGATATGAATATCATCATTATATATTTTTATTATACAAATTATTAATATCATTTAAGTATATTATTTTAAGCATATACATTTTATGAATATTGTTATCATAAAGATATGAACATTTTTTTTGTATCTTATGATTATAGATATTATTAGGTTCTATATGTATGTACTTATATAGACCATTGTCCATGGCCGATTTGAGGATTGTCAGAGAAATTGTGAAAATAGTGAAACACTTATAGTGCTGGTTCTAATAGGTATCCCAAATCAGCCTAGTTTAGAATGCAAAAATAGGTAAATATAGTGAAAATCCCTTCAATTTCAACTTGAAATTCCCTTCAATTTCATTTACTTTTGGATTTGTTCGATAAAATTTCAATCTAAAAAAAAATTAACCTTTTCTCTTTATAAATGTACAATTCTTTCCCTTGTGTCATTAATAGTTTTTTTTTTTTCAAAGCCATTTCAAATTACTATTTTCAATGACTGGAAATTTTAATTTTTAACGTGAAAGAAATGTTGGGTGTTTTTCAAATTTGATGCGCGATATTGTGGCTATGCATATAAAAGATGGTCCCATCTTAATTAAAAAGAAACTAATCAACATGGTGGGATTAATCAAGGGTTTTATGTTGTCTTTCATAAAAAAGATTCAAGTTGAACACTTCAGTGAATAAATACTAAAGTTTTGCCCTATTATCAAATTGTATTTCCATCTGTTTTTACATGATCCAAATAAGAGTTTTCGATTTTTTTTATTGATTTACTATTAAAAGAAAAACAACTTTATCTTTAATGCGCTGTAAGAAGATTCAATGTGTTAGCTGTTGAAATGAATCTTATACGAACAGTCAAAGTTATGCTCTAGTGTCATTTTTGCCCACTTTATCGAGAGGTAATGGGAATTTGCCCAAAGACTGGCTTGATCTAACAATTATTGCTTCTATTATTATGATTAATTTTCATTTACACAAGATGACACTTTATCTGTAAGAATTTTTCACTTGTTCAATGCCCACATTTGTAATTATACACTGTGAAAATTGGTTATTCGATAGATAGTACATAAACTGGCAAATTTTCTAATTCAAAATTGGCTTCTGGACCAAGAACACACATGACAGCAAATGTTCAAAGATCTATGCGGCCACATTAAAAAGGTTTGGGATATAATATAAATAAAGTTTTAGTTTGGGATACCTAGTTTTAATATGGAAATTAGCAACTAGGTTTAAATTATGGTTGCGGGTTAGGATCAGCCATTTATTTGCAGGTCATTTTATAGCTAAAAATACATTTTATAGCTAAAAAATACATTTTATAGCTAAAAAATACATTTTATAGCTAAAAAATACATTTTATAGCTAAAAATACATTTTATAGCTAAAAAATACATTTTATAGCTAAAAAATACATTTTATAGCTAAAAAATACATTTTATAGCTAAAAATACATTTTATAGCTAAAAATACATTTTATAGCTAAAAAATACATTTTATAGCTAAAAAATACATTTTATAGCTAAAAAATACATTTTATAGCTAAAAATACATTTTTTGAATATAGAACGATTCTGATGGAATTCATTTTGTCAATTGAAACCTAACGGCTGATCCTTCTACGAGAACTAGCACCGTAAATGTTCAGCGGTTTTCTTAATTTCTCTAAAGTTAAACGAAACTATTCAAGTCGACTATCGACGTACGGTCCATGCAAGTACCTGATTGCATTTAATACATCAACACCACCAGATCATCAATAACTTTTGTAAAAAATAAAACGTTTAAAATGAAAAGAAAAAGCATGTGAATAGTTAAGACACATCACGTCACCACTTCAACCATTAATCAATACGGAGGTTTTATTTGTGATCGGAGTGGGGGAGGGGAGTCACTGATTTTTATAACAATTGCACGGCAAAACATGATAAAGTAAAACAAAGTAAAAAACAGAACATGTGCATTTCTTTTTGATAAATGATACGTTGATTCTCCATGGTTACACCACCCATATGAAATATTGCACCCATAAAATCAGTTAACAGGATAATTTTATGAAATACTTTCTATCAAAATATATAAGCGTACACCAAAATTTATGGAAAATTATCGAGTAGATGTTTAATAATAAAAAAATGAATTATTAATATCAGCATTTTTTTTTCTGGTTTGTTGCCATTTTGAATCTATTTATGAAGAGGTGTATTAAGGGGAGTTAAGCAGTGACAAAATTCATAATGACGACGATAATGGCGGCAAAATTCTGGCTACTGATAAAAATCGAATTTTGTAAATAAAAACAAAACTATTAGATTAATTTCCGTAAATTTTGATGAACAGTATTTTTTCCATCACAAGTAAGTAATTCATAAATGTTTCTTGTTATTTTATTTTTAACAGCAATATTTCATATAGGCACAACCATGGAGAAGCATCAGTGATATACAAATAATGTTTACGTAGGTATAATATATGGATTAATAACTATTCAATATTTTATTTTACAAAATCTTTTCAAAGTAGATACATTGTATTCCACACAAAGTCTCACTTTTTATACGCTCATATGAACATTTATATTTAATGTGTGTACAACCTTCAGCCTGATAACTAAACATCGGAGAAAAATGTAAAACCCTTGACAGGATTTTATTAGCCAGAACACGGTCTAACCATGTGAGCTGGCAGCAAATTTCCGGTACTTTTGTACTTTTCCGACTGGAGCAATTTCGTTCTGGTGCGACCATGGCGACTAGAGAACAGATCTGAGTGGACCTAATTCCACTTTTAAGCAGTTAGGAACCACAGAAATAAGGCAGACTTGGACAGCGGTCACCAAACTAAATGAGATCTTGTTAGGACACCTAACGAAAATGGAATTACCTCCCTTGAACCATTTCGGGAGTTAAAAGTTATCGCCCTTGGGAAAAGGGTTGTCTGCCCGGAGAGAAAGAAAACAAAGACCACGGCGTCAGACTGAATATATATCAAGACTAATCTTATGACTTGCATACATTCAAGACTAATCTTATGACTTGCATACATTCAAGACTAATCTTATGACTTGCATACATTCAAGACTAATCTTATGACTTGCATACATTCAAGACTAATCTTATGACTTGCATACATTCAAGACTAATCTTATGACTTGCATACATTCAAGACTAATCTTATGACTTGCATACATTCAAGACTAATCTTATGACTTGCATACATTCAAGACTAATCTTATGACTTGCATACATTCAAGACTAATCTTATGACTTGCATACATTCAAGACTAATCTTATGACTTGCATACATTCAAGACTAATCTTATGACTTGCATACATTCAAGACTAATCTTATGACTTGCATACATTCAAGACTAATCTTATGACTTGCATACATTCAAGACTAATCTTATGACTTGCATACATTCAAGACTAATCTTATGACTTGCATACATTCAAGACTAATCTTATGACTTGCATACATTCAAGACTAATCTTATGACTTGCATACATTCAAGACTAATCTTATGACTTGCATACATTCAAGACTAATCTTATGACTTGCATACATTCAAGACTAATCTTATGACTTGCATACATTCAAGACTAATCTTATGACTTGCATACATTCAAGACTAATCTTATGACTTGCATACATTCAAGACTAATCTTATGACTTGCATACATTCAAGACTAATCTTATGACTTGCATACATTCAAGACTAATCTTATGACTTGCATACATTCAAGACTAATCTTATGACTTGCATACATTCAAGACTAATCTTATGACTTGCATACATTCATGACTAATCTTATGACTTGCATATATTCATGACTAATCTTATGACTTGTATATATTCATGACTAATCTTATGACTTGTATATATTCATGACTAATCTTATGACTTGTATATATTCATGACTAATCTTATGACTTGCATATATTCATGACTAATCTTATGACTTGTATATATAGAATTAAATAATAAAACAAAAGGTTGAGAAACATTTTTTTTTTAATTCTATTTCTTCGTTATTAGAAATATTGACAAAGAGAAAACAAAATATTGAATCAGTTAATGTTTTATGTTCCTTCACCTGGGTTTGAACTCAGAATCTTTTGGTAACCATATCAGGCCAATCCGTGATAAAGAATTATGAAAAAGAGAGATCAAGTGATGTACAAGATATCTAAAAGGAGCATAGAACAAAGAATGAGAAAAGTCTATTTAATCTGCTGGACGGAGATTTTTCTCGACGTTTAGTTTTAAATTCTTTAGTAGGTTATTCCCGATTACAACAAAAAAGTTACCTGAAGCAGGCCAGAGAGTAAAACGGCCGAAATGTTATGAAAATGACAATGTTGTTTGACTTATTTGTTTTACAGTATATCATTCTTTTCCAATCATTTGATTGCAAAAAAGTTTCTATAATATATATACAACCTTAATTTGATAAATATTGCTATTCTTTTGTTGGTCTCCAAAAATGTTTGTTTAAACAGCAAAAGTTTTGTTTTATTAGGTAAAAAATGTATCCTATAAAGCAGCATCATAAATAATGACTACCTTTTTCTCTATAGGCTTTCTGCCTAAGCAGGGGGTGATGTAGCAGTCATAAATAATGAGTACCTTTTCTCTATAGGCTTTCTGCCTAAGCAGGGGGGGTAGCAGTCATAAATAATGACTACCTTTTTCTCTATTGGCTTTCTGCCTAAGCAGGGGGGATGTAGCAGTCATAAATAATGACTACCTTTTTCTCTGTCGGTTTTCCGCCTAAGCAGGTGGGGGGATGTAGCCGTCATAAATAATGACTACCTTTTTCTCTATTGGCTTTCTGCCTAAGTAGGGTGGGGGGATGTAACAGTCATAAATAATGACTACCTTTTTCTCTATTGGCTTTCTGCCTAAGCAGGGGGTGATATAGCAGTCATAAATAATGACTAACTTTTTCTCTATTGGCTTTCTGCCTAAGCAGGGGGGATGTAGCAGTCATAAATAATGACAACTTTTCTCTCTATTGGCTTTCTGCCTAAGCAGGGGGTGATGTAGCAGTCATATATAATGAATTATTTTCTTACTCAGAGAAATGTTCCCATTAAGCAATCTAGTTACACACTTACCAATCAGCTTGCAGGGCACATTTATTTCATCTGTGCCCTGAAGAACTATTTCCGCCCCTTTGGGAATCAGGGTCAGTCAACAGAGACACCTGAAAGCAACGAGGAAAGACGTCTCCATTCTCTCTCATGCCCTACTTTCAAAAGGACGTTCAAACACCTACTATCTTTGCCTGAAGATAACTGCTGACAGATTTTGGCAGTCCAAAGAACTTTCTATTTTACTTTCTCACTCGGACACTGCCAAACTTTCTTCCACTTATACCAAACGGGGTGTAGGTAACTTTATTGAATAAACTCGTTTTGTTGTTACAAAAAGGTTTTGTTTTTCCTGCGACGGTTTTTATTACTTACTAATAATATATAGGAGTTGGTCTTAACAGTCCACTGCTAAGAACAGCTCTTATAAGATGTCCCTCTCTACATCGAGGGTAAGTTGTATAGAAACTGTGTCAGGAGCATCATGATATATGGCAGTGAATATTGGGCCCTCACCCAGACCTCTCGCACCCGACTGCAGTGCAATGGCAGATTCATGATTAAATAGATCTGCAATGTGAAATATGACCTAACCCAACACATTAGGTCAGAGGATGTGCAGAAAGCACTACACCTGCCCAACATAAAGGACAAATCGGTTACACTTGTATGGTCATGTGGAGGGTTCATCCTTCTGGAAAAAACCATTGCAGAAGCATGGATGTCTTAAATCACAGAATGTTTGGCCAGCCAAGGAAAACTTGGAAGCAAGTGATTAGACAAGACCACACAGGGTGGAATTTGGAGACTGCTGACCTGCTGAAGCGTGAGAACTGGAAAGTGAGCTTGCATAATATCAGAAAATGTCTGACCCCTGAACAAGGGAAAGTGACGTAAAATGAATAGAAGTGTGTGTGGATGTGTGTATACATATCCCAAAAGTACATTTTCTGAAAAAAGCCCAGAACTGAAGATACCTTTAGCAAGTACTTCAGTATCACTTGTTAAAACCACACATGTAATGACAACAAAACAATTTGCGCCTAAGCATATGGTGAAGCTCTCTATAGTCTATCTATATAAAGTTAGGTAGGTGTATATGTTTATATATTTCTATGCATAGGATTCACTCCTAAACTAATTAACCAGTCATTATGAATTTTGGAATGTAGTGTAAGGGTGGATAATTTGGACTATATTTAGTTTAATTTAGTTTTATGTAAACGAGGCAAAGAGGGACTAGAAGCCCCGCATGAAAATTCACATACCTCTGATTTTTGTGAAATTTTAATAATAGGTATAATACATCAATTAATAACTCTTCTCCAAATTTCAGTTTGATTGGGGTTTTTAAGGGCTTTTTAGGGAGCAAATAGACACAACCTCCCTTTTGAAAAGTTAAATATTTCAGATTTGAATAAAATTTGATCCATAGTCATTAGACACCAATTAAGCAAGATTACCTGAATTTCTTGTTATTCTTAAGACCCTTAAGCTTAAACCTTAAATTTTAGACCTTTTTAATAATCAAAATCATGTAATGGATTCTGATCAAAATTAGAATAAGGATTGTAGGCATTGATTTTAATCTTTGTAAGGCAACATAAAAGTGGTGCAAAACTTCTGTTCATTCTTTTTGTTTTATTATATAATGGTACTTTGTTTTTGTAAATCTAAAAATATTTTATTGGGTTTTGCTGAATAAATTTTTTAGATTATTAACTCGATATTATCCGAAGCAGATTGGCCTGAATTCATGAAAATTTATCAAGATAAGTTTCATGTTGCATAATTCTTGGCACACAATTAGAGATTAGTTTTTTTGTGTTTTTTTAGTATATACAATTCTGGCTTTCATCCTATGTCTGTTGTACTCCAGTAACCCTCTGAAAATTTTCAAGCAAACCTTTTATTTAATATACTACAGGGTGCGTCACGTATTTGAGGAGAGATTTATACATACAAAAATTAACTCGTAAAGTAAAGTGGTTGAACATAGTCGAAGGCGACCCTAAAGCTCCCTTTTCATTAGTAACTACACTTTCCCAGGATTATTCCATTTACATTTTTTTTTGTATGACTCAACCAAGTATTGAACCCGACAGTCTTTCAGTCCATTAGTGAACACTAACCATAATGCCAAATGGTCCGGTTGAAATGACGCTTAGAAAGAGATAATAAAGTCTTTTTACTGAAACTCAATATTTTTGACAATCCTATAACAATGTTTCAGCCATTATGCTGGCCTTCATCAGATGTCCGTTGTACTCCAGTAACCTTCTAAGAATTTTCAACCAGACTTTTTATTTAATCTAGAGGCTGAGCGTTCTTGGCCTTTTGGCTAAGATCAAAGTGTAGTATCTGTTCCGATGGATACTGCACCCCATAGACTGGTATTGTCTTGGCCTTCGGGGCTTGATTTACGCCGGTCTATGGGTCTGTCCTGTGCAGTTCTAGGAGGTCCAGGCTTCGCCTCCTCTCTTTGGGGAGGAGTAAGTTTATTGCA
Organism: Sepiola atlantica; assembly: GCA_963556195.1. Lineage (NCBI taxonomy): Eukaryota > Metazoa > Mollusca > Cephalopoda > Sepiida > Sepiolidae > Sepiola > Sepiola atlantica. Next base: position 21,463,200 of record OY744554.1, on the reverse strand, counting down.
TACTGCCTGAGGTGCCCCTACCGGGGAATGCCGACGGGGCTGCCCAGGCAATTTTTAAACCCCACTTTCTTGACCTTTGGTCACATCTTACTTGTGAGAGTAAGATAAAAACTGGCCTTGTACCCAACTCCTGGAGAGGAGTAAATCAATACTAGAGGCTGTCTAATGTATTTTCAGGTCAGATTTATACATACAAAAAATAAATATATTGTTTTGTAATTTTATTCATTTAAGTCTCCTTCAACCATGATAATATATATTTTTGTAATTGTATTCAATAAAGTCTCCTTCAGCTTTGATGACGGCTTTTATGTAAGGTATGAATCACTTACTTGCTAGGATCAGGTGGTCCTTGTTCATATTGGACATTACTTTAACTATGGAAAACTATGCTCCATACATAGTAGTCCAAAAGATTAGGATCTGGAGATTTAGGAAGACAAATATTAGGAGTGATGTGATCATGAAAATGATGCTGTTCTTTTTTTTATTTTTTTCGGATTCTATTAGCTCTGATTAAGTGATTTTCCATTAACTTTTCTGATATAAAATTGTTGTGGGCCTGTAAAGAGTCCGGAAGGAAAACTCGAAGCGAGTCTAGAGAAAAACAAATTTATTGAAAAAGTATAATACAACAGAGAACAAGAGTGGCTGTACGTCAGTCTTGACTGCCGATCTTGACTGGTGGATGTCCAACACTGAACAGCAGGTGTTCCCAGTATTTATGGTGAGTGAAAGAGTTCAAATAGTTTGTACAGGTAAGGTATTATAACAAAAATTACCTTTACTCATCACGTAAGATCTGTATCAACTTGTGGACAACATTTCAGATTGACACTTTTAAAAAAAAATTTTTTTTTTTTTTTAAATTTATTTCTAATCGACTTCATGGATCTTCTAGGGTTACCACTAACGGTTTGCTGAATAAATTCAGGTGTTCTATTGCAGGTCCATTTGTCATAATGTGTTCGCTTATGGGCTGGTAAACAGAGTTCATTCCTTAATCGAGTTATATCAAAGACTCAAAAAATAGTACTTTATGCCCCCTTGCTAAACACTAAGCATTATAAAGCAAGGATCAAGGTCAAGTGGAGTAATCCTTTAGTGTAGTAACTAATAAAAAGGGAGCCTTTGGGTTGTCCTCGACTATAGTCGACCGCTTCATTTTTGTTAATACTATCAGGATATCTAGAATAGTTTTGATAATTTTGACATTTTGAAAATGGCGATACCTTACAATCTTTGCAACATTTTAAAATGGTTTTGCTTCTAAACGGCTCTATTCAGCGTTTATAGTCACGATAATTCTTCTATTCAGCGTTTATAGTCACGATAATTCTTCTATTCAGCGTTTATAGTCACGATAATTCTTCTATTCAGCGTTTATAGTCACGATAATTGTTCTATTCAGCGTTTATAGTCACGATAATTGTTCTATTCAGCGTTTATAGTCACGATAATTCTTCTATTCAGCGTTTGTAGTCACGATAATTGTTCTATTCAGCGTTTATAGTCACGATAATTCTTCTATTCAGCGTTTATAGTCACGATAATTGTTCTATTCAGCGTTTATAGTCACGATAATTGTTCTATTCAGCGTTTATAGTCACGATAATTCTTCTATTCAGCGTTTAAAGTCACGATAATTCTTCTATTCAGCGTTTATAGTCACGATAATTCTTCTATTCAGCGTTTATAGTCACGATAATTGTTCTATTCAGCGTTTATAGTCACGATAATTGTTCTATTCAGCGTTTATAGTCACGATAATTGTTCTATTCAGCGTTTATAGTCACGATAATTCTTCTATTCAGCGTATAAAGTCACGATAATTCTTCTATTCAGCGTTTATAGTCACGATAATTGTTCTATTCAGCGTTTATAGTCACGATAATTCTTCTATTCAGCGTTTAAAGTCACGATAATTCTTCTATTCAGCGTTTAAAGTCACGATAATTCTTCTATTCAGCGTTTAAAGTCACGATAATTCTTCTATTCAGCGTTTATAGTCACGATAATTCTTCTATTCAGCGTTTATAGTCACGATAATTCTTCTATTCAGCGTTTATAGTCACGATAATTCTTCTATTCAGCGTTTATAGTCACGATAATTCTTCTATTCAGCGTTTAAAGTCACGATAATTCTTCTATTCAGCGTTTATAGTCACGATAATTGTTCTATTCAGCGTTTATAGTCACGATAATTGTTCTATTCAGCATTTAAAGTCACGATAATTCTTCTATTCAGCGTTTAAAGTCACGATAATTCTTCTATTCAGCGTTTAAAGTCACGATAATTCTTCTATTCAGCGTTTATAGTCACGATAATTCTTCTATTCAGCGTTTATAGTCACGATAATTCTTCTATTCAGCGTTTAAAGTCACGATAATTCTTCTATTCAGCGTTTATAGTCACGATAATTCTTCTATTCAGCGTTTATAGTCACGATAATTGTTCTATTCAGCGTTTATAGTCACGATAATTCTTCTATTCAGCGTTTAAAGTCACGATAATTCTTCTATTCAGCGTTTATAGTCACGATAATTCTTCTATTCAGCGTTTATAGTCACGATAATTGTGTGCCTCTTCATTTGTTGTGTAATTATAGTGTTTGCTATTGATGATTTTGAAATATAGAAAATATAAGAAAGTCAAATATTCCTGCTACCTACGTCCTCAAATACTTACACACCATGTAGATAAATATAATTTCAACAAAAATACAAATTTTTAATAGAACATGTTTTACTGTTACCCATGACAACGGAGTTGTATTAAACTTGAACCCTGACCTCAAATTACCAAAATTTTAAAAACAGGATGCACACACTATTTTTTTTTTTTTTTTTTTTTTTTAAGAAATTACCAGTGAAATCTCATGACAAAAAAATAGTGAAAAAAAAAAAAAAAATGACCAGGATGCAGAGTGGTAGAAAACACACACCAAAAAAAAAGAAAGAAAAAAAGTGTCACTTTTAGTGGTGGGGGACGGGGGTGCGTTACTAATTAAATTGGTAAGGGATTGTTTGGTTGTTTGTTTTTTTTTGTGGAGAGAAAGGAAAACTCTCATAAAATTGTACCAACCTGTTTGGCCAGAGGCCAGAATCTGTGGCGGCTGGAAAGAGAATAACGTGTTTGAGATTCAAAGGACATAAAATAAAACTGCTTCCCTGCAGACTACAACATGGTCGTCTTTAAATCCAATACTAACAAATGCTTGTCTTAAACGTTCCTCATAAGTAATCAAATTGCTACAGGTCTCTCCATGGTACAGGCAACAAATCTGATTGAGGCCTATTGACAAATGTTCATCAGAAGGAGTAACTAAGAGAAAAGTTGTTTTCTATTAGAATGTCATCTTGTTTTTGCTTTGCTAAACAAAACATGATTTCTAATCTTACGTATATGCAAAGAAATATTTACATCTGGAATGTAATTTCTAATTCAATTCAAGTATAAGATTCATTTTATTTTGACTCGTTATATTTTTATTTAGATTGTAAAAAAACTTGGTGCTTCTGTAGTTTCACGATGACATTAAAATATTTAAAGAAATGTATAAACTTTGTAATGTACTTACGTGTTAGCTGAAAATAAGATTGTACAGAAAAAATTACGCAAATTCATCCAGTATTTATTAAATTACAAGAAAAAGAAAAGAAAAAAAAACTATCTTACGTATTGGTAGACATTTCAGCTTACTGATTACGCAAGGGAGATAACTTTCAGAAATACTAAAAATATAAGAAAAATGGTGACATAGATAAAATCGTTTTTTATTTTTAATCTAATAAATACTGGATGAATGTACGTAATTTTTGGTGTACAGTCTTCTTTTCAGCTACCACGTAAGTACATAACAAAGTTTATACATTTCTTTAGCTATTTTTTTTAAGAGAGGCCTAGTTGTTAAACTACAGAAGCACCAAAAACTTTTGTGCCAATAATTAATTCACTACGCAATAATGTAGTTTAGTTTACCACATATCGAGTTAAGTGAGCAGAGTTCAATTTTTCTGTTCACACGTTATGCGGATGATATCTCTAATTTTTCTGTTCAAACGTTATGCGGATGATATCTCTAATTTTTCTGTTCAAACGTTATGCGGATGATATCTCTAATTTTTCTGTTCAAACGTTATGCGGATGATATCTCTAATTTTTCTGTTCACACGTTATGCGGATGATATCTCTAATTTTTCTGTTCACACGTTATGCGGATGATATCTCTAATTTTTCTGTTCACACGTTATGCGGATGATATCTCTAATTTTTCTGTTCACACGTTATGCGGATGATATCTCTAATTTTTCTGTTCACACGTTATGCGGATGATATCTCTAATTTTTCTGTTCAAACGTTATGCGGATGATATCTCTAATTTTTCTGTTCAAACGTTATGCGGATGATATCTCTAATTTTTCTGTTCAAACGTTATGCGGATGATATCTCTAATTTTTCTGTTCAAACATTATGCGGATGATATCTCTAATTTACTTAATCCCTATTTTTGTTGAATGCTTATCAGTTTCACGACAACAAAAATATGTAGTTTCTTTTATTTATCTTTTAACAGATTTTCTTATCGTCAGGTTTAGGTCAGAATGTTTTAGATTTTGTTATGCAAGAAGAATGTCTTAAAAGATAGGTCACCGTTTATGGATTTTTAAATGAAATGAAACTAGAGTAAATAGTCGTAGGGGTTGTGACCCAACGGGTCATGGGTATCTCTAGTTATTTTACATATAGCAGAGCAGTGTGCTCAGGGGTGAAAAAAATTAATTTTTGAAGGTTAGCAGATGGGCTTAAAGCATGGCCATCTTTATAGGAATGGCCATCGTTTAAAGCTATTATTTTTCTAAAATTTAGACAAACTGAATCAGCAAAAACAATAAAAATTAAAAAAATAATAATTAGATCCAAAGTTTAATTTTTAAGGATTTTATGGATGTTTGAAGTTTTATAATACATCCGGAAATAATTCCTTAGAATTTTAAGGGGCATTTTTTCCCCTAGGAAAATATAGTCAAATTGAGAATTTTCAAACCTTGATGACTCTTTCTACAGATGTAGAACATACAGCATAAACTGCTTTTTGATACATAAACACCATTTTAAACATTTTTTTTTCTCGCAGAGGGACAAAAATTGCATTCCCAAACAATAAAAATCCTAGGACTTTCGGATTTTTCAAAGAAATAATATTCAAGCCTCAAAATCACCAGGTTCGTACATTTTTTGGCAAGGCATTGCAAGCTTCGGAAAAATTGTTCCTAAAAGTTAGGGATCAAGTGCTTTTAGAACTAGAGACCAACAATGGCCGAAATTTGACAAAAACGTTTGAAAATCTTAAATCCACCATGTTTATAAAATAGCCAAATTCAATAGAAAAAAATACCAATTTTTTTACAAAATATTTACAAAATTGAGTTTTTGAGAAATTGTTTTTTTTTTCATTATGTGGAGAATTAAATAATTCCAACAAGTACCCAACCATCCTCAGATGATAATTTTTAGCTGAGATATGGATTTTTTTGTTTTTTATCAATCTTTTTATCTTTTTGTTTTTGCTGGAGATGGGGCATCATACCGGATGCCAGACATTCACTCGCTATTTCAGAGACTCCAACTGAGAGATCTTTTTAGGATTCTAATCGCCTCTTTAAGTGCAATTGTTTATATCTCTCTTGCACTTGGTTCACAGGGTATATTCACCAGGTAGTTTTTGAAATTCTTTTTCATGAGCCCGATTGCTCCTACAATTACTGGAATGATGACGATCTCCCTAAGATTCCTGTTTCTTTTCATGTCGTAAATAAAACCATGGTATTTCATTATCTTATCCCTCTCAGCTCTATTTAAGCCAGCGTCATTAGGGACACTGACTAGAACTAGGGTTGCTACTCTCCATTATTGGCTATCATGAGCACACTGTAAATGAGGGGTTCATACCTCTCATAGGTAGTTTTAAATAGATATAAAGATATGAACACACCATGATCGGTTTAGTTTTATCTGTTTTACGTGCCATCACGCAGCAAAACCTTGTTTAGCCTCTCTTCAACCATCTATTTGAAACCGTATACAGCTATGGTGCGCCACACTCAGAATTCGCATCAGCAGTCTATAAACCCTATCTTACTCAGAACCGCCCGGAAAACATTCAGAGGCGTACAACATAGTGAATACCCGCCATAAGACACCTGCCATAACCCGAACACCTTGCTTCTCTGGGCTTCGATTCATTGAAGCTCCGATGTCTAGCAAGTGACATTCGAAAACATTTTTTCACGTTCAGAATTGCTGACGTATAAAACAAACTGCCTCTGCATCAAGTGTTGGCTGACGAGACATTGCATCCTTCCCGGAAATTCACCAAAAATCCACCTGATGTTCCCCCTCTATATACACATGCATATCTTGACTTGTACAGGGTGGGCAAAAATAAGGGTCCTATTTTTAAAAATTCATAACTTTTTTATTTATTGATTTTTTTAATTTTTTTTTTTTAGAATAAGTAAAGGACCCCTTCCGAAGCAAGCATGAGCCGTATTAGCCCTAAGGAACGTACCCTCATTTAGAAAACATTATTTTTGCTTAAAAAACTCAAAACAGTGTAAAAAACAATACTTTAGTTTTTGTAAGTTTTAAGAAGTGCTTTTCGGCTAAAATTTGTTTTGTTTATTTCAAAAAATCTCGGAAGGGTCAGTCTACACACACATAAAGTTTGGTGAGTTTAACTTTTATTTTGTGGAAGTTATTTAAATTCAAGTTATTCAAATTTAAAGATAGGACCCTTATTTTGGCCCACCCTGTACATTAGTCATTTCCTAGACAATTGTACATGTGCACTTTTGATGCGTTGTAGCGCTACACAATAATTTCATTTATCTCTATTTAGATAACTTTAGATATGTGGACATGTTTATATATTTATATATAAAGAATTCACTCCTAAACTAATTAACCAATCATTATGAATATTGGAACACAGCTGCTAAGCGTAAGTGGTCCAAATGTGGGCTGTATTTAGTTTAATTTAGTTTTACGCAAAGGAGGTTAAATAGGGAGTGGAAGCCCTTTTTGAAAATTCAGATACCTGCGATTTTTGTGAAATTTTAACGATAGGTATTAGACATCTTCTTTTTTTTTCTTAACATAGTTCACCCCCAAACAAGGCAAGCCGCTACTGTAGACGTAAGGGGCTACTGAGAATTAGGGTGGAAGTTTTGGGTGTCATCCTAGGTTTTGAGCTGTGCAGCGAGATATCTTGTTTACATTAGTTTTAAACTTCTGCATGTCGGTACATTTGGGGAAGCAGGTAGGGAGTTCCAGAGGCCGGCAGCACAAGAAAAGAAGCTATTGAAGTAGAAGGCTCTTCAGCATCTGCGGACCTCCACAGTGACTGGATGGGATTTAGCTGATTGTCAGGTTGGTCTAGTGTATTTATGTCTAGGAGCATTAGAGCAGTTAGTTCATCGGAGCACAATCTCTTGAATGTAGTATTTGTAAAACAAGCACAAGGATGCAACATTGCGGCGATGGGACAAGGGCTGGAGCTTGGTGGATAAGTGAGGGACCTATTAAGTTGGTGACTCTTTTTTGGACCCTGTTAATAAATATTCTCCAAATTTCAGTTTCTTTGGAGTTTTTTTAAGGGTTTTATGGGAGCATAATATGGGCACAATCTCCCATTTCAAAATTCAAATATTTCAGATTTGTATTGGATTTGATCCAAAGCCATTCGACAAGATTCCCTAGATTTGAATTTCTTCTTAAGACCTCTTAAGCTTAAGATTGAAATTTGAGACATTTTCTAGAATCAAAATCACGTAATGGGTTTAGATCAAAATCATAAACAGGATTCTAGACATAAGGTTTTTGGTATCATTATATCTTGATTTTAATCTTTGTAATTCCTGTCAGATGTGTCAGGAATTACAGAATTGAGCAACATCCTACTTTCATGTCGGCCAGTGAAAATGATTCAGGATCTTTGTTTTTCTTCCCGAAAATCACGAAAACTACACTTGATGCCCCCCCCCACTTCATACAACTGCACACACGTATACCACGACTCATACTCTTGTTCATTTCCTTGACAATTGTACAACATTAACTTATGTCTGTGTACATGCACTTTTGGTGAGTTGTAGTGCACCTGAGCACTCTCTACACAGTGATCATTATTATTACTAGTATATCACAACCTCCAAAGGAGGAGGTAATCTCTGGGAGATGGTATCATGACCACAGAACAGATACTATACTAACCCAAACCCCCACCTCCAAAAAAAAAAGGAGGTAATGCCTGGGAGGATGGTATCATGACGAACAAACATATACTACACTGCACCCCTATCCAAAAAAGGAGAAAGTAATGCCTGGGAAGATGTCAAAACTACACCTGTACACATGTAGTCATAGACTGTTCATTTGCCTGACAATTGCACATTATCCTACGTCCTATACATGCACTTTTGATGAGGTGTAGTGCACGTGTTGAGAACTGTACACATTGATTGCATTACACAACGTAACAATTTTTTACAAAAGTTTTGTTTGTTGTATTTTTTCTTACTGTTTTTTTTTAATCAATTTTCTCTGCCGATTCCAAAAATGTTATTTTTCTGTATCATCGACCGTTATAGAAATACATCGCTTTTCAATATCATCATATATTGGAAAATGCTATATGTTCCGCTACTAAATGTATATCTAATTTTCTCTTTCAAATCAATTACTAAGTTTTGTTCTTATTAAGATGGCTACTAGAGGATGTAAAAATTCTCCAGATACATTTTGCTATGTGTGTGGTTATTATATTGGAAAAAAAGAAGGTATTACATAAGATCTTGAAAGAGGCCAAATTGTGGATAGCATACAGATTCTATTTTGGAATTCCCATGGGTGACCAGGACAAATCATGGGCTCCTCATGTGATATGTGGAAGCTGTCGATCTACTCTAGAAGGATGGCTAAGAGGTACAGGAAAGACAATGCCTTTTGTCATTCCCAAAGTATGGAGAAAGCCGAAGAACTATCACGATGATTGTTACTTTTGTACGATTGATGTGACAAAGTACAGAAAAG
>OY744554.1:21369106-21449106 GCA_963556195.1 Sepiola atlantica | reverse complement strand
GTGGTAAATTAAATATAAAAAAAAAGTATGAACCTTTAAAAATATATATATATATATATATATATATATACACATACACACTAGTAGAATAGCCGTCCCAGGACAGGCATAAGCAATAAATATAGCATTAGTTTTTAATTAAAAAATTTTTTCTTTCGTTTGGGGGGGGGGGGTATGGTTTGAGTTCCCCCTCCCCCCTAAATGGTAAAGTTTACAAAAAAAATAATAATTTGATTACTCACCCTGTTGCCTAGAATACATATTCCATAATAATGATAAGTTCAATAGGTTACGATTTTACCAAGCACATGGATATTATTGATGTACACATGCATGTACCAATCCTTTTAAAAATGTATTACTTAATATAACTCAAAATTTTACCAATTTTTTTGTATCTAACTTAAATTAGGGGGGGGGGGGAGCACTCCCTAAATGGTAAAGTTTATTTTAAAAAAATAATGTGCCCATGTTACTCACCAATCACCATATTATCAAGAATATATATTCCAAAATCCATAATGATCCGTTCATTAGTTTACCAGATTATGTTGTATATACATATATATATGAATATATAGACATACCTAACTTTATACAATAGATAACATGAAAAATCAACGCTCTGGAGTCAGAATAAATCCAATCCAAGAAAGATGATCTTGCACACAAAGGGCCCGATATTTTTTCAGATAAAGCAATATAAATATTTAAAATCAATTTATCTTAACACCTTGCTGCAGTTTCACGGTAAATCCGATCGTCAGAAGTGCATTTCTATTCAGCACATCTGTATGCATTTGAATGCGAGTTTGAACTTATATTTAAATGCATACAGATGTTGCGAATATACTAGATACTGGATTCCTATGACCAAAAAATCGGTCCACAATCATATTTATTTCTTTATTTCGGTGAATGTTTTTAATTAAAGTTCTGCTGCCAACTGCTGATGATTGTCTTAACAATTGAAATATTTTGGTAGAACTATTCAATATGTGTTCTTGAGTTTATTTGTGCTAGTTGCTGATTTGCTTATCCCTTATTCCATTTTTATTTTACATTTTGTCTGAAACATTGTTTCTTTTATTCCTCATATATATATATATATATATATATATATATATATATATATATATATATATCACAAGTTAGTTCTCGATTGTAGGTTCTACAAGAGCTAAAATCCGGTTGGTCAATGCAGACAAATTCGTCAGCCCCCTTGGAGGAACATAAAAAAAAATGAATAGCGGCCTAGCCCAACCGGGGTTTGAAGTCTTGGTCGCAATTCATTACAATTTTTATGAAAAAAAATCTCATTCCTTCTGGTGAATTTTCAGAGTGCTCACTCTTGTTTTATTGGCTAGCTAATAGGTTGTATTTTTAGAATATGTATACTTTTTATAGGTTGCTGATGCAAGTTTTTCTGATTTCTAGCTATTTTTAGCCAAAAACGGAGTAAAAAAAAAAATGTTCATTTTTCACAACAAAAGTTTTACCTTACACAATAAAAACAGTATTTTTTCAGTTTTGGGAATGTTCGTAAGAAGCAATTTCGTCTAGTATTCATTAATACTTTTATATAAAAGTCTAAAAAAAAAAAAAAAAAATGAACCCAGGTCAAAATTCAGTTACTGGTATTTTGTGCTAATTTTCGTGATTGGTGCCTCATGACAAAATGGCCCATTTTTACCATTTTTTCTAACTTTGCTTGTGTGAAATTACCATTTACCCTGCAACAATACCCTTAAATATTTTTTTAAGGTTAACTATGCCATTTGGCTACTAAGAAATACCTAAGTGGCTTTTTTTTAAGTAAATACTTGCTAGCGAATTTCGAATTTTGTGATTTTTTTTGGATTTTGTGGAAAAAAATAGCAAAAATGTAAAAAACAAAAAAACAAATTAAAAATCTAAAACATACAAAAGTTGTCTATTCATATAAGGAATAGTTTCTATGAGTAAGATTTTCAATTAAGGCCTTCAAAAAAAGTTTCTTTTTACATTGAATTTTTAGCATAACAATAGTAATAATAATACTAATAATTAGCACTGTGCTGTGGGTCTCTCTGTGCCGGTGTGTGTACACGTCAATGGTTCTTTGAAGGCATCAAAATTGACATGCACTCGATGTACTCCATCTGTGTTTTGTTTAGACTGCTCTGACAGTGTGTCACCACTTGATTCTATGGACGATTCATCCAACATCGAATGGAGAGGAGTGAACGTGTTGATGATATTGAGGAATCTGGTTCCGATTCAGAAATGTGTGGAACAGACGAGGGATCTTGTTCTGGTGATGTAATTTGGGCCAAGTACGAGAAGACCTGGTATTCAGCAAAGGTTGCATCATTCAGTGACATTCCTGTTGAACTTAAGAACAAATTATTCAAGTCCAAAACACTGGTACCTGTGTTTTGGAACGGGGAGAATAAACAGTCTTGTCCAAGGACGTTTGATTGACCATCTCTCACAGAACCGTGTCGATGAAAAAACGCATCTGTTTCTGTTGACATGCTTGTCAGATACAATGAAGCCGTTTCTGATTTAAGAAATGATAAAAAGATGAGAAATGTTTTAATGTTGAAACAGTTATGATTGTTTCGCTCATTTTTTTTGTTTTGTCTTGTGCCCCACTTGATTTTCATTTGTTGTTTTGTTGGTTTAAGGTGTGTAAACCCTCAGGTGACTTTCTACTGGGGTAGGAATAACCATAAACATCAATGTTCATTTCAAGTTTTGCAATGAAACGTTTCGAGTATTGGAATTCAACGAAATTGCCTCGGCCAGTATTTTTGTACATTTACAGTATTTCTTCGAAATAGTTTAAATATTCAACTTTCAGGATTTTATGCTGCATTTTAATGTTGAAATTTTAAATTTTCCATTCAATTTTGGTCCAGAAACATGTACAATCAAAGGTATATCATGACCTTTCAAAATCGTCAAATTTTGTCACAAATTTTGGCCATTTACCCCCGAAAATCCTTAAATATTCAAGTTTTAGGACTTTGCATTAAAATGTCGAAATTTAAATTCTCCATTACATTTTAGTCCCGAAACATGTATGACCATGGCCATCCCTACTACAGGCCAGGCAATTGTGCAACTGGGGTCTTTTACTGGGGGCCATGTGAATTTTCTTAAATATTCGATATAGAAGTTGCAAACTATATCATTAACTGGTGCGGATCCTTTTTTTCTTTTTAACCACAATATACAAGTAATGATCTTTTGAATTAAGTACAAAATCTCTAAAAAAAATCCAACATTGAAATAAAAATTCTTCATTGAAATATGCATTTGCCTTTGTTTATTCAAAATTACCTGTCTCTTCATTTATAGGAATTTGTCAATAATTGTCAAATTTATCAATTAGCTCATTGTGGTTCTTATTATTTGGTATGTAAAACACATAAAAACATCAAACTAATCTCAGAGAAATTTTACCTTTGTTTGCAACTTCTATATCGAATATTTAAGAAAATTCACATGGCCCCCAGTAAAAGACCCCAGTTGCACGATTGCCTGGCCTGTAGTAGGGATGGCCATGTGTATGACCAATACCTTGAACCGCATCTTATACCATTTTTTTTTTTTTTTGAACCTTCGATAATGAAACACGAATCTGTCTGCATTGACCAGCCGGATTTTATTCTAAATCCAGCATGACCAGATAAAATACTTATATTTGATGATGATGATAATTATGGAATTAATATTCGAATTTAATGAAAAAAGGAAAACCGAAAATTGTTTATATGTTCATTGACATTACATTGCAACATGATGATTCCTTTAACTTTAAGCAAGCTAGATTTGTTAAACTCATTTTAAATAAAAAAAATAAAGACTTCTTGAATCAGCACTCATTATAAACTCTGACACAATTAAACAACAGATTTTACAAATTATCTCTTTTAATCGACAAACTAATACTAACCGAACAAAAGTTAAATTTAGATCCAAGCTAGCTATTTTACGCCACATTCCCAACAAAACTTTGTAAAAAAAACATTCATTCCACTTCATGAACGCATCACATATTTTGAATTCTAATGTCTATGTTTTGTTTTAAAAAAAAGAATAAAAACATTCTTTCCATGTTATAGCTGCACCACATATTTTCAAATTTTGACTATATTTTTCTTCAAATAAGTAATCTTGAAAAACTTTGAATAAAGATGAAACGTTGATTAAGAGTTGAACAGTTTTTTTGTTGTTTTTTTTTTCATATGTATCTATAGTAAAAAAGTAATTCTATGTAATTTTAAATTTGTTTCTGTGACGACACTAAGATACTATTTTGCTATACTGATTTAGTATACTGATGTTTTTGTATTTAATTACTCAGATTTTTTCCTCCAAACTCAAATTACATCTTTGTTTGAAGCTATCGGGTGTTTCGGCCATGCATAAATTCAGACAGGAAATTGTTGGTGTTAAAAAAAATGTTTTTTTCAGTGACCAATAATGTCTTGATAAAGCCGTTTGATATTTTAGTTTAGGGTCTTAAAAAAAGAAAGAAAAAGACAGAAAAAAAAAAGAGTGGTGTTTATGGTTAATATTTCTGCTTCCAGAAAAAATTCTGATGTAACTTCTTTTGAAAATATTGTAGTAAATGATGTTGTCTATGACTGTTCTTGGCCTTTTGGCTAAGATCAAAGTGTAGTATGTTCCGATGGATACTGCACCCCATAGACTGGTATTGTCTTAGCCTTCGGGGTTTGATTTACGCCGGTCTATGGGTCTGTCCTGTGCAGTTCTAGGAGGTCCACCCTCCCAGGCTTCGCCTCCCCTCTTTGGGGAGGAGTAAGTTTATTGCTTACTGCCTGAGGCGCCCCTACCGGGGAATGCCGACTGGGCTGCCCAGGCAACTTTTAAACCCAACTTTCCCGACCCGACCTTGGGTCACATCTTACTTGTGGGAGTAAGATAAAAACTGGCCTTGTGCTTAACTCCTGGAGAGGAGTAAATCAATACATTGCACTTTCCTCTCCATGGGCAATTGTTTTTAACTTTGCAGTTGCACTTGTTAATGTTTGATACACATTTGACAAAAGAAGACAACAAATGATGACAAAGATTTTTATCTTTTTTTTGAGTTGAGACGTTTTCATATGTATCAGTTTGTTTTTTTGAAGTAGGAGTCAGAGATTTTTCATTATTCCTTAAATTTTAAACAGTTCAATTCCTAAAGAAATGTATTGCATAGAAATATGATACAAATCCGTCTGACAGTAGCTTTGTTGCTGTCAGGCTGAGGTATGGTTCTGTTCAGTCTTAGGCGGTCCACCATTCTAGGCTTTACTTTCTCTCTGAGAACGGGATGTTTATTGGTAATCGCCCGAGGAATGCCGACTAGGCTGCTCAGGCATTTTTTGTAGACCAGAGTGCGCTATCTTAAACATCTGACCTTGTGTCTAACATCCTGGCAAGGAGGGATAATATGTATTTGTTAGGACTTTGATTTCATAGGCTTGCTCAAAGCTAGAGGGGGGGGGGGGGGGGGTCTGTAAAAGTTGAGAGTCAGAGTGAAGAGAGTCAGATTATTTCAAACAAACTCTGATATCCTCAATGTTTATTTTCAGAATCATAAATCATGCTAGACAAGCTCTCCGCATTTTCTTTTATCCAAGGTGAACATGCTGAGGTCCTTCAATAAAGTGTTGCATATTATAAAGTAACAAGAATTCTACTTTAGGCTATTTCTAACATTTAACCCACATAAATTTATATTCATATACTTTGATGTAGACCAGAGGTCTTCAAAGTGGGGATCGCGACCCCCAGGGGAGTCGCGTAACCATAGAAAGGGGGTCGCCAAAATTATAACTATGGAATTTTTTAAATAATATTCAAACTTATTTTTTATTTATAAAAAATTTGGTGGGTCATGAAAAAATTTTTTTTCCAAAAAGAGGTCACGACAAAAACAGTTTGAAGAGCACTGATGTAGACCTCCTTGCTGGTTAAACGTGGTTCAATAAAAAATTAGATTTCCAATAAATCATGAGACAATTAACTTTCATATGAATCAGCAGTGAAAGACAATGGAGATTTTTTTTTTTTTGATGGATGAGAACTCAGATGTGGAGAAAGTATATGTGGATGGTGAAGCTATTGAGGTTGTCAAGTTTTGTTACCGTGGTGATACTATTGGAGTACAAGGTGAAACAGGTGTTAGTGCGATTGCAAGAATTAGAAGTGGATGGAGGAAGTTCAGGTAACTTCTACCACAGAGAGTTACCACTGTCGACCAAGGGAAGAGTCTATCAGGCATCCGTACGCAGAATGATGATGTATGGAAGTGAGAGTTGAGGACATGTGTTGCATGGATAGGAATACATGGAGAGAATGTTTGGTTCTTTCGTTTTACGGCATATCATCCCTTTTTGGGTTATTTAATGCCGAATCCGTTCATTTTGGTAAAAGTTTTTATGCTTCAAGTTCTTTATATCTTCAAATATTTATTCATGGTGTTTGGTTTGGTTGTTTTGTAGAGGGAAAATGTTTTTTGTTTTTAGCTTTGCAGAACATGATTGAGTTTTGCAAAGGGAAAGGACAAAAAACAATAACATCAATGTTTGGTGCATTTTAAAGTCAGGAAGCCGGTATTTTCAGACAGCCTGATCTGGTAGCACCAGGGATATGAGAATGATACGATGGATGTGTAATGTGAGTCTTAAAGACGGGCTTAGTTCTGATGACATGACCTCAGAAGAAGATTAAATCTGAACAGTATAGGAAGATGTGTGCAGAAGAGTAGACTTCGATGTTATGGCCATGTTGAAGAATGGATGAAAGTTTTTGGGGTTAGTAGATGTAGAACAGTTGAGGTAGCAGGTTCAGTTCACAGGGGAAGGCCAAAGAAAACATGGAAGTAAGTGATATTTTGGACCTGAGGAAAAAAGTGATAAATAAAACCTGGCAAGTGATATGTTAGTTTGGAAGTCAATTTCTTAAAGACGTGTAACGCATACCAGCATGTAAAACGGACGTTAAATTGATGATGATGATGATGATGATGCTATAGGAAAAAAGGAAATAGGCCAAAACAATACAATCAAACTAACTCATAAGATTGTTAATATTTGACATTATCAAAAGAACAGGATTGTCTTATTGCTTGCCACCTCCGTGATGGAGGCAGTCCAGTTGCCCCTCCTTCTGTATGTAAACTTGCGTCTGTTCCTATACTCTGCTACTGGTCAAGGCAGAAGCGATCGAGCACTGTATAGCCTGCATCCACTGGTCCAACTTAGTCAGCAACAAACAGCTACAGGCTTTGACCAATGGGGCAAATGCTGTCGATTAGCCGACAAGTTGAAGAGAAGGGTCGACCATCTTGCCCAAATGACGAATGAACATGGATGGTGAGTGATGGTTGATCAATATCAAATGGCCAATCAATCGACCAACAACAAGATAGCGTGATTCGTTGTGATGAGATCTGTGACAGAATTGGATTGGGTTGTCCTAGGAGATATGGCTTGTCAGTTCTTTGTAATCTGTGCCGACCAGACATTGGTCAACGACGAGAGATCAGATAAATAAGTTATCAAAAGACTTCTACAGAAACGAGTGAAGATGTTTTTTTAATTTTTTATTTGGGTATGATTTTACCCAAGAAAAGCTGTTTCATCTCGGTATAGGGCTTCGTTTTCAATTGCATCCCCGAGTATCACCACATTTATAAGATATATAAATGAAAAAGATTTTTCAAGTGGCAATTATTATCCTGCCACTTTGGTACGACGACTCAGGTCATCTCGTGGCTTGTCAAGTTTCCTTATTTGGTCATGGAATAAGTATGCAGGATTTAAAGAGAGAAAGTGTTTCTTAAGGAGGCACCACTTTTTAACTCAAGAATGCGACGTCAAGTTCTTTTGGGGAGGGAAGAGGTCAAAGCAAAAAAAGTAACTTAACACTTGATAAGTAGAAGAAAACTCCCCCCAGACAATTCTTAATTTATTCATCTTTTTCATACAACTTTTCATTTAAAAAATTATTATTATTAGTTTATACCCGCTTCTTGAGTGCAGTCGCTGGGTATGTCCATTTCCATCTTTACCTTGCTTCTACCGATTTATAGCCAGAAAAATATTTGTGAAATTTTGTGGAAAAAAAACATGCTGCTTAGTATTTGCATAGAAGAGTAACTACGATGAATGTATTTACATATTTTTCTTATTGATAAAAAACATTAGAAATTATGTTTTTAAGCAAAAATAATTTGTTTCAAATTAATGCCAAATGCCCTTTGTAAGTAGAGAAAGTTGAAAACGTGCACAAAAAAAATAAATCAAACACGACGACTCCAACTTTCAAAAGTCCGACTCTCGAATTGTAATTAACAATTCTCCAAAACACGAATCTCGTCAATCAAGTAATCTGACAAAAACGACGCCAACTCAATTTTTTTTTTCTCTCGCTGAACACTCGACGTTGTCTCATCTTGTCACAACAATTTTTCTTTTTCTCTCTCTCTGCCAGGAGAAAAGTTTCTCATTTTATCTCAAAGAGAATTCGCCCATGCAAACGAATGCTAATTGTCATAAGTGAATTCTCATCGTCGCACAGAAATAACACGATCTTATATTGTAATCAGAACACTCTGGGTTCAATCCCTGATGAACGACACATGGCGACTCTTATCTCATAGGACATGCATGATGGCTGCTACATCCTTTATGTTTCGTTTTTTTTTGTTGCAGATTATTAAAAAAAAATTTATTTTTTAAAAAAGGTCAATTAGTTTTCAAAAATATTTATGTAATGTTTTCTAATGTTATGTTATGTAAATTTCTTTTAATTTACAAAACACATATCCAGTAAAACAAACATAGAAACTCCAAAAACAACTTTTTAATAGTATATACGTAGATAGATTATTCAAAAATATTTTTTTTTTTTTACATTACATTCATATTAAAAAGAAATGTTGAATTTACAGAGGCTTGAAAATTAAAATGTTATCGCTATCTGATCCGATTCGGCATTGCCCGGGTTATCTGATTGAAGTTAGTGTAAACCTGAGTCTGTGACAAATCTATAGTAGATATCTTTAGAAAGCCATATCAATACATATATTGGAAATAAAATCCGGTAACAAAATGTTAAGAGTGTGTTAGTATCATGTGCATGTTTTATTATCAAAGATTTGTGGAGATTAAATTTGTGGTTGAGAACTAACATGCATAATATGAAAGTGTTTTAGTGTCGTCTAATTTTATGAATCTGACTGTTAAACAATATTTTGGAGTAATACTCTATTATGTCTAAAATTTAAAGCTTAAGCTTAAGGTGTCTTAAGAAATTGAAATCCAGGGGATCTTGCTTAAGGTGTCTAATGCCTATGTATAAAAGTCAATGCAATTCTGAAATATTTGAATTTTCAAATTGGATGTTGTGTCCATATTATGGCTCCTAAATCCCTTTAAAATACTCCAAAGAAACTGAAATTTAATATTTATTAATTGATTTTTAATATCTATTGTTAAAATTTCACAAAAATCTGATGGTATCTGAATTTTCATGAAGGGTAAACATAGTCCTGCTACCTCAACTGTTCTACATCTACTAACCCAAGAAGTCTCATACATTCTTTTAACATGGACATACCATTGAAGTCTACTCTTTGCATAAAACAAAATTAAACTCACATTATCCACCTTTATGCCTGAAAGGTCTGTTCCGAAATTCATAATGATCAGTAATTTAGGAGTGAATCCTATACATAGGAATATAAAAACATACACATACCTAACTTTATCGTTATAATAATAATACACCCATGTTACTCACTGTGTTGCAGAGAATATATATTCCAAAATTCATAATGATCTGTTCATTAGTTTAGGAGATTATCCTGTACATAGAATTATATAAATATATACACATACCTAATTTATTATAAACTCTGAAACAAACAACCTAACGGCTTTTACAATACTAACCGAACAGAACTTTAATTTAAATCCAGGTGAGCTATTTTACACAACATTCCTAACAAAACATTATTTTAAAAAAAACAACAAAAAAAACACATTCATTCTATTTCATAAACACACCACATATTTTGAATTCTAACGTCTATGTTTCGTTCGAAAAAAAAGAAAAACATTCTTTTCACGTCATAGATGCACAACATATTTTCAAATATTGACTTCTATGTTATTTTTTTTAAAAATCAGTCATCTTGAGAAAGTCTTGAAATAAAGACGAAACGTTGAGAAAATTTTATGTTTTTCCTTTTTTTTTAATACCTAACTTCATATATAGAGATGGGATATATAGAGATATCTTCTGATAATATTACAAAAATTAACCAAAATCTTTCAGTTTATTTTACAGCCGGGCAACGCTGGGTGGATCCGCTAGTAAATACAACCTTTGTTTAATTCTTGCCACTTGAAAAGTACTTATTACAATCGCGAAAATCATTGGTATGAACGGAAACGAAGAGAAGTTCAAACTTAAAGAGTGCAATTAGAAAACAACACAACGCCCTCTACTGGAACGACAGTGAAACCTTTATGCAAAGAAAGAGTCATTGAAACACACGTCATTATGTGGCAAAAGTACTTTTTAAAGACTTCGACTTTCATCAGCTTTTTACTCGACATCCAAAAACAAAATTTTGATTTTCAGGATTTTAATAGATAACCAAAACCAAAATTTTGTTTTCAGGATTTTAATAGATAACCAAAACCAAAATTTTGTTTTCAGGATTTTAATAGATAACCAAAACCAAAATTTTGTTTTCAGGATTTTAATAGATAACCAAAACCAAAATTTTGTTTTCAGGATTTTAATAGATAACCAAAACCAAAATTTTGTTTTCAGGATTTTAATAGATAACCAAAAACAAAATTTTTTTTTCAGGATTTTAATAGATAACAAAAAACAAAATTTTGTTTTCAGGATTTTAATAGATAACCAAAAACAAAATTTTGATTTTCAGGATTTTAATAGATAACCAAAAACAAAATTTTGATTTTCAGGATTTTAATAGATAACCAAAAACAAAATTTTGATTTTCAGGATTTTAATAGATAACCAAAAACAAAATTTTGATTTTCAGGATTTTAATAGATAACCAAAAACAAAATTTTGATTTTCAGGATTTTAATAGATAACCAAAAACAAAATTTTGATTTTCAGGATTTTAATAGATAACCAAAAACAAAATTTTGATTTTCAGGATTTTAATAGATAACCAAAAACAAAATTTTGATTTTCAGGATTTTAATAGATAACCAAAAACAAAATTTTGATTTTCAGGATTTTAATAGATAACCAAAAACAAAATTTTGATTTTCAGGATTTTAATAGATAACCAAAAACAAAATTGTGTTTTCAAGATTTTAATAGATAACCAAAAACAAAATTGTGTTTTCAAGATTTTAATAGATAACCAAAAACAAAATTGTGTTTTCAGGATTTTAATAGATAACCAAAAACAAAATTTTGTTTTCAGGATTTTAATAGATAACCAAAAACAAAATTTTGATTTTCAGGATTTTAATAGATAACCAAAAACAAAATTTTGATTTTCAGGATTTTAATAGATAACCAAAAACAAAATTTTGATTTTCAGGATTTTAATAGATAACCAAAAACAAAATTTTGATTTTCAGGATTTTAATAGATAACCAAAAACAAAATTTTGTTTTCAGGATTTTAATAGATAACCAAAAACAAAATTTTGTTTTCAAGATTTTAATAGATAACCAAAAACAAAATTGTGTTTTCAAGATTTTAAAAGATAACCAAAAACAAAATTTTGATTTTCAGGATTTTAATAGATAACCAAAAACAAAATTTTGATTTTCAAGATTTTAAAAGATAACCAAAAACAAAATTTTGATTTTCAGGATTTTAATAGATAACCAAAAACAAAATTTTGATTTTCAGGATTTTAATAGATAACCAAAAACAAAATTTTGATTTTCAGGATTTTAATAGATAACCAAAAACAAAATTTTGATTTTCAGGATTTTAATAGATAACCAAAAACAAAATTTTGATTTTCAGGATTTTAATAGATAACCAAAAACAAAATTTTGATTTTCAGGATTTTAATAGATAACCAAAAACAAAATTTTGATTTTCAGGATTTTAATAGATAACCAAAAACAAAATTTTGATTTTCAGGATTTTAATAGATAACCAAAAACAAAATTTTGATTTTCAGGATTTTAATAGATAACCAAAAACAAAATTTTGATTTTCAGGATTTTAATAGATAACCAAAAACAAAATTTTGTTTTCAGGATTATAATAGATAACCAAAAACAAAATTTTATTTGGTGCTTCTATAGGAGGGGACCTACTGAGCACAAGGTAGACAGAAGTTCATCCATTCAATAATGGATTGGCTGGGGTCCGCACAGCTAAACATATCAATCTTATCTGCCATCACGTCATCAAAATAGCTTGAAATTCTTTCAATAGCTGGTTCAATTTCTTTCATAAACGAACAATTAACCGTCGTCGTCACTACCAGTTTTTTAATAAATATCCCAAACCAAAGTTTTATTTTCAGGATTTTACTAGGTAACACAAACTAAAATTTTATTTACTGCTTAGGTTAAATAGAAAATTCCCACACCCTCATGGCCGTTAAATGTGAAATTGGAAATTTTAACCGGTGTTAATTATTAACCAATTATATTATTATTACAAATAATAAATTCAAACTGTTTTTTATAAATGGAAATTTTTCTTGACAAAAGTTTTAAATATTACAAATTCACATTTTTATATAGCCTAACAAATTAAACATCATAGTAATAGCGTATCCAATACAGAATATTGCTGAAGAAATTATTAAAGCGACCGAAAAATATATTGGGGATTATATTTGGATTAACACCGGTTAAAATTTCCAATTTCAGATTTGGCGGCCATGACGAAGTGGGAATTTTTTATTTAACCGGGGACCCATATCAACCTGAACATTTTTTATTGCAATTTACGAAAAAGACTGGAAAGGGCCGAAGCAGTTTACAATTTGAAAATCGCAAAAAGAAATGTAAAAAAAAACAAACGACACTAAAGCCTATGAATGGGTTAGGGTTAGGATTAAACAACATTTTTAACCATCAAAAAAAGAAAAGAAACAAAGTTGATTCACTTACTGATTCAAAAAAAAATTATTCAACCCATTTTTAACACGGGGTGAAGCGGTTATTTAACCATAACCAAGTCAGGGAAAAAATGAAAAAGTTGTTTCATTAAATGCCGGTACTAATTGACCGTTCGGCGATGGCTCAACCATTTCCGGTCTGTTCCATACATCACAATCACGTCTGGATCAATATGGGTCCCCTCCTATAGAAGTACCTTTTATTTTCATTCTATCTAAAAACTTTTAATATGAGCACATAGATCAATGCAAAACATCAACAATGGTACCAAATTTATTTTGGTGGTTCAATTAGCCACTGAATCATGATCATTCAAATGGTACCAAATTTATTTTGGTGGCTCAATTAGCCACTGAATCATGACCATTCAAATGGTACCAAATTTATTTTGGTGGCTCAATTAGCCACTGAATCGTGACCATTCAAATGGTACCAAATTTATTTTGGTAGCTCAATTAGCCACTGAATCATGACCATTCAAATGGTACCAAATTTATTTTGGTAGCTCAATTAGCCACTGAATCATGACCATTCAAATGGTACCAAATTTATTTTGGTAGCTCAATTAGCCACTGAATCGTGACCATTCAAATGGTACCAAATTTATTTTGGTGGCTCAATTAGCCATTGAATCGTGACCATTCAAATGGTACCAAATTTATTTTGGTAGCTCAATTAGCCACTGAATCATGACCATTCAAATGATACCAAATTTATTTTGGTGGCTCAATTAGCCACTGAATCATGACCATTCAAATGGTACCAAATTTATTTTGGTGGCTCAATTAGCCACTGAATTATGACCGATCAAAATTTGTTGGAAATTAGTTTTTTTATTGATTTAAAATCAAAAGAAAAAATGTAGCTGATTAATGTGTCGATTGTTGAAAATTGCACTTTAGTGTCATTTATGTTATTTTATTTTTGTTTTTTTAACGAGTAATGGGATTTTGTTCAATGTTTATGATGGTTTGATCTAATAATTATTGCTTCTATTATGATTAATTGTCATTTGCCACAAGATGATATTACATTTGTGAGGACCTTTAACTTGTTTGAAGCCTCCATTTTTAGTTGGCTTTTAGGATATCTACTAATAAGTCCAAGTAGTTCTTGCGAAGATCAATGAGTATATATATATATTGGTCGCTGCTCATTCTAGGGTGCCTCAAGTACAGTTGATCTGAATCAACTATACTTGAGGCACCCTAGAATCAACAGCGAACAAAAGGACACATTTTGCCATGACACCAATTTCTTAAACTTTTACTTCCGGTTGAATCATAAAACAATACGCACATTTATAACTTGTCTTCGTGTTGCAATATGCATTCCTTCAGGGGACCCGGTAGCATCAAACAAAACAACAATAGAGACAAGGACGTGCTCGAGAAACTGTTTCTTTATTCTTCACCACCAGCTGGTTGAAGTTGGGCATACACATATATATAATTAAATATTTCTTTGTTAGCAAAAGTCCTTTGGCATTATTGTTCTTTCCCTTGTCTTACAAAGAAACCTCTTTCTTTACCTTGACGGCGGTTGATTTTCGAATCTACTCAACATAGGTTATTTTCACAGAAAACCAGGCAGTTTGATTTACCTTGCAACCTAGAGGGAAACACGACAATACGTTCTGTAGCAGTCTGCTCCCGGAAGAAGACTTGTGGTCCCCATGCCAGTTGTTTACGGCAATTCAGCCGTGGTGGGGGTACCTCTCTTCGGGGCTGACCCATGACAAGTTTTTCTCTATATCCTCCCAACTCAATCTCTGCTACATAAGCGCTCCTTCTTCCTCCGTTTAAAACCGTCGTTTTAATTCCTGACTTTGCACTTCAGATGCCTTCTTCTGGCCTCGTGCACCCGATTCTTTTAAAGGTTACTGAGTCGTTTTTTTTTTTAACGTCATACTCCGAAATGATTTCGCTGACCTCACACACCTGGGCTTGTTCAAAGGTCACCGATTCATTTCCATTGTTTTTTTATGCCTAATTGACAATCTATCTAGTCTTTGGCTTTTCTTCATTATTGCAGGGTCATGCCCTTAGCCTCCCAGTGACACCGAGTAGACAGCGTTTTCTTCCCACTTTGTTAGAAACGTCGCTCATGGAAAATGAAGACTGATGGGTAAAGTATGGGAAGCGAGAGTTAAGGGGCTGCCGAAAATGCATCCACAATGCGTTTTCTACTCTCCGTTGGTTTTACATAAAGATAGTTACGAAAAAAACAAAAAAACACACAACTAAGTATTGTATTGACAATTTTAGGGAAATTAGAGATACGTTCCCTTCCCATAGGCTAAAGGAGGAAGAAAGTGCAGCATGAAGGGGGGATGGACTCTTAAAACAATGACAATTTTTTTGCAATTTAGTTTTAAAGGGAGGGGGTGAAAATAAGAAATGAATTCAGCTTACCATGTGGACTACAAGTAAAGATTCCATTTAGTAGTAGTCATAACAAAGGGAGATAACTTAGTAGTTTGGGCTGCACTACATAACCAATCGCGATTCCACCGTAAAAGGCCGACCACCTGTGGACCTGAAAGCTTAGCTAAGTCCTCCTTACTGGTTGTTGTCCTCTGATACGCTTACACCAGAGAGGCAGAGAGGATTACATCGTGAATTAGCTCTTTCTCCGAGCGACGAGCTGCATGCCCAAACCATTGAAGACGTTGCAACAGGATAGATGACAGACTTTAGATTGAGGTGTTGATGGAGAACAGCAGTCGGGACACGGTCAAGCCGTCAGCAATTCGAGATGCGGCAGAGGCGCATCTTACTTGTCGGCAAATCGACCGATAAATTTAGATGCCGTTTGCATCTAAATTTATAATTAAACTATCTCCAATTTTATGTTGGTCCTTTCTTTCTTGTAACGCACAGGCTTTTTACGCAAAGGTTTGTATACACTTTACAGACTCAAAGGATGAATGGTAGCTTTGTGACATCATCCAGTGTGCATGGTGACAAGACACAAGCAAACAAGCCAGATAAGATCCACAGGGTTTTAGTAGCATTATAACCAGACCAGTGTTCACCCTCCATCAAAAAGGACAAAAAAAAATATGTTTCATTAGTGTTTGCACTAATATTCATATAAAATAACGTCTCAATCAGTGAAGTTAAAAACCAAGAAATAAGAAAAAATGAAAACGTCTCAAACTGGAAAGTTTTTTTATAAAGTAAGAAAAAAACCATCAATCGGTATAGAAAAGAGAAATGAAAAAAAGAAACATCTCATTATGAAAACAGAGTGAAGGATTTCTTTCTTAATTCATTTTAGACTTGCTATTTGCTTTCTCCGTTCCCTTAAACACTTGAAATGTTTTTGTATGACAGTTTTTACTGCTTAACAAGACAGATATATATTTATATACAAATAAATACACATTGGTCTTTATTATTATAAAGTGGAAGATCCTGTATCACATATGAATTACGGTTAACAGTACTTACTAAAATACACACATTGACTATTTCAATTAGAATTACATAACCGCTAGTTCTAACAAGCCGCGCGTACGTGGTCCCCCTCTGTATGTGACTCGATGTGGCGAGTGTAAAATGCAATAAATTTGGGCAATTTGGTGCATTTTTGACCCCCCTTTGACCACCTGGGGGCGCAAACCAGAATTTTTCTGAGGTCAAGGATGCTCATTTTATATCCGGAACAATTGCCTCTACATTTTGGCCAAGTTTCAGAAAAATTGAATGGATGGATCAAACGTTATGGGAGAAAAGGGCCATTTTTTTGCCATTTTGGGGGCTTTTGACCCCCTGGGGGCGCGAACCAGATTTTTTTTCAAGGTCAGCGATACTTATTTTCTATTAGGAACAATTGCCTCCACATTTTGGCCAAGTTTCAGAGAAATTGAATGGATGAAAAGTTATGGGGCAAAAAATGTCATTTTTTGCCATTTCGGGGCCTTTTGACCCCCTGGGCGGCTAACCAGATTTTTTTTCAAAAATCAGAGAATGTCACTTTCTAACCTGACCAAAGTTACAACTTAATGCAGAATTTCAGAGAAATTCAATTGATGGAGAAAAATCCGGACGGACGGATGGACGGACATGCCTCAAAACATGCCAATTAATATGGTAAAATGATAGCCTTAAATCAGTGCTGATTTCTACATGAAACGGAATAATTAGTGGGTAAACATGATACAATGCAGCATTTGCAGTTAAAAAACAACTAGTTTTTTTCCTTTTAATTGTTTATATTGCATAGAAGTGAATCAACAACACTTGTTACTCCTCTGATAATTTGTAAGAAAAGAAGGAAAAACAAGGCTTTTTAATACAAAAACAATTTATATAATAATACGCTAAGCCACTCCATGTTCATACGTACATTATCACCTTTCACACACATTTTTTTTAAATGAGATCGTCCGATTAGCAAAGATGGTGATTGCTGATTAATCTGATGTCGTTAAGATAAAAAAAAATTCCATTTTATCAATTTTTAAATGAATTGTTCCAAAATCAATATATGCTGTCTCATTCGCTGAAACAATACAATTTTAAATACATTTCGAAAAGTGACATTCGCTTTATTGATTTGAAGAATATTTAACTGGCAATTATTTTTACAGTAGACGGCAGAATATTGTTTTAAATCAAATTAAATTGCCACAATTTTAAATAAATAAAGAAGAGACATATTTGTTTTATTTAAAGAATATTTAACTGACAATGGCTATTTTTAAGGAAGAAAAAAGAGTGATTGTTTTTTGTTTTTAATAGTATTGACCGCGAGAGACATTATTTCAAAAAAATTAGTAGCAGTAAATTATACAGATTGATGTAGAAAGCACCATGGAATTTCCACGGATTCCCATAAATATATGAATACACAATTTAGTGTATGTGGCCAGAAGTAAGATCTGTGAATTTGTCCTTTTGTTGAATGGAATTAAGTAGAATGAGTATCGGTCAGCTGCCGATACTCTTTCTGTATATCACCAACTTATGATAGCTGTGCTTGGTGCGTCTAGTCAACAGGTGGCAGGAGAAAGAGTAAGGGTCTTACTTCATGGCTGTCTGGAAACTGTCTGGTTTGCCAGCCCTAAATGTCTCAGGATGAGTCATAAAAAGGTCCGGTAGAAATTGCTAAGCTGAATAGCCCAATTGGTCATCGAGTGACCAAAAAATACTCATTAGGTTTACTCTCTGCCAGAGGAAATAGATACCAATGTTGATTCTTGCTACAATTGTCACACTGGCATCTGGAGGTGGGCGGGTGATATGCAAATGGAAGAGAACTTAGTAAAACAAACAGGTTTTGTGCAGATATTTTAACTGTTTTTAAATTTGCATTATTGTTCTCATCTTAGATGTTTTTCTCACAACATTTCGGTCGATGTAACCTTCAGGTGAGTCTTGTCAAACCGAAATCTATATGGAATTTCAAACGGAACCTTTTACTTAATTCACGGAACAGCTTGCTCTTATTCCGTCAGCCATGACCGGGTAGAAGTCTTAAGTAATTCGTAATGGTATTACTAGTATCGCTCGTACTTAGGATTGAAAGTTCAACTTCCAGAAGACTGTCACATAGAACTGATTATTACTTAGCACTTTTATCCGTTACGCCACAGGTCCTTGCGGATATACGTGCTAAGTAATAATCAGTTCTAAGTGACAGTCTTCTGGAGGTTGAAGGTTCAATCCTCAGTGCAGGCGATACTAAGAATACAATTACAAATTACTTCTACATGTTCATGGCTGACAGAGCAAGAACAAGCTACTCCCATGGATTAAATAAAGGGTTCTTCCGTTCAAAATTCCATACAGATTCCTGAGTTCGACGAGATTCACCTGAAGAAGGTCGGAGGTTACATCAGCTGAAACGTTGTGAGAATAGCATCCAAGATGAGAACAGTAACCCGAATAGTCCAAATAATCAGGTTTCCTGATGTATTACTAATCCTTAGGATCAGCTGTTTCTTCCCGAACTTACTTGGCTTCCTCTTAGAATGTTAAATATTTTAATTTTAAATTTGATAGTTTTTTATAATGACACATGTTGGAGCCCCTTCTCCAATACGCAGCCTCCATATTGAATATGTTGTTCTATCATGAATAAAAAGAATAATCCAAATTATCAATCCTCATCTGAAAAATTCCAAAACATAATACTGCTTTTAAATGATTAAAAGTTTTTTCTTATTATTATAATAATCTATTATATAAAGGGTAAGTGGGTGTGTGTGTGTGAGATTATGTTTGTATGTCTGCAAAAGGCTCCCAAGATACACGACAGACTACCGTAAAGTTGACGTTTGTCCATCTTTTGGATGCATAATATCGAAAAATTGGAAAAAAACATTGATTTCTTCATATAGAACGGCTCCTAAACGTGTGACAGGTGTCCCTAAACTTGTTCGCTATTCAGTCGATCGTACGCTCTACGCATGCAAGACAGTCCAGATTCAAACGGTGTTTAAGTGACCTATATACTGTTCATTTGGCGCCTTTGGTAACGATGAAGAACCAAGACCTAGAGGTTGATGGTTCGATCCCCACTGACTTCCAGAATTCTTTTTTTTAAAGGTGACCTAATTATACATCGAAAGGGGAGGGATGACCAGGGAAGACAAAGTTATACTTTTGCCTCGGGCAATTGGGGGGGGGGGGCACGAAAATAGTGGGGTGGGATAAAAAGGCAAGCAGGAAGACAGTGGGGCGAGGGAGGGAGGGAGGGGGGGGGGGTGAAAATAGGGGGAGGGGGTAGTCCCGACCAATGCCGGGTACACCTGCTAGTCTATTATATAAAGGGCAGTTATCTGTGTGTATGTCCAGCTAAAACTAAACTACAAACAAAAAAAAAAAAAACTCACACAGTTGGTATATTCTTGACCGGCGTTGTTTGGAATAAATAGTATCTAGAATTTAGAAAAATTATTCATTCTTTAACCTTAAACTGCCACCGTGTGTCAGGAAGGTCGGTTTTTCAGCAATTTCATGTACTAACTAAAGGGAAGTAACTGATTTTTTTTTTTAATCAAAGAGTTACTTCCCTGATGCCGACTCATTCCTCGAGAAATCCATAAAAAAAAGTTGTCTGTGTGTGTGTCCAGAAAGAGGAATGGGATGGGTGGAGGAGAAAGAGGGGGATGGGGAGAGGGAGGAGGAAAGAAAGAAAGATAAAGAGACGGATAGACAGAGGTAAAGAGACAGAAGTTTTGATAGAAATATGTTATACTTTTGCCCCGGGTAATGCCGGGTAGCCCTGTATAATAAATTTAATAATAATTTATTTAACTTTAGGGTTATTTAAAACTGGGAACTATTTTTCTAAACAAATGTTTTCGGTTACTAAGGGTAAAGGGTTTGCAAATGGGTAGTACCTTTCCTAGTTAGCCTCTAGGACTGGTCGCCATGCATCCCAACACTATGCGATGCGCAAAATATAGCCTCTCCATAGTCAATGAGAAGTTTGTGCATGACGAGGAGCCACATCCTTCTCAGGAATGCCCTGTTAATATTGCATGGGCATGAACACGGAGGATAAAGTAAAGCATGACCACAAATTCTGCTATTCAACGGGTAGCAGTAGTTTCCGTTGCCCTCATTAACAAATTGATGATCTGGTTCTGAGAACAGCATGGCTTCGCAGATAATCATATATATTTTTGACAATGGGAAGGCATAAATGTCCCAGTTAGTGAAGTACCATGGATTCTATGCATGTTTGGCATGTCGCATATACAATCTATGGCATAATCACGTTGACACACCGGTTCTCATTAGATTACCGACGTTAAGCGACGTTGAGCCTGGTAAGTATCAGATGGATGACCACTTGGGAGTAGCAGGTGCTTTATACGTATACAGGTGTGGTGATCCATAGACATGTCCAGCCATTAGAAAGAACATGACAAAGTCCCAGCTTCATCTCCGAACTCAGAATTTATCAACGTTTCACCTACGCCTATTCGCATAGGAAGGATGACTCACGTCAATATACAATCAGTCTTAAGAAAGAAAAGAAAACTTAATGAAGTTCGTTAAGTTTTACTATCCATTGATGGAGGACCCAAGAAAAGAAGGTTGCTGGAAAAATGTTTTGATCATTCTACTGCTCCAAAAAGTACCCGATTCCTGATGCAACCTCGATCTTTATAAGAGTCAGATACGGTCTAAGATGGAGTATGGTTGCCACATCTGGGGAGGTGCTGTTCAAAGCACTCTTTTTTACCTTGATACAGTACAAAATCGCTTTGCAATCTAGTGGAGGGTGATCTCCTCTCTTCCCTACAGCTAGTCTCTCACAGAAGAGACATTGTTAGTCTTTCTCTAATCTTATTATTTCCATGGAAGGTGCTCGACTGAGCTCCAATCTCTGGTTCCTCCCGATAAAACATTCACAACAAGAAGTCGTTTTCTACCACCAGTGCAAAGAATTTTTTTTCTTTCACTGTGTACCTAAAACCAAACAGAACTTCCCACTTTTGAAACACATTTATCGTTTTCAACCCTCTCATATTCATCATTCAACTGACAATTCCATTAACTCTTATCCTCGAGTGGCATTTTGGCCTTAGTAAATGGTGACTCATTAATATGAAAGAAGAACAGCAGTTGTACTATTTAACCGATAAATGGACAGAATGAGGGGATTCATACCTTTCCGAAGTTCTATAAGTTATGTTCAACAGATTTGATACCCTGGCAACGCTCGATACATCTGATATAGCCATGAATAAGCTGTCCATTGACAAGAAATGATATGGTATTGTTTCTTGTCGATGGAGACCTTATTTGTGGCTGGATCAGATGTCTCATGGGTGTGAGAAGTCATAATAATGGGTTTTCCCAGATTAACCGTAACTGTAATGGTATTCACCTTCTGTGGTGCGGTGGGGGGCTCCAAATGAGTTCACTGAATTCCACATCAAGGTTGTCTACCTCTACCGATTGGCAGCTGAGTCATCAGCAAATTTCAGCCATTCCCGGTTCCAACGACGAACACCAAAACCACAGGAGCCAGCCGCAAGCTCCATGTCTCTTCACTGTTCCAATCAAATTTTTCAGTTGGCCATCTTTGCACTTCCTCCAGCAAAGGGGGGTGCGATAGGCTATCAACTTGCAGATGAATTCCTCCTCAGGGCATCGAAAAACGTGACTAAACCAGTGACGTCTCCTTTTAAGACGAGTCTCTGTGATGCCGGTGGTGCTGATGCTTGCACGGATGGTGTGGTTTGGGATTTTGTCAAAGAAAGATACATAGGATGCGTCAAAGGCAGTAGATGTCAGAGACCGCGAATGTGTGAAGATCTTCTTTGCGCAGGGACCAAGTCTCGCAGCCGTACAGCAGGATTGTGCATATCAATGCTCGGTATATCTTCAATTTTATTGAAAGTTTTATCTCTTGTCGAGAACACAATCTACTTTGAGGCGGCAGAAGGCTGTGCAAGTATGATCTATACAGATTGCAATCTTATCTTATCCTGCTCTGTAAAGGTAGAGCTAAGGTACTTGAACTGCTCGACTTCCTCGACGATGGTGTCGTTGAGAATGATAGCGATTCTGCTGGAAAGGGGGTAGTTGGCTGACAGAACCTTTGTTTTAGAGACATTCCCACATTCAAATATGCATAGGCATGTTTATACAGGGTGGGCCAAAATAAGGGTCCTATCTTTAAATTTGAATAACTTGAATTTGAATAACTTCCACAAAATAAAAGTTAAACTCACCAAACTTTATGTGTGTGTAGACTGACCCTTCCGAGATTTTTTGAAATAAACAAAACAAATTTTAGCCGAAAAACACTTCTTAAAACTTACAAAAACTAAAGTATTGTTTTTTACACTGTTTTGAGTTTTTTAAGCAAAAATAATGTTTTCTAAATGAGGGTACGTTCCTTAGGGCTAATACGGCTCATGCTTGCTTCGGAAGGGGTCCTTTACTTATTCTAAACAAAAAAAAAAAAAAAAAAAAAAAAAAAATCAATAAATAAAAAAGTTATGAATTTTTAAAAATAGGACCCTTATTTTTGCCCACCCTGTATAAGGGCAATTAGCTTTCACACTGACATACAGAGAAGGCTGAGACATATTATAATAATTATTATACTAAATGTGAGTTAATCAACGTATGTTTCCCTCAAGTTTTTTTTTACATATACTTTAAGTACACAAAATACATGTTAAAATATTCCTTAGTTCTCGGATCGAGTCATGTTTGAAAAAAGAATTGCTGCAATTGTTCTAATTGTAGTAATTTAGAATTAACTGAACAAATCACCCATCTCTCTCTTCGTGTATTTCTCTCGCCCCCCCCCCTTCACTATGTTGATTCAATTAGTCTCTAATATTTCTTAATGTCTCTGTGAGCATTTAGAGAAAGAGTGACTCTCTACTGTATACACCACAAAAACGTATGTAAATTAGATGGCAACATAAGTCTCTTTACTTTTATATCTATTACTAATGGAGATTTTGTATGTCTGAAGCTGAACTATACTATTATTTTTTTGCTCAAGTCGGTGGGGGGGGGGGGTAGTATCTGCTTTGTTGTCATGTTTTCATCCTCCCAGGCATTACCTCTTCCTTGAAAGGGGAGGGGGGTAGTATGTATTCTGTTGTCATGAGAGAAGGTTTCCAGACATTACCTCCTTCTTTGGGGGAGGGGGAGCATAGTATATGTTTGTCATGATATTCTCCCAGGCATTACTTCATGTATACTTACTAGTAAAAATAATAAACAATAATACTTCTATATAATCACAATAATAATAATAATAATAATAATAATAATGATAATATAGAAGAGACTTATTTTTAGTTATGCAAGATATGTCGCAATTTATGTATTTTCGAATAAAATCAAAGTAGAATAAGTAGTTGTGACCCAACGGGTCACGGGTATGTCTAGCATATAGAGATTTTTTATTACGAATAACAATATCAGAGAAAAATAGACAACGGATAATTTTTTTAAGTGAAAAAAGAAACTTTTGAAATAAGCCTCCACCTCTGGGTGTCAGTGGTAAAAGAGAAACAATCTACTTGATGACAGCTTCCGGTTTTGGCATCAGAAATTGACAAGTGGAGTTTATCAAACGATCGTCCTTCATCATTTTCGACTGCTGAGATTTTTGTGGAATTAAAATAAAATATTTAAAACATTTTTAACGACAGCTAACAGAACGAAAAAGGGGTAAAAAACAAAAAAAAAATAAAAAGGCAACAAATAAATGTCACAAAAGGCAAGATAAGTTACTCTTCTACTAATCTGGATCAGTTTGTGTTTTATCTTATTTTAAAGCGTGTTTTTGTAAAAAAAAAAAATCTGGTGTCCACCTGTTCAGTTAGAACTCAAAACAAAATGGCTGTTCATGAGCCCTGCATGGGGATCCTTGATAATCGGTGAAAAATCGAAAAATAAACAAAATTATGTTAGAAACACATCCAATAAATGTCACTAATCGTGGGAACATGTAATGTTCTACCAGTATTTTGTCTAATTTTCATTTTTTTTTTTTTCATTCTAACTGAACAGGTGGACACCAGGTTTGTTTTGAACAAAAAAAACGCTTTAAAATAAATTAAAACACAAATAAACTTATCCAGGTTAGTAGAAGAGCCTTTTGTAACATTTATTTGTGGCCTATTTGTTTATTTTTATCCCTTTTTGTTTTAATATAAACTATTTAAAAAGTATTTTTTTAAATTGCGTTAATAATTTAAAAAAAAAAAACAAAAACAAAAAAAACATCCGACCTAAAATATAATGGGTAACAGTTTTCTTTTTTTACTAAATACCGCTTGTCTATTTCCGATTTTAAAACCGGAAGCCGTCGTCAAGTAGACTGTTTCTCTTTTACCGAGTCAACCTTTAGTATAGAACGCCAGATCAACAATCTTTTCTTACTGAACCTTGTTATCTCCCTTGCGATAAGTTCTTCTCATCAGTTAAAAAAATTCTAAATGACTCACTGACCGAATTAAAAAAAATAATTATCTGTTCAGCCCTTGAGCTTTGATTCATAACATTATGATATTTGTCTATTAAAAAAATACTCTTCAGGTTCTATGATCTAATTTTTCCAACGATGAATAAGCTGTTGTTTTTTTATCGCTTAGAAGCTTAATAAATTATTGATCTGTTTGTATGAAAAATATTTTCGCAAAAATTGGTGCGTTAGTCTTTCGCAAAATTTTGCAGGAAGTTATGGTGACCATGAACGCAGAAAAATGACATCAAATTTTTCAGGGAATCTTTTTTCTCCGATTGGCTTATAAAAGTAGGTGTTGATGGGCAAAAACCTGAAGCACATAGTCGGGGGGGGGGGGGGGGGGGGTAAATAACTTGTGTAGTCTTGTGTGATTTTGTATGGAATCTTTTGGAATCTCTAGGAATCTTTTGTAAAGTAGTTCATTCATAAAGAAATCATTCAAGATTTGGGAGGGCAAAAACATTAATTTTGTCATAAGGAGGGTTTAGTATCGCTAATTCTTATTTTCTTATTGATCGATTTTCGGAGAGGGTCTAAGATAAATTATATTTAAATTTTCTTAAAAGATTTTAATATCCTTCTAAAAAAGCTAAAAGATATATTTAACCTAATTATTTTTAGAATCCTTTGATATCTGCTAGAATCTTTGAGAATCATTTGGTACCTTTTAGAATCTCATGTAAACAAAAAAATCAAGTTATTTACCCTTCACACGGTTTTAAAGATCTATTCTGGGTCCAACTCTCTTCCTGATTTTTCATTAATGATCTTCAAAATCATATTCCAAGATCATTTGTTAATAATTGTCTATGGCAGCACCTCAAAGAACACTGGTGAACAAATTTTTTCTAATCCTCTCTCTCTTCTAAGCTGGAGCATGTGGTGCAAGGAGGCTTGTTACTTTTAACACCTCTAAATTTAAGCTTCTCTCCTTTCACCACCAACGCTCAGATCATTGTTTAGCTCTAGTTGAAATGAATGGTTCTCTCCTTGAGGAAGCCCCTTGTTTTGATAAGTTCTTCCGACTAATTTTCACTCCAGATCTAAAACGGAAGACTTATATCCAATCCGTTGCTTAGGTTGGTAGAAAAATGGTTGGCTCATTCTACTGCTCCAAAAAGTAGCGAACTCCTGATGCAATCCTTTAGCTACATAAGAGTGTGATACGTTTTACGATGGAGAACTGCTGTCAGCCACATCTGTGAAGGTGCTGCTCAAAATCGACTTGGCAATCTAGTGGGTGGATGATCTCTTCTGTTCTTTAGATCCCTTTTCTCACAAAAGAGACGTTGCTAGTCTTTCTCTACTCTATTGGTATTTCTATCAAAGGTGCTCAACTGGGCTTCAATTTCTGGTTCCTCTTTGTAAGACATTCACAGCAAGAACTCGTCTTTCTATTACCACTGAAAAGAACTTTCCCTTTTTTCTTCCACATGCTTAAAATCAAAGGAATTTCCATGAACACAGATCTTTTTTCCAACAACTTCCCATGTATTGGACATATTATCACAGGATTGCTACCCGGTGGACTATAAAATTGCTGACATTGGATTTGAAGACGGCTAAGTTACAAGTACAAATACTTGTCATAAACCATCTTCATATGTAATCAAATTTTATTCATTCCATTCATCATTTTCAATCCTCTCATAATATTATTCATCATTCAACTGACAATCTATCCATCTCATTAACCCTAGAGTGGCTTTTAGTAGGTATCCTAAACAAAAAATTTATTTTCATTATATCTAAAACCTTTTAATGCAGGCACATCGATCTTTGCAAAACAAAACAATGGTATCAAATTTATTTTGGTAGTTCAATTAGTCACCGAATTATGACCGTTCAAAGTTTGTTGGAAATTAGAAAATTTGCTGCCTTATGTCCAGAATCCAATTTTCGATCTTTAACTGAAAATGCAGGCTTGAAAACTTCTTATAAATATAATATCATCTTGTGGTAAATTAAAATTAACTAGAATGAAAACAAAAATTATTAGATTAAGCTAGACTAAACATTGGGCAAAATCCCATTAAACCTAAAAAAAAAGTGCAAAATTGACACGGAAGATTAATTTTGACTGTTCATATAAGATTAATTGCAACAGCTAACACATTGAATCTTCTTAATATGATTAGAAATCAATCAAATTTTTTTTAAAGATTTGGACCATGTAAAAACAGACGAAAACATAATTTGATATAGCAAAGCACTAAAGTTTTGTAACCAACATTATTTTCACATAAAAAATAAATTGTGCCTCCCGAAAAAAAAGTAACTTAACTTCCGGTAGCCTGGGGAAAAAAAAAACTATTAATGACACAAGAGAAATAATTGTACATTTAAAGAAAGAAAAAAGGTTAACTTTTCTTTAGACACAAATTTTATCAAAATAACCGAAAAACAAACACGATATCGCAAGTTGAATTTTAAGAGAATTTCACGTTAAGTTACCCATTTTAGCACTCTAGGCTGGTTTGTGATACCCAACTTTAGTTTTGATAAGTGCTTATTCATTAACATAATAAAAAAGAAACATTTTAAGATATCTAAAAGAATTTTGTAGTTTAGTAATTTCCAAACTACAAAATTCTAAAACAATCTATATACTAAATAAAAATGAATGTGTCTGGCTCACTTCAATAATCACTTATGCAAATTAATTTTTATAAGCAAAGAAGGGAGGCTTAATCTTAATCTTAATAATAACTGATAATAATAAAGAAAGGAATAAATGAACAATCACACATGCAAATTTT
The DNA here is from genome assembly GCA_963556195.1 of Sepiola atlantica. Lineage (NCBI taxonomy): Eukaryota > Metazoa > Mollusca > Cephalopoda > Sepiida > Sepiolidae > Sepiola > Sepiola atlantica. Next base: position 21,421,226 of record OY744554.1, on the reverse strand, counting down.
ATTTTTATGAGTAAAGAAGAGGAGGCTTAGTTTAATAACTGATAAAAAAAAAGAAAGAATTTCTTTCACTTTTAATAATACACACAAAAAATATTTTCTTGTTCTTTACTAATTTTGTGACTAAAATAGGAAATTATTTACGGGTACATGGATGTTTTATTTGCAGATTCAAGAGAGAAAGAGAGCGGATTAGTTTAGTTTTTTAACTAAAACTTATCTTGCGTTTTTTTTCTTTTTTTAAACTTTACTCACATATTTGTTCTTTAAGATTTAACTTGCATATTTTTGTAAGTTTTATCTAAATTAGTTTTGGTTTTTACAGTAAGAGTACAGAGTTGCATGTGATAACCGAAGTAAATCAATTGTTATTGGTAAAAACAAATTACTACTCTCCCTGGCAACAGCGGGTGGTCCTGTTAGTATCTATTTAGCTTTTGCTCAAAATCCTCCAAAAGTTATGATTAATGAAACAAGTACTTGTGACCCTGTAACAATATTATCCCTTGGGGTTGGGATAAGTGAGAGTGATACTAATTGTGACTAATATCCTGCAAGGTCTAGTTTTAGAATTTGGGGAAGAATATGTTGATGAAATGTGAATATAATATTGTGAGATTTTAAAAAACAACAAACTGCGCATGCGTGGTCCCCCTCTGTATGTGACTCAATGTGGCAAGTGTAAAATGCAATAAATTTTGGCAATTTGGGGCATTTTTGACCCCCCTTTGACCCCCTGGTGGTGCGAATCAGATTTTTCTGAGGTCAAGGATGCTCATTTTATATCCAGAACAATTGCCTCTACATTTTGGCCAAGTTTCAAAAAAATTGAATGGATGGGTCAAACGTTATGGGAGAAAAATATCATTTTTTGCCATTTCGGAGCCTTTTGACCCCCTGGGGGGCTAACCAGAATTTCTTTCAAAATCGGAGAATGTCACTTTCTAACCTGACCAAAGTTACAACTTCATGCAAAATTTCAGAGAAATTCAATGGATGGTTGCGGAGAAAAATCCTGACGGACGGACATAAGTCCCCCGATTTTATAAATTGGGGGACCAATGAAACAATATTACCCCTGTGGGTTGGGATAAGTGAGAGTGATACTAATTGTGACTAATAGCCTGCAAGGTCTAGTTTTAGAATTTTGAGAAGAATATGTTGATGGAATGTGAACATAATATTGTGAGATTTGAAAAAGAAACAAAAATAATTTCTAGGCTAGTAAGGTATCTAGAGAAACAAACAATTGAATAAAAACAAACAACTGAATAACTAGGAAATGAAAAATAAACATTAAAGCGGGTTTTGTAACTGATTAATTATGACGTGTTTGGGCTGATGCTCACAGCTCCCCCATGATACATGAAATAGAAGAGGGTGAAAACTTGATAACTTCAAAATAAAATAAGTGATGAAAATTCGTTTTGTGTTTTTCAAGTTTTCAATTGTAAACCAGCTTTTTGAGGGAAAGATGCTTCCAGAAATGCTAGGAGAATTCTCCAACAAAAGAACAAATAAGTGGTTCATATTTCATCTTATGTAACATGGCCCCACGAAACAAATGGGGCTAACTATGGAATAATCTCAGGAGGGCTGAAAAATGTCTTCCAAATTGTCAGTTTCTTCTCAGATATTGTTTAGTGAAATTTACTTTTGGTTGTATTCTAATTGAAGAAAAAAATAAAAATCCATTGCCTTGGACAGAGATTGAACTCACAACCTCATGATTATGAGAATTTTGTGTTTAATACAACTCCTTCTCCCTATTTCTCCTTCCATCACTCCCTGTGCTGTTCAAATGGAAAGGCACAGACATGCAAATCTTGTCATTATTTAGTAACTGGGTTGTTGCTACAGATAGCAATCTAACATGAAATTATGATGGCTGGATTTTAAAAGTTAGACCTAAATAGCATTTAAGCTGCCAAATCCAACTTTGATTCTGACTAGCCAATTTTCATTTGTTATTGCTGTACCATGTTATTTGTAATAGAGTAACATACTTATCCACAATTTCTTTTAAAAATACTTAATCTAGTAATATATAGAACAGGGGCGGGCAACCTCCGGCCCGCGAAGACTTAGCGTCCGGCCCGCCATGCTGCTATGATTTATTATTGCAATCCTGCCCGCGGACCTCCCAGTAAAACTCATATCATTTTGTGACATAGACGTAAAAGTAGGTTTCAATTAAGATTTACAGTGGGATAAAAATGTATAAATATCAGCAATCGATGATGCATGTATATTTCATTTTTCTTTAACTATTAATTTCAAATCCTTGGCCCGAGATAAAAATAGAAAAAGAGAAAGAGAGAAGCAAAGAGGAAACAAGAGTCGAGGAAAGGGCATGAAACAGAGAACCTATGTGAGGTGTGTCAAAACGAATGCTGGATCAACTTGCTACTTTCCCAGTCATTATTTTTTATGATTCCAAAATGGCTCTTCGTCGGCGCCTTTTATAACATTACATACAGAAGTCTCTTGAGAAAAAAATATCAGATTTGTAGTGTTCAATGCAATTTTTGTACAATTTATTCATGTAAACAAAATATAGTAATTCTGAGATTTCGTTTCTCCTTCCAAAAGTCTCATCTGACCCTCACTCTGAAAAGGTTGCCCGCCCCTGATATAGAATAATCACTGTAAAAAAAAAAATCAGCTAAGGGGAATAACTTTTAATTAAAAAAATAAGAGTTATTCCCCTTAGCCGATTTTAATGTTCCTTATGTTTTTCATTCAAGGTTTACTTTCAATTACATTTTCTTGTTTTTTTCTTTGTAAACAAAACAAAGGTTCACTTCATTTTTATTAAATCAAAACCGGGTTCACTTTTAACTTAGATACTGTCGACCAAGGGAAGTTTTTATCAGGCGTGTGTATGCAGTTTGATGATGTATGGAAGTAAAACCTAGCCAGTGAGGGTTGAGGACATGTGCTGCATGGAGAACAATAATATGAGAATGATATTATGGATGTGTGAGTCTTAAAGACAGGCTTAGATCTGATGACCTCAGAGGAAGATTATTCTGGACAGTATAGAGATATGTGGTTTGATTACATTGAAAGAATGCATGAGACTTCTTGGGTTAGTAGAGGTAGCAGGGTCAGCTGGCAGGAGAAGACCAAGGAAAACATGGGAGAAAGTGATAAGGATAGATTTGAGAGAAAGAGGGATAAATAAAGAGGTTCGTTTGGAAGTCTATTTCTAAAAGCTGTCCAACACATGCCAGCATGTAAAAGGGATGTTAAACCGATGATGATGATGATGATGATGATGATTATGATGATGATGATGATATTGAACATAACAGAAAAAGGTGTGGTGATAGAACATGGACATATTTACAAAACCAGTTTACGTATAATAGATCCTTGACAACGCCGGGTCAGTACAGTTGACATGCACTAATAAGAAATATGTCCGTCCAGTCATGTGTCCGTCCACGGCCTCAATCTACGCTATACGACTTGAAAGACACTTTGTTCCTTTCCTTGAAACTGTTGAATGAAGTAGTGAAAGTTTTATGACGTTGGTCAAAAGATACACACATCCAACATGCTCTTTCCTTTTTAACCGACGCTACTTGAAGGCAATTCAACAATGGCCGTATCATATGTGCATCCTCTTGGTAATTATTGTTCTGGGTCAAGAACAAAGGAAATATTGACCAACTTGAGCGACATACATTTGAATATTCATTATTTATATCTTGTAATGTCACACGAGGTGGGGCGGGTTCTGACAGTATGGGTTTTGTATTAGTTGTTTTTTCTTACTAAGGAGTCACCACTTACGAAGGCAAGAAAAGGAAGAGATTGGAAGTTCTTGGTAAGAAACTCTATTCATGGAAATTCTATTTGATGTTAGGCACACAGATGAAGAAAAAAGTTGTTTGCAGTTGTGATATTAAGTGCAAAATCAAAAGAATAAAAGCATTGTTCGTTACGAGCAGCGTTACATCGTGTGCGTAGGCGGACTACTTTTATGCGGTGCGAGCGCATGGTCCATTCCATGAAAAGTGGTCCTATGATGGTGTAAATTTTTTTAAAGAATTCATGACTGCCACTTATTTTTATGAAAAATAAAAAGGTTGAAGTATCTCTTTTTGGCCTTTGAGTGCTTTTTAACGTTTTATTTTTTTATACGGCTTATCTGAAAACCATCAAACCTCTGCCATATAAATACATCTTTTTTCACTCTTTTTTTTTTTTTTTAATGGATTTATTTGGGTATATAAAAGCTTCAGAAAAAAGCACATACATAATTCTGTCACTGATTTGTTCAAATCAATGAAAACTAAAGTTATTTAGACAGAGAAATGAATGTATCATATTTTGATTAGAAAGTGAGTATTGTAGACACAGTACAGGGTGTTTCAAAAGTCTTGGGAACATTACAAATGCGTATATCTCATGAACTATTCCAGGTAGAAAAATGAAACTGGTGCCATTTTAAAGCTTGCTTAATCAAGTTTTTGGTCATACTAATGATTTTCGTGTTATCTTTCCAGGTGCAGTAATGGCGTTCTCTAAACAAGACAAGGCATTTTGCGTCCTCCAATTTGCAAAGACTGAATCATGGACATGTGTTCAGCGTGCATTTCGCAGGAAATTTAAAAAAGAAGCCCCTGAAAGGAAATCCATTGTCAGATGGCATGCTAAATTTGTGAAAGATGGGTGTTTGTGCCCAAGTAAGCGAACAGGTCGCCCTTCAACTTCAGAAGATGCAGTTGAGCAAGTTCGGACAGCCTTTCAGCGGAGCCCCCGTAAATCAGTGAGAAGAGCCAGCAGGGAACTTCAGCTTGCTCCAGCAACTGTCTGGCGTGTCTTAAGGAAACGACTGCAAATGGTACCTTACAAGCTCAAGTTGGTCCAAAAGTTGAAGGACACTGATAAGCCACTTCGCCGTGACTTTTGCATTGCAATGCAAGAGAAGTTGGAAGATAACGGCTTTGATGACCGGCTTGTTTTTAGCGATGAGGCGACCTTCCATCTGAATGGCAAAGTTAACAAGCATAACACTCGCATATGGGGTACTGAGAATCCTCATGAACTTCTTGAGCACGAGCGAGATTCACCAAAAGTGAACGTGTTTTGTGCAATTTCCAAGAAAGGTGTCTATGGACCGTTCTTCTTTGAAGAGGCAACTATCACTGGTGAATCCTATCTCGGAAGACTGGTTAATGGCTCAGTTGGAACAAGCAGAATCTGATGACTTCATTTTTCAACAAGATGGTGCACCACCACACTGGAGTCTTAGAGTAAGGCAGTTTCTTAACACAAGGCTGCCTGGTAGATGGATTGGGAGATCTGGGCGAGGTGATGACGTTCTCATGCCCTGGCCTCCTAGGTCTCCAGATCTTACCCCGTGTGACTTTTTCCTTTGGGGCTTTGTCAAGCAACAAGTCTATGTGCCGCCCCTTCCAAGAGATATTGACGAACTAAAGGCTCGAGTAACGGCAGTTGTGGGAACCATTGACGTCAAGATGCTGGAACGCGTTTGGCAGGAAATGGACTATCGACTAGATGTCTGCCGTGTGACGAATGGTGCTCATATTGAGCAACTTTGAAGATTCCCCACAAAACTTGAAACTTTAACCTTTCCAACGGTACCAATTTCATTTTTCAACTCCTAATAGTTTTTGAGTTATTAAAAATCGTTATGTTCCCAAGACTTTTGAAACACCCTGTATTATCTCAAAGTTGAAAAAATGCGTTTGAATGGTCACATACGTGACCCGGAATGGGCCACATGTCAAAGTAATTGCACGTATGACCGTATCCACCCTTGGTCTGTGAAAGAAGGACCGTCATGGCACTAAGAACAGAGAAATGCAGGTCCAGACTCGGGTTCTTCGTTCTTAGGGCAGGGCTAAGGGTGAATCTGGTCCTACGTGGGATTACTTTTACATATGCTCGTATCATGTTAAAGTATTCTGCCTATGCCGACAATGTAACGCTGCTTGTAACGACCAATGCCGAGATTAGTGTCATTTTGATTCTACAGTAAGACGAGTTCGTGACATGAATGCTTTACAAGAACGAACCAGAAATTTGAGTTCAGTCAAGCACCTTCCATAGAAATAACGATAGAGTATTGATTTACTCCTTTCCAGGAGTTAGGCACAAGGCCAGTTTTTATCTTACTCCCACAAGTAAGATGTGACCCAAGGTCGGGTCGGGAAAGTGGGGTTTAAAAATTGCCTAGGGCAGCCCCGTCGGCATTCCCCGGTAAGCAATAAACTTACTCCTCCCCAAAGAGGGGAGGCGAAGCCTTGGAGGGTGGACCTCCTAGAACTGCACAGGACAGACCCATAGACCGGCGTAAATCAAGCCCCGAAGGCCAAGATAATACCAGTCTATGGGGTGCAGTATCCATCGAAGCAGATACTACTAGCAACGTCTCTTCTTTGAGAAAGGGGATGTAGAGAAGAGATCATCCCCATTAGATTATGATTTAATCAATGTTGTATATTGGGAGTGGGGTCTTTGAACTCTTCAAGGACAACTGATTATGTTGAGGTCAGAAGGTCAAGTTTGAAAAATGTGTGAGTGACAAAAGTGGAAATAGGAACCACATGAGGAGTGATGTTATCGACAAAGAAAGGGAAGAGTTTTGTAGGTAATAATCGACTGGAGCGGGGTCGGACTGAACATAAAAAAAATGGGTTCTACTATTCTCATCTTGGATTTTATTCTCACAATTTTTCAGCCGATGTAACTTCCAACCTTCTTCAGGTGTGTCTTGTCGAATTCAGGAATCTTTATGTGAAACATGGACATGCGGCAGAACAGATAACTGTATTAAGAAAAATCAGTTCTAAGCGACAGTCTTCTGAAGGTTGATGGTTCAATCCTCACTACAGGTGATAAGAACTAAAACTAAAAATTACTTAAGAAAGAGTTCTACTCGGTCATGGCTGACAGAACGAGAACAATCTACAACCGTGGATCAAATAAAGGGTTCAGTTTTAAATTCTGTATAGATTCTCCAAGTTCAACAAGAGACACCTGAAGGTGGGAGGTTACATCAGCCGAGAATAACATCTACGATGAGAAAGGTAATCTACACTATCAATCACCTCAAAAATTCTGAAACAAATAGAATGGGTCGTTAGGAGTTTTGCTCTCCCCACTTCTCCACTGTTCTATGACAATGACTAAGACTACAACAGATAAGAGGAAAGTGTAGTATCTGTTCTGATACGGCACTTCATTTTTTTCTATCCTCTGTCAGTGAAGGAGAAATCCTTCTAGACGGAGGATAACTCTTATGCCAATCCAGAGTGCCTCTTTTTAGGGTTCTGCATTAAAAACCCGACCTTGTGTCTAACTCTGCCATCGCAGGGAAGCAAGTTAGAAACACAGTTTGAGCAAAAAAGTTGTTGTAATCACTTGTCGACGAGGATTTTCTTAAATTTAAAGAAACTGGAAAAGTTGGCTTTCAACGAGATAGCCATCATCGTTATTTCAATTTGAACTTCAATAGATCTAGAGTCACACAAGTAAGGATTAGCATCGAGGCACTAAATGATCAAGACATGCTACAAAATAGCTTCATGTATATGTGAAGATAACGCCTGTCACTGCATGTGCAGGGATAACGCCCGTCACACAGTCACTGCATGTGCAGGGATAACGCCCGTCACACAGTCACTGTATGTGCAGGGATAACGCCCGTCACACAGTCACTGTATGTGCAGGGATAACGCCCGTCACACAATCACTGTATGTGCAGGGATAACGCCCGTCACACAGTCACTGCATGTGCAGGGATAACGCCCGTCACACAGTCACTGTATGTGCAGGGATAACGCCTGTCACACAGTCACTGTATGTGCAGGGATAACGCCCGTCACACAGTCACTGTATGTGCAGGGATAATGCCCGTCACACAGTCACTGTATGTGCAGGGATAACGCCCGTCACACAGTCAGTGTATGTGCAGGGATAACGCCCGTCACACAGTCAGTGTATGTGCAGGGATAACGCCCGTCACGCAGTCAGTGTATGTGCAGGGATAACGCCCGTCACGCAGTCAGTGTATGTGCAGGGATAACGCCCGTCACACAGTCACTGTATGTGCAGGGATAACGCCCGTCACACAGTCACTGTATGTGCAAGGATAACGCCCGTCACACAGTCAGTGTATGTGCAGGGATAACGCCCGTCACACAGTCAGTGTATGTGCAAGGATAACGCCCGTCACACAGTCACTGTATGTGCAAGGATAACGTCTGTCATTTTCTAAGATCTTCTAAAATCACTATTTAATTTACCCCCCCCCCCTCGATTAGCCTGAATAAAGTTAGACAAAGTTAGACACAAATTTAGGGTTTAACAAGGGGAGGGGGGGGGGGGGGGTATCTAGTTTACCAAAAATGAGGCACATCTGGCCTGGGATAAAAATTCAAATCTCAGTATAGGAGGATTTCTCCTCTGACAGAAGAGATACTACACTTTGAAATATTTATTTGCAGAAGTAAAATATTTACATTTTAAAAAAATTAGGCACAAGGCCATCAAAAATGTTAGTAAAATGTGTGTCGTTTGTCATCCTTGGTCTAAAATGATAAAAATATCTATCCGTCTCTTAACTAAAATCATTTCAATCACCACAATACCACATTTCCTCTAGGGGCCGGTGTCCTACTTAAGGTATCCCCAAATTTGTTGGCAATTTTATTTTTCAAAATTATATTTATGTACAAAAATTCATTGGAATAACACGAGGAACGAGGAAAAAAAACAAAAAATTGGTTAGTAAGACCCTCCCAAACCTTTCTAAATAATAGACTGCTCGCTGTTTTCCGGTTTGTTCAAAACCGAAAACAAGCAGGTCAATCTCTAAATGGGAGTGGGATCTAAGTGGGAGAAAAAAAGTAAAAACGGGGGATGAAGTTTGGACAATGGGTGGTGTCCTTTTAAGATAAATGCAATTTGGGAGATCTCGAGAACAAAAAAAAAGATCCTAGCCTGCTTTCAGGTATTCATTGAGAATAACCTTAAACAAAAACAAAACATAGATGTATTAGTACATTATTAATGAATAGTCAAAGGTAGAGAATTATTTTGTCTTGTAAGATAGTCGTCAAAATGGCGTTCTTCATCCTTAGAATCTGAAAGATCTTAAGTCATAAAAACATACTTGTTTGTTTTCAATTAGAATAATTATTTTTATGAATGTTTTATTTTGCGCATAAAAGTATTTTGTTATAATAGCTTGCGTGCATACGCTCGCTAGATGCGCACAACCGACCTGCTTGCATCCATACGCTCACTAGATGCGATCGGTCAGCTTGTGTGCATACAGTCCCTAGATAAGTAGGCTAGGCTAGCGTGCATACAGTCCCTAGATAAGTAGGCTAGCGTGCATACAGTCCCTAGATAAGCAGGCTAGGCTAGCGTGCATACAGTCCCTAGATGCGCACTGTCGCCTTGCGTGCATGCGCTCGCTAGATGCGCACTGTCGCCTTGCGTGCATGCGCTCGCTAGATGCGCACTGTCGCCTTGCGTGCATGCGCTCGCTAGATGCGCACTGTCGCCTTGCGTGCATGCGCTCGCTAGAGGCGCACTGTCGGCTTGCGTGCATGCGCTCGCTAGAGGCGCACTGTCGGCTTGCGTGCATGCGCTCGCTAGATGCGCACTGTCGGCTTGCGTGCATGCGCTCGCTAGAGGCGCACTGTCGGCTTGCGTGCATGCTCTCGCTAGAGGCGCACTGTCGGCGTGCGTGCATGCGCTCGCTAGAGGCGCACTGTCGGCTTGCGTGCATGCGCTCGCTAGAGGCGCACTTTCGCCTTGCGTGCATGCGCTCGCTAGATGCGCACTGTCGTCTTGCGTGCATGCGCTCGCTAGATGCGCACTGTCGCCTTGCGTGCATGCGCTCGCTAGATGCGCACTGTCGCCTTGCGTGCATGCGCTCGCTAGATGCGCACTGTCGGCTAGCGTGCATGCGCTCGCTAGAGGCGCACTGTCGGCGTGCGTGCATGCGCTCGCTAGAGGCGCACTGTCGGCGTGCGTGCATGCGCTCGCTAGAGGCGCACTGTCGGCTTGCGTGCATGCGCTCGCTAGAGGCGCACTGTCGGCTTGCGTGCATGCGCTCGCTAGAGGCGCACTGTCGGCGTGCGTGCATGCGCTCGCTAGATGCGCACTGTCGGCGTGCGTGCATGCGCTCGCTAGATGCGCACTGTCGGCGTGCGTGCATGCGCTCGCTAGAGGCGCACTGTCGGCTTGCGTGCATTCGCTCGCTAGAGGCGCACTGTCGGCTTGCGTGCATGCGCTCGCTAGAGGCGCACTGTCGGCGTGCGTGCATGCGCTCGCTAGATGCACACTGTCGGCTTGCGTGCATGCGCTCGCTAGAGGCGCACTGTCGGCTTGCGTGCATGCGCTCGCTAGAGGCGCACTGTCGGCTTGCGTGCATGCGCTCGCTAGAGGCGCACTGTCGGCTTGCGTGCATGCGCTCGCTAGAGGCGCACTGTCGGCTTGCGTGCATGCGCTCGCTAGAGGCGCACTGTCGGCTTGCGTGCATGCGCTCGCTAGAGGCGCACTGTCGGCTTGCGTGCATGCGCTCGCTAGAGGCGCACTGTCGGCGTGCGTGCATGCGCTCGCTAGATGCGCATGGTTAGCCTGGGTACATACAGTCCTTAGATAAGTACATTTGGCGTGTATGCATACAGTCACTAGATATGCAAGGATACTCCAATTGAAGTTGGCCAAGATCAAGTGTAGCTAATTTTCAATGACTTGAGATATTTTAAGTAGTATGGCCCCTTAGAGTAAATGTGGTATTGTGGTGATTGCAATGATTCTAGCTTAGAGTAGGATTAACATAGGATGACCACTGACCGCCTTCCCCGCCCTCTTTATTCGTTAAATTGTCATTTTACTTAATAGCAAATAATTCAATGTGTAGTATCTGTTCTGATATTACACATTATCTTTTCTGTCCTTGTTCAGTTAAGGAGAAATCTTTTTAGACTGGGGCATATTAAAAACCGACATTATGTCGAACTGTCCTCGTGAGGAGGCAAGTAAATAGGGACAAGATGGTTCGTTTTCCGCTCCTAAGATGAAAACCGATTTTTTTTTTTTTTAGAAAAAAATAGATAAACAAAAAAAAAAACGATTTGAGATTGGGGGTTCGCCTCCCCGCCACGCCCCTTTTTTTATTGATAAAAAGCCATCATCATCATCATCATCATCTAATGGAATTCAACAAAGCCGTTTTTTTTTCTTTTGATGTTGCGCATCGCATCGTCATCAACGTGGAATGAAGGAGAACGAAAACATTAGGAGAAATTTCTTAAAAATGGGTTGCAAAAATTTTCGAAAAGATTTTGTTTTGGTGCGTTTCTTTAAATAGACGTGGTCAACAAACACTTTTGTTCCTGTCAGTCGGCCGGTCACGCTTAAAGGGTATTTTTTAAGGGGATTCTTAATAAATGTTCATATTTGTCAAGCTATACGTACGTCGTACGACGAAGCTTTATGAAAATTGGCGTGTCGCTCGTGTCAATTATTATACGCCATATTGTTTGTTATCATTAGTCACGGTGGCCCTTTTATAGGATAGTGGCGCCATCGAGATATATTGTTTTTCTGGTATATTGAAGCGGATATCTCTCAAAATAGCTGCCAAATTTCATTTACTAGCTTTGTTGGTGTTCGCAGCGGTGACAGGGTAAATTAATCCACAGTGCAAATTTGTGTAAATATTAATTTGTTTTCTGATTTTTGCGGATTTTATTTTTTTCAATAAACAATTTTTATTTGTTTCTCACAAAACATACCTTAACCCTACCACTAACCCGAAGTCCAAAAAACAAACCTCTGAACGAAACGTCTATTTAAAGAAAGTTTTAAATCCTATTTTAAAAAGTAATAACTTAATTATTAAATTAAATCGTCCAGAATGCATTTGTGTTTATTTGTAAATAAATCTGCTATTTTAATCTTTTGTTGGTGTACTTCTGAAGTTTACGGACCGTGCTATTTTTTAGATAGGATTTTCAAGTTAAATTCAATTTTTACGGTATCTTTTGTTCATTAAATTGTTAGGTGAAAGTACAGAATAGTTAACAAAGACCCCCCCCCCAATCCCCATGTTAAAAATGGGTAACTAAATAATAACATTGTCATTTAAACTGAATAAGTACCCTTTTGTTATTTGTTGACCAAACGATACGGTAATAATTAAACTTTGAAAAAAACATTTTAAAAAATAATAATTTAGTTAAAAAAAATAAATAAAATAAATAAATAAAAAATAAAAACTGAAAGTAAAAACAATCCCGGGCAATGCCGGGTATGTAAAAAGCTAGTCTTTTAATAAAGCTAAATTGGGGGGGGGGGTATGCTGTTGTCTGTCGTTTTTGTTCAAAGAAAAACAGTATTTCTCGAAGGTGGCACTATTCTAGAAAAGAATCGATATTTTTGTTTTATTTGTCAGTCAATATTTACTTGCCTCCTCATGAGGGCAGAGTTAGACACAAGGTCGGTTTTTAATGTGGGGAAAAGTCCAGCTTGAATTGAGACAAAAATCTAAATTGCCTCAGTCTAGAAGGAGTTCCTCTTCACTGACCGATGACAGAATAGATTAAGTGTAGCATTGTCAATTAATAGGCTGTAGTAGTGCAGTTTTCTTTTTTCTGTAGTAATATTCTTATGAATGGACTTTCTCTCATAATTAGTCATTTCCGATTTCTGAGAGAATGTGAGTGTATGGGAAGGTATTTACCCAATCATAACTATTGAACGATCTCATGGTGTTATTTTTTTAAATAAATCTTCCATCTATCTTCTATATTAATAAATAAAAAAATGTTTTTGAATACGGTAAGAGTCTAGTATACCGCCGCGAAACCGGATGTTGAATACTATAACGCAACCCGTATTGATGACGAGCTGAAAATAATAATAAAATATAAATAAGTCGCCTTCATTAAGCCAATCACCTCACCAACCCTGAATCCGGATTGGCAATACACCACTCCGAACTTAGGGTTAGTGGGTGGATTAAGAAGGGCACCAATTGTACCGATTCCACATCCGTTTCGGGCGGCAATAAAGACTTTTACCAAAATTATAAGACAACTGTGTGTTTGTGTTTCTCGCTTCAACGTAACTTCGATAATCACACATTGAATTATTTTTATATATTTACTATTTAATCGAACCGATTGAAATCAGAAGTACAAAAGTTTTTAATCCTTTTTAAAACAATTCTGTTAAAATCCACCAGAATTATTTTCTGTTTCTTCTTTCCTTATATAATTATATGAGCTGTACAGAAACGAGAATCTTTTTACTTTTTTGTAATCTACCTATGACGTTTTTGTTTGTTTTTGGTCATAGAATAATAATAATAACAATAATAATAATAATAATAACAATAACAATAATAATAATAATAATAATAATAATAATAATAATAATAATAATAATAATAAAAGCGTACTGATCCAGATTAGGACCCAAGCTAAAATAGACTTGATTAGGGTTAGCTTGGATCCTAATCTGTATAAGTACCTAAAACAGTGTATTTCACTAAGTTCTATTTACTTGCATCCACACGATGTCATTAAATTATTAATTGAACCAAATGTTTATAAAACTAGAATTAATTTTGAGAAAATGTTTTAATCTATTTATAAAATGATTGAATGTAAAAAGAAAAAGCTTTCAAAACTTTCAATCTTTTAATAAATGAGGATTTGTTATACATTTTAAAGCCAGTTTAAATGACTTTCTATTCGACAGTTTAAAGGTTTCTAAATTCCTTTCAAAATTCGAAGGGTCACGCAGTAATTCATTCATTTTTTTTTCAATTAACAAGATTAAAATTCCTGACATGTTTAGAAATAAATGGAAATGCATTCTGATGGATTTAATTTCGTAATTGATTTGAATAAATATTTGATTAATAGAAATAAAAATAAATGTGTAAGTCACGTAGAGGCGAGAAAGACATGCGATAAGTGGTCACGATTTTTTTTTAAATAATTAGGAGAAAATAAAGTATAAAGAATCCCGGACAACGCCGGATAATAATAATAATAATAATAATAATAATAATAATAATAATAATAATAATAATAATAATCGTATGATTGCATTCTTTTTTCTAATTTAAAAACTTATTCGATTATTTTTTTTTAATATATGATTTTTCCATTTTTTCTGCACATTTCGATTCAATTGTACGCTACGGAATGTTAGAATAACCCCCCCCCCCCCCCCCCGTTTGTTTGTTTGGTTGGTTTTTAACTTTGGTATTTTGTTAATTTCTCAGTGGTGAAATCGGCTTATCCAAGTCTGCAAAATGCAGATTTAGTTAGTATCCCGACGGATTTAAATTCCTTGGGGCCGTAGATTAGTGTTAGAATAATACCACTGTCACTAGGAAGACGGGAATGCTTCTGTATTGTTAGCAATGGGGTTGTTTTTGTGAATGGTGTTTCTTGTCCATTCTTGTCATTGTCCTATATAAGTTGAGATTTATGTTAACCTGCATTGTATTATTAATGTCGAATACATATATATCGTGTATGTTGTTTTTTTATGCATAAATGACTAAGCTTTTTTATACAATTATGTGCCGATTAGTCATTAGTACCGACTGTTTTCGGAGCAATATATATATATATATATATATATATATATATATATATATATATATATATATATATATATATAATTATTATTATTATTATTATTATAGATAGATAGATTTACAGAAAGAAAAGATTTGGACGAATATCAAGCGAAATGAGAGACATATTCTAATGGTCCCTATAGTAAAATCGAACCATTTTACTTGTACGCTTTTTTTTTTAATGACATTTTGTACGTACAATACTAAACATAGGTAATAGATTGTACCTACATAAACCCCGTGTAATATATACGGAATGTATGCGTTTTGTGTTGTGAATATATTAAGAAATACTATTGACTCAATTCTCGCCTACTAAGTATTTACCCACATTTTCGATACAATTCATTATTGGCATTAACTTGTATCGATTGCCTTGAAATAAAATTAAAATTTACTTTTTAATTTATATAAATGTTAATCCTATTTAAAATCTTCTCGATGACGTCCATTTTTTATTTATTTTACAATTATCGACAACCTCTACATTATTGTTTTAAAATTCGCTAAAACTTGTTTGTACAAAACGAATGTTGAAAGTTTATTATTTTTTATCAAAAAGCTTTCGTTTTTTTGTGTATAATATTTTTTTAAGTAAAAATATTTTTGGTGTCCATAAATAAAAATTAAAAAATAATAATGGCCGCCAGCGATTAAAACATTGACATAAAATTCAATGTAACTTATAATTTTATTTGTGGGCAAGAAATACGATTTAAGATTTCTTTTTTAAATTATCCAAAATGTGAGTAAAAACTGAGCGAAACCGGAGGAAATATTCTGTCTGGTTCTATGCTACAATTGACCTGAACTGTCATCTGTTGTGAATATATGAAAAAGTATTCAGAAAATTTCATATTTAGATAGTTTTACTTTACTTTGAAAGATTCAATAAAAATAAATTTAATGAATGATTTTTTTTTCGTTAATTAAATTAAATTTATGTACATTTCATTAATGATCACCCACTTTCGGGACAGCTAGCGTTTTTAAGGACATGTAACTATTTTTGGGAGGGGACATTTTCTTAATTTCTTGGAGATCTATTGCTGTCGGGATTTGTTTTTCTGTTAAAAATATACAATAAAACATGTTACTTTAGATCAGGGACGGGCAACCTTTTCAGAGTGAGGGACAGATGAGACTTTTGGAAGGAGATCGCGGGCCGGAGTGAAAAACGAAATCTCAGAATTACTATATTTTGTTTACATGAATAAATTGTACAAAAATTGCATTGAACACTCTACAAATCTGATTTTTTTTTCTCAAGAGACTTCTGTATGTGATGTTATAAAAAGGCGCCGACGAAGAGCCATTTTGGAATCATAAAAAATAATGACGGGGGAAGTAGCAAGTTGATCCAGCATTCGTTTTCCGCACCTCACATAAGTTCTGTTTCATGCTCTTTTCTTCGTCTCTCGTTTCCTCTTTGCCTCTCTCTTTCTCTTTTTCTATTTTTATCTCAGGCCAACGATTTGAAATTAATAGTTAAAGAAAAATGGAATATACATGCATCATCGCTCGCTGACATTTATACATTTTCATCCCACTGTAAATCTTAATCGAAACCTACTTTTACGTCTATGTCACAAAATGATATGAGTTTTACTGGGAGGTCCGCCGGCCGGATTGCAATAATAAAGCATAGCAGGGTGGCGGGCCGGACGCTAAGCCTTCGCGGGCCGGATGTGGCCCGCGGGCCGGAGGTTGCCCGTCCCTGCTTTAAATGGTCGAAATTGATTTTTAACCGCCTCGTTACACTCACGTCGTACGTATCTTTTCTGGTCCTTTATTTATTTTCGTATCGCCACCCGGACCTAGGGTTAGTAGTAGAGTTAAGGAAAAGCTTGTGTTTTTTTTACTTACTTTTAACACTGACATTTGTTAATACTCAAGTTTGATGAGAAACAATGACTATTATTAACCCGACATTGCTCGGGATTGAAGAAGTACATGGTCACTATGCTCATAACTAACACCATACTTTATTTGTTTTTACTGACGCCCCCCCCCCCCTCCTTTCATTTCGCCTCCTTATATCGTTGGAAGACTCTTATACATATGGTTTAAATTTCATTAAAATGGGATATATTTATTTGAAGTTTTAAAGGAGGTTCGCCCACTCCCTTAGCTCCCTTAGGAAATGTTCATACGTATGTTAGTCTTGATAGCCTCCTTTAGGGGTGCACTTAGAGATTCGGAAACACTTCCATTGTCTTCCTCGGTAAATTTTTACATAAGAATACACTTTTAGATTCTATGTATATTCTCTAACCTTTCTTTCTATAGGGAACACACAAACATCACACACACGGACATTGGGTTTTATATTATTTTTAACTATTACAAGTATGTAGCTACGGGCGTTTATAGTTTTACCTCATGTTTTTAAGTGAGCAAAAGTAATTTTCTTTTTTATTACATGTTTGTTTGTTTTTTAGCATAAAAAAATGACCAATATTTGTTACCCTCCCCCCCCTCCAAACAATTCGTCTCCCTTTTAAAAGAAATGTTTATGTTATATGTCCTTAAAAACGCTATCTGGACTGGAAGTGAGTGATCATTACCGTCTGGTGGTCCAAAAGTGGGTGATCATTTTACGTTAAATTTGTATGCGAAACTGATCTCTTACTCTAAATTCTAAAATAATTGTTTTTTTAATATTTTTTATCACTGCGTTCTTTTTCCAGGTTGATTGCATATAATCGCCTAAAAAAGTGGAATTCATCTCGGAGGGGTGGTTAGCATATGGTGCAAAGATACAATTTTATAAAATTAAATTATGCACATTTTTTTTTATTTCTACATAAAGAAAAAAAAGAAAACCTACATTCTTCTAATGTAAAGAATAAAAAAGCATTGAGTTAAATAAAGAAAACTATTTATGATAAGAGGTTTATGTAGTTTGATTGAAGCATTGTTTATTAGTATATAGAAATGTGATACTTAGAAGGCAATACAATGCAGAGGTGTGACGGATAGACACAAGTTGGAGAAAAATAAGACATAATGGTGGAACAAAGTAAATAGTTTCATCCTTAATACAATGTATACATACATACACACACATACATATTTATTTTTTTAAGAAACACATATCTGTCTATCTACACAATGTTATGTAATACTGTCAAGATGGTCTTGATACAGGTATTACATAACATTGTAACATTGTGTAGATAGACAGATATGTGTTTCTTAAAAAAATAAATATATATATATATATATATATATAGTGTGTGTGTCAGGTTGTATATGAAAAGAAATCAAATAAAGTGCTCGATCATATAAGACAGCTAATATAATTTATTTAGATACTGTATATTACATATTTCAGCAATGTACCGCGGTTTCATCCAAAAGGGCAGATGTCTAAATCTGCCCTTTTGGCTGAAACCGCGGTACATTGCTGAAATATGTAATATACAGTATCTAAATAAATTATATATATATATGTGTGTGTGTGTGTGTGTGTGTGTGTGTGTGTGTGTGTATACATTGTATTAAGGGTGAAACTATTTCATTTGTTCCACCTTGTGTCTATCCGTCACACCTCTGCATTGTATTGCTTTCTAAGTATCACATTTCTAAAACTATTTATATCAAATTAACGACATATTGAACAGTCGTACTCATTGACGGAACACATTTCAAAAAGATTAAGTTATATCATTTTAACAATATTTATAATTTATTTAGAAAAATACTAAAATAGATTATTTTTATTGTTCGAACTTCTATTCTCATCTTGATTGTTATGTCCAAACGTTTTTCTTCGGGTGCATCTTGTCGAACTTGGGAACTGTCACGGAACTTCGAATTGAACCTTTTATTTAATATACGAAGGTGGATTGTTCTCGTTCCGTCAGCCATAATCGGGAAGGAAGTGTTAAATAATTTTGGTGCTTCTACAGAATTTGAACAGAAGGAACGAGACTTTTGCTAGACTAAAACTTAGTTTAGGGTTAAAAAAAGAAAAGAAAAAAACAGTTTTGTTTAAATTCTTTAGAATACAGTAATTTCTATTTTATTCTTAGTTGCCTAACACTTCTACTCAGCCATGGCTGACGAAACGGGAACAATCTACCGCCGAAATTCCGAGTTCAAAAATATTAACAGAATTCCGGGTTTGCCAACAAATAATTTAAAATAAAAAGTTCCTAATTTGCCTCCCCACGAGGGCAGAGTTAGACACAAGGTCGGTTTTTTAATGTGGGGAAAATTCAGTTTCCCGAAAAGGGGTACTTTAGATTGGGACAAAAATTTAAAAAAAAATGCCTCAGTCGAGAAGGATTTTTCCTTCGCTAACCCCGACGACAGAATAGATGGAGTATAGTAGAACAGATACTACACTTTTCTCCTATGTCTATGTCTGTTACCTACTGTACGGAATTTCAAACTGAACCCTTAAATTAATCTCAGAGGGTAGATAGTCCATGTCCCGTCAGCCATGACCGGGTAGAAGTGTTAAGTAATTTTTATTTTATTCTTAATTATCTAACACTTTTAACCCATCAAGTTTGACGAAACAAGAACAATCTACCCCTTGTGATTAAATAAAGGATTTAGTTTGAAATTCCCTATAGATTCCCAAGTTCGAAAATAGTTACCCACTCCCTAACCCTAAGTACAAGTTCGTCACCAAATAATCCAAAATATGGTCCATATCTACTTACTGAGTTAGATATAATGTGGGAGAAATCCAGCTATCCAAACAGGGGCACCTTGGATTGAGATAAAAATTTAAATTGCCTCAGTCTAGAAGGATGTATCCTTTGTTTACCCCAATGACAGAAAAGATTAAGTGTGGTATCAGAACAAATAGGCCTACTACACTTGGCTCATCTTAACCAAAAAGGCCAAGCAATCCAAAATACAGTCAATGTCATGTTTACTTGTTTTTAAATAGGATTTTTAAAATTTCGTTTTGTTTTAATCCGGATTTAGGGTTGGTAGTTGGGTTAATGAAGGGCAACAATTGTACAGATTCCTTATCCGGTTTTGCGGCGGCATAATAGACTTTTATAAAGTTAATATAAATGCCACCACTACTTAGGGTTAGTCGCTGGGTTTAAGGGCACCAATTGTACCGATTCCAAGGCAGCATAATAGACTTTTGCCAATATTAATATCGCCATGTTGAATATATATATATATATAATTTTTTTTTTTTTTTTTTTTTTTGACAATATGGAGTTTAAAATCCTAAAGTAAACATTTATCGGCGCTTACGTCGGCCGAAACGTTGTTAAAATAACAACTAAGATGAGAAGAAGAATCTGAATAATCCAAATTATCACCACTCATCTGTAAAAATATTTATTTGTACAAAAAGATATTCATTTGTTTTGATTAATTTTTTTTAAGTCATTTTTTTTATTAGTTAAAATCGGAATATGAGCGAGGGTAAAAAAAAGTAAAAAATGTTCCGCCCCTTAAAAAAATGAATGAGAATTACTACACCTTCTGCTTTCTTCGCTTTTTTTATCAATTTAATATGCGAAAAACAAATTATTTAAACATTTAAATAAGTCGGAAATGATTAAATTACTTATTCAAAATATTTCTATATAAAATAAATTGATTAAAATTATTTTAAACCATGTTTTTGTTTAATAAAAAAACAGACCACTGAACAAAAAAAAATGAACATATTTATTTTTCGGAAGAAATTTTAATTATTACGACAAAACAAAATAAAAACAGTAAATAATTATTAATTATAAATAGCAACTATTTACGAAATTCGAACATGTTTTTATTCCAAGAAATAAATTTTACTGAGAAAAAAAGTTTATTTTCTTTAATTTTTTTCTTCAATTTTCTCATGACAAAAACACAGCTACTAACGATAATAGTCGTGTATATAAAAGAAGAAGAAGAGATTGAATAACAAAATATTAAACAAGATACAAATATATTTAACACTTTCTATTAACTATACTAGAAAGTTACGATTCTTAACTATATAAACAATTATTTACCTTTGCTTTGACAATCAGCGCAAACGTTATTTTCTGGTATTTCCAGCAATTTGAGAAGAAATATTTTCCCTTGGTCCGCCATCTTGACACTGCTGAAATAGATTGACGGAAAATGACGGAAATTGCCGAATCAACTTTTCCGTGAATCAACCTGAACTTTCCGAAATACGAATTAAACCGCAAATGTATTTATTTGAATTTTAAATACTTAAAACATTTTTTTTTTTAATTATACTAATGAGTCACTACTTCCCAAGGCCAAAAGCCAAAAGCCACTCCTTCGAGTGTTAATTAATAAATGTTAATTAAATTTTGTCAATTGGATGATGAACAATGCTATGAGAGGATTCAAAACGATGAATGGAATGGACAGAATTTGATTACTTAAGAGGACCGCTTGATACGTATTTGTTGATGACTCTGTTGTAGTCTGCGGGCAAGTAGTCTCGTGATAATTTGTTCCATAGATGGGAAGCACCTTTTTCTTTTTTTTTTAATGGAAATCGCTCCAGACAAGGCATGAAGCCACTTGATGTAAGGAGCTAACAAGAACAAATACAATTATCGCCAATACAGGAGATGCCTATTGGCCTTAGCCTTGAAAAGGCCAAGGTTATAGGTAGGAGGAAAACAGTCAGCAGGAAGAGAGTTCGACAAGCCTGCGGTTCTTGGAAAGAAGCTACTGGAATAGGAAGCTGTATTACAGTGAGGCATCAAAACAACGAATTGATGAAGAAATAAACTCTGTTCATGGAAATTCTGTTTGGTTTTAGGTACACACAGGAAGAAAGGAGAGGTCTTTGCAGTTGTGGTAATAAGACGAGTTCTTGTTGTGAATGTTTTACCGGGGGGGGGGGGCAGATTGGGGATGAGTCGAGTATTAACAATGGAAATAATGATAGAATAGAGAAAAACTAGCAACGTCTCTTTTTTGAGAAAGGGGATGGAGAGAAGAGAAAAGATTAAAATGATGATGATGATGATGATGATGATGATGATGATGATGATGATGATGATGATGATGACAATGACGATGACGATGATGATGATGATGATGATGATTGCGCATTAGTTATCAAGTGCTAAATTCACCTTATTTTTTGCTTAAATGAATCCTGGTTTGGATGAGATATAGACGATGGTTGCGTGTTTGGATGAGATATAGACGATGGTTGCGTGTTTGGATGAGATATAGACGATGGTTGCGTGTTTGGATGAGATATAGACGATGGTTGCGTGTTTGGATGAGATATAGACGATGGTTGCGTGTTTGGATGAGATATAGACGATGGTTGCGTGTTTGGATGAGATAGAGACGATGGTTGCATGTTTGGATGAGATGTAGACGATGGTTGCGTGTTTGGATGAGATATAGACGATGGTTGCATGTTTGGATGAGATATAGACGATGGTTGTGTGTTTGGATGAGATATAGACGATGGTTGCATGTTTGGATGAGATATAGACGATGGTTGCGTGTTTGGATGAGATATAGACGATGGTTGCGTGTTTGGATGAGATATAGACGATGGTTGTGTGTTTGGATGAGATATAAACGATGGTTGTGTGTTTGGATGAGATATAGACGATGGTTGCATGTTTGGATGAGATATAGACGATGGTTGTGTGTTTGGATGAGATATAGACGATGGTTGCGTGTTTGGATGAGATATAGACGATGGTTGTGTGTTTGGATGAGATATAGACGATGGTTGTGTGTTTGGATGAGATATAGACGATGGTTGTGTGTTTGGATGAGATATAGACGATGGTTGCGTGTTTGGATGAGATATAGACGATGGTTGTGTGTTGGGATGAGATATAGACGATGGTTGCGTGTTTGGATGAGATATAGACGATGGTTGCGTGTTTGGATGAGATATAGACGATGGTTGCGTGTTTGGATGAGATATAGACGATGGTTGCGTGTTTGGATGAGATATAGACGATGGTTGTGTGTTTGGATGAGATATAGACGATGGTTGTGTGTTTGGATGAGATATAGACGATGGTTGCGTGTTTGGATGAGATATAGACGATGGTTGCGTGTTTGGATGAGATATAGACGATGGTTGTGTGTTTGGATGAGATATAGACGATGGTTGCGTGTTTGGATGAGATATAGACGATGGTTGCGTGTTTGGATGAGATATAGACGATGGTTGTGTGTTTGGATGAGATATAGACGATGGTTGCGTGTTTGGATGAGATATAGACGATGGTTGTGTGTTTGGATGAGATATAGACGATGGTTGTGTGTTTGGATGAGATATAGACGATGGTTGCGTGTTTGGATGAGATATAGACGATGGTTGCGTGTTTGGATGAGATATAGACGATGGTTGTGTGTTTGGATGAGATATAGACGATGGTTGCGTGTTTGGATGAGATATAGACGATGGTTGTGTGTTTGGATGAGATATAGACGATGGTTGCGTGTTTGGATGAGATATAGACGATGGTTGTGTGTTTGGATGAGATATAGACGATGGTTGTGTGTTTGGATGAGATATAGACGATGGTTGTGTGTTTGGATGAGATATAGACGATGGTTGCGTGTTTGGATGAGATATAGACGATGGTTGCGTGTTTGGATGAGATATAGACGATGGTTGCGTGTTTGGATGAGATATAGACGATGGTTGCGTGTTTGGATGAGATATAGACGATGGTTGCGTGTTTTAATAAATGTTGAAAATGGACACAAATGCATGCTATGAATGGAAGAGATAAAAACGTGATATGGGAACAAAACATTTACAAATTTACAAATTTACAATAATATTAAAGATATTTTGTATGAGAAACTTGTTTGTGTCTGTGTTGAAAAGTTAAATGTAGAAAGTTTGAAGTGGAGAGAAGCACGAGTCTTGGAAATTTGTATGTGTTTGATTAGAATACTATTGATGTATGTGTGCGTGTGTGTCTTTACCTTTTTCGTTGGCTGTAATTGTAGACAGAACAGCAATAGTAGAAGTAGCCGTTAAGGGATCTTTAGTCTGGCATAAGTCGTGATTCTTGGGTGCGTCGTTTCTCTTTGTTGGGCGCGTTGTTGTTGTTGTGGTTGTTGCTTTTATCATTTCCATAGAGTGACGGTGACACGGGTTAGGGTTATCTGTAAGAACTCTGCGTTTTTTCATTATTGAGTGACTGTTTATATTGGGATCAGCTCGCTCACATAGACCCCAAGAAAAGATGCTTTAATCACGTAATAATCCTTCTCATTAGTTGAAAATTCTCAAGTTCAAACCTACATGTGAGTTAATGTTTTTTATTTCGGGATCTCTCACTGCATTTGTACAGATGTTAGAGAGAGTAATTGATTTGAGTGTGTCCCATTTCCATTCGGTACAGAATGCAAAGGAAATGAAAGGAAAGAGTAAGTTGAACAAACGGAGAAAGAAAGAGAGTAGCTTATGCAAGCTAGTGTCTTTTTCATGTTCGCTCGTCTTGCATACATATTTACTAATACATCACAAGATCATCTCCAACTAGATTTCAAAGTCGATTTTGTACTCTGTCAAGGCAAGAAAGATTGCTCTTAGTGGCACCTCCCCAGATGTGGTAGCAGTACCTCCCCATCTTAGGACGTATCTGACTTTTATACAGGTGGGGGATTGCATCAGGAGTAAGGTACTTTCTGAAGCGGTAGAATGATCCAATCATTTTTCCAGCGAACTTAGCGACAGATTTGGTGTAAGTCTTCAATTTTAGGTTTGGAGTGAAAGTCAGTCCTAGGAACTTATCAGCGCAAGAGGCTTCCTCAGGAAGAGAGACATTCATTTCAATTGAAGTAAAACATGAATCTGAGCATTGGTGGTAAAGGAAAGAAGCTTGGTTTTAAAGGTGTTGAAAACAATAAGACACTTTTTCCCCCATTGCACCACGTGCTTCAGATCGGAAGAGAATCAGAAAGATCTTGATCGCCAATGGTCTTCGAAGTGTTGCCATAGACAGGTGTGTCATCTGCATAGACGTAAACAGTGAGTATGATTTAGAAGATGATTTGATGAAGATCAGAAAAATGGTTATTTATTTAACTTGCAGATGTGAGACGGGAAGTTGCCAGCCGAGTAGAGATCACAAAGGCTACCAGTGATGAACGCCATCTCCTTCATGGACATGAACCAACGGTCTAACGACCAAAGTCATGGAGAAGTTTCTTCAGTCATGTCAACCCCTAACAACATGTCAGGAAGAGACCAGACTACAGCTGTGGACCAGACAG
The DNA here is from genome assembly GCA_963556195.1 of Sepiola atlantica. Taxonomy (NCBI): domain Eukaryota; kingdom Metazoa; phylum Mollusca; class Cephalopoda; order Sepiida; family Sepiolidae; genus Sepiola; species Sepiola atlantica. The sequence goes on along the minus strand of OY744554.1, from coordinate 21,396,358 downwards.
CTAGAGAATCTCCCCCCCCCCCAGTATGAACTGACATGGGAATCCCCCTTCTGAGATTCACCCTCCAGGTTCAGAGGCACCCTGACTCCGATGGAAAACACTCAACCACCTGAGAATGGGAATGGAGCGGTCAAAAGCTGCTATTGCCAGATGAGGCTACAAAACTGACCCAACCATCTGCGAATGTGGAAAGGAGACAATACGATGCAGAATTGCCTTGAATGCCCTCTACTACTAAACCGGTGCGGCTTGAAAGATCTTACAGAGTACAACAATAATGCAAAGGACTGCGTAGAAAATGTAACTGTTGTATGAGAACATGGTTCAAAGACACGCAAAGAAGATTTAACTTTTAACTACTTAAAAATAATAATTAGTTTAATTTGTAGCAGTCACATATCTTTTAATTTGTAGCAGTCACATATCTTTTAATTTGTAGCAGTCACTTATCTTTTAATTTGTAGAAGTCACATATCTTTTAATTTGTAGCAGTCACATATCTTTTAATTTGTAGCAGTCACATATCTTTTAATTTGTAGCAGTCACTTATCTTTTAATTTGTAGCAGTCACATATCTTTTAATTTGTAGCAGTCACTTATCTTTTAATTTGTAGCAGTCACATATCTTTTAATTTGTAGCAGTCACATATCTTTTAATTTGTAGCAGTCACATATCTTTTAATTTGTAGCAGTCACTTATCTTTTAATTTGTAGCAGTCACATATCTTTTAATTTGTAGCAGTCACATATCTTTTAATTTGTAGTAGTCACATATCTTTTAATTTGTAGTAGTCACATATCTTTATGTACTATTTTCTTTGCTGCAAATAGACAGGTTTACCGCAAAGTGATTGGCCCACCAGCCAATCAGAACTCTTGGTGTAGGGACACAACAATTACAGCACCCACGCAAACTGTTTTTTCCTGCTTAACCAGTTGGAGTTAAAATATCATATGAGCAAAACGCATGTCGTTGGCTTTCCCAACTCGCCAATAATATGATAAATCTACCAATGCACATGGTTCTCTTTGTAAAGATTGACTCTTGGCTGTTTTAATTCCTTTTCAGCACAGCCCAAATAAAAGGTTTTCTATTAACTGTTAATGTCGTCCGTTGTCTATTTTATTCATCTGTGAAGTCAGATGAACTTTCTATCACAGCCGACTTTAATTATAATGGAGAATGGATACCATTCTAACATTATAAATTGTTGAACAATCTCATCTATCTCAATCCATTTTTCACTCACTCACTCACTCACTATCCAGACTTATCGGCTATGTTCCCTTAGACAGAGATTCAACGCTGTCTGGCTGTCCTCATGCTAAGTCTCCAATGATCACGATTGTGAGGATTGACTGTGTCCATTTGCAACTGCTTACTGTCTTAACTGATGGTTTCTTTCCATGTCTTTTTAGGGCACCCGGATTTCTTTTTGCTGTCCAGTCTTAGGTCTCTACAAGTGCCCCTTGCTTCTTTCAGTATGTTTGAACCAGTGAAGACGGTTTGACCTTATTAGGGCATCAAGTTTTAGGATGGCAAATTTCTTAAGTAGAGTGTCTGACCTAATGTTCTGGATCTGGTCTGGCTTTATGTTGCATATCCACCTAATCATTGCCCTGTCATTTCTCTTAAGACAGGCAAGTGAGGCCTAGGTGAGGGCCCAACACTCTGCCATACATCACGTTTCTTACGCAGCTATCATAGACCTTACCCCTGGTAATAATTGGGATGGCTCGGAATGTTAGGATTGGGAGAAGTTCTTAACTTTTCCCAAGCTGTCTTGACTCGGATGGTCAAACTTAGTTCGCAGCCACTTTTAGCACTCAGCATATATCCTAGGTAGCAAAAGTAACCTACCACCTTCAGGGTGTCCTCGCCTATTTCAACTTTGGTGTAAGTGCGGCCCTCCATTGGGCGTGCTAGACATCTCTAACATCTGAAGTCTGGATCTGGTGTGAGACTATCATACACCCACTGCAATGACAATTGTTGGTCATAAATTGTATTCCTTGCACTGATAATTGTAATTTATTTTTTAATAATTTTAATTCAAAGTTTTAATTGCTGACGACCAGTTTAGTTATTTTTCATCTTTTTCTTTTATACCTCCCCCCCCCCCCAAAAAAAACCAATAATATTGATGTGTACTATTTGAATTATTCGGACTACCATTCTCATCTTAGATGTTATTCTCATAGTGTTTCGGCCGATGTAACTTCCGACTTTCTTCAGGTGCATCTTGTTGAACTCACCAATCTTTGTCGAATTCAGGAATCTGTACGGAATTTTGAACAGAACCTTTATCTAATCCACGGGGGTAGCTTGTTCTCGTTCTGTCAGCCATGACGGTAAGTCTTAAATGATTTTGTAATTGTATTCTTAGTATCGCCCGTACTGAGGATTGAACCTTCAACCTCCAGAAGACTGACACTTAGAAGTGATTATTACTTAGCACGTATATCTGTTAAACAACAAAAGAAGGTCTGTGGTTACATCTGAGGTTACATCGGCCGAAACGTTGTGAAAATTACGCTCAAGATGAGAACAGTAGTCCGAATGATCCAAATTATTAATCCTCATCTAAAAAAAGTCCGAAACATGTATTATTTGAATTTTAAATATTAAGAAATAAATGTTGTTATTCAGTTGTAGTAGAAGGAGCACTAACCCTAACCCTAAACCTAACCCGCTTCTCATTGCCGCAAGATTAGACAAGAAGTCAGTTTAACATGGGCAGGGGGTAACTGAGGAAAAAAATACCTGGCAGATCCCAAAATAAGGAAGCCACAACCTTGACTGCTGATATTTGCGTCTTTGGTTGTTTGGGACGGCTTTCACCTGTTGTTATTGTTGGATAATGGCCCTATGGGAATGGACGTATCTGTTGGAAATCGTTGGTTTGACTTGCGCGAATTAGCGCGGGCAGAACTGTGCAGTCGAGTGCAGAATAAGGGCTGTTCTCAAAGTCGGAGCTAACAGACGTGACAGGGTCACCGCGTGACGAGACCTCAGATCAAGGGTCAATGTGCACCTGCGAGAGGCTCTGTGACGTCACGGGCCTTTGCGTGGGGAGCAGACGGATCCGTGACGTCACTCGTTCTTCGTGAGAAGCGAGTTTTAGCAGTCTGGGTTTTGAAGGCGAACCTATCAGATATAATTTTTGCCATGTAGTCAGCAACATACATAGGGGAATTATTTGCCTAAGAAAATACAGGCGAAAGATCTCTTTTTCCCCCCTCCACGAATGGTTAAGACTTAATTGATAAGTAACTACGATAAAGTAGTAATTTGCTCTCTCTCTCTCTCTCTCTCTCTCTCTCGACGTTAGTGAATATCTCCAAGCCGATAGATAACTAACGCCTGTAATAAAAAGAATTGAAAGTTAAAAGGATTGTTTGTCTTCGGAGTCCGTCATGAAGTTTTGCTGTAGCGGCGATGTTCACGGCAGTACAGAAGAAAGAGGAAAGAATTCAACCACTGGACGACACGCACCCTCTACGCGGCGAGGGAGAAATTTAAAGGTATGCAAACTATATGATTTTTGATGTTTTAAAAATGACGAGTTAAACGGGAACTGCCACGGCCCATTCCGGGACGAGTATAGTAAATGAGTACCGCCGCGGCCCAAAAGAGGGGCTATGCAACATAATCCTCTGACTGTCGATTTGACACCAGAGTAATGGATCCATGTTTCATCCAGTGTCACATATTTATGTAAAAACTCCTTTTTGTTGCGTTTAAAAACAGTTGCAAAAAACACTTTGAATCATCGACACGTTCTTGGTTTTGATTGAATGTGAGAAAACGCAGCATCCATTTTGAACACAGATTCTCATTGACAAATGTTTGTAGCAGCTGCTTGACCGATCTATTTTGTTTATATCTAGGTGCAATATCTTGCATTATGTAGAGTTGTGATGAGGCTTGGCACATGTACAGTGATGTCTGGACTTATATAACTGTGTAGGCGTGATGACACCTCTGCACAGATGCAACAATTCAATTTCCACTCAGAAAGATAATTCAGTTCCCATGTAGATTTTGTCACAAGACATACTATTCTGTTCTCGCTCTTGTGGTGGTCGTCATGCCTTTTTTTGGTGATAACTTCCTCCACAAATAAAAATAAAAATAATAATAAGAAGACTTACATGCAAAACCAACGGAAGTTTATTCACTGAAATAAACCATTAACAAATATAACATATTTCCTTTTGTAATGAGTTCAGAAGTCCTTTCTTTAGTTTCAGGGTAAGTAAAAAGGAGAATGTCTTTTGTTTTGTTGAAATGCTCATGTGTTATAAAATGTTAAGAGAGGCAATAGGTAATGTTCGCCTGTGAAATTGTATGAAGCGCGCGAAAGGTGAAATGGAAGAGTGATAGTAAGACGCGTGTAACCTCCGAATGAAGAGTCAGTTGAGAGAGAGGGGTTGATGTTTGTGTGTGCTTAAATACTATTTGGATAGGCTCTAGCGAGCTTAAGGAGAAAAGTTTAGAAAAATGTCTTTGAAGAAATCCCATTGGACAGAAATATCACGTGGTGTGCTCCCTACTACGTCCGCTCGTTTTGAGTTGATTTAATATATAAGGCCACGCCGGAATTTGCGTGGGCGTTATTTTTTATTTTTCACGCGCCAATACAATTATATCCACACTGCGCGCCTAAATTGTATTTATCCCAAACAACAATTTTTATCCGAATCTTAACCGTGTCAACTGGCACACTCTTTGCTAGAAGTGGCCAGGGGAAATGGAACTCCAGGATACCAAATTCTGTTATCGACAAAAGCCAGCCTACTAAATAACTCTTTATGTTCCAGTGTTCCCTTTGAATCAAGTTGATTTATATTTTAGTAGAGATATTAGCGTTTTTCATGGAAGATGGTGATCCCTTTCTTATTCGTCAATTCCAATCAGATACTTCCAGACACGACTAACCATAACAACTGACTTTCTTCATCATGACACTATCCCAACCAATCTGGGAGTCTTTTTACTTCCAACCGATCATCTCATTACTACAATAAATAACTTTTTAATTTTATTACCATTATTTTATTTATTAATAACTACAGATCCGGTGTTGGCTGGGAGTCTTTTTACTTCCAACCGATCATCTCATTACTACAATAAATAATTTTTTAATTTTATTACCATTATTTTATTTATTAATAACTACAGATCCGGTGTTGGCTGGGAGTCTTTTTACTTCCAACCGATCATCTCATTACTACAATAAATAATTTTTTAATTTTATTACCATTATTTTATTTATTAATAACTACAGATCCGGTGTTGGCTGGGAGTCTTTTTACTTCCAACCGATCATCTCATTACTACAACAAATAATTTTTAAATTTTATTACCATTATTTTATTTATTAATAACTACAGATCCGGTGTTGGCTGGGAGTCTTTTTACTTCCAACCGATCATCTCATTACTACAATAAATACTTTTTTAATTTTATTACCATTATTTTATTTATTAATAACTACAGATCCGGTGTTGGCTGGGAGTCTTTTTACTTCCAACCAATCATCTCATTACTACAATAAATAATTTTTTAATTTTATTACCATTATTTTATTTATTAATAACTACAGATCCGGTGTTGGCTGGGAGTCTTTTTACTTCCAACCGATCATCTCATTACTACAACAAATAATTTTTAAATTTTATTACCATTATTTTATTTATTAATAACTACAGATCCGGTGTTGGCTGGGAGTCTTTTTACTTCCAACCGATCATCTCATTACTAGAATAAATAATGTTTTAATTTTATTACCATTATTTTATTTATTAATAACTACAGATCCGGTGTTGGCTGGGAGTCTTTTTACTTCCAACCGATCATCTCATTACTACAATAAATAATTTTTTAATTTTATTACCATTATTTTATTTATTAATAACTACAGATCCGGTGTTGGCTGGGAGTCTTTTTACTTCCAACCGATCATCTCATTACTACAACAAATAATTTTTAAATTTTATTACCATTATTTTATTTATTAATAACTACAGATCCGGTGTTGGCTGGGAGTCTTTTTACTTCCAACCGATCATCTCATTACTACAATAAATAATTTTTAAATTTTATTACCATTATTTTATTTATTAATAACTACAGATCCGGTGTTGGCTGGGAGTCTTTTTACTTCCAACCGATCATCTCATTACTACAATAAATAATTTTTAAATTTTATTACCATTATTTTATTTATTAATAACTACAGATCCGGTGTTGGCTGGGAGTCTTTTTACTTCCAACCGATCATCTCATTACTACAATAAATAATTTTTAAATTTTATTACCATTATTTTATTTATTAATAACTACAGATCCGGTGTTGGCTGGGAGTCTTTTTACTTCCAACCGATCATCTCATTACTACAATAAATAATTTTTAAATTTTATTACCATTATTTTATTTATTAATAACTACAGATCCGGTGTTGGCTGGGAGTCTTTTTACTTCCAACCGATCATCTCATTACAATAAATAATTTTTAAATTTTATTACCATTATTTTATTTATTAATAACTACAGATCCGGTGTTGGCTGGGAGTCTTTTTACTTCCAACCGATCATCTCATTACTACAATAAATAATTTTAAAATTTTATTACCATTATTTTATTTATTAATAACTACAGATCCGGTGTTGGCTGGGAGTCTTTTTACTTCCAACCGATCATCTCATTACTACAATAAATAATTTTTAAATTTTATTACCATTATTTTATTTATTAATAACTACAGATCCGGTGTTGGCTGGGAGTCTTTTTACTTCCAACCGATCATCTCATTACTACAATAAATAATTTTTTAATTTTATTACCATTATTTTATTTATTAATAACTACAGATCCGGTGTTGGCTGGGAGTCTTTTTACTTCCAACCGATCATCTCATTACTACAATAAATAATTTTAAAATTTTATTACCATTATTTTATTTATTAATAACTACAGATCCGGTGTTGGCTGGGAGTCTTTTTACTTCCAACCGATCATCTCATTACTACAATAAATAATTTTTTAATTTTATTACCATTATTTTATTTATTAATAACTACAGATCCGGTGTTGGCTGGGAGTCTTTTTACTTCCAACCGATCATCTCATTACTACAATAAATAATTTTAAAATTTTATTACCATTATTTTATTTATTAATAACTACAGATCCGGTGTTGGCTGGGAGTCTTTTTACTTCCAACCGATCATCTCATTACTACAATAAATAATTTTTTAATTTTATTACCATTATTTTATTTATTAATAACTACAGATCCGGTGTTGGCTGGGAGTCTTTTTACTTCCAACCGATCATCTCATTACTACAATAAATAATTTTAAAATTTTATTACCATTATTTTATTTATTAATAACTACAGATCCGGTGTTGGCTGGGAGTCTTTTTACTTCCAACCGATCATCTCATTACTACAATAAATAATTTTTTAATTTTATTACCATTATTTTATTTATTAATAACTACAGATCCGGTGTTGGCTGGGAGTCTTTTTACTTCCAACCGATCATCTCATTACTACAATAAATAATTTTAAAATTTTATTACCATTATTTTATTTATTAATAACTACAGATCCGGTGTTGGCTGGGAGTCTTTTTACTTCCAACCGATCATCTCATTACTACAATAAATAATTTTTAAATTTTATTACCATTATTTTATTTATTAATAACTACAGATCCGGTGTTGGCTGGGAGTCTTTTTACTTCCAACCGATCATCTCATTACAATAAATAATTTTTAAATTTTATTACCATTATTTTATTTATTAATAACTACAGATCCGGTGTTGGCTGGGAGTCTTTTTACTTCCAACCGATCATCTCATTACTACAATAAATAATTTTAAAATTTTATTACCATTATTTTATTTATTAATAACTACAGATCCGGTGTTGGCTGGGAGTCTTTTTACTTCCAACCGATCATCTCATTACTACAATAAATAATTTTTAAATTTTATTACCATTATTTTATTTATTAATAACTACAGATCCGGTGTTGGCTGGGAGTCTTTTTACTTCCAACCGATCATCTCATTACTACAATAAATAATTTTTAAATTTTATTACCATTATTTTATTTATTAATAACTACAGATCCGGTGTTGGCTGGGAGTCTTTTTACTTCCAACCGATCATCTCATTACAATAAATAATTTTTAAATTTTATTACCATTATTTTATTTATTAATAACTACAGATCCGGTGTTGGCTGGGAGTCTTTTTACTTCCAACCGATCATCTCATTACTACAATAAATAATTTTAAAATTTTATTACCATTATTTTATTTATTAATAACTACAGATCCGGTGTTGGCTGGGAGTCTTTTTACTTCCAACCGATCATCTCATTACTACAATAAATAATTTTTAAATTTTATTACCATTATTTTATTTATTAATAACTACAGATCCGGTGTTGGCTGGGAGTCTTTTTACTTCCAACCGATCATCTCATTACAATAAATAATTTTTAAATTTTATTACCATTATTTTATTTATTAATAACTACAGATCCGGTGTTGGCTGGGAGTCTTTTTACTTCCAACCGATCATCTCATTACTACAATAAATAATTTTTAAATTTTATTACCATTATTTTATTTATTAATAACTACAGATCCGGTGTTGGCTGGGAGTCTTTTTACTTCCAACCGATCATCTCATTACTACAATAAATAATTTTTAAATTTTATTACCATTATTTTATTTATTAATAACTACAGATCCGGTGTTGGCTGGGAGTCTTTTTACTTCCAACCGATCATCTCATTACTACAATAAATAATTTTTAAATTTTATTACCATTATTTTATTTATTAATAACTACAGATCCGGTGTTGGCTGGGAGTCTTTTTACTTCCAACCGATCATCTCATTACTACAATAAATAATTTTTAAATTTTATTACCATTATTTTATTTATTAATAACTACAGATCCGGTGTTGGCTGGGAGTCTTTTTACTTCCAACCGATCATCTCATTACAATAAATAATTTTTAAATTTTATTACCATTATTTTATTTATTAATAACTACAGATCCGGTGTTGGCTGGGAGTCTTTTTACTTCCAACCGATCATCTCATTACTACAATAAATAATTTTAAAATTTTATTACCATTATTTTATTTATTAATAACTACAGATCCGGTGTTGGCTGGGAGTCTTTTTACTTCCAACCGATCATCTCATTACTACAATAAATAATTTTTAAATTTTATTACCATTATTTTATTTATTAATAACTACAGATCCGGTGTTGGCTGGGAGTCTTTTTACTTCCAACCGATCATCTCATTACTACAATAAATAATTTTTTAATTTTATTACCATTATTTTATTTATTAATAACTACAGATCCGGTGTTGGCTGGGAGTCTTTTTACTTCCAACCGATCATCTCATTACTACAATAAATAATTTTAAAATTTTATTACCATTATTTTATTTATTAATAACTACAGATCCGGTGTTGGCTGGGAGTCTTTTTACTTCCAACCGATCATCTCATTACTACAATAAATAATTTTTTAATTTTATTACCATTATTTTATTTATTAATAACTACAGATCCGGTGTTGGCTGGGAGTCTTTTTACTTCCAACCGATCATCTCATTACTACAACAAATAATTTTTAAATTTTATTACCATTATTTTATTTATTAATAACTACAGATCCGGTGTTGGCTGGGAGTCTTTTTACTTCCAACCGATCATCTCATTACTACAATAAATAATTTTTAAATTTTATTACCATTATTTTATTTATTAATAACTACAGATCCGGTGTTGGCTGGGAGTCTTTTTACTTCCAACCGATCATCTCATTACTACAATAAATAATTTTTAAATTTTATTACCATTATTTTATTTATTAATAACTACAGATCCGGTGTTGGCTGGGAGTCTTTTTACTTCCAACCGATCATCTCATTACTACAATAAATAATTTTTAAATTTTATTACCATTATTTTATTTATTAATAACTACAGATCCGGTGTTGGCTGGGAGTCTTTTTACTTCCAACCGATCATCTCATTACTACAATAAATAATTTTTAAATTTTATTACCATTATTTTATTTATTAATAACTACAGATCCGGTGTTGGCTGGGAGTCTTTTTACTTCCAACCGATCATCTCATTACAATAAATAATTTTTAAATTTTATTACCATTATTTTATTTATTAATAACTACAGATCCGGTGTTGGCTGGGAGTCTTTTTACTTCCAACCGATCATCTCATTACTACAATAAATAATTTTAAAATTTTATTACCATTATTTTATTTATTAATAACTACAGATCCGGTGTTGGCTGGGAGTCTTTTTACTTCCAACCGATCATCTCATTACTACAATAAATAATTTTTAAATTTTATTACCATTATTTTATTTATTAATAACTACAGATCCGGTGTTGGCTGGGAGTCTTTTTACTTCCAACCGATCATCTCATTACTACAATAAATAATTTTTTAATTTTATTACCATTATTTTATTTATTAATAACTACAGATCCGGTGTTGGCTGGGAGTCTTTTTACTTCCAACCGATCATCTCATTACTACAATAAATAATTTTTAAATTTTATTACCATTATTTTATTTATTAATAACTACAGATCCGGTGTTGGCTGGGAGTCTTTTTACTTCCAACCGATCATCTCATTACTACAATAAATAATTTTTAAATTTTATTACCATTATTTTATTTATTAATAACTACAGATCCGGTGTTGGCTGGGAGTCTTTTTACTTCCAACCGATCATCTCATTACTACAATAAATAATTTTAAAATTTTATTACCATTATTTTATTTATTAATAACTACAGATCCGGTGTTGGCTGGGAGTCTTTTTACTTCCAACCGATCATCTCATTACTACAATAAATAATTTTAAAATTTTATTACCATTATTTTATTTATTAATAACTACAGATCCGGTGTTGGCTGGGAGTCTTTTTACTTCCAACCGATCATCTCATTACTACAATAAATAATTTTTTAATTTTATTACCATTATTTTATTTATTAATAACTACAGATCCGGTGTTGGCTGGCAATCTTTTTACTTCCAACCGATCATCTCATCACTAAATGGTCACGCCAAATGGTGATATCTTTAACTTTTCTGCTATCTCAAACAACTTCAATTTATGAGCGAACAAAACGAGCTTGTTTTACCGAAACAACTGTTGAATTTTGGCAACTTGAGCATTCAACATTATTTATGAGTGTACGACTAGGTTTAAAGTCCGCATACCACCGCTTAACAATTGTTTTCAATAGAGCAGAGTCAAAATAAGACGTATCAAGTCATTGCTTTTCTTGAACAGTATTTTTCCCATCAGAAAGTAATGGTTCATCAACAGATTTAGCCATTGTTTTGAAAAATGCAACAGTAGCTTCATTGTAATTTGTAAACTAATAATCCGATTGGTCTCAAATTTTGACACGTGCCATTTGAAGGTTAGTACTTTATAAAAATAATAGGGATTATTTATTAGTGGCAACATCTATGTGTCAGGCCCGAGCCTTATTAAGTGATGTGTTTTTTAAAGTTAAGTATGCTTATATATTTGTATGTACAGGATTCACGCCTAAAATAATTAATAAATTGTTGTGATGGGATACTTGACTCCCCTCAAGGCTGATAAGTGTACTAGTCTGTAGTATATATATATATATATATATATATATATATATATATATATATATTATAATATAAAATGAAGTAATAAAATAAGGTGTCAATCAAATTTTATTAGAATTCAAAGTTCATGCAAAGCATCCTTAAGTCCTTAGCTCATGAGTTTTCAAAGATAATTCTTCTCTTCAGAGGACCATTACCGCAGTTATACTACTACAGGTAATAAAATTACGCTTTGAAAATATATAAAATTATATACACAAATACATAAAAATACATAACATCAAACATATCAATCCAAAAACATACTTTTGTTGAATCCATACAGTCCATCCAGGTCATACAAGTTGAGAAGCATAATCAGAAAGGACATTACTCCAAGATACAAACAGCAGTCCAAATACGTGAAATTGAAGGGGCCGGCAAAGTTATCCAGTCGCGAAATGTGTCCATATTCAATGTTAATGATAAATAAATCAATCAAAATAATACAAAAAGTCCAATCAAAGTTCCGAAATCCCGACATGTGCAACCCAAGTCAAATCCAAGTTCGTTGTTTAATTAGAAAACCCGTTAAATCCGAATTGAGCAAAATAAGACAGAATCCCATCACATCTAGCCAGGAGAGCGAAAAATATATATATTATTTTGATTGATTTATTTATCATTAACATTGAATATGGACACATTTCGCGACTGGATAACTTTGCCGGCCCCTTCAATTTCACGTATTTGGACTGCTGTTTGTATCTTGGAGTAATGTCCTTCCTGATTATGCTTCTCAACTTGTATGACCTGGATGGACTGTATGGATTCAACAAAAGTATGTTTTTGGATTGATATGTTTGATGTTATGTATTTTTATGTATTTGTGTATATAATTTTATATATTTTCAAAGCGTAATTTTATTACCTGTAGTAGTATAACTGCGGTAATGGTCCTCTGAAGAGAAGAATTATCTTTGAAAACTCATGAGCTAAGGACTTAAGGATGCTTTGCATGAACTTTGAATTCTAATAAAATTTGATTGACACCTTATTTTATTACTTCATTTTATATTATAATATTAATGCTCTATCCAGTATATTGAGCTTCAGTTTTTTATCCGGATGTTTCACTAATGATAAGATATTAGTTGACGCTTATATCTTTTGTTGGATTGCTTCATATATATATATATATATATATATATATATACACTACGAACAGTAGTATGTATGGTGGACTATATTCAATGGTATTCGAGTGTATTAGGTTAAACCTATTGGATTACCGGTAGTGCTATTGTTTTCTACAAGATATACGTTGTAATAAACCATCCTCTTTTAAAAACCTTACGCTCTGGTTATTTTGTTATTATAACTTTTAACCAAGTTATACCACTAACCATTATGAATTTTGGAACACAGCTGCTAGGTATAAGGGGTTCAAATGTGGGCTATATTTAGTTTTATGCAAAAGGGGTAAAAAGGTGGTGAAACCCTTTTGTGAAATTTTGACAATAGGTATTAGACATCGATTAATGAATATTCCCCAAATTGCAATTTCTTTGGAGCAATTTAAAGGGTTTTAAGGGGTATCAGCACAACCTCCCATTTGAAAATTCAAATATATCAGATTTGCATTGAATTTAATACAATTAAGCAAGATTCCTTAAATTTTAGTTTCTTACTTAAGCCTTAAATTTTAGACATTTCCTGGAATCAAAATCATGTAATGGATTTTGATCAAAATTAGAATAAGAACTCTAGACATAAAGTTTAATATACTTATATCTTTGGTTTTAATCTTCATAAGGGGACATAAAAGTGGTGCAAAACTGTTCTGTTAGAGAAATTAAGTTTACCCGTGCTGGGATGGGTATTCTTCTTATATATATAAAGTTAGGTATGTGTGTATGTTTATATATTTGTATGTATAGGATTCCATCCGAAACTATTTAACGGATCATTATAAATTTTAAAACACAGCTGGCATAATCTATTATATATGTAAACAAACGTTAATTAACTCATATTTGGTATAGTAACAGATTATGAATTATGAATTTTGGAACACAGTTCTAAGACTAAGGAGAGGTAATGTGGGCTATATTTAGTTTAATTTAGTTTAATGCAAAGGAGGCAAAGAGGAGGTGGAAGCGCTTCATGAAAATTTAGATACCTCCAATTATTGTGAAAATTTAATAACAGGTATTAAACATCAATTAATAAATATTTACCAAATTTTAGTTTCTTTGGAGAATTTCAAATGGTTTTGAATGTTCTATATGTATCACGAGCACTTTCGATTCTTCGTAAAATCATCTTCAGGTGACAAAAACAAATTAACAAAAAAGCTGGGGAAAAGAAGATAATTTTAAAAAACAGCCGAGAATGTGCATGTGAAGTCATTATGACATCAAAAGAATGAACCAGTGCAAATCTAGGAGAGACGTTAAGAATTTAATTTCTGTGACACCAGAATTAGCATCACAGGATGAATTGTATAGCGTTAAGCATTTCAAAATGTTCTTACATGTTTCATACATAATGTTATTTATTGTAGGTCCTGGATTTTAATAAAGATAGCTTCGAGTATTTAAAATTTTTAAAATTAGTTTCAGAATGTATTATTTTCGTTTTATAAACTAAAATTTATCTTCAATCAGAGAGGTGGGGGCAGTTATGTTTTTTAAATGGTGGTAAAACTAAAATTTATCTTCAATCAGAGAGGTGGAGGCAGTTATGTTTTTAAATGTTGGTAAAACTAAAATTTATCTTCAATCAGAGGGGTGGGGGCAGTTATGTTTTTTAAATGTTGGTAAATTGAGCTAGAGTTTACAAGGTACATGGTGAGTCTGCAAGATAAGATAATTCTGGCGTCTCAGAATTTAAATTGTAAACGTTTCTTCTGGAAAAAGTAAGAGAAATAAAATCCAGCCAAATAGCGACGAAAAAATAAGGAGGTAAGGCTTTTTCGTATTTAAAAAGAAAAACGGATTTTGACTAAAAAGCATAAAACTCATACCCATGAGAGGCTTTAGCATTTTAAGCAAAAATACACCTTTTCTGGATAAAAAAAATCCCCAGATCATCTTGTCCCTTGTACGTGTAACTGCCGTTATCTCCTGCTTTCATCTCATTATGATGTGAAATTGCTAAAAGTTACGTTATCTCCTGCTTCCATCTCATTATGATGTGAAATTGCTAAAAGTTACGTTATCTCCTGCTTCCATCTCATTATGATGTGAAATTGCTAAAAGTTACGTTATCTCCTGCTTCCATCTCATTATGATGTGAAATTGCTAAAAGTTACGTTATCTCCTGCTTCCATCTCATTATGATGTGAAATTGCTAAAAGTTACGTTATCTCCTGCTTCCATCTCATTATGATGTGAAATTGCTAAAAGTTACGTTATCTCCTGCTTCCATCTCATTATGATGTGAAATTGCTAAAAGTTACGTTATCTCCTGCTTCCATCTCATTATGATGTGAAATTGCTAAAAGTTACGTTATCTCCTGCTTCCATCTCATTATGATGTGAAATTGCTAAAAGTTACGTTATCTCCTGCTTCCATCTCATTATGATGTGAAATTGCTAAAAGTTACGTTATCTCCTGCTTCCATCTCATTATGATGTGAAATTGCTAAAAGTTACGTTATCTCCTGCTTCCATCTCATTATGATGTGAAATTGCTAAAAGTTACGTTATCTCCTGCTTCCATCTCATTATGATGTGAAATTGCTAAAAGTTACGTTATCTCCTGCTTCCATCTCATTATGATGTGAAATTGCTAAAAGTTACGTTATCTCCTGCTTCCATCTCATTATGATGTGAAATTGCTAAAAGTTACGTTATCTCCTGCTTCCATCTCATTATGATGTGAAATTGCTAAAAGTTACGTTATCTCCTGCTTCCATCTCATTATGATGTGAAATTGCTAAAAGTTACGTTATCTCCTGCTTCCATCTCATTATGATGTGAAATTGCTAAAAGTTACGTTATCTCCTGCTTCCATCTCATTATGATGTGAAATTGCTAAAAGTTACGTTATCTCCTGCTTCCATCTCATTATGATGTGAAATTGCTAAAAGTTACGTTATCTCCTGCTTCCATCTCATTATGATGTGAAATTGCTAAAAGTTACGTTATCTCCTGCTTCCATCTCATTATGATGTGAAATTGCTAAAAGTTACGTTATCTCCTGCTTCCATCTCATTATGATGTGAAATTGCTAAAAGTTACGTTATCTCCTGCTTCCATCTCATTATGATGTGAAATTGCTAAAAGTTACGTTATCTCCTGCTTCCATCTCATTATGATGTGAAATTGCTAAAAGTTACGTTATCTCCTGCTTCCATCTCATTATGATGTGAAATTGCTAAAAGTTACGTTATCTCCTGCTTCCATCTCATTATGATGTGAAATTGCTAAAAGTTACGTTATCTCCTGCTTCCATCTCATTATGATGTGAAATTGCTAAAAGTTACGTTATCTCCTGCTTCCATCTCATTATGATGTGAAATTGCTAAAAGTTACGTTATCTCCT
Source organism: Sepiola atlantica (assembly GCA_963556195.1). NCBI lineage: Eukaryota > Metazoa > Mollusca > Cephalopoda > Sepiida > Sepiolidae > Sepiola > Sepiola atlantica. The sequence goes on along the minus strand of OY744554.1, from coordinate 21,380,116 downwards.
GCTTCCATCTCATTATGATGTGAAATTGCTAAAAGTTACGTTATCTCCTGCTTCCATCTCATTATGATGTGAAATTGCTAAAAGTTACGTTATCTCCTGCTTCCATCTCATTATGATGTGAAATTGCTAAAAGTTACGTTATCTCCTGCTTCCATCTCATTATGATGTGAAATTGCTAAAAGTTACGTTATCTCCTGCTTCCATCTCATTATGATGTGAAATTGCTAAAAGTTACGTTATCTCCTGCTTCCATCTCATTATGATGTGAAATTGCTAAAAGTTACGTTATCTCCTGCTTCCATCTCATTATGATGTGAAATTGCTAAAAGTTACGTTATCTCCTGCTTCCATCTCATTATGATGTGAAATTGCTAAAAGTTACGTTATCTCCTGCTTCCATCTCATTATGATGTGAAATTGCTAAAAGTTACGTTATCTCCTGCTTCCATCTCATTATGATGTGAAATTGCTAAAAGTTACGTTATCTCCTGCTTCCATCTCATTATGATGTGAAATTGCTAAAAGTTACGTTATCTCCTGCTTCCATCTCATTATGATGTGAAATTGCTAAAAGTTACGTTATCTCCTGCTTCCATCTCATTATGATGTGAAATTGCTAAAAGTTACGTTATCTCCTGCTTCCATCTCATTATGATGTGAAATTGCTAAAAGTTACGTTATCTCCTGCTTCCATCTCATTATGATGTGAAATTGCTAAAAGTTACGTTATCTCCTGCTTCCATCTCATTATGATGTGAAATTGCTAAAAGTTACGTTATCTCCTGCTTCCATCTCATTATGATGTGAAATTGCTAAAAGTTACGTTATCTCCTGCTTCCATCTCATTATGATGTGAAATTGCTAAAAGTTACGTTATCTCCTGCTTCCATCTCATTATGATGTGAAATTGCTAAAAGTTACGTTATCTCCTGCTTCCATCTCATTATGATGTGAAATTGCTAAAAGTTACGTTATCTCCTGCTTCCATCTCATTATGATGTGAAATTGCTAAAAGTTACGTTATCTCCTGCTTCCATCTCATTATGATGTGAAATTGCTAAAAGTTACGTTATCTCCTGCTTCCATCTCATTATGATGTGAAATTGCTAAAAGTTACGTTATCTCCTGCTTCCATCTCATTATGATGTGAAATTGCTAAAAGTTACGTTATCTCCTGCTTCCATCTCATTATGATGTGAAATTGCTAAAAGTTACGTTATCTCCTGCTTCCATCTCATTATGATGTGAAATTGCTAAAAGTTACGTTATCTCCTGCTTCCATCTCATTATGATGTGAAATTGCTAAAAGTTACGTTATCTCCTGCTTCCATCTCATTATGATGTGAAATTGCTAAAAGTTACGTTATCTCCTGCTTCCATCTCATTATGATGTGAAATTGCTAAAAGTTACGTTATCTCCTGCTTCCATCTCATTATGATGTGAAATTGCTAAAAGTTACGTTATCTCCTGCTTCCATCTCATTATGATGTGAAATTGCTAAAAGTTACGTTATCTCCTGCTTCCATCTCATTATGATGTGAAATTGCTAAAAGTTACGTTATCTCCTGCTTCCATCTCATTATGATGTGAAATTGCTAAAAGTTACGTTATCTCCTGCTTCCATCTCATTATGATGTGAAATTGCTAAAAGTTACGTTATCTCCTGCTTCCATCTCATTATGATGTGAAATTGCTAAAAGTTACGTTATCTCCTGCTTCCATCTCATTATGATGTGAAATTGCTAAAAGTTACGTTATCTCCTGCTTCCATCTCATTATGATGTGAAATTGCTAAAAGTTACGTTATCTCCTGCTTCCATCTCATTATGATGTGAAATTGCTAAAAGTTACGTTATCTCCTGCTTCCATCTCATTATGATGTGAAATTGCTAAAAGTTACGTTATCTCCTGCTTCCATCTCATTATGATGTGAAATTGCTAAAAGTTACGTTATCTCCTGCTTCCATCTCATTATGATGTGAAATTGCTAAAAGTTACGTTATCTCCTGCTTCCATCTCATTATGATGTGAAATTGCTAAAAGTTACGTTATCTCCTGTTTCCATCTCATTATGATGTGAAATTGCTAGAAGTTACGTTATCTCCTGTTTCCATCTCATTATGATGTGAAATTGCTAGAAGTTACGTTATCTCCTGTTTCCATCTCATTATGATGTGAAATTGCTAAAAGTTACGTTATCTCCTGCTTCCATCTCATTATGATGTGAAATTGCTAAAAGTTACGTTATCTCCTGCTTCCATCTCATTATGATGTGAAATTGCTAAAAGTTACGTTATCTCCTGCTTCCATCTCATTATGATGTGAAATTGCTAAAAGTTACGTTATCTCCTGCTTCCATCTCATTATGATGTGAAATTGCTAAAAGTTACGTTATCTCCTGCTTCCATCTCATTATGACGTGAAATTGCTAAAAGTTACGTTATCTCCTGCTTCCATCTCATTATGACGTGAAATTGCTAAAAGTTACGTTATCTCCTGCTTCCATCTCATTATGACGTGAAATTGCTAAAAGTTACGTTATCTCCTGCTTCCATCTCATTATGACGTGAAATTGCTAAAAGTTACGTTATCTCCTGCTTCCATCTCATTATGACGTGAAATTGCTAAAAGTTACGTTATCTCCTGCTTCCATCTCATTATGACGTGAAATTGCTAAAAGTTACGTTATCTCCTGTTTCCATCTCATTATGACGTGAAATTGCTAGAAGTTACGTTATCTCCTGCTTCCATCTCATTATGACGTGAAATTGCTAAAAGTTACGTTATCTCCTGCTTCCATCTCATTATGATGTGAAATTGCTAAAAGTTACGTTATCTCCTGCTTCCATCTCATTATGATGTGAAATTGCTAAAAGTTACGTTATCTCATGCTTCCATCTCATTATGATGTGAAATTGCTATAAGTTACGTTATCTCCTGCTTCCATCTCATTATGATGTGAAATTGCTAAAAGTTACGTTATCTCCTGCTTCCATCTCATTATGATGTGAAATTGCTAAAAGTTACGTTATCTCCTGCTTCCATCTCATTATGACGTGAAATTGCTAAAAGTTACGTTATCTCCTGCTTCCATCTCATTATGATGTGAAATTGCTAAAAGTTACGTTATCTCCTGCTTCCATCTCATTATGACGTGAAATTGCTAAAAGTTACGTTATCTCCTGTTTCCATCTCATTATGACGTGAAATTGCTAAAAGTTACGTTATCTCCTGCTTCCATCTCATTATGATGTGAAATTGCTAAAAGTTACGTTATCTCCTGCTTCCATCTCATTATGATGTGAAATTGCTAAAAGTTACGTTATCTCCTGCTTCCATCTCATTATGATGTGAAATTGCTAAAAGTTACGTTATCTCCTGCTTCCATCTCATTATGATGTGAAATTGCTAAAAGTTACGTTATCTCCTGTTTCCATCTCATTATGATGTGAAATTGCTAAAAGTTACGTTATCTCCTGCTTCCATCTCATTATGATGTGAAATTGCTAAAAGTTACGTTATCTCCTGCTTCCATCTCATTATGACGTGAAATTGCTAAAAGTTACGTTATCTCCTGTTTCCATCTCATTATGATGTGAAATTGCTAAAAGTTACGTTATCTCCTGCTTCCATCTCATTATGATGTGAAATTACTAAAAGTTACGTTATCTCCTGCTTCCATCTCATTATGATGTGAAATTGCTAAAAGTTACGTTATCTCCTGCTTCCATCTCATTATGATGTGAAATTGCTAAAAGTTACGTTATCTCCTGCTTCCATCTCATTATGATGTGAAATTGCTAAAAGTTACGTTATCTCCTGTTTCCATCTCATTATGATGTGAAATTGCTAAAAGTTACGTTATCTCCTGCTTCCATCTCATTATGATGTGAAATTGCTAAAAGTTACGTTATCTCCTGCTTCCATCTCATTATGATGTGAAATTGCTAAAAGTTACGTTATCTCCTGCTTCCATCTCATTATTATGTGAAATTGCTAAAAGTTACGTTATCTCCTGCTTCCATCTCATTATGATGTGAAATTGCTAAAAGTTACGTTATCTCCTGCTTCCATCTCATTATGATGTGAAATTGCTAAAAGTTACGTTATCTCCTGCTTCCATCTCATTATGACGTGAAATTGCTAAAAGTTACGTTATCTCCTGCTTCCATCTCATTATGATGTGAAATTGCTAAAAGTTATGTTATCTCCTGCTTCCATCTCAATTGATGTGAAATTGCTAAAAGTTACGTTATCTCCTGCTTCCATCTCATTATGACGTGAAATTGCTAAAAGTTACGTTATCTCCTGCTTCCATCTCATTATGATGTGAAATTGCTAAAAGTTACGTTATCTCCTGCTTCCATCTCATTATGATGTGAAATTGCTAAAAGTTACGTTATCTCCTGCTTCCATCTCATTATGACGTGAAATTGCTAAAAGTTACGTTATCTCCTGCTTCCATCTCATTATGATGTGAAATTGCTAAAAGTTACGTTATCTCCTGCTTCCATCTCATTATGATGTGAAATTGCTAAAAGTTACGTTATCTCCTGCTTCCATCTCATTATGATGTGAAATTGCTAAAAGTTATGTTATCTCCTGCTTCCATCTCAATTGATGTGAAATTGCTAAAAGTTACGTTATCTCCTGCTTCCATCTCATTATGACGTGAAATTGCTAAAAGTTACGTTATCTCCTGCTTCCATCTCATTATGATGTGAAATTGCTAAAAGTTACGTTATCTCCTGCTTCCATCTCATTATGATGTGAAATTGCTAAAAGTTACGTTATCTCCTGCTTCCATCTCATTATGACGTGAAATTGCTAAAAGTTACGTTATCTCCTGCTTCCATCTCATTATGATGTGAAATTGCTAAAAGTTACGTTATCTCCTGCTTCCATCTCATTATGATGTGAAATTGCTAAAAGTTACGTTATCTCCTGCTTCCATCTCATTATGACGTGAAATTGCTAAAAGTTACGTTATCTCCTGCTTCCATCTCATTATGATGTGAAATTGCTAAAAGTTACGTTATCTCCTGCTTCCATCTCATTATGATGTGAAATTGCTAAAAGTTACGTTATCTCCTGCTTCCATCTCATTATGATGTGAAATTGCTAAAAGTTACGTTATCTCCTGCTTCCATCTCATTATGATGTGAAATTGCTAAAAGTTACGTTATCTCCTGCTTCCATCTCATTATGATGTGAAATTGCTAAAAGTTACGTTATCTCCTGTTTCCATCTCATTATGATGTGAAATTGCTAAAAGTTACGTTATCTCCTGCTTCCATCTCATTATGATGTGAAATTGCTAAAAGTTACGTTATCTCCTGCTTCCATCTCATTATGATGTGAAATTGCTAAAAGTTACGTTATCTCCTGCTTCCATCTCATTATGATGTGAAATTGCTAAAAGTTACGTTATCTCCTGTTTCCATCTCTTTATGATGTGAAATTGCTAAAAGTTACGTTATCTCCTGCTTCCATCTCATTATGATGTGAAATTGCTAAAAGTTACGTTATCTCCTGCTTCCATCTCATTATGATGTGAAATTGCTAAAAGTTACGTTATCTCCTGCTTCCATCTCATTATGATGTGAAATTGCTAAAAGTTACGTTATCTCCTGTTTCCATCTCATTATGATGTGAAATTGCTAAAAGTTACGTTATCTCCTGCTTCCATCTCATTATGATGTGAAATTGCTAAAAGTTACGTTATCTCCTGTTTCCATCTCATTATGATGTGAAATTGCTAAAAGTTACGTTATCTCCTGCTTCCATCTCATTATGATGTGAAATTGCTAAAAGTTACGTTATCTCCTGCTTCCATCTCATTATGATGTGAAATTGCTAAAAGTTACGTTATCTCCTGCTTCCATCTCATTATGATGTGAAATTGCTAAAAGTTACGTTATCTCCTGTTTCCATCTCATTATGATGTGAAATTGCTAAAAGTTACGTTATCTCCTGCTTCCATCTCATTATGATGTGAAATTGCTAAAAGTTACGTTATCTCCTGCTTCCATCTCATTATGATGTGAAATTGCTAAAAGTTACGTTATCTCCTGTTTCCATCTCATTATGATGTGAAATTGCTAAAAGTTACGTTATCTCCTGCTTCCATCTCATTATGATGTGAAATTGCTAAAAGTTACGTTATCTCCTGCTTCCATCTCATTATGATGTGAAATTGCTAAAAGTTACGTTATCTCCTGTTTCCATCTCTTTATGATGTGAAATTGCTAAAAGTTACGTTATCTCCTGTTTCCATCTCTTTATGATGTGAAATTGCTAAAAGTTACGTTATCTCCTGCTTCCATCTCATTATGATGTGAAATTGCTAAAAGTTACGTTATCTCCTGCTTCCATCTCATTATGATGTGAAATTGCTAAAAGTTACGTTATCTCCTGCTTCCATCTCATTATGATGTGAAATTGCTAAAAGTTACGTTATCTCCTGTTTCCATCTCTTTATGATGTGAAATTGCTAAAAGTTACGTTATCTCCTGCTTCCATCTCATTATGATGTGAAATTGCTAAAAGTTACGTTATCTCCTGCTTCCATCTCATTATGATGTGAAATTGCTAAAAGTTACGTTATCTCCTGTTTCCATCTCATTATGATGTGAAATTGCTAAAAGTTACGTTATCTCCTGCTTCCATCTCATTATGATGTGAAATTGCTAAAAGTTACGTTATCTCCTGCTTCCATCTCAATTGATGTGAAATTGCTAAAAGGGAAAGAGAGCAAACACTGGGTAAAACATAACCTTCAATAAAGCAATTAAAAAATTTTGACATAATTTTTTTTAAAATTTAATTTGATGTCTTTATTAATTCATATGTTTGTTTCTGCAAAGAATTTCGTAATAATTGTGTGATGGGTAATTTCAACGAAGTTTCTTGGAAGACATCACTTTTAGAAACCTGAAAAAATAAAAGAAAACAAAAAAATTCATATAAATGTAATTTATCGAAGGCAATATAATGCAGAGGTGTAACGGATAAACATGTACTGAAGTAAATTAAGACATATAACGGTGGAATGAGTTTTGAAGTTTCCACCTTTTATCAATATATATCTTTTTTTATATTACAATCTTAATTGCAGTCAGTGCGGTTCGATGGAGGTTCTGTATAACATAATATTTCGGGAAAAAGTTTCCCTTCCTCAGATGTGTGTTCAACCTTAACTCAAACGTGCATAGGAAAACCCGTTGCCAGTGGGGATAGTTCAGCAGAAAATGAGATAAATTGAATTTTTTTAAATTTTAATTTGTTTCAAATGTTTTGTTTGACATTAAAATGAAATTTTTTTTTAAATGCTTCATTTCATTTTTGCTATAATCTGCTAAGATAATGCAAGTAAAACATGGATTCTCTGCAACCCTTGATTCCCGAGCCTTGCCGGATTAACCTTTTTTACAGATCATCTGATTTCACTATAATAATTCATCAACACAACCCCCTAATTATACTCAGTCTCTAAACCACAGATTAATATACGTTTAAAAATGCTTAACATATTTATTAAAAAAAAATATGGTTAACAGTAGGTTTAATTATAGTATTCTTGTATTAATTTTTTAATTAAAATTGCTGTCCAATAAGTTTAAACAAACTCGACAACTACCGTCTAATAAGTTGCATACGTTTTCAGCGTCCCAAATTGCCTATTCAATATATGCTTATTTCACTTAGTCTAACAAAGTAATCTCCCTTGCATTTAACACCCTATCACACAAGTGCACTTATTTTTATCTATTTACCTTATTTATTACAAAAAATTGAAATCTTTCTGAACATATAAACAGAAAAACTCATTTATAACAAATTAAAAAGTTTTCTTAATAAGAATAAAAAGTCGTTACATAACAACACAAGAAACTAATATTTAATAAACAAATAATACTCTTTGTCAAACAAAGAAAAACCTTATTTTTAATAATAAACATTATTTAACTAAAACGTTAACTTCACTCTACATACTTTACATTTATTAAAAATATACAAAGCAGCTATTTGATCTATAGAAAGTTTAGTTTTAGTTTTTTATATACGTTCACAACAAAAATTATTTTTACTGCTTTTCCAGCACAAGCTTTGTCGCATACTATAACAACAATAACAGACAACTTCTATTGTTTACAACTAATATGCAGTTTGTTTCATTTTCATTATTCTTACATGTTTACGACAAAAACTATTTTAATGCTTTTTCAGCACACGCATCATCACCGACCATATAAACAACAGCCACTAAACTGTCACAAAAAGTGTTGCATACCCCTACTTAGGGCCGTGGCGGTTCTCGTTTACTATACTCGTCCCAGAACGAGCCGTGGCAGTCCTCGTTTAATCACTCGTCATTTTTAAAACATCAAAATGCATATAGTTTGCATACCTTTAAATTTCTCGTACCCTCTCTTCTTTCCTCGTCGCGTGGAGGGGCGTGTCGTCTAGTGGATGAATTCTTTCTTCTTTCTTTCGGCGCAACATCGCCGCTACAACAAAAACTTCATGACTGACTCCGAAGACAAACAATCTTTTTAAATTTAATTCCTGTTTTATTTCAAGCGTTAGCTATCCGTCAGCTGGGAGATATTCACTAACGTCGAGAGAGAGAGAGAGAGAGAGCAAATTACTGCTTACGTAATTACTTATCAATTAAGTCTAAACCATTCGTGGAGGGGGAAAAAGAGATCTTTCGCCTGTATTTTCTTAGGGAAGTAATTCCCCTATGTATGTTGCTGACTACATGGTAAAAATCACGTCTGATAGGTTCGCCTCCAAAACCCAGACTGCTAAAACTCGCTTCTTACGAAGAACGAGTGACGTCACGGATCCCTCTGCTTCCCACGCAAAGGCCCGTGACGTCACAGAGCCTCTCGCAGGTGCACATTGACCCTTGATCTGAGGTCTCGTCACACGGTGACCCTGTCACGTCTGTGAGCTCCGACTGTGAGAACAGGCCCTATTCTGCACGGGTCCACCCGCGCTAATTCGCGCAAGTCAAACCAACGATTTCCAACAGATACGTCCATTCCCATAGGGCCATAATCCAACAAAAGAACACTTTGATCTTACAATGAAAATATGTTTCTATCGTGCTAGATTGTACGGTTTCATTTGTAGTCTACAAAGATTGTGTGGTCTTGCTAACGTCTGCAAAACTTTTATCATTTTGGTAGGTGAAAAAAATATAATAAAATCATGAAATGGCTTTGAAACTTGATCAGAGAACCGTTTACACTCTGACTTTAATGGAACTCAATTTCACTGGATTCAAATGAAGATAATAATCAACGTGTTTCCTCAGTCAAAAATAATGCGGCTCACAAATGACGTTTTCTCTCACTTCTCTCCTTTCTTTTTCTTTTCATCCATCTCAATAAACCAGCAGATTTTAAACATTAAATAATTTCACTTCATTCTTTTTAACCAATGGTAATGCAGATAATTTGTTGCCTCATTTTCTTTCTTGTTCAGGTAAATTTGCAGTGCAATAACCAGTTGTTCCGTTTCTCATACGTTGTGAGTTTGATCCTCACTTGTAACCTTTGATTTCGACATTTCTTTAATTTTCAAATTACACGCCAGGCAAAGACAAACCCTTTGATGGTGGAGATAAGACAAGTCGAGGTCACTTCCATTACTCAATCTGGGTTCAGGATCATCACATCTGCAACAAGTTTCCAGCTATAAATTCAGATGCAATTATCGATTTTCCGGCACCTTTGTTGGTTCTAGAGATTTGAAGGATTATCCGTTTTTCCCGGTCATCCAATTTCATCTTAATAACAATTCATCAACACCCCCATAAACCCACTAATTATATATCCACTAATTATATACCCACTATTTATAAATTTGAATTCAGCACACCCAAATTAGCAAAAAACATCTATCCCGATTCTTGCCTCAGACCAAAAATGTTTTTTTTGTAAACCAATGTTATTCATTGAACCAAATTATTATCCAACTAAAACTGATTGTTGTTAAGGCAATGTTATTGTCATAAAATTACTAGCTGGATTTGCAAGCTCGCTTCCACTTTATATTTATCAAGCGCTACCGCCCTAACTTCGCTTGCCTTGTCCAGTTTATGGTATATGCATTCAGAGATGACCGTTAGGATATCCGCAGTAAAACATGATTCCTTAAATTCATATTGATGGTCAGAAAGAAGTTTAGCATGACTTTATGGTGATATCAACCATTATCACAAGGTGACTAGTGTTCCCGAGTGGGCATCCTTGAACAGTGTGGTCAAGAATAGGTCAAGATTGAGGCTTGCTGATCCTCACGATCTGGAAAGCTGGTCGGGAAAGTGACAGTCTGTAAAATGGAGTGTGCAATGGAGGAACTATGTGTGCTGTTACAAGCTGTGTCTGTATCGCCCGAGAATCCGTGCCAATCACGGTGATGGACATTAAAATTCCCAAAATACATGTATTTGGCGCTTGGCTCTAATGAGTGCTACATCTATGCTATCAGAAACAAAGTCGAGCAGGGTAGGGTCCTGGATCGAAGGAGAACGGTAGATTAAATATAATCAATCTGTTGTAAGGTTAATCTAAAGCACATGTTGGCTTAACCATCTGATTCTAGACTATGTTCTCTAGTCAAGGTTTTCTGAATATAAACTCAGAGTCCGTGCATATGTTTATCAGAGTCCTTATGGTAGAGTGGGAGGTATCGAGTCAAAACGATTAGAGGAAATTGATGAGTTTCACTTAGTACTAGGATATCTGGGGAGTTTACTAGGAGAAAGGATTCTACGTCATCAATGTTGGTTCTAAGCTCTTAGATATTTATGAATGCAAGCCTTAAATGGGGGAGGCAGATGTGTTGTTTATTTGTATAAATAAACATTAACATCTTGGTAATTTTAATACAAATTTATTTATCTTTTAAATAAGTCCTTAATGAAATTAAAAGAAAGAAAAAATCAATTCGCTTGCATCGTTAACAGGAGAGAAGAAGGGACGGCGAGAGAGAAA
>OY744554.1:21334106-21364106 GCA_963556195.1 Sepiola atlantica | reverse complement strand
TTCTAGGCAGGGCGTCGGAGTCTATTGGTTAGACACCGGACTATAGACATCAATATCGAATGTTCGATCCTTGTCTAAGTTAGTCATGCTGATGACGGCTGTAAGCCAGAAACAAGTGTCCATGGATTACTTTTATGTACATATAAAATTAATATATATATATATATATATATATATATATATATATATATAATAATAATAATAATAATAATAATCCAGGTAAAACATCCACAGAGTAGTAATCCAAAGAATTTCAACCGGGTTTATAGAAAGTGCTCAATATTAAATAGAGATTTTATATATGATTATTTTTATTTACACAGACATGTACAAAATCTGCGACATTGGCATGTCGATGTTATCGATCAACAGCTATTATAAACTGAGATTTCATCAGGCAGAGAAATGGAAAGAATAAAATGGAGAAAAAAAAAGAAATTTAAAATCTAATTAAATTTTAAATTTCTGTTTTTTTTCTCCATTTCATTCTTTCCAAATATGATCTAAGGTTAAGATCGAATTCTAACTGCCTGATGAGATCTCAGTTTATAACAGCTGTTGATTGATAACATCAACATGCCAGTGTCGCAGATTTTGTACATGTCTGTGTAAATAAAAATAATCATATATATATGCATATATATGCAAACACACGCATGCATTCTACAATTATGTAAGCTTACCTCTTCAAAACCAAGTTTACCGAATAAGCCCAGACTTTTTGTGTTTGAAAATCCAATTTTTGCGGTGAATTCTTGGAGTTTAAGATTTTCTATTCCTAAGATAAAAAATAAAAATAGAAAATAAATCATTTTATTTGTATGCCTTGATTTTTTACCTTAAACTCAGATATATATGCAGAGCTGGCATTAACACTCTCTAAATCTGTAGAGGGTCAGAAAGGGGTCAATTCAGCAACACTCTTTTGGCAACCATAGTTTTATCTTTTGTCCTTTGCTTGAAATGTAAAAAAAAAATCATATAGACTCGTTTCGGGAGCGATACCATATATTTCGTTAGAATTAATCTGGCCAAATCTTAAACACCATCTCAGACTTCCATTCTTTTGAAAATTGTTTTTATTGAATTAATTCTGAAAATTATTTTTTTCTATATAGATATTTAATAAGGGTCGGATATATTACACCACTGCAACCCTGATTAAATATCTATATATAAAAAAAAAATTGTTGAGATAATAGCAAGTCTCATAGCTAATCAGATCTTTTTAATACATCTCTCTCAAGGATTTTTCTTACATGTATTTCATATCATCTTACACTTTAAAAAAAAACATTTTTCTTATAAGATATCATTTACATTAGTTTTACCGTAAAATAGATTTTTCTAGACTGTCCATTTAAGATTTTTATTGCTTTATAAAACTTAATATGAGACAAATTAGCACAACTATTTCTGATATAGTCCGATTAATTTTTGGGTGCTCGCGTTCGGTGTATCAATTTCATGTCCACTCCTATGTTGTGTTTAGTTCCTCTGTCTTCTTCCCTCTTATCGCCTTTACCCCTCCGCCTACCGCCTCTCCTATACTAGCTCAGTAGGTGTGAAAAAGAAAAAGAAAATAAATAAAAATATAAAAAGTACAATAAGAAATAAAGAAGAATGTGTCACCCACTTGTCATATTTTAATGTCACTCATATGGTCCAATCGGATCATCTTTTCCTTCTCCCATGTGTGTGCCTTTCAAAATAAAATTATTTCCAAATCTTCACTTTTTCTGAAGACGTTCGAAACCGGTCAAATCTCTTGTTTTTGTTTTTCTCCTGCACTTTAACCCGTTTTCCGTTTGTCATTTTTGACACACACACACATATATATCTATATCTATATCTATATATATATATATATATATGGAAAATGAAAAAGTCTGTTTACTTCTATATTATTATTATAATTTAGAAGCATTATTATTCTTTATTATTTTTATATAGAAGTAAAAGGACGTGTTTGTGGTGTGTACAGACACACATATGTAAATTAGATAACCACGCTGAAAAAAGAAAGTCACTCTTTCCCTAAGAAGTCTTTTTACTTTGATAGCTTCTTTCCTCGGAATGCTTTCCTTTGAAGTTCCCTCTCTGCTCTCTGTTTCTTTGACTGTACCAACATGCAGAAATGTAAATGTAATGTGAACAAACATCGTGCTGTCCAACTACCCACCAAGGTTTCACCCCCTATAAATATGTCCCCTATCACAGTAGCCCTTTATGCTTCAGTGGCAATATGCCTTGATTGGAGTGAAGAAAAGTCTCACAGAGACATTAAGAAATATTAGAGAGTGGTTGAATCAACATAGAGTGAGAGGGGCGAGAGAAATGCATAGCTAAGGGAGTTAATTATAATTACGGTTAATTATCATCATCATCATCATCATCATCAACCGGTTTATTTGTTGAATCAGGCCACAATTAATCCTCTGATGAGGGTGGGGCCTGATTGTCTAGTCTCGAAATCTAAGTCTTCCTCTCCACTCCTGTCTTTGGCAAGGTTTGATGGAATCCATACCCATGGCCTTCCTATCACGTTTGACTACGTCCTCCCAAGTCAACCATCGCTACGCTCAATGTGATCCAACCAACGCAGTCTGTTCTTCCGCATGATGTCCGTAAGGCTTTTCAAGTCGACCTGTGAGAGCAGGGATTCAAAAGAAACGTACTGTTCAGGCCTCACCAAACAGATCCATCTTAGAACAATTAAAACAGAAACTCTTTTCAAACATAACTCAATCCTAGAACTAAGGTATATTTTAGCACGTATTTTGAGTTATGTATGTGGGGAAAAAGCCTTAAGGAAACAAACGTTGATTAACTTACATTTATTATTATATATATATATATATATATATATATATATATATATATATATATATATATACTTTAATTATGACCCACATACGTATACGCTTCATCCTAATGGAATCATCAGTGTGGAAGATAACTGTTCAGCAGGTCGTACGATTCGGACCCCCGGACACGGGTCATTTTTAACTAAAATCTGAGAACTCCAACCAAGAGGCTAACTTTAACAGCTATGCGACAAGCCGAGAAATAAACCCTATTTATGTTATATAAAGCGGACAATATAATCAGACATCTTAACAGTGTTCAACAGATTATGTGGACAGGAAATATATATATATATATATATATATATATATATATATATATATATGAATAAAGAAAACCGAAAATTGTTTATATGATGACGTTTCATCTTTATTGTTCAAAATCAACAATCATATTGAGAATGTCTTTGAGCAATAAAAACGAAACATCGATGAACATTTAAACAATTTTCCGTTTTCCTTTATTCATTTTTCATTATGTTTGATTATTAATTCCATAACTATCATATATATATATATATATATATATATATATATATATATATATATATATATATATATATAAGGTTAATACAACAAAAGATATAAGAGGCAACTAATATCTTTAATTAATGAACATCCGGATAAAAATGAAGCTCAATATACTGGATAGAGCATTAATAGCGTGAAATAAAATAAGTAATGCAGTAATGTCATTGCGGTAATGGTCCTCTGAGGAGAAGATTTTCTTTGAAAACTCATGAGTTAAGGACTTTCAATTACTATGCTTGAACTTTGAATTGTAATAAAATTTGATTCACACTTTATTTTATTCTTTCACTTAATCTAATGCTATATATATATATATATATATATAATAATGGTAATAATCCAGGTGAAAAATATCCACAGGGTGGTAATCCAGAGAATTTTAACCGGGTTTATAAAAAGTGCTCAATATCAAAATAGAGCTTTATATATGATAATTTTATTTACACAGACATGTACAAAATCTGCAACACTGGCATGTCGATGTTATCGATCAACAGTTACTATAAACTGAGATCTCATCAGGCAGAGTTAGAATCCGATCTTAACCTCAGATCATATTTGGAGAGAATGAAGTGGAGGGATAGAGAAAGAGAAGAAGAAGGAAAGAAATTTAACATTTCAAAATTTCAAAAATTAAGGCCGTTAAAAAATTAAAAATTAAAAAATCTAAATACGCACATATACACAATATTACAGTTCACTTGAAAAAATACATTTATAAACTCGACTGTTTTTTTGACACTTGATTCGTGCATGTCTACCCCCCCTCCTTCCCTCTCGATCTGAATCAACAGACGCTCTCTCTTTCTTCTTCTTTTCCTCTATGTGTCTACCTTCCCACCACCTCTCCCCTCATCATTATTTGTTCCTCTTTCCACCTTATATTTTTATTTATTTATTTATTTATTTGCCCTGTTTGTTTCAGATTCTAGATTTTAGATTTTTTGTTTTTTGTTTTTGTTTTTTTAGATTTTTTAATTAAGGACTTTCAATTACTATGCTTGAACTTTGAATTGTAATAAAATTTGATTCACACTTTATTTTATTCTTTCACTTAATCTAATGCTATATATATATATATATATATATATATATATATATATATAAAATACGCCCTTCATTTTAATAAAATATACATTAACTTACCAAACTTCATCATCATAAGAACAGCTTCTTTTCCAAAACCTTTTCCCCGTGCATCTGCTTCTGCAAAAAAAAAAAAAACTCTAAAAATTTAAAAACTGCCAGAATTCTTTCAACATTTTTTAAACTATTTCCATTTTTCCATTAAAAAAGCGAATTTTTCAATTAAAATTGTTATTTTAAAATATTACAATTTTAAATTATTTAAATCTTAAAATCTATATTACTTTCTAAATAGCTTAAAAATATACAAGGTCTGTTAACAAGTGTCTTTACACTAAGTCTGTCAACAAGTATATGTTAACAAGTGTATGTTAAGAATAAGTCTGTTAACAAGTATATGTTAACAAGTGTCTGTTAAGAATAAGTCTGTCAACAAGTATATGTTAACAAGTGTATGTTAAGAATAAGTCTGTTAACAAGTATATGTTAACAAGTGTCTATTAACAAATATCTGTTAACAATCAGTCAGCTAACACTAAGTCTGTTAACAAATATCTGTTAACAATCAGTCAGCTAACACTAAGTCTGTCAACAAGTATATGTTAACAAGTGTCTGTTAAGAATAAGTGTTTTAAGAAATATCTGTTAACAATCAGTCAGTTAACAATAAGTTTGTTAACAAGTATCTATTAACAACCGTAAATTTGTGTATGTGTGTGTGTGTGTGTAGGGGTGGTGGTGATGGTCGTCTATTCGTCTACAACAAATGGAGAAACAGATGATTGTATTCCCACTTTAATTTATGCAAACAGTATTTGAGAAGCTGAAGGCCAAAGTGAATGAAACTATGAAGGAAATGCTGAAACAAGGTTTAATAACAAGGTCCAAAAATACTGCAGATTCAGCTCACCTTCTTTAAAAGAAAGTCCTACATAACAAAACTTTTCAAGTACAAAAAAACTCACTTTCTTATATTTATAACGTAATCACTGAATCAATCTTTATCCTGATTAATCCAGGTTTTGGGTGCAAGGGAGACAACCCAACTTGCCGTTTTTGTTTCCTGTCAGGGCAACAGTTGCTTCCCTTGATATAAAAACAAGACAGTGTTTTTTTTTATAAAAAGAAGGCTTTTATTTTGTTTAAATCATTGACCAATGAACAGAACTTTGTATGTCTATCTATCCCAGCTAGTCTGTCTGTCTCTCAGATTCCTTCCCCCTCCCTTGAGTGGTCTGCTTGTCTGCCAGTCTCTCAACCTGTTAAATAAGATTTGTTTACGTCATTTACTCCAGTTTCAGACAATAACATTCTCTTGTCAATCATGCTTTCAACCTACTGACACCACAAACAAAAGAATGTTTCCGCTTTGTCATTTCCTTTCTAAATAATTCTTTTTTCTCTTGTGTTTTTATTTTAGCTTAAATCCATCTGCCGACATCTGGGTCTTTAACCTGCGTCTTGCCCCATATAACATTACATACTGGAGCTTTCCAGTCTTAGCCAATCAGAATATTCCACATATGACCAGGCAAGTAACTTTCATGCATAAGGATTTCTATGTTTTGGGGATCTTTTATGCCTTTTTCAGTGACTCTGTTCTTTTCACCCAAATTCATTTAAAAGCAGTTAATGCTGTGGATGTAATATTTTTCAACGCTTTTACTCTTGCTACTTATTTTTGCAAGTGCTCTGTCCCACAAAGCCTCTGCAACCGACTTCTATTGGATCATACTGGATATTCCATGTATTCCACTGACATTATTGGACTAGTTTAGAGTATCTGGTTTTCTTCCTCTCGTTTTCCAGTGCGATGTATTCCTCCCATGACATGCACAACTCCCAAATTATGCAAGGTGTCATGCTATCAGAGTACAGAATTCGATCTGGTCTGAGTAATGTTATGGCTATGTATCTAAGAATTTTAGTATTTTCTTGAGCCGTATATTTGCCAGTGAACAATAGCCTTGCTCGGAGTCAAGTTCACCGGGGTGAGAGAGAAGACATCTTTCTTTGTTGGCGCCTGGAAGCTCATTCTCTCTCTGACCTACAAATCCTAAAAGGTCTGGATATAGACCTTCAAAGGTTTGGTTGAAATAATTACACCCTGGAATCTGATTGGTCCTCGTGTGACCAATAATTACACCCTGGAATCTGATTGGTCCTTGTGTGACCAATAATTACACCCTGGAATCTGATTGGTCTTCGTGTGACCAATAATTACACCCTGGAATCTGATTGGTCCTCGTGTGACCAATAATTACACCCTGGAATCTGATTGGTCCTTGTGTGACCAATAATTACACCCTGGAATCTGATTGGTCCTCGTATGACCAAACTACCTCGCAAGAAGAAAGAAATTTCAATGTTTATGACTGCTATGTTCTCATTTTCTAAACCAAAGCCAATTTGAAAATATGTGCTTTATGTGTGAGAAGGCATAGAGTTTGAATGACGTCAGATATGGTGTCATGCTAAACTCGTCCCTTTTATAATTGAGGTGGTGAATGTATACTTGGCCTGAACATCCTTACCTGCAATCATAATTTCGACTTCAGCTGAACGTACATCGTCATCATCATTCAAAAAAAGATTCACATCACCAACCATTGATGCTAAAATGGAAATAAATTAAAAATCAAATAAATACTACACCGATGGCATTCAATATTATAGGTCACATCATGGTGCAGATGAGAACCACGACTGGAGGCCTATTGACAAATGTTTGATTTTCAGACTGTATCTAAAGAAATTAAGTCAACTATATTTCAAAATACACAGAATAACATTCTGACCATGAAATATAGTTGATTTAATTTCTTTGCAGAAATCCCTGAAAATCAAACATTTGTCAATAGGCTTCCAGTCGTGCTTTTCAACTGCGCCATAAAGTGGCCTGGAGTATAGAACACCATGATTTCAAATACCTTAGTGTTTCTCTTTATTTAAGTTAAGATTTACAACAGATACTTGTATTTCAACATAAGATGAAAACTCCTTGGACATTTCTTAAGATACAGTAGCTAACCAACTATGACTTTGAATTGCTACCCCATCCCCCTTACTCACCAAACTTAACTTCATCTGACTTCTCCTGTTTCCTAAACTGTGTGGTCATCATTTTCAAAATAATAGGGATAATTTCTTTGTAAAATTTTATTTTAATAAAAATTCCTTGTTTTTGTTTTATTTACAAAAGCATAGAATTTTTATTAAGATAAAATTTTAGTTTTATAAGTTTAATATTGTTGAAATCTCAAATAAAAATGATTCCTTATTTTTGTAGATAAAAAGTTTGATAATCATTGTTTATTTGTTTTTTGAATTGAAAAAAATCTTTGAAATCAATTGTTACAAAATACAAACAAAAATCGAAATGAGTTATCTCTCTTCAAACATCAAGCTAAATTCAAAGAAGACCAAAAATTGCCTTTAAATGTTGCTGTAAAAATGTTGCTGTAAAAATGTTGCTATATAGCCAAGATGACAAAACTTCCTTGTTTTTTAAGAGCATTGCAGCAATAAACATTGGCACCACAATATTTTGCATTCTGCAACATTTTGACACCCATAGGCTGAATCCCAAATGTGTTGTTTCTGTCAGAGAAATCCGGAGATCTCTACCTACAGCTCTGGTAACCCTTTTGGGTCATTGATAAAGGATGCAGAACGAATTTACTCATTTGTTGGTAGTGGTGGTTGACAATGGCTTGATGTACTAACTAACATATCCTCTAACCAACTTCTTCCTATTTTTATCAAGGCCATTTTTATCACTTCCGTCCATGTTTTCCTTGGTTTTTCCGTATGAAATGAACCTGCTACCTCAACTGTCCTACATCTGCTAACCTAAGAACTCTCATCCATTCTTTCAACGTGGCCATACCATCGAAGTCTCCTGTCCTATACTGTACAGATTTAATCTTCCTCTGAGGTCATCAGATCTAAGCCTATCTAAGACGAACATTATGCATCCATCTCATCATTCTCATATAATTTCTCTCCATGCAACTCATATCCTCAACCCTCACTGGCCAGGTTTCACTTCCATACATCATCACACTGCGCACACATACCTGATAGACTCTTCCTTTGGTAAACTGTGGTAACGCTCTGCTGGTTAGTAATGGCAGAAGTTCCCTGTGCTTACTCCATCCACTCCTAGCTCTTGCAATCAAACCTAAGATTATTAATAAGAATAAGTAAAAAAGTTAGGGGCTTGTGCTGTTCAGCGGCCATATTAAAAAAATATTTTTTTATAAAAACAATATTATATATTTATTCAGTGTTATATTCTTACTCACTGTACAAAAAAGTAGAAAAAATTATCCACTAGAACTTTAATTACAAGGTCATCAGATCTAAGCCTATCTAAGACGAACATTATGCATCCATCTCATCATTCTCATATAATTTCTCTCCATGCAACACATATCCTCAACCCTCACTGGCCAGGTTTCACATCCATACATCATCACACTGCGTAAACATGCCTAATAAACTTTTACCTTGGTCGACAATGGTAATGCTTTTCCAGTTAGTAATAACAGAAGTTCCCTGAACTTACTCCATCCATTCCTAACTCTTGCAATCACGCTAACACAAGTCCTGCTCTGTTCTCAAATGATATCACCAAGGTAGCAAAACTTTTTGACAACCACTCTAATATTTAACAAAGTTAATTAATTTAAATCCTAATTCCAACAGATTGCTTAAATATTAGGATAAGGTAGATAAAATGATGCTTACCAATTTCATCGTGTTCACTCGTGAGATACAGATTTTTATCAAGAACAATAAACGTACACTCTGAAAAGAAAAGAAGAAATAAAATCCTAATAGTTTTATGTAAAGTTTCAGTTTAGCTACAATCATCATCATCATTAGAGTTTTTTTATCATTCCTGAAGGAGGAACGTTTCGATGGTTTCCTTCCACCTTGTTTTATCCCTGGCTAAGCGTGGCCAAGTAGGACCCAGTTGGCTGTCGAGGTCGGCTCTTCACCAGGTTTTTGGTCTTCCTCTACGTCTTTTCCATGGCATCAGGGTCCATTCTGTCGCTAGATATGTCCACCTGTTGTCTGTATATTTCGAAAGGTTACCTGCCCATCTATGTTTGACCGTTGGTATGGTGGTGATGATGCCATTTACACCAGTTTGCTGTCTGATCCGGGTGTTTCTTTTTCTTTCATGCAAACTGATGCCGAGCATAATACGTTCTATTCTTCCACTAGTAGTTTTTCTATTGCTGCATTATTAAGTGCCCATGTTTTGCTACCATATATCATAACAAGCATTATGTATTCATTGAACACTTACTGTTTAATGTTTATAGTGACTTATCTACTTTTCATTATGTTGTCTACTTTGGAAAAGGCTGTCCATCCAAGCGCAATTCGCTGTTTGATTTCAGGCATGATACCAGAAGCATCTTACCATCTTCCCCAGGTCGATGTAGTTGCCAACTTCCTCCATATTTTCACATTTCACTGTGACTGGGCATTTTGTGGCATATTTGTTGAACATGTGTAGATTTCAATATTGTGTTGAGAATCCGAATAAAAGAGCTCAATGTACCTTTAAACAGAGCAAAACAGAATTATTAAAAGGAAAAAAACTATACACACATTAAGGTTGTATACATTATAAATTATTTCGACCCTTTAATTAGGTCTCCTCAGACGTATAAACAACCACGTCAACCACATGGTTTTTTGACGTGGTTGTTTATACGTCTGAGGAGACCTAATTAAAGGGTCGAAATAATTTATAATGTATACAACCTTAATGTGTGTATAGTTTTTTTCCTTTTAATAATTATATATATATATATATATATATATATATATGCACAGCTATTCAATAATTGATATATAACTACTATGTAACTACTATACCATACAAAAAAGATATTCAATATTATTGTTATGTTTGATAAAATAACACTGTTATTGGATGAGTAACAGACCAAAGAAAGAACAATGGACGATGTATGAAGCTTAACACATTTCTTAAACAAATTCACTTAGAAGCCGCTGGATGTGTAACGATTGTCTGTTGTTCTGCGAGGCAATTTTGTTTCCATCCGAAACTATCATGGCCGACCTCGTTTCCAAGGGCAGATCACTCTTCTTTGCAGATTATTTTTAGACTGAAGGTCAAACAATTATTTTCGATATCACTGAAAAAGTTGTCATATTATCACTGTATAATATCATCACAATGGCTGTTTTACATGATGGCATGTGGTGGACGGCTTTTAGAAAGTCACGTCCAGAGTAACCTATCTCTGGCCAAGTCTTTATTTTATTCATCCATCTTTACCTCAGGTCTATTTTGATCACTTCCTCCTATGTTTTCCTTGGCCTGCTATCTTAATTGTTCTACATCTACTAAACCACGAAAACTCTCATCCATTCTTTCAAAGTTTCCTGTTCTGCACACATCTCCCTATACTGTCCAGATTTAATTTTCTGAGGTCATCAAATCTAAGCCATTTTTTAAGACTCACATTACATATCGATCATATCATTCTCATATAATTTTTCTCCATGCAACGGATGTCCTCAACCCTCACTGGCCATGTTTCACTTCCATACATCATCAAACTGTGCACACATACCTGATAGACTCTTCCTTTGGTAAACTGTGGTAACGCTCTGCTTGTTAGTAATGGCAGAAGTTCCCTGTGCTTACTCCATCCACTCCTAGCTCTTGCAATCACACTAGCACCTAAGATTATTAATAAGAATAAGTAAAAAAGTTGGGTGCTTGTGCTGTTCAGCGGCCGTATTAAAAAATTATTTTTTTATAAAAACAATATTATATATTTATTCAGTGTTATATTCTTACTCACTGTACAAAAAAGTAGAAAAAATTATCCACTAGAACTTTAATTACAAGTATTTTTCCATTCTGCGATTCGTTCACTAAGCCTCCATCTTCTTTCTTAAGAAGATTTAAATTATCTGCCCTTGAAATCTTCTTAAGAAAGAAGATGGAGGCTTAGCGAACGAATCTGAAGCTGTTATGATACGCAGAATGGAAAAATACTTGTAATTAAAGTTCTAGTGGATAATTTTTTCTACTTTTTTGTACAGTGAGTAAGAATATAACGCTGAATAAGTATATATTATTGTTTTTATAAAAAATAATTTTTTAATACGGCCGCTGAACAGCACAAGCACCAAAAGTTGTGTAAAAAGTTTCGCCATTTCCTTTCTTGTCTTGTTACAGTTGTTACCTAGCCCATTTGGGTGCTTATGCATATCAG
The DNA here is from genome assembly GCA_963556195.1 of Sepiola atlantica. NCBI lineage: Eukaryota > Metazoa > Mollusca > Cephalopoda > Sepiida > Sepiolidae > Sepiola > Sepiola atlantica. The sequence continues at coordinate 21,352,348 of OY744554.1, read as the reverse complement.
CCCTGACATTGAAATATTTAAAGAATGTATAAACTTTATCATGTACTTGCGTGTTAGCTGAAAATAAGATTGTGCAGAAAAAATTACGCAAATTCATCCAGTAGTTATTTAATTATAAGAAAAAGAAAAAAAATGATTTTACATACATTTTAACATTTTTGTAAACAATGGAGACCCCAAACCCCGAAATCGTGAATATGAGTTATCGTCCTTGCCCACTGGAAACTCTAAGATACAAAATGGTGGAAATATCTACCGAGTGATACAATCGTTAAAATCGTTTTTTATTTATAATTAAATAACTACTGGATGAATTTGCGTAATTTTTTCTGCACAATCTTATTTTCAGCTAACACGTAAGTACATGATAAAGTTTATACATTCTTTAAATATTCCAATGTCAGGGCTGATATGCATAAGCACCCCCATTTGGCTATCAGTTACTTCCAAAAACTCATTCAATCCTCAACTAATCACAGGCGTGTCCCTTTTCTTCCTGATATTCTCATGGATGGCTCTGCTCTTGAGGAGAAATCAACTTTAGACCTTCTTGGTCTTTCTTTCTCATCAAATCTTTCCTGGAGTTCATACATTAGATTCATTGCTCTTTCTGCTTCTCGTAAAGTTGGTTCTCTCTATCGCCCCAAAAAACTTTCTCACACCTGAGGCTATTCTCTATCTCTACAATTCTACTATCAGACATGTATGGAGTACTGTTGTCATATTTGGGCTGGTGAATCTCTGTCCCATTTGAGGGTTCTTGATAAGGTGCAGAAACATATCTGTAATTTGACCGGCCCCACCCTTTCTTCTTCTTTGCATCCTCTCTCTTACAGACGTGATGTTGCTAGTCTCAGTCTTTTCTATAAATTCTATTATTGCATGTGTTCTTTGGAATTGCGTGATCTTTTCCCTGCTTCCTTTGTTTCAGCTCGTTTGACTCTTGGTCTCGTGATCTTCATTAATTTGTTGTTTTCATACCTCATTGTAATATAGCTTCCTATTTCAGTAGCTTCTTTCCAAGAACTGTAGGCTTGTGGAACTCTCTTCCTGCTGACTGTTTTCCCCCTACCTATAGCCTTGGTCTTTTCAAGACTAAGGCTAATAGGCACCTCCTGTCTTTGCGATAATCATGTTTCATTTTTGTTAGCTCCTTACATCAAGTGGCTTCATGCCTTGTCTGGAGCGATTTCTATAAAAAAAAACCCTGAAAATCGACAATTGTCAAGAATTACTAACAGAAAAAAGGGATGAAAAAAACAAAACAAATAATCCACAAATAACTGTTACCAAACGAAAGAAAATTTAATCTTCTATCGATTTGTGTAGGTTTTAAGTTTTGGAACTGTTTTTAAGTGTTTGTTTTTCTAAATTTTTATCGCTATTTATTTGAAAAATGATATTCAAAATGGCTGCCATTCTTTACTTGAAGTGTAGATTCACTGTTGTAAAAATCGAAAATTAAACTAAAAATACAACTAATAACTATCAATCGGTCAAATATTTAATTTTCGACAGATCTATATATTTTGAACTTACTGAAATTGTTTTGAAGATACTGTGCACGATAAGGAACAATCCAATCACATCATGTCCATGTGGTGGATATGTTGTTTTTCACAGCCTTGTACATAGCAATAAAAAAAATCAGAAAAAACAAACACTTAAAAATAATTCCAAAACTTAATATTTTTTCGTTTGGTAACAGTTATTTGTGACTATTTGTTTTTATTCACCTCTTTCTTTTCATGTTGGAAATCCTTGACAATCGCCCAAAATCATACCTTATCTTCTTGCGCGCATCGCCCTTTGTGCGTGTGTGTTGTGTATCCAAGGACTGAGGTCATTTCATTTTCATAAATAATCACTTTGCACACATGCCTGATATTCTTCCTTTGATCGACAACGGTAATGCTCTGCTGGTTAGTAATGACAAAAGTTCCCTGAACTTACTCCATTCACTTGTAATTCTTGCTATTACACCAGCACCAGCTCACCCCCGTGTTCCAATGGGATGAAATGTCTTCCAAAGTAAATTTTGTAATTATTTGGATTTGGCAAATTTAATTTAATCAAAACGCAAATGACTATTTTAACACCAAATTATTCAAAAATTTATGCAGAGAAATGTCTCAGAATAACAAGTAATATATTCCTTACAGAAAAATTTTTTTTTTTTTCAAAGGAATTTTTTAGAAACTAATACAATCTAAAGTTGTCCAACACATGTCAGCATGTAAAACTAATGCTTTACGTGCTGACATGTTTTGGACAACTGAATATGATGATTTGAAACAATCACAACATATTATAAAGTTCAAACAAATAGTTTATTTTTTTCTCCACTTAAAAAGAAATGTCAGGTTAATCTAATCGCTGTCGGACATGTCAAAGCTGTTGAAAGATTAACATCCGTTTTTTATGAGAAGCGCCGAGCCGTAAACAGGGCACAACAAATGATCACAAAATTAAATTAATTAAAAAATATTTTTATTTATTTATTTATACGATCTTCCACATATAAATCCTTAACAATTACCAAGGATTCAGCATAAGTATTGACTCAGGGTGTGTTATACTACAGGCCACTTCATTATTTAATATTACACCAGCAAACTCCTCATCGTGTCACAGTTGCAACAAAATATTTTGAATAATTTTGTGTCAAAATAGTCATTTGTGCTTTGATTAAATTAACTTTGCCAAATTGAAACAATCACAAATTTTGATGAAGTCTAAATAAATATTTTTTTTTTACCCTTAAAGAGAAATGTCAGGATAATTTCTCCATCTAAATAGGGGTGGGATGTAATGGGTGAAAATTTCAGATTCATGCGAGTAGTATTTTTTTGTGTTCATTTATACATAAATAACACTAAACAATCAAACATTTTGAAAATTTTGCAAAATTCAGAAGGTGCAGGCCACTAGTTTTTGGCTATTTTACATTCATGAAAACCCTTTCACAGCCTGAAAATGGTCCTAAATTAAAGTACTATATCAGATTTAACCATCTATATCCATTCATAGCTTTTGAGGATGTTTTAGGACCTGCAATGTTGCATGAAACCACTTTTTCACCGAAAAATGATGGATTTTGAGTACTATTTTTGACTTGCACCTTCTGAATTTTGCAAAATTTTCAAAATGTTTGATTGTTTAGTATTATTTATGTATAAATGAACACAAAAAAATACTTCTCGCATGAATCTGAAATTTTCACCCATTACCTCCCACCCCTAATCTAAATCTATACTTACTTTTCTCATCGACTCTCCAACTTATCTGATTGGCGTATTCCTCTTCAAGTTGTAATCTTTCAGAGCCTGTTAGCTGGAGTAATTCTTCAGACTGCATCCAAGAATGGTATCTTAAAAGAGAAAAAAGTTGTAAATTGTTTAAATATGGATTTACAAATGTGCCAGACCACCGAGAAGTACGACTAGATGCCGACAGACAAATGTTGAATCATAACGAATATTATGAGAGGATTGAAAATGTTTGATTTTCAGAGATTTTAGAAGGAAATTAAGTCAACTATATTTGAAAATACATAGAATAATATTCTGACTTTAGAATACTTTTTTTGAAAAATAATTTTTCATTATCATGCATTTTATTACGACAGGGTGCTCAGGATAAATTTGATAATTCTTTCATAAGGCAGTTCTCTTGGGCCTTAGCGGTAAGTAGTCGGCCCTGGCGACTCTTGTATGAGGAGAAGCGAAGATCCTCATTCAGCGCTTTCTTCATTGTTACCGACACTCATCCCTCTCACCAAGATCCGCATTGCTGCACACTTTTTACAGCTTTTCCATGAATTACGTTGTGCAAACATAGAATGCCGGCTATGATCCTTCCTGCTAGCCACTGCTTCCACATTGCTATCGCCTTATTCTTCCATTTCAGAACCATTTGAAGTATTTAATATTGGTAAAGTGCAATAAATAGCTGTTTCTGCATAGTATTGGTGAGTTTGAGACCGGCAGATAATAGGCGATTGGAAAGCACCGGAATATCGGAAGAGAGAGGCCTGCACACTGATGATTCACACTGTTTCAAAAATTCGGAAATCTTAGCTGTATTTCAGTGCTCCTTGAATACTTTGAAGGTCATGAAATGTGAGCTGGAAACTTGCAACAGCAATGTGGAAACAGTGGATCTAACCTTTTCTTCAATAACTACAAGAAACCTCTCCAACCACCGATTGTCATGGCAAGTAACACCCTACCTGAGAGTTCATCATTCAAACTCCTCAACCTAACCTTCACAGGTAACATGAATTGGAACAAATACATTGAAGGCATTGCCAAGGCTGCCGCAAAGAAGGTTGGCTCCCTCTACCGTGCTAGTAAACTCCTCACACCTGACATTATCCTGTATCTCTACAAAGCCACCATCCGCCCATGCATGGAGTATTGTTGCCACATCTGGGCTGGTCCATCATCTACTAGTCTCTCCGTCCTTGACAAGGTCCAAAAAAGAGTCGCCAACCTAATAGGTCTCTCACTGTCAACCAAGCTCCAGTCCCTGTCCCATCGCTGCAATGTAGCATCCTTGTGCTTGTTTTACAAATATTTCAATGGATTATGCTCCGATGAATTGTCTGCTCTGGTGCCCCCTTGACGTAAATTCACTAGACCAACTCGACAATCAACTAAATCCCATTCATTCACTGTGGAGGTCCCCAGATGCCGGAGAACCTTCTACTCAAATAGCTTCTTTCCTCGTGCTGCTGGCCTCTGGAACTCCCTCCCTGCCCCCTGTTTCCCCGACGGTACTGACATGCAGAAATTTAAAACTAATGTAAACAGACATCTCGCTGCGCAGATCCCAATTTAGGTTGACCCCCTCCCCCCCAACCCTCTCCCTTTTCTTTCTTCTCAGTAGCCCCTTACGTCTACAGTGGCAGCCTGCCTTGTCTGGGGTGAACTATGTTAAAAAAAAAAATTTTTTTTTTAAAAAGTTAGCTAAGGCTGCTTGAACTGCGGTTTTGCTTCCGGGCCCTTCTGGGCTACCTTTGTAAACCCGACCAAGTAATTGGTATATCACCCGTTATCTCTAGACGCCTTTTGCTTCGTTAGGTCAGCTGGAATGACTCATTGGACCACAGCGTTTCCGGGATTCTTTTGCATCTCTCCATAGTTACCAGACCTCTCTACAACCTCTTCTTCACAGAAGAAACGTTGCTAGTCTCTCTCTCTCTCCATTACCGTTATTTACATGGAAGGTGCTCAACTAAGCTCCAGTCTCTGGTTTCAAATTGTAAGACATTCACAGCAAGAACATGGCTTTCTACCACTACAGAAAAAAACCTTCCTTTCTCCCTTCATGTGCCTAGTATCAGGCAGAATTTCCATGAACAGAACACATTACCGCAGGACTGCTTCCCTGCTGATTACAACCTGATCATCTTAAAATCCAATGTCGACAAATTCTTATCATAAGCCGGCCCATAAGTACTCAAATGCAATTCCTAGCATTGATCAATGTTAGTACTCGCATAGTGTTCCTCATCTTTCGGCTTATAATCATTCCAGCTCATTAACTCTTATACTCGAGTGGCTCTTGGCCTTGATATGTGGTGACCCAACAGTATAAAAACAGACTTGAGATGATGGAGTTGGGAGTCACGAAAACGGACAGTTTCCTCAAGTCACAAATTCGACGGAACTAACTCCTATTCCATAAGATTCTGATTCTAGGGTCTGGTTGGTTAGAAGATTCAACTATTTTGTCTGAATGAGGTCTGGGATGATATGTTATAACATCCAACAGAACAAAAAAGGGGTGAAAGAAACAAATAGGCAACAAATAAATGTTGCCAAAGGCAAGATAAGTTTCTCTTCTACCTACACAAAAATTAAACAGAATCACAGCTAATAACTCACCAATCGTGCAACAATGTAATATTTTTATTACCGGTATTTTTGTGTAATTTTCGATTTTCGAACGATTATCAAGACTTCACGTCACTGTCAGCTATTTTTTTTTTCGTTCTAACTTAACAGAGTTGACACTAGTTTTGTATTGAACTAAAAAACGCTTTAAAATAAATAATAAAACACTAAAAAACCTTATCCAGGTAAGTAGAAGAGTGACTTATCTTGCCTTTGGTAACTTTTGTTGTATATTTGTTTTTATTCACCCCTTTTTTTGTTGTTGGCTCTTGCCCCACATCCCCAAGTATGGTTCGGTCCGAGGAGGCTATCCTCCCAGGTATTACCTCCTCCTTTGGAAGGCGGGGGGGGGGGGGAGTTATTGCCGTGGAATGCCGACGGGTACATTCTCAGCTATTTGTGCATCCTTCCAGAGTTCCGAGTAAACGTAACTATTGACGACACAAATTATTTTAAAGGAAATACAGTTGGTAAATTAGTCAAAAACAACTTATTTTACGTTGTATACTCATTTGTGACCTATTTGCGTTTTAAAATAAATAAATATTTAATATCAGTTACAAGCGTTTTAAATTACCGTAAATATCGTTTCTGAACAAAGTAGCCATTTTGTTTAGTCAGAGGAAGTAAGGTCCATAACGTAAACAAGTGGCTAAACAAGATGGCTACTTTACTCAGAACCGATATTTACTGAAACTTGAAGGACTTATAACTTCTATTCATTCTTTTTTTATCCAAATAAGTCAGAAATGAGTAAATTGTTTTTGACTAATTTACTAACTGTATTTCCTTTTAAATAATTGATGTCGTCAATAGTAACGTTTACTGAGTTCCCCTTGAGGGAGCTAGACCCCCCACTCCTCATGTTACACTGACTTCATGTCTAACCTTGCTGCAAGTGAAGCAGCTAACCCCCCCCCCCCGCTCTCTATTATCCGAACCCTAGGAGAGATATTTCCGATAAAATAAGCGAGATATTCCACTGAAATAATTCCAGTGGTCTAAACTTGAAAACACGGTACTTGGGCATCTTTTACGAGACTCAGCAGAGTAAATAACGCTAAAAAAACAAATATACAACAAATAAAAGAAACTGTAAGCTGTAAAAGTTAGTTTCAAACTTGCATGTGCTATTTGTTTGTATTTTAAACCGGTTTGAAGTGCTATTTATTAGAAATTTAAGTTCAACACACGGTTTTCGAAGAATTCAAAATGGCCGCTCTACGTAATAATATAGAGGGACTGGCCGGCATTTTCTTTGAGAAACTAGATGTTTTAAAAAACAAGAAATTTTTTTTTAACATCTAATAAAAAGCCATTTATACTACGTAAAAATACAAACAAATTACATAGGTAAGTAGAAAAATGTCTATTCTAGACATAAGTCAACTTTACTTGTTGCAAATTTATGTTTTTAAACTCTTTCTCGTTCTTTTTTTGGACCCCGTTCGCGCCTCTGCTGAGCGTCGTAACATATACCCCCTTTTGTTTATTAAATTGTTAGGTGAAAGTACAGAATAGTTAACAAAGGCCCCACTACCACCATGTTAAGAATTAGTTTCTAAACGTTATATCAGCACAGTTCGTAGAAAACACTGCTGCTATAATAAGGCTGATACTTTTTTTTTATCTCCGTCCATAAAAAGAACTCACTTGGGTACATGATCGGCTTCATAAGGGACCAAAACCACCTTTTCTCCGTGAATAATCGTAGCTTTGTTTATTAACATTTTCCACTTGACGACCACGTGCTAAATATTCGAAATGACGGTGTCGACCAAATAAATTCCCTTCTTAAACTTTATCCTCTTTTTAAATTAGTAAATGGTTCTTTTTCGGTATTCCCTAAGCTTCATTGTGGCCGATAATAGAGTCACAAGAAAAATGCTACAGAAAGAAACAGAAAGTTAATGCCCTAAAACGCTATCCGATGCGAGAATGGCTAGGAAATGGGTGATGATGTTACGTTAAATTTATATGTGAAATTGAGCTCCTACTCTAAAATAATTTCTTCCCCCGCTAAGTTTTTCAGAGTGTTCATATGTAATCGCCTAAAAAAAGTAGAATCTCATTTTCAGTTTTTAGGTGAGGTTACCCATCTATAATAATACCAAAAATATTTTGGACTTCAGAGTTTCGCATAAAAATTTTACGTAAAATGATCACCCACTTTCCGACCAGATAGCGTTTTAAGGACATTTTAGTTAGAGGGGCCAATTTCAGGTTTGTGGTTTAAATCGAGAAGAAAAGTCAAAATGACGAACTTACTTGGAGGAGTAATGCGTCTGGCCGAATCTGACTGAAATAGAAATGTTACATAAGCAAAAAGGGATCACCATTCTTCCACGAAATAAATAATGATTCCACAACTAAATAGATATGCAGTTTTATTCACGGGAACTAAATGAAGATGATACAATGAGCTGATTCATGTCGGTTAGATGAAGTGGTATTATCCCGGAGTTCGATATCTCACCAGCTCAGGGTTGAGTCAGGTTGAAAATGGGGAAAGGTGCGTCCTGTCGGTGATAAGAAAAACTGTGAACTGAAGATTCACCTCGTGGTTCGTGTTCCCGCCAGAACGATTCATCACGTATGAATTTTGTTACGCCCACGCGATGAAGAGGCAGTGATTACATAATCGCCAAGCCAAATTACAATCTCAATGCCGGTCACGTAGACCGATGCAGAATAGTTCGTTCATGCAACTGCTACACCATGTAACCAATTTTGTTTTTGTTATTTTCTTCATTTCTAAGAGATCAACTACAAGTGGATGGATGGTTGGATGGATGCTGGAGCAGACGTGGGATTCTGCTGAGAAAAAAAAATACATTAAAACATGTTATGAATAAAATAATTACTTACTTTTGGGGGCAAAATTAACTTTTAATTAAACCCATTAAACCCATGACGTGCACAACTTTTACATCTTTTTCTAATTCATTTTTCATATTGCCGCCCGGACTTAGCCTTAATGGTAGGATTAAAGAAAGGCATTTGTTTTTGGTGCTTCTCCATGGTTACATCTAGATTGAATATGGATGTAAAAAAAAATACAAGAAACCTTTATGATATACTTACTTGTGAGGGAAAATAAATACCGTTCACCAAAAATTACGGAAATTCATCCAGTAGTTTTGTTTTTATAAAATAAATTCAACTTTTAGCCGTATGCAGAATATTGGCGCCATTATCAGCATCATTATGAAAGTCAAGGGAGATAATTTTTTAAAATTATCTCCCTTGAATAATGGTAACGATATTCCATGTACAGCTAAAAGTTGAATTATTTTATAAAAACAAAATTTTTGGTGAACGGTATTTATTTTCCCTCACAAGTAAGTATATCATGAAGATTTCTTGTATTTTTTTTTATGGCATCCATATTCAATCTAGGTGTAACCATGGAGAAGTACCATATATTTTATGACGTTTAGCATTGAGATTTTTATTTTCTATCGGACATTTCTTAGTCATGCACCTTGACCTGTGTGTCCTTATACAATGAATATACAAACCGATCATTTTCTTTTTTCAGTATAAAAAATACCCAAGATTTTTTATACTCCTCCCCCAAAGGCACACATACAAAATTTATCTCCCTTAAAAAAACAAAAAAAGGGTTATATGTCCTTAGAAATGCTATCTGGTACGGCACTGGAGGAATTATTATCGTCTGGTGGCCTGGAAGTGGGTGATTATTTTATATTAAATTTATATGCTAAAATTAATTTTAATTTTTTTTTATTTTTACCACAAAGTTTTCAGGCTGTTTGTAATTGCTTTAAAAAAGTAGAATGTCATTTGTGTGTGTGTGTGAGGGGGGGGGATAAATTAGCAAAAATTGCAATGGTAGAATTTTACCCCTTTTGTTCTGTATTACTAATTCATTTATCGTGTCGATGCGAACGAACGTATTACTAGCTTGTATAAGCTACTTTTGTAGCATGGATCCTGGCTCAGATAGGATATAGATGAAATGTACCAAGACCCATGCTGACAATTAAAAAGGTTATAAGTGAGGAAAATAAACAAAAATGATTGCTATGTAGGGAACCGATTCTGGTGATGCAACGGTTCTGAGAACCGCTGATGGTTTCCCCTTGATTGTGTCCGAAAGGGAGCAGAAAGTATTAAGAATCAGCCGCTGTCGGACCTCTCCCGTGGGGTTCTCACAAAATGAAGAATCTATGTCCTCCCCTCCTCGATAATCGATGTTCCTATCTTAAAACTAGAGTAAGAACTAAATATCTTTTATTGTTTTGCATAATGTACATTATTGTTTTTCATAATTGTCAACTGGAAACAAATGTGTTAACTTTTGATCTTAACCTTTTGTTCTAATGATGGATATGTTTAGGATATATTTTCAATACATGAGTTGTGGATTAAAATAACGTATATTCTGACAAGAGAAAACATGGTTAACAAACAAACACATTGACAAATTTACAGTTTAGGTGTGAAAGATATTTTGAGTGAGTAAATTGTTCGTTAGAAAAGTTAAAAGTTCTTGTTTGTAGAATGTTCAGTGAGGAAATGTATGCGAGTGTTAGAAGTGTGTATGTCTATATGTTTGTTTTCTGGTTTTTTTTATCTTTCTGTTTTTGCTACCAGATGCCAGACATTCACCGGCTATTTCAGACACTCCAACCTACAGATCTTTTTAAGATTCTAACCGTCCCTTTAAGTGCAATTGTTTGTATTTCTCTTGCACTCGGTTCACCGGGTATACTCGCCAGATAGCTCTTGAAATTCTTTTTCATTAGTCCTGTTGCTCCTATAATTACTTGGATGATGGAGATTTTCCTAAGATTCCAGTTTCTTTTCATGTCGTACATAAGACCTTGGTATTTCGTAATCTTTCCCTTTCAGCTCTGTTTAATCCTGCATCATTAGGGACACTGACTTCAACTAGGGTTGCTACTTTCTCCCTTTTGTCCCATATTACGATGTCAAGTTTAACAGCTCCGTTTTCTAGATATGTAGGTGTAAGGATTGCATAGTCATAGTGGATGGTGTATAAATTATTTCCAACTGTTCTTTCTGGTATATGCACCCAGGACTTGCTGCTACACTGGATATTCAACTTTTTTTTTTTTCTGTTAGTGTGAATATGCGTGTGACAGAGTAATAGGCAGTGTAGCATTGTGTGTGTATTTGCTTGCCTTTGTTTTATCTGTGTGTGAATATGTGAGAACTTGTGTGAATACATTGAGTATTTATTTACCTCCTCTCCAGGAGGTTAGGCACAAGGCCAGTTTTATCTTACTCCCACAAGTAAGATGTGACCCAAGGTCGGGTCGGGAAAGTGGGGTTTGAAAAGCCAACGCCCGAGAAGGTGAGCACTATGGCCATTAAAATTTGCCTGGGCAGCCCCGTCGGCATTCCCAGGTAGGGGCGCCTCAGGCAGTAAGCAATAAACTTACTCCTCCCCAAAGAGGGGAGGCAAAGCCTGGGAGGATGGACCTCCTAGAACTGCACAGGACCGACCCATAGACCGGCGTAAATCAAGCCCCGAAGGCCAAGACAATACCAGTCTATGAGGTGTAGTATCCATCACAACAGATACTACACTTTGATCTTAGCCAAAAAACATTGAGTAGTCATTTGCTTATGCATCCTTTTGTGAGTTTAGGAAACGTTGTGTGTATGCAACCTTTGTCAGTGTGTGAATATGTTGCCGTTTGTTTGTGAGTGAGTGTGTGTGAGTGGAGTAGGCATTTGCCTCAAAGGGTGAGGTGGTGGTGTAATGTTGTGCTCTCTGAGTGACTTGTCTCTGCTAACTGGACTCTGTCTTTTGAGTGTTTAGTTGTTGAGTTTTCTGTTTTTATTAGGAATTGATATTTCACACTGGTTCACTAACTTTATAATTGGTTGAAAAATGTTGAGTGAATACGTTTATGTGAAATCCTATTTTTTTTATTTTGTGGATGACAAAAAGGAAAGAAAGAAAAAAAGAGAGTAGCTTATACTTTTTTTTTACGCTAGTTCAGTATCACATCTCTACCTCCCCTACAAGAGTCTCCCACCAGTCCATGGGGTGAACAAATAGAAGTATGTTATATATATATGTATATATATATATATATATATATTGAAAAGTCACACATTGGAAACGTTGGCAGAATGGCAATAATAAAGAGAATATTTTTTTATAAAATATTTAGAAAACCTTCACAATGCAAATTATTTGCTTTTAAAATAAATTATTTATTTACCTTAAAAATATTTTTTTTTTTTGAACTTGAGTAATTTCGGAAATATATACCATCTTCAGAAGAATGAGCATTTTTTTTTTCTTTTTCTTCATTTCTTTTGCTTCCTGACTGGGACAAACCTATCGCAGTCAGGTTGAAGTTCGTCTTCATTTTGTTAAGATCGAGGGTCGTGTTCCCCCGATTATGGATGTGTTCAGTAAATCAAGCAATTGTTGCATGCAAAGACAGAGTAATAATTAATAAACAAAAATGAAGTAGTTCAAATAACATTTATTGAACGTGTGTGTACGTGGAATGATGAAGTGTGTGATGTATGCATGTGTGTCGATGGAAAAACAGTTCTTGAAAAAGGTATAAGAAGAAATGAATGAGGAAAGTCTTTGAAAGCCGTACACAAAGAAAATGAGTTGAGAACTCTTACCGTTGTTTGACCACGTGTTGACGGAAGAAACGGCTGTTGGTAGTTGTTATGCCGAGACGAGTTGAAGGGAAAAGCGTGAGACGAAGCGCTAGTGTATTAGCGTCGTTCTGTCGACGCCAATTGACCAGAAGAGAGAAGTGAAACGGAACGCTAGTGTCAGCGTCGTTCTGTCGAGCCCAATTGAGTAGGAAAAAACGAGTGAAACGGAGCGCTGGTGCCAGAGTTGTTCTGCCGAGGCTGGTTGGTGAAGAAAAGCGTGAATTTCCGTTTGCACCTAGTTTTATAGTCCGAAGGGCAGATAACTCTGGTGTCGCTTTACAGCGCCACCTGTCGGTGAAAAAGCGACACCTAACAGCCAACCGGTGTAGTTATGTTTTGAAAGGAGGAGGTAACTGCTACAAGGACTCCCCCCAGATTGAAAAATATTGAAAATATTATTCAATATGTACAGTTGTAGATGAGAAGCATTCTTTGTGGGTATGTCTGTTTTTCTGTTGAAGATTAGAAAAAGTAGTGTGCACGCTACTTATTTCTGTTTCTGCATCTGTATTGAATGATTGATCGCAAGTGGGTCTGCGGAATTGAGTGTTTGTAACGCATGTGGATCTGCGTGTTGTTTGCATCAAGTTTGAGTGCAAGCAAATTTGCACTTGTTGGTGGCGTTGTTCATGTTGATTAGTCTGCGTGATGCGGAGCTGATGAACGAACGTTGAATTGTCAGTGATGTCCGGGAATGTTTGGTGCTTGGGTCTGCGCGGTTGTTGATGAATGAACACAAGTGGGTCTGTGCAGTTGTTGATGAATGAGCACAAGTGAGTCTGTGCAGTTGTTGATGAATAAGCACAAGTGGGTCTCTGCGGTTGTTGATGAATGAGCACAAGTGGGTCTGTGCAGTTGTTGATGTTGTTCATGTTAATTAGTCCGTGTTGTGGAACTGATGAACAAACATCTAGTTGTTGAGATCGGTGGTACACTATGGTCAAAGTCAGATGCACAAATGTCTGCAAGTGAGTTAGCAGGTCCAGGTACAAGTGGGTCTGTACTGGTGTTGGTGCGCGTCGTTCGAGTTGATGGGTCCTCCAGTTGATCAACGAACGTCCAGTTGTTGAGTATTTAGTCGTGCTTGTGCAGTTGTACTCATTTGAACTGGTGTGATTTCTTCCATAGTGTCGTCAGTGATGTCCGGAAATGTTTGGTGTTTGATGAATGTCCTGGAAGATGTGGTTGCTTGCTGAGTCTGACTTTTTACAACCAGTATTAAGTCATGGGGCTTGGTGATGTTGTTCGTGTTTGGCATCGTGTGTTGTCTGTTTTGTAGTTTTCTTTTCTTTTATATATATATTTCCAACTAGTGGGTGGAAGGTAAAAAGAAAAAAAAATGGAGCCATAATTTGTTTCACACACGGAATGACGTTTTTTGTTTTCGTTTAAGTTTGTTTGAATGTTAGTTTCCACGTAGAGAAAGAATGGCGGCTTCTCTTTTCTTTGTTGTCGAAAAGAAAGAAAAAAAAAAAAATTCGTATTTTCTTCTTTTTTTTTTTTTGTTTGAATTTTCATTTCCACGTGGTTAGGGAAAAAGATGGCGGCTTCCTTTTTTTGCTTGTTGTTGAAACAGAGAAAATAAATTTGTATTTTCTTTTTTTGTTGTTTGAATTTTCATTTCCACGTGTCAGAAAAAAAATGGCGGCATTTCTTTGAATTTTTTTATCAACACATGGTCTGGAAAAAGATGGCGGCATTTTTTAATTTTTTTATCAACACGTGGTCCGGAAAAAGATGGCGGCATTTTCGAATTTTTTTTATCAGCACGTGGTCCGGAAAAAGATGGCGGCATTTTTGATTTTTTTTATCAACACGTGGTCGTGAAAAAGATGGCGGCATTTTTGAATTTCCTTATCAACACGTGGTCATGAAAAACAGTGGCGGCGTGTGAGCGTTTGTCTTCTTTTGTTTTCCTTTTATCTCCACGTGTTCAAAACAAAAGAAAATGGCGTCTTGTAAGGTCCTTTTGTTCGTCGAAAAAAGAAAAAAAAAAAGATTGGGAAAAGGTTCGTCTTTTTTTGTATATATTTTTCCGACACGTGGGTGGAGAAAGAGAAGAAGGAAAAATTAAATTGTAACTTGTTTTATACTCGGAGAAAACCGAGAAATGTTTTTGTTTTTCTTTGTTTGGGTTTTTCACGTGGCCAGGAAAAAATGGCAGCCTCTTTTCTTTTGTTTGTTTGTATATTTCTACCACGTGGGTAGAAAAAAAAAAGGAAAAAGATGTGTGCGTAATTCGTTTCACCATGAAAGAAAAAACGAGAAATGATATATATATATATTTTTTTGTTCTAGTACGAAATTAATTACTCCGTCACATACAACAAAGCTATCACGTCGGGGTCACCAATTGTTAAGATCGAGGGTCGTGTTCCCCCGATTATGGACGTGTTCAGTAAATCAAGCAATTGTTGCATGCAAAGACAGAGTAATAATTAATAAACAAAAATGAAGTAGTTCAAATAACATTTATTGAACGTGTGTGTACGTGGAATGATGAAGTGTGTGATGTATGCATGTGTGTCGATGGAAAAACAGTTCTTGAAAAAGGTATAAGAAGAAATGAATCCGGCGTGAGGAAAGTCTTTGAAAGCCGTACACAAAGAAAATGAGTTAAGAACTCTTACCGTTGTTTGACCACGTGTTGACAGAAAAAACGGCTGTTGGTAGTTGTTATGCCGAGACGAGTTGAAGGGAAAAGTGTGAGACGAAGCGCTAGTGTATTAGCGTCGTTCTGTCGACGCCAATTGACCAGAAGAGAGAAGTGAAACGGAACGCTAGTGTCAGCGTCGTTCTGTCGAGGCCAATTGAGTAGGATAAAACGAGTGAAACGGAGCGCTGGTGCCAGCGTTGTTCTGCCGAGGCTGGTTGGTGAAGAAGAGTGTGAATTTCCGTTTGCACCTGGTTTTATAGTCTGAAGGGCAGATAACTTTGGTGTCGCTTTACAGCGCCACCTGTCGGTGAAAAAGCGACACCTAACGACCAACCGGTGTAGTTATGTTTTGAAAGGAGGAGGTAACTGCTACAATTTCATGGACGAAAATGTTGATATGGCTGTGTGCATCACGTGGTTATGTGGGAAAGGTATTTTGAAAAGTCACACATTGGAAACGTTGGCGGAATGGCAATAATAAAGAGAATATTTTTTTATAAAATATTTAGAAAACCTTCACAACACAAATTATTTGCTTTTAAAATAAATTATTTATTTACCTTAAAAACATTTTTGTTTTTTTGAAAAATACCTTTCCCACATACCCACCTGATGCACACAGCCAAATCAACATTTTCGTCCATGAAACCAAGAAGAACTTCAACCTGACTACGATAAGTTTGTCCCAGTCAGGAAGAAAAAAAAAATGAAGAAAAAGAAGAAAAAAAATGCTTATTCTTCTGAAGATATATTACCGAAAGTACTCAAGTTCAAAAAAAAAAATGTTTTTAAGGTAAATAAATAATTTATTTTAAAAACAAATAATTTGCGTAGTGAAGGTTTTCTAAATATTTTATTCAAAAAAAAATATTATATATATATATATATATATATATATATATATATATATATATATATATATATATCGGTTTCGATTTATTTTTCTTTTAAAATTGATATCGCATATTTAAATGCTTCAAAGGTATTTATTTTACCTTATTCTTTATTAAATTTCAATTAGATGCTTAAAAAAAATATATATATGAACTTTAAATGTTGTATCTACTTCATGTGCATTCACGTTCTCATATTTGAAAGTGGAAAACAACAACATCCCCTAAGCCTGTTTACACCAACAGAAGCCGGGAAAATCCAAATCTAATAAGATCAGGATATATAGACACACTGAAGAGGCCAAGTTTTCAATTGGCGAAATTATTTGTATCACTATAAACTAAAAAAAAAATGAAAGTTTATAAAAAGAAAAAAAAAAATCGGTTTCGATTTATTTTTCTTTTAAAATTGATATCGCATCTTTAAATGCTTCAAAGATATTTATTTTACCTTAATCTCTATTAAATTTCAATTAGATGCTTAAAAAAATATATATGAACTTTAAATTTTATATATATATATATATATATATATATATATATACTAAAACAATACCCGTTCCAGGATGGGTAAAATTAATTCTTCAAACAGAACAGTTTTGCACCATTTTTATGTCCCCTTATTAAGATTAAAATCAAGATATAAGGATACTAAACCTTATGTCTAGAATCCTTATTTCAATTTTGATTAAAATCCTTTACACGATTTTATTCTAGAAAACGTCTAAAATTTAAGGCTTAAGCTTAAGGGGTCTTAAGAAGAAATTGAAATTCAGGGAATCTTTCTTAATTGGTGTCTTATGACTATTGATTAAATTCAATGCAAATCTGAAATATTTTCATTTTAAAATGGGAGGTTGTGTCCATATCATGCCGCCTAAAAACCCTTTAAAATGCTCAAAAGAAACTGAAATTTGGGGAACATTTACTAATCGATGTCAAATACCTATTGTTAAAATTTCATAAAAATCAGAGGTATCTGAATTTGCAGAAAGGGCTTTCGCCCCCTTTTTGTCCCCTTTGCATAAAACTAAAATAAACTAAATATATCCCACATTACAACTCCTTATGCATAGCAGGAATGTTCCAAAATTCATAATGATGTGTTTATTAGTTTAGGAGTGAATCTTGTACATACAAATGTATAAACATATACACATACCTAACTTTATATAAATAGAGATTATGCTGTCAGATTTTCCATGTTGAACCTAAATAGCAATACATCTGACAAATCGATATTTGATTCTGACTAACAATTTCTTCCTTTTTACCCTTGCAGCATGTTCTAAAAGAAGTGTAATTAGCTTCAATTTCTTTCTGAAATTAATTGTTCTGACAAGGAAGATTATTACAATGGAGGCAATTTTAAATAATGATATAAAATGCTCAAAATATAAGGGAAATTATTCCTTCGAAATAAAGACTGTCTAAGGTACAGGTATAGAAAAAACATACACAATAGAGAAAATAATTTTTTACAATTAAAAAAAAAATTCAAAAGAGAAATATGCAAAAATATGAGAATTTATAGTGAAAAATTAAATAATAGATAAATTCGCCATTAATTAAATTGAAGAGATATTATTTTAATAGAACAATTTCAAGAAACATTATCTTAATAAAAATTAAAAACTAGAAACAAAAAACAGTAATATAATTTGCAGTTTAACAATTAAACTAAGTAGAAGTAAGTTTACTTATAAAATACTAAACTTAAATCATAATAATAATAATAATGATAATAAATAATAATAATAATAATAATAATAATGATAATAAATAATAATAATAATAATAATGATATTAATAATAATAATGATATCAATAATAATAATAATATCAATAATAATAATAATAATAATAATAATAATAATAATAATAATAATAATAATAATAATAATAATGAAAATAAAAATAAAATGAAATAAAATAAAATAATAAAATAGAAAAATAATGGTAAGAAGTTTAAAAAGAAAAATTCATAAATTCAAACTTAAATAAATTTAAAATATTTAAACAGTACATATTTTTTTAAGAAAATAACATTTTTTAGAAATAATTATCCGTAAGTAAATGTCTACAAACTGGTTAGAACCACGATCATCG
>OY744554.1:21126606-21329106 GCA_963556195.1 Sepiola atlantica | reverse complement strand
TAATTCCCTTATGCCAACTCATTCATCTTTCTTTCCACCTCCCTCTCCCCCTCTTTCTTCTCTGGCCAGCCCATTCCTCTCTTTTGACATACACACACACGCATACACACAGACAACTCGAGGAATGAGTAAGCATATAGGAATTAACTCTGTGAAAAAAAATTAGAGTTACTTTGCTTTAGTTAGTGGCTGGAAAACCGATTCTGTCCTGACGAAATTTGCACCAGTTTAGGGTTAAAGAATGAATAATCTTTTCTAAATTTTAGATATTATTCAACCGGGCAACGCCGATCAAGAAAATATCACTTTTGTAGGCTTTGTCATTTTTTAGTTTTATACATACATACATACATACATACATACATACATACATACATACATACATACATACATACATACATACATACATACATACACATCTGATGATTGCCACTTCTTTACAGAAGAAGGCCATCCCTACAAAGATTGCAATGTCCGATTGTGGTCGCGCATATTGTTCAGCAGGCCCAGTTTATTTTTACAGGTCTTCGTCGCCGTTGGTCTTGTAGGGATATCTGTACATGTAAGATGACGATGCTCTGCGTTTGTAAATTGATATTAATAAATTAGATATCTAATAATACCGGTCTGGCTTATACTATTTCAAAGTCTGGTTTCAGTGACATGCCGAAGCAAGATAACTGAGAGACGATGTAGAGCACAGGTTTTAAATCGGAGTTTCCGTCTTCTAGATGGATGATCTAACAAAATCTACAGGTCCATCACACCGAGTAGGGTAGCATCTATGCCCCCGCTAATAATATATATATATATATATATATATATATAAATTTTTTTTTACATACATACATACATACATACATACATACATACATACATACATACATACATACATACACACAACTGCATTTTATGTTATAGATAATATATATATATATATATATATTTAGTAAAAAAGAAGTGTGGTAAATAAACTACCATCAAAGCTGGTAATAGATGCAATATTTATTTTATTTAAAAGAAAAGACAAAATCGAACCGATTTTTTTTCTCTTTTTTTTCCTATAAACTGTCATTATTTTTTTATAGTTTATAGTTATACATATATTTCGCTAACAATATTAGCCTCATAAGTGTGTTTTAAATTCCGATGTAATTAGGAAACCAGCTTCAGTTGGTGTGAGCCGGCGAGTGGGATGTTTTTTTTTTGTTTTTTTTTTCCACTCTCGTATGAAAGCACGCCAGCACGTGGAAATGTTATAGTTTTGAAAGGTTCATAGTTTTTTTAAGCATCTGAATGAAATTTAGTAAAAAAGAAGTGTGGTAAATAAACTACCATCAAAGCTGGTAATAGATGCAATATTTATTTTATTTAAAATTGGCTTCCCAATTACATCGGAATTTAAAACACACTTATGAGGCTAATATTATTAGCGAAATATATGTATAACTATAAACTATAAAAAAATAATGACAGTTTATAGGAAAAAAAAAAGAAAGAAAAATCGGTTTCGATTTTGTCTTTTCTTTTAAATAAAATAAATATTGCATCTATTACCAGCTTTGATGGTAGTTTATTTACCACACTTCTTTTTTACTAAATTTCATTCAGATGCTTAAAAAAAGTATGAACCTTTCAAAACTATAATATATATATATATTAGAAGAATACCCATCCCAGAATATGTAAAATGAATTCCTTGAACAGAACAGTTTTTTATCACCTTACGTTTGGCCAACATTCTTTAGGCACATTATTTCACGCATGCACCTTAAGTTAATGACATGGTTTTCATAAACATCGTGATAGCGTATCTCATTAATCTTTAACCTTGATAAATAAAAATAAATGATAAATAAATATAATTTGGATTATTTGGATTATTCAGGCTACTATTCTTATCTTGGGTGTTATTCTCACAATGTTTCAGCCGATGTAACCTCTGACCTTCTTGAAGTGCATCTGGTCAAACTTGGGATTTTTTTTTTTGTCGACCTTAGGAAACAGTACATATTTTCAAAATTACAAAATAATCCAAATAATACAAATTATCAATCTTCATCTAAAAAATTCCGAAGCAGAAATAAATACAAATATACCAATATAGTTGAATAAGATAAATATATTGATACGTGTGAAAAAATGCCATGAATAAAAAACGTGTAGAATATTACATGGTCTAGGCTCATCCGAGTGTTGAATGTTGTAGAGTTTAGGCTCTGTATATTTAGAGTTACTTTCCTTGAATTATACTCACGTAATCTCCCTGGCAGTAAGAGAATGAACTCTTCAATTTTGAATTACAAAAAAGACATGCACTACTTCATTATTGGTCCCCCGATTTATAAAATCGGGAGACCTATGTTTTGAGGCATTTCCGTCCGTCCGTCCGTCTGTCCGTGTGTCCGTCCGTCCGTGTGTCCGTCCGTTTTTTCTCCGCAACCATCCATTGAATTTCTCTGAAATTTTGCATGAAGTTGTAACTTTGGTCAGGTTAGAAAGTGACATTCTCCGACTTTTAAAAAAAAATCTGGTTAGCCCCCCAGGGGTCAAAAGATCCTGAAATTGCAAAAAATGACATTTTTTGCCCCATAACTTTTCATCCATCTATTCAATTTCTCTGAAACTTGACCAAAATGTGGAGGCAATTGTTCCTAATAGAAAATAAGTATCGCTGACCTTGAAAAAAATCTGGTTCGCGCCCCCAGGGGGTCAAAAGCCCCCTAAAATGGCAAAGAAAATGACCCATTTCTTCCATAACGTTTGATCCATCCATTCAATTTTTCTGAAACTTGGCCAAAATGTAGAGGCAATTGTGCTGGATATAAAATGAGCATCCTTGACCTCAGAAAAATTCTGGTTCTCGCCCCCAAGAGGTCAAAGGGGGGGGGGAGTCAAAAATGCCCCAAATTGCCCAAATTTATTACATTTTACACTCACCAGATCGAGTCACATACAGAGGGGGACCACGCATGCGCGGCTTGTTATTCAATGCAATTAATTAATGTATTTAGATTTATAGTAAGTTTTATATTTACTAGCAAAAATAAAAGGAAGCATTCTTTTGCTAGTTCTTCAAAATTGCCTTTCTTAGAAATCAAGAAAGAAAATACTTTTCTATAGTGAGAAAAATATTTGATGAAAATTGTCGTTGGTCAAAAGAAATTTTAAAAACAACTGACAGATATTAAACCTGACGTTTGGAAGCCGGAAAATAAAGTTGTGTTTTTCTTTTCTTTCTTTTTTTTCAGAGGAACGTCTCCTGCTTAAACAAAATGGCGTTTGTTTTTGTTATTTTTTTTTTCTAGACGAAAATAAAGATTGGAGATAGAATTTCACAATGGAACCAAGAATCGTGTCAGACATTTGAATTCACAGAGATGCTAATGCGAAATTTGAAATCAAGGCTTGCTCTCTTTCTAGGATGTGGCTTGAGCAGGGGGGGGGGGTCTCCCCCAGCTCAATATTTTCCACACCTCTGACACCGTGTCTTCAGATCTCACTTCTGTTCACAGTTAAGACAGGACTCCCAGACAGCTCACCATCTAGTATGATACTAATACTTCCATATAATAATAATAATAATAATAATAATAACGATGAGATAGGTAAGTATTATGCTTATAAACTCAATCTTGTGTGAATATTTTATTTTGTTTCTGTTGTGGACCTGGGTAAGGCCGAATGAATGACACAGGAACACATGGTTTAAATGAACAAAGGTATATATTATATAATACAAAGAAAGAGATACAAGGAGATGGTGCTCTCAACCGCCATTGCCGGTTTGCCTGGGAAGAAGAGAACAAGTGTCACGTGCTTCCCGTATTTATAAGGTGGGCGAGTCCATTAGTTCTCCGTAGGTAGGTACGGCACCATAACAGTTTCCTTCTTGAAAGTTCTCATAAATTATAATTTTAGAAGGATAAATAAGTTAAATATAAAATGATGCCTTCCTGTTGACCCCATGCTTCAATTTACCATGTAAATATGGGAGGGTAATGTCAAAACTGATATTAAGTAGATACTTAATATATAGAAATATATATATATATATATATATATATATATATAATATTTATAAATAAATATCAAATTATTAATACCTATATATATATATATATATATATATATATATATATATATATATATATATATATATATATATATATATATTTGTAACTGACTTGTCTGTTGTAACTGTTCCTTTATGTGTGTGATAGTTCACCATGTCCCTCATAAAAATGAAAGATAAACAATATCCCGGTGACAGGATCACATGTAAACTAAGCCTGTACCTGGTGTTGCCACATACACTATAATATGAATAATTCTACATAATAACGATGCAAGCCGTGGGACTTAGAAGAAAGATCTCAGTGTCATGATCGTCAGATGCTCCCTCATTAGCCAACATGTCGGCATCCTGTGAACGTTGGCTCCTTTAAGAAGCAGGGACCAAAAACAGGTAAGTAACCTATCTAATTCCAGGTACAACAATAACATAGACCAAACACATGTAAAAAGGAATAAACAGAACAACAAATAGAAAGAAATGGACCACAAAAGAGAATAGACTAGTAACCCCCCCCCCCCCCCCAAAAAAAAAAGCTTTCGGAAATGAATGAAAAATCTCTGGGACATGTCTACTGACTACATACAAAAGAACAAAATAATAGCTGATCAAGCAAGACAGATCCTCAAGAGATGGTGGTTCGTAGAGCTGGAACTAATGAAAGTCAAACAAAATATAAATGGTGTACCAGGTTAAGAAACACCCCTCGGTAAAAACCCACAGGTAAAAAACTGGCAAAACATAAACACTGAAACTTAAGAGATCAAAGATTACGAAATCACAGAACTCACTGAGGAAGAAGTAAGAGAAGTTGAAAACTTCAATCGATTTATAAACAGAGACAAAACAAAACTCCCATCCCTAAGGAATGAAGATTGGAACAAATTAAAATTAGAAACAGAAAAAGGTAAACGGACTTCTCCCATACATCTGAACAAGTACTATCACAGATCTAAACAATTTAATATATGCGGGGGGGGGGGGGGGCAGTAAGTATAAAACTAAACATAGAAACATAAAATGGCCAAAAGAATGGACAGACAAAGCCTGGATGGGAAATCAGACTGGAAACCCAGATCGCCAAACTGCGAAAAGAAGCAAAAAACCATAAATAGGATGAAAGAGAACAGGCAACGATGGAAGAGGTAAAATCTGACTCACAATAAATGTCTAAATAAAAAACATGAATAGCTGAAACAAAAGCAAAAGAAAAGGAGATTGAGACGATAGATACAAATCAACGCTATTGATCTCAAAACAAGGATCTGACCAAAGAAGGTTTTAGGGGTGGTAAAAGTAATAAGCCATTGCCTCCCCATTGCACCACATGCTCCAGATCAGAAGATATAGAATCAGTAAGATCTTAATCACCAATGCTCTTCAAAGTGTTGCCATAGACAGTTGTGTCATCTGCGTATATGTCAACAAATGATCTCAGAATGTTATTTGGAAGATCATTAATGAAAATCACCGAGAAAGTTGGGCCCAGAATAGATCCTTGGAGTACGTCGGCATTATTTGCTTCAGACTTCTGAGCATCAACAACTAATTTTATCGACCCAAGGAGAGCGAGCGTCATTCATTTCAACTGAAGCAAAACAGGGATCTTAGCATTTGTGGTGACAGAAGAGAAGGTTGGTTTTGGAGATGTTAAAAGTAACAAACCACTCCCCCCCTCCCATTGCATCACGTGCTCCAGATAAAAAGAGAAAGATGTCTTGATTATCAATGCTCTTCAAAGTGCTGCTATAGACAGAATATGATTTTGAAGATCATTATTGAAAATTAGGAAGTGAGTTGATCCCAGCATAGATCCTTATGGCTTGTCGGCATTGAAACTATGTGCTTCACACTTTTGCTAGTCAACAACTTTTTTCATAGACCTATTAAAGGGAAAAGATTTAATGGTTAGGAAGACATTGTCAGATATTCCATAGCAAGTTTGTGAAGCAACCCTTTATGCCATACCCTATCATAGGTCTTTGATATGTAGAAAACAGAGCCCCGCATCGAGAGATTCGCTGATCCTATGCGGTATAACAATTAGCTAATTAGCTATTGATCTAGCAGGACAAAATCCATATTACTTGTCACTAAGTAGATTGCTTTTGCTGGTGTAATTGATGACTTTTTGATTTATCATAGATTAAAAGAAACTTACTTATGATGCTGAGATGAAAAGACTGATAACCAGTATTTTTAAATACTAGGCATTGCCTCCTCCTTTTTTTAGGTTGATCGACTAAGGACAGAAAAGATACTACAATTTGATCGGAGCAGATGACCAGGTTGTACCGATAATTTTTAATGATAACAGGATTCTATTTATGACGCATCATACGATTTTTAAACAATTCATTTTAAAATATGTAAAGTCTAAATTTTTGACATTCAGCGACACCAGATAATCCGGAATTTCATATTTGGCAATTGGACGATCTTAATTTTGAAAATGGGGGTGGAAGGTGATAATGAAAGTACAAGTATATATACAGATCAGCATCATCATCATCTAGTCGTGGTAGTGTCATGGATCCTCTCGAATGTCTCACTCCACCTCGCTCTATCCTCCATCACACTGGGTGGGTCTTCATAGGTGCATTGTGAGTTTTCTGCTTGACGGGTTAGGGTATGTGTGGTCTCCCACATCCCTGTTTTGGCATCCACAAAAGAACATCGCTGATGATTTCATCCTTATCCCTCTAGCAGTATCCGGCAAATCTGGTTCCTGGGGAAGGTGTCCGTAGAGTTGTTCTCTTGCTGCCTCCAAGAGATGTTAGCGTTCTGGTGTACACACCATCAATCTTTTTGTAATAGTTCAGGTGCTAGTTCTTCCATATACGAAAACTGATGTAACAATGGTTTCAAAGAAGTCACGTGGTAGGAAGATTCAACTTCCAGATCGCTTTCATCTTGTCCAATCCGACCCAGACCATACTTATTCAGACCCTTGGCCTTTTGGCTAAGATCAAAGTGTAGTATCTGTTCCGATGGATACTACACCCCATAAACTGGTATTGTCTTGGCCTTCGGAGCTTGATTTACGCTGGTCTATGGGTCTGTCCTGTGCAGTTCTAGGAGGTCCACCCTCCCAGGCTTTGCCTCCCCTCTTTGGGGAGGAGTAAGTTTATTGCTTACTGCCTGAGGCGCCCCTACCGGGGAATGCCGACAAGGCTGCCCAGGCAATTTTTAATGGCCAGAGTGCTCTCTTTCTCAGTCGCTGGCTTTTCAAACACCACTTTGCCGACCCGACCTTGGGTCACATCTTCCTTGTGGGAGTAAGATAAAACTGGCCTTGTGCCTAACCTCCTGGAGTGGAGGTAAATAAACACCCTTAGTTCACTCTCTGTAGAATTTTGCTTTGCAACTTTACTACCAAGATAGGTAAACCGTCAACATTTTGAGACAAGTCACATTTAGGGAAGATATATTGTTGGATAATGGCCCTGTTGGAAATCGTTGGTTTGACTTGCGCGAATTAACGCGGGGTGGACCCGGCAGTCGAGTGCAGTAGGGCCTGTTCTCACAGTCGGAAATCACAGACGTGACAAGGTCACCGTGTGATGAGATCCCAGATTAAGGGTCAATGTGCACCTGCGAGAGGCTCTGTGACGTCACAGGCCTTTGCGTTGGAAACAGAGGGATCCGTGACGTCACTCGTTCTTCGTGAGAAGCGAGTTTTAGTCAGTCTGGGTTTTGGAGGCGAACCTATCAGACATGATTTTTAACATGTAATCTGCAACTTACATAAGGGAAATATTTCCCTAAGAAAATACAGGCGAAAGATCTTATTCCCCCCCCCTCCATGAATGGTTAAGACTTATTTGATAAGTAACTACGATAAAATACTAATTTGCTTTCTCTCTCTCTCGACGTAAGTGAATATCTCCCAGCTGATTAAATAACTAACGCTTTTAATAAAAAGAATTGAAAGTTAAAAAGATTGTTTGTCTTCCGACCCGATCATGGAGCTTTTGTTGCAGCGGCGTGGTTCACGGCAGAAGAAAGAGGAAGGAGTTCAACCACTAGACGACATCGAGACGGCGACCCTCGACACGGCGAGGGAGAAATCTAAAGGTATGCAAACAATATATGAACTATGTGATTTATGATGTTTTAAAAATGAACAGTGATTAAATGTGAACTGCCATGGCCCTTTCAGAGACGAGTATACGAAACGAGAAAAGCCGCGGCCCCAAGAGAAGGGCTATGCAACAATATTTCCATGTTGGTTCAGGCGAATGTGTTCTGTTTTGCTTGTGTTAACAAAAAGCCGAATGCAATTCATTATACATATAATATGTACCATGACCCATGCTAACAATTAAAATGTAATAATAGGAAAATGAGAAAATTGGTTGCTTTGAATGAAAGAAATAAAAACATAATTAATGAAGACAACATATTTATATATTCATACAAATTTATAGAAGCATGAAAGATATTTTGTACAAGTGAATTGTGTGTGTCTGCGAGTTTGAAAAGTTAATCTTTCTCTTGTTGTAAAGTAGATAAAAAAAGCATGAGTGTTAGAAGTTTGTATGTAAATATGTTTGTCTTCTGTCAGTGTGAATATCTGTGTGACAGTGTGTGTAAGTTCATTAGGCAGTGTGTGTGTATGCTTGTCTTTGTTTAGTTAGTTATATACGTGAACTTGTGTATAAGTGTGTTCAGTAAGCAGTGTGTGTATATGATACTTTTTGTCAGTGTGTGAATATGTATGGTTTGTAGAAAAACTCTACATTTACTTACTCCACGAAAGTTTGGTAGTTTGGTAGTTTGGTAGTTTTGTTTTACGGCATATCAACCCTTTTTGGGTTATTTAATGCCGAATCTGGTCTTGTTTTCTTCTCTTTTTTGTTTCTTTCCCCTTTTAATATCTGTTTCTATTTAACCCATAGTTGGGACCCTAACAGGTACTACCACTCCGGGTCAGGGTGGACCTGGGAGCAATGGTAATTAAGAGGAGGCTCCACATTCCCCAAAGTCCGTAAGCCGGATCTCACCATCGGATGTAGTTTAAGGTCATATCCAGGACCGGGAGTAGGGTAGGAAAAATAAAAATAAAAAAGGGGAAGGAGAAAGGGAGAGGGGCTGTTGTTTTTGTTTTTGGTTTTGTAGAACATAATTAAGTTTTACAAACAAAAAAAAAAAAAAAAAAAAAACGTCAATGTAGGTGAATTTCGTCTCAGGGAGCCACAGGGCAGCCTGATCTGGTATCACCAGCTCCACGAAAGTGTCGGGCTGAACTGCTGTAGAAGCTGAAATATCAAAAATCATCGAAGAAAGCTTTTTCTGGCTGAATGGAATTCGACTGTACTTTGAAATTAATAACCAACTCCAACATGATTTATATTGGCAAGTTTGGTTCTTTATTTAGATCTCACATCGAGGTCGACACAGCGAGGGGGGGGGGGGAGAAATGAGTAGCGTTTCATTATTCATTTTTTTTTATCGTTCATTTTCATAGATGTTTTCAACTTGATTCATAACGTTAACATAACATTACTTAGTAATTCTCTTCTCCCTTCCTCAATGATGTCATGCCTCATTTGGTTTCCTCTTCCATTCTCACATTTTGACTAATCTAACCTTTTAACCCTGCCAGACAGTATGTTCTTGAATGATTCTAATTACAACTACATGGAAAATAAGCATTAACTAAAACTAGTTGACATACCTGACACTTAATATAAAATATATTTCAAGTGAAAAACATGTTAATGGGATTTATAAGGATTACAATTTCAGGCTCCCTTCTAAACACTTTACATAATTTAAAGAAATATTTTTTTAATTGATTTGTTCAATTTTTAGGTGAGGTTTCAGTTTCTTATGTAAGTTAAACATAAAATGAGCCCCCCCCCCCAAACTTGATATTTCCTGGGGACTTTTTGTCTGTTCCCATTTACTTGCCTCCTCACGAAAAATCCAGCTCCCCAAAAAGGGGAACTCTGGATTAGAACAAAAAATTAAATTGCCTCAGTCTAGAAGGATTTCTCCTTCACTGACCGAGGACAGAATAGACGAATCAGAACAAATACTACACTTTGTTCCTAGTCATAAAGCCAAGGAAGCTTCTTGTCTATTATATTTTTTTCACATCATCATCATCATCATCATCATCATCATCATCATCATCATCATCATCATCAGTTTACCGTCTGTTTTACAGACTGACATGTGTTTAATGGCTTTTACAAAGTGACTTCCAAACTAATCTATCTCTGGATAGGTCTTTATTTATCCTTCTTTCTCTCAAATCTATCCCTATCACTTCCTCTCATGTTTTCTTTGGTCTTCCCCTGCCAACCGATTACACTACTTCAACTATTCTACATCTACTAACCTAAGCACTCTTATCCATTCTTTCATCATGATATTCAGTTTACCGTCTGTCTTACATGCTGACATGTGGTGGACGGTTTTTAAGAATTGACTATGAAACTAACCTATCTCTGGTCAGATTTTTATTTGTCTCCCTTTCTCTCAAATCCATCCTTATCACTCCCTCCCATGTTTTCCTTGGCTTTACCCTTCAAACTGTTCTACATCTACTAACGCAAATACTTGCATCTATTCTTCCAACCAAATCAACAAAGTTTCCTATTCTGTATACATCTCCCTAAAATGCTCAGACTAAAGTTTTAAATACTTACTATTCAATTTTTAGGTGCGGTTCAGTATATTAAGTAAGTTTTAAAATTCTGAAATGGGATGATGTTGCTTAAAAACTAGTTAAAACATTCCAGTCGAGGGACCATTTAAAAAAAATTTTAAATTACTATTCAAGACTAATCAAATATCCGTTTTACATTAAAGTTAGCAAACTGAACTCCCTGTTAAAAATTGAATAAGTGATTTTTTTCAAGAATTGTTTTTAATATGAAAATCTGGTTTAATTAGTATAGGGACTGTTAGAGTATCTCACCCAATTGGATACAATCGATTCTTAATCTGAAATGATACTCTTGGCTTAGAATTATTCAGTGATCGTATGCAAGTTGTCTCCCTCGAATTATGCTGAGCAACTAGAGAATGCACTCTCCTATCCAGAAGAGTCATTCTACACACATGCAAAATTTAGGACAAGGTATTTCTTCTTTTTTGGCAGAGTTTCAAAGCCAGTGGATATCTGGTTTTCCATGTATGACTTTCACAACTCTGATGCGATGCTCGTCGGACATCTTACGTGGTTGTAGTCCTATAAACTCCATTCTGATCATAGTGGTCTTTAGATGCCCTTCTGCTCGTAGTTGTAGGCGCCCAGACATCATCAACAAAGTATGTCATATTTACTTATACATTTTTCATGTATATCTCTCTCTATCCGTTTACCCTGGTAACACATGTATTTCAAATGTGTTGGGATGTGATACTATAGAGTATCATAACCCCCATAACCAGGAGCACTGGGAGAGATTAACTAGGAAATGAATGACAATATAAAATCGTCTAATCCATTTAAATTTACAACGTCATGTGAAGTTAGCCATTAACAGCCAGAAGGATGAGAAAGACGGTGGACATAAGCTGAGAAAAACCGGTGGAGAGTAGATATATTCGGGAGAGGCTGGCTGTTAGAGTGAGAATGGCAACAGTTCGTCTTAGCTGAGATTTAGTAGACGAGCGTTAGAGAGTTGGCTCGGATGTAGTGACACAAGCGTAAAGACCTTAATGGCACACACATACACATTCGTGTCCAACAAGCCGCTTGTATACAATGTCTGCATCTGTGTGTCGTTCCTTTTGTGTATGTAAATTGTTTACCGTGACTTCGTGCCAATAATAATAATAATAAGAAGAAGAAGAAGAAGAAGAAGAAGAAGAAGAACAACAACAACAACAACAACAACCACGGCATATGCGTTTTTAGTTTTTTATATATTGTTTGTTAGATGATTGGTTAGGAAGAAAGTTTGGTATGCTGGCTTTTGTCGATAAAAAATGCTGTATCCTGGAGTTCCATTCTAGCAAGCTGCTTGCAGCGAAATGACGAGAACAGGATAGCACATCCTATCATGAGGCGATAGCTTCTGGAACTGATTTGAATCGTATTTTTGGCACAAAGTTTCGTTAATTTTGAGTCTGCACTGTTGCATCCTAACTCCCACGCAGTTCTAAGTCTAGGTGTGAGTGCACATGCGTGCAGCCAAACCACAATTCAATCTAATGCAAGATACTGCGCATATATATAAACAAAATATGTGCCTCATGCAACTGCTACACGTTTGTGGTAAGGCAGTTAGTGAGAGGCACAGAGTTTTTCACTGTTATGTATGATGTTTCGTATATCCCTTTTACGTTTGTCTTTATGCAAATAAATGTATGTGTATGTAAATCCAACCGTTTCATAATTTTTACCCCTCATATGCATGGCCAAGAAAGCACAACACACAAGAACGGGTGCTGAATGTGTGAGAGAAGATACTAAAAACATAAAAATTGAGCATGGCTCCTGGCCGGATAGGGTTATCGTGTCTTTGGAAATTTACCAAGTACCACACTGATAATAAATATATTAATGGTTATGAAATGGTTATAAATGATTGTTGTGAAGTGGTTTGCAAGTGATAAGACACAAATATGAAGAAATTAATGGATGAAAACGATTCTATGAAAATCAACAATCATATAAACAATTTGGTTTATTAACAATTTTAAAACTGGGAAAATTACTATAAAATGAGTAGGTTTAATTGTCTGTCGCTAAGCCGGTGTCGTTAAGCGTCCCCCATTGAATCTTCCTGTCTTATTGTCGTCTTTTTGGCAAGGGAGATAACTTTAAGATACAAGAGTTATTTCCCTTTAAATAGAAAAATCTATAAACGTACTATAGGTGGCATATATCCATCTAACAATGGTGAAGGAAGGAAATGAGATAAAAATGCATGCATATCAAAATGGAAATATGATTGCGAATAAAAGAGTTATAAATTAGCAAGTGCTCTGCTAAACTCTGTCTCTGAAAGCATAGAGCACTCTTAATTGACTCGAATGCCCAGATACATGTATTTGGGGATTTTAATGCCCACCACCGCGACTGGTTGGGATTCTCCAGCCTTACTGATGCAGCCGGCAACTCTATGTATAATTTCTCCTTAGCTCACTCCCTCTCTCAGACTGTCGATTTTCCGACCCGCATCCCCGATCGAGTAAACCAACAAACCTCACTTCTAGACCTTTTCTTGACCTCAATGCCCGAGGTTTGTGTGACGAAAGCTCACAGCCCACTCGGGAATGCTGATCACATTGTGCTAATGATACATATCACCCTAAGAAGTCGTCCAAAAGCTAATGAACCGTTGCTCAAAACAATAAGATACTACAAGCAGCGATGCCCCATGGAGGGAAACCATCTCACTCCCTGCCGACCAGTGTGCAAACGAATTAACTGAATGGGTCAAAGCAGATATTGAAGCCTATGTCCCCATGCGAAAATTCTTCAGCAAACCCTACTCTCCCCAATGGTTCACCTCGGAATGTGCAGCTGCCATTGCTGAGAAGTAACAAGCATTCCATAAATTCCGCCACCATAAGTCAGCTACTAATAGACATAAATTTATAGAGTCAAGAAATAATTACAAGGCCGTGATATGCGAAGCAAAGAGAAGGTATAATGAGTTAACAAAAAGACGCATTCAGTCACAGAAACTAGGCACTCGTGATTTCTGGAAAATCTATAATAGTGCAGTGAACAATGGTCAATCAACGATTCTCCCACTATCAAACCACAATGATGTCGTTTGCACGGTCACTGATAAGGCCGAACTACTTGCCAAGCGTTTCGCTTCTAACTCCACTTTGGATTCAGAAAACCACCTCCTCCCCAAATTCCCTTTGCGGACCGAAGCCACACTTGATAACCTGGTCATCACCCCATCCCAGGTCAGAGACATCATAAAAAACCTTGACATCTCCAAAGCATGTGGGCTTGATCTTATACTTGTAATAGTAATAAAGAAATGCTCTGCTGAACTGGCCCCTGTCCTCTCCAAACTCTACAATAAATGCCTAGCTGAATCTTGCTTCCCTGATAGCTGGAAAATTGCCTCTGTGGTACCAGTCTACAAGAATTCTGGGAATAGAACCGATCCTCTGAACTACCGTCCAATCAGCCTACTGCCGATCTTTGCTAAAATCTTTGAATCCTTAATCAATCTAGCGATAGTACGCCACTTAGTTAATGCTAAACTTCTACCTGACTGCCAGTATGGATTTAGACAAGCACAATCTACTGCAGACATCCTAACGGTCATCTCTGAATGCATGTATCATACACTCGACAAGGCAGGTGAAGCTAGGGCAGTAGCGCTTGATATATCCAAGGCCTTTGACAAGGTATAGCACAAAGGGCTTCTACTGAAAATACGCTCATACGGTATCACTAGGCAATTACTTAATATAATTAGATCCTTCCTAACCAAAAGAAAAATCCAGGTTGTCCTCGATGGCCATTCATCTAAGCAACATGGCATAAATGCTGGTGTAATCCATGGAACTATCCTTGGACCTTTATTGTTCCTGATCTATATAAACGATCTCCCTGATGACGTAGAGTCTGAGATTGGTTTATTTGCTGACGACACCACGTTTTACTCTCGCCATGTTGGCAAAACAGACGCGATCATATCCAAGGCAATGGCTGAATCCTTAGAAAATGACCTCCAGGCTGTAGTGGATTGGGGTCATAAATGGTTGGTAACTTTTAATGCCGCAAAGACAAAGCTCCTTTCCTCCAATAACTACAAGAAACTGGGCTGGTGCATCATCTACTAGTTTCTCCTTCCTTGACAAGGTCCAAAAAAGAGTCGCCAACATAATAGGTCCCTCACTGTCAACCAAGCTCCAGTCCCTGTCACATCGCCGCAATGTAACATCCTTGTGTTTGTTTTACAAATACTTCAATGGATTGTGCTCCGATGAATTGGCTGCTCTGGTGCCCCATTGTCGTAAGTTCACTAGACCAACTCGACAATCGACTAAATCCCATCCATTCACTGTGGAGGTCCCCAGATGCCGGAGAGCTTTCTACTCAAATAGCTTCTTTCCTCGTGCTGCTGGCCTCTGGAACTCCCTCCCTGCCCCTTGTTTCCCCGACGGTAGTGATATGCAGAAATTTAAAACTAATGTAAACAGACATATGGAGAAGACAGCTCACATCGCTGTCCTATCAAAGAATTTATCCCCACACAGGAGAAGGTCCCGGACCAGCGTGAAAAGCGGACACCTCTGAAAATCGACCGCTCACCCCGCCATCATATTCAGACAATTTATCCTCGCACAGGAGAAGGTCTCGGACCGGCGTGAAGAGCGGACGCCTCTGAAAATAGACCGCCCACCCCGCCGTCGTATTCAGACAATTTATCCCTGCACACAAAATCAAAAAATAGGAAAAGAGGAATTCGAAGATTAATTTTTAAGAAATACAGCAACATTTAATACGGCTGTCTACCGGACACCTAAGGAAAACCCCGGTCCAAAAAAATTGATTACAACAGACTAGTCAATGAACAGACCTTTCCAATGTCGAGATTACGTATATCTCAGGACCCTAAAACAGCTCGTTAAGAACGGACCACAGAATCTAAAATTCTATAAAATATCCTTCTCTCCGCCGTCAAAACAAAAGAGGTATGTGTTTACGACATAAGGACAAAAAAAAACAAAAAAAGAAATATTATATTAATTCGTCCTAAATCAAACTTTCATATTGTTTATATTGTCGTGTATAATGATCTCATTCAATCGTTCCCTGCGATTTAAACACATTTGCCTTCATATCTCGATCTCCCGGGGGGAGGAGAAGGACTTTTCATTTGTTTTCCTCGAATTTCATAAGAAAAAAAAAGCTTTCCTATTTTCATTTTCATAAAGGCTATAAGCCTTCTTAATTGCTATATTTGAACTAGTTACGGTCTCTTCACAAAAGCGCAACGTTCCCGTGCAGGAACGCGTGAAAATAGGTTTAACAATTATAACATTTAGTTTTCGACACAATTATAACATTAGTGTCAGAAAAAAAAAGCTTTCCTATTTTCATTTTCATAAAGGCTATAAGCCTTCTTAATTGCTATATTTGAACTAGTTACAGTCTCTTCACAAAAGTGCAACGTACCCGTGCAGGAACGCGTGAAAATAGGTTTAACAATTATAACATTTAGTTTTCGACACAATTATAACATTGGTGTCAGAAAAAAGAACGTTCCTATTTTCATTTCCATAAAGGCTATAAGCCTTCTTAATTGCTATATTTGAACTTTTAATTCTGATCAACTTTCTCGGAATAACAAAAACCAGCCTCTTTTAGCCAACTCCGTTTGTGCGGAGAATACTAGTTGATCTTGTGAAAATAAAAAATAAATAAATAAATACTTGTTATGTACTGTTAATTTGTCTTGGTTGGTTATACAATATATGTTTATAATTGGTGATAGGATGTGTTATTCATTTTTTTTATGGAGTACGGGTTGATTTCCTTTCATCGGGTTTCCAACCTTAGCACATTTTACATTCGTGGCTGAACTACGTGTAGGTACCGTTACGAGTCTTACTACCACAATTATAACACGTGTATGGATAATAATTAAATATTTATTATTAAATAAATATTTATAGCCACCTTTCAGCCAGGTCCTTTAAGCTAAAATGCAAGTCCTATCTACATGATTTGTTGAACACTTTTAAGACGGCTGACTATGTTTGTCTGCCTGAATTGATATAAATCGGGTTTATTTCTCTACTTGTCGCATAACGGTTTGAATTGGCCTCATTGGTTAGAATGCTCAGATTTGAGTTGAAGGTAGTTTGTGTTCCGGGGTTCGAATCATGCAACTGGTTTGAAGAGTTATCTGCACACTGAAGATTTCGTTAGAATGAAACATATACGTATATGGATAATAATGAAATATTTATTATTAAATAATTATATATGTGCTGACTTTGTACCGAAAAAATTCAAAATGGCACCCTAAGGAGATTCTTTCCTCGTGTGAAGGTTTTTTTTCTTCTTTGTTTTCGCCCACAACGATGCACTGTGTGGTGTAGGTTTTTTCAAGACTTTACAATTTGAGAACTTTTCTTCGTTGTGGATTTTTCTGATGATTTTGATGTTTTGCAGAGCCGATATTGATATAATAATGTTGGTTGGCTCACCTCCAGAGAAACGAGTCGTAAATATACATCTCATAGGAATGTTATGTTTTTTTGAAAATTGGAAAAAATAAAAATTGAAAATAAAAACCATGATTATTGGTATATAAAACGAACTTAAGGTGTTATTTGCCATGACAATCGGTGGTTGAAATGGATTCTTGTAGGAAAGGAGCTTTGTCTTAGTAGCATTAAATGTTACCATTCATTTTTGTCCCTATTTAACTATAGACTGGAGGTCATTTTATAAGGATTCAGTCATATTGTTGTAAAATTATAGTTATATAAATGTTTTATTTTTTAATTCTGTTTTACTCAATATTTCCTTCACAACATCTGTTAGTGTATTTTTAATTTTTAACATAGTTCACCCCAGACAAGGCAGGCCGCCACTGTAAAAGTAAGGGGCTACTGAGAAGAAAGAAAAGGGAGAAGGTTTGGGGGGGGGGGGGGATCAACCTAAATTGGGATCTGCGCCGTGAGATGTCTGTTTACATTAGTTTTAAATTCTTGCATATCAGTACCATCGGGGAAACAAGGGACAGGGAGGGAGTTCCAGAGGCCAGCAGCACGAGGAAAGAAGCTATTTGAGTAGAAAGCTCTCCGACATCTGGGGACCTCCATAGTGAATGTATGGGATTTAGTCGATTATCGAGTTGGTCTAGTGAACTTACGACGAGGGGGCATCAGAGCAGCCAACTCCGTTTGTGCGGAGAATACTAGTTGATCTTGTGAAAAAAATAAAAAATAAATAAATAAATACTTGTTATGTACTGTTAATTTGTCTTGGTTGTTTATACAATATATGTTTATAATTTGTGATAGGATGTGTTATTCATTTTTTTTATGGAGTACGGGTTGATTTCCTTTCATCGGGTTTTCAACCTTAGCACATTTTACATTCGTGGCTGAACTACGTGTAGGTAACGTTCAGAGTCTTACTACCACAATTATAACACCGTCATCTCCCGACGTCCGTTTCCAACAAGAATTCATCTAGTCTGGTGGAGTATCCAGCTTAGTTTTGGGAGGTGACATTACTCTGAGAAGGTGCACCATTTCTCGTCTGAGCCAGTGTATAGCCGTGTCGAGGGGATCTCATTTTGGATCCGAATATCATGCTATTTTGAATATTTGGTCAGAGTTTACTTGTAGGGAGAAGTATTCTCATGTCAGGTTGTTTTGACAAACCCTTGTACAGAGAGACCGAAGCCACTCGAGGTAAGTAGGTAGTAGGTAATTCAAACTCTCCTGTAGGTAATTCAAACTCTACTTTATATGATAGGCAATATGTGTAGTCAATTTGTCAATTGTGTTATTGTTCAAAATAAATATTGATTTTGCTAAGTTCGATATATCATTTATATCATTAAAATGATAATATAAATAATATATCGAACTTTAAAATTACTTTTTATTGCACAAAATATGTTGCATCTCTCGTTTCTGTCTGCTAAAACTCTGCAACCAAACTTCGTCAGGAAAGACATTGCCATTGCCGACAATGTACGGGACATTTAAGCCCCCCCCCCCCCCCTAAAACGCGATTTAAAATTGAAATACATTCACATCAACTTAAATGAAACGATGTAAAATGTTTATACTATCTAAATCAGCAGTGATGCATGACTAACAAGCATAAACAATAACTCAGCAAATTACTTGTTTTACTATTAGGTTATTATTGCCATATTAGGCTTCCATAGTTTAAGGAAGTGACAGCTCTTCTTCATTATTATTGGGCTTCCGTATTTTCGGTGATAATCTGTTTCAATAGCAAAACAATATATTTATTTACTATTTTATATGTCGAGATGTCGTTGCTCGTTTTAGTACAATGTTGTGTTAAGGGTTAAGGGTTAAGGGTTAAAGGTTAAAGGTTAAAATAACTTGTAAAGGAACGACTGTTATCTTGCGAATTTAATCATGTGTTTTTTTTAGTTACATTCAGACATGTGATTAGATTCGCAAAAAGATAGGATCAGTTTTTGTTTTTAAATCATAAACATTCGCACACATGTCGCCCGATTCAAAAATTTTATTTTTAATTCTTACGTTTCATTATTTATACGTTAATCCTTAAGGAGGGTCGACATTTTGTAGGGGGGTTTAAAAACCGTTTTTTTTTTTTATCCCTTTAAAAGAACCCGTAAAGACACGCTCCCTATTTTAAGACCCTTTTATCCCCGAAATTTCAACGATGGCCGGAGAAGGACAACTCACAGAAACAGGATCGCAATACCCAACTTGGGTAAGTTCATACTTTTTTATTATTACACACACACACACACACACACACACACACACACACACACACACACACACACACACACACACAGAGGAGTGACCGCTACTAAGGCCAAAAGTCACGCGAGGATAAAGGTTAATGAGATGTAATGATTATCAGTTGAAATGATGAATAATATTATGAGAGGATTGAAAAGGATCAATGGGACAACCATTTTTCCAGCATTTTTTCTTTATTTAATAAATTTGTTTACTTAAAAATTGCAATTTAAACAAAAGCTGCTCATGTGACACGTAAAAAAAAAAATGAAAATTCGGCAACGGTACAGAATAGTTAACAAAGCTCTGTTAAAAATAGTCTTCTGAAAAATATCGTTATTATTTAGAAACCCATTCTTAACACGATTTGTCAACTATTCTCCTTAATCGAAAATTTAAATGATTTTTTAGATTTAAATGATTTTTATTATTCAAAAAATGGTTGAAATTGATTTTTAACGGTATCTAACAAATGACCGACCTACAACATAAACATAGACAGACAGACGGTGAGAGAATTTTAAATTTATTTTTCGTATTGCCACACGGACTTAGGGTTTGTGGTAGGGTTAAAGAAGTGGCATTTTTGTGTTTTTTTCTTTTTTGTGTTTGATAAAGTTTGATCAAGAAGATTAACTATATAGTACTATACAATAGTAAGGTAAAATTTGGGTGCTTCTTTACTTTCACGGCGACATGAAAATATTTAAAGAAATGTATAAACTTTGTTACGCACTTACGTGTTAATTGAAAATAAGGGAATCTTTTACGAGACTCAGCAGAGTAAAAACGCAAAAAAAAACAAATTACAACAAATAAAAGTAACTGTAAGCTGTAAAAGTTAGTTTCAAACTTGCATGTGATATTTGTTTGTATTTTAAACCCGTTTGAAGTGCTATTTATTAGAAATCAATAGTTTTGACACCGTAATTTCGAAAACAAACATGGCCGATTTGGGGGGAATTACTAACAAATGCACCTGGAGCGGCCATATTGATTTTTGTGAAAACGTTGGAAAAAAAAACAAGACATTTTTTTTTTTACATCTAATGAAAACCCATTTATAATACGTAAAAATAAAAACAAATTACATAGGTAAGTAGAAAAATATCTATTCTCGTCGTAGGTCAACTTCACTTGTTGCAAATTTATGTTTTTAAACCCTTTCTCGTTCTTTTTTTGGACCCCGTTCGCGCCTCTGCTGAGTCTCGTAACATATACCCGAAAATAAGATTGTACAGGAAAAATGACGCAAATTCATCTAGTATTTATTAAATTATAAGAAAAAGAAGGAAAAAAAACGATTTTACGTATCGGCAGACATTTTTACTTGGAAGTTATTTTTTTTAAATCACAGGCCGTTCCTTAACGCTACCACTAACGCTAAATCCGGGAAAGAGAGATGGAAAAGAGGCGTGTGATGTTTATTCTGATCGAGATGAAATATGGCAGATCAAAATAAATAACAGGAAAACTTATGGATATACTTATCAGTGAAAAATATTAGTGTACACCAAAAATTATGGAAAATTAGGGTGCTCTTATCGATCCTGAACCAGTTTTCGTGACGTTCGACTCGGAAGCGTTCGGCTGTTCTACGCAAACGCCCGAGAGTTGACGAGCCGATTTGTACCAGACGACATTTTTAATACGGTGCTGCGTCCTATGATAATAATGTTTTGCTTTTTTTGTTAGGGTTTACGGTTAGGGTTTAGGGTTAGGGAATTTTTTAAAGAAACAACATAGAAAATTAAACATATTTACATGAATTTTTTTGAAAGAAACAACAGGGAGAAAACATAGCGAGGTTACTATTATAAAATAAATACTGTATTTTTATTTACTAGAATTTTTTTTTAAGAAACAAAAAAAAACCGTACCAAAATTACTTTTATCACGACATATTTTTTTAATTTTATTATTTATTCTTACTTGCTCGCGATGATACTGCAGTGTAAAGCTGTTCGTAATTCATTTTGGGTTTATTTTCTTCAAAAAAACTTCCTGACAAAAAATCCGTCTTCGAAAGCACTTATTTTCACTTTGTAACAAAGTTACCGGCTGCTCGCTGATTGGCTAATCGCAATCGGCTCGTCAACACTCGGCCGTTTGCGTAGGACAGCCGAACGATTCTGAGTCGAACGTCACGAAAGCTGGTTCAGGATCGATATCAGTATCAAAATTAGCGAATAGAATTTTAATTAAAAAAATAAAAGTAATTTACTATTCGGAGTCTACGAACTCCGAACGACAAACCAGCGTATCGGCTTTATTTTAGAGGAAGGGAGATAATCTTCTACGACACGCTGGATTGACGCTAATGTCATTCAGAGTTCGTGGACTCCGAATAGTAAATTTTATTAAGATTCTACTCGCTTATTTTCCGTAATTTTTGC
The DNA here is from genome assembly GCA_963556195.1 of Sepiola atlantica. Taxonomy (NCBI): domain Eukaryota; kingdom Metazoa; phylum Mollusca; class Cephalopoda; order Sepiida; family Sepiolidae; genus Sepiola; species Sepiola atlantica. The sequence continues at coordinate 21,307,197 of OY744554.1, read as the reverse complement.
TCTACTCTAATATTTTTCACTGATAAGTTTTCCTGTTATTTTATTTTAATCTGCCATATTTCACTATATCGTCAATATAAATAAGCATTAAATTTCAAATTTACTTTTTAAGTTCTTGACAATCGAACTTTTATTCAACGTTTTAATCGTTGGCAGCCATTGTTTTCTTTTTTTATGCACCAAAAATATTTATACACAAAACCCAAACTTTTTGACATACAAAAAATAAACCTTAAATATTCTTTGGTACAGTTTCGGGGAAATACGACTAAAGATTTTACAGACGTGATGTAAGCATGACGTATGTACAAAAATTATGCTAAAATCATAGAGAAATTATTTTTTTCATATTTTGTCGTTTCCCAACCAAAATGGCATACAATAAATCGTCTGCAGTTTTCCGACCTCACAAATGAGTAAGTAAACCCAAATAAATTGTTTGGGACTAATTTAAAAATTACCTTTAAATTATTTTAAAAGAAATACAGTTGGGAAATTAGTCCAAAAAATTTATTTGGGTTACTTACTCATTTGTGAGGTCAGAAAAAAAATCAGAAGACTGCAGACGATTATTGTTCATCATTTTTGTTGGGAAACGACAATTTTACCTAATTTATTTCTGATGACCTGAGGAAGAAACAAAAACATTGTTGACATTTTATTTAAATAGTGGCCATTACTCTACCCCGTCATTCCGCCAGAATTACTACGTATCCATCCCAAATCGCATGGGGTGGTCCATCTATTCATTCGCGGGTTGCTGCGTAATGGGATCGCTCCCACTTTCTGTGCCAGCTTGTACAGGCCATCCCCTTTTTTGTTGTTGTTGTTTTCCATAAGATCATTCCTGGATCATCAACGGACGGCCATGTACAAGTTTTTAATCGGACATTTCTTAGTCATGTGTATACGTTCAATTGTTACGTTGTGACTATTAAAAGTTCCTTGAAACGTTTTCTTAAACTATTTTTTTGTTCTCTTCCACTTACGCGGTTTTTGCATACCTTACATTCTGTATGCGCGTGTGAGTGTTCCTTATACGTGAGTGCGTGTTCTTAGATTCTGTATGCATGTGTGTGTTCATTTATTGATTCCTTTTACACAACTTTCGCATACTCATTATTTTCATTCTTTTAACGAGGTGCATACTAAAACTCTTTTACGTATGTGTGCAGTTAAATGCTCATTCATCAGTCTCTTTACCTCTTTTTCCAAGCGACAAGCCCAAATGGCCATTTTAATATCGGTGTTTAATTTACCTTAGATTCTCTTGATCGCTTTTTCGTCTTCTCTTTCTCCATTGTTGCCGTCTGACTGCGTTGCACGGTTCTCTTGTTTCCGTCACTTTGACTTTTCATCACTGCATTAATTTCTCCGTCCTTTCCTTCTCTGCATTGTTGTCGTGGCCGTGGTTCGTCTAGTGGCTTCAGTTTAGCTAGATAATAAAACTTTTCCTTTTTCTTCGAATTTCAGGGTATTTATTTTTCTGGAGAGAAACATTATTATATGAGAGAGAAAGAGAGAGAGAGAGAGAACAGATTTCTCTTAACTAACTGTCTATTTTATACACTTGCGAAAGGTTGGCCATTTTACTTATTAGAGGATAAATTAACACGACGAGCAGACAATTTGGGGGGCATATTTTGTATTACGGCCAGTTCAACTTTTCAAAGTCTCACAGCATATTATTTCACGTCTGCCTTGCTTAAACTCCCACACGGAACTCTCCTAAAAAGCCTTTCTTTCTTTGTCAACGACAAAAAAGTGACGTCATCGTCATCTCGCCTGACGTCCCTTTGTTTTTTCACCTCTTACTTTGTGATTTGACCCTCGGGTCATCCTATCTGATTATTTACTCGTGGGAAAAGATCCATTTCCCAAAGTCTGTATCATTTCAACCCGTACTTAGATCGACCCTTGTCAAAATTCATACTAGTTGACTTACTTTTACCCGACATAGGGCCCTCCATAATGTAACACAATATTGGTATCAAGTCTTTAGAGATTTTGACTTCATTAAACCAGGATGTCTTGCCCAACATGTTCTTTCAATTATTAAGATAACCAGAACGACACTACTCCCACTTATAACAAAATACAGAAAACCATGGCCAGTCATTATGCTTGGCCTGTTTACAAAAGTATTAGTGAATTAGGTTTACGTCATAAGCATTTTATCATCAACCACGCAGAAAGTTTTGTGACATCTGAAGAAATCCTCACACAAAACAAAGATTTTGGCACGATCCATGATGTTCTATACTACAGGCCACTTCATGGCGCAGCTGAGAAGCACAACTAGAGGCCTATTGACAAAAGTTTGATTTTCAGAGATTTTTGAAGGAAATTAACTATATTTGAAAATACATAAAATAACATTTTCATCCATGTGATACTATAGACTGCTCCCTCTCCCACAACCAAAACCATTGGGAGAGATTAGCTAGGAAATGAATGACAATATGAAAGTGGCTTATCCATTGAACTTCACAGACAAAGCGATGCCATGGACAGTTAGCCATTAATAGCTGGGGAGGAGTCAAGATAGAGAATTCGGAAGAAAGTATCTAGTTTCCCGTAGAAGTAAGCTGAGAAAAACTGGACATCTAGGATTTCCGGTTGAGAATAAATATATTTGGGGGACACGGGCTGTTAGAGGCAGATCAGCAAGATAGTTCGGCAGTGAACAACGAGAGAGTGACCTCTGAGGAGATTGGCTATAGAGCCTGAGGTAGAAGGGTCGCGGCAAGAGACTGATATCCTGAATTTTAGAGATGGAAAGCTTAGCTCAGATGTAGTGACCATAACGACACACACACACACCTGTGTTCAACAAGTCAGTTGTATATAATGCTTGTATCTATGTTGTCTTTCTCATCATGTATGTAAATTGTGAACTAATGCGTCACACTTGGAAATGCCAACACAAGAATCTCAACACAGCCAATAAGAAGATGAAGAAAAAGAATCACGGCACATGCATTTGGAGTCGGGCGTTCAGTGCAAAGGTGCTGCCATCCATAAGATGTATTGAAAGATGAATAAATGAAAATATGTATTTTTGTTGTGGAAACTGATAACTGTATTAAACAAAAAAAAAATAATTAAGATGTCTGCTAGTAAAAGATAAGCTCCACATACGTATTTTCATTTATTTATTTGTCAACTATACTTCATGGTCAGAATGTTATTTTATGAATAGTGAGTGAGGGCAAAATATGTGCATCAATATCTGGTCAGATATTTGTTTATTTCCTTGTTTTCTGATAAAGTCCCTAAACATCACAATTCTTTATCCGAGCAACCAAATTATACCCATCTTCATCTAACCTTCATCTAACACTAACTCTAACTCTAACCCTAACCCTAACCAAATTAAACCCATCTTCATCTAACCCTAACTCTAACCCTAACCAAATTAAACCCATCTTCTTCTGATCATTAGCATCCAACATCAAGAAAAAATTGATTCCAAAAATGAAGACGACAAAGACGCCCCAGCCTCAACCTGCGTTTTCCCTACAAGGAAGAACTCCAGTCTCGATTTGCATCTCCCTATTTACTTGCCTCCCCATAAGGGCAAAGTTAGACACAAGGTTGGTTTTTATGTGGAGGTTATCCAGCTCCCCTAAAAGGGACACTCTAGATGGGGCAAAAATTAAAATTGACCCAGTCAAGAAGGAGTTTCCCCCCCCCCCCCTTGACCGAGGACAGAACAGATACAACACCTTGATCTCATCCCAACGGCCAGAGAGTGGTCTGCAAGTCTTCATACAATAAATAACCAAATCTATGACATAGTTTTTTTGCTAGTTTCTTTCAGTAGAATAATGATTTTGCTAATAATACCTACTTTTTTAAATAATGAAAATTATCATCATCATCATCATCATCATCATCATCATCATCATCATCATCATCATCATCATCATCATCGGTTTAGCATCTGTTTTTCATGCTGGCATGTGTTGGACGACTTTTAGAAATTGTCTTCCAAACTAACCTATCTCTGGCCAGCTCTCTATCCTTCCATGTTTTCCTACCAACTTACCCTTACTACCTCAATATTTACTAATCCAAGCACTCGCATAGTCTTCCAATGTGACCGAACCAACTAAGTCTCCTTTTCTGCACATATCTCCTTATACTGTCCAGATTTAATTGTCCTCTGAGGTCATCAGATCTAAGCCTGTCTGTAAGACTCACAGTACACATCCATCGTGTCATTCTCATATTGTTTCTCTTTCAATTCCATACATCACCACCCTGTGCACACACGTTTGATAGACTCTTCCTTTGTTTGACAACGGTAACGCTCTGCTGGTTAGTAATGGCAGAAGTTCCCTGAACTTTATCCATCCACTCCTAACTCTTGCAATCATACCAGCACCAGCTCCAAAGACTTTGTTGGTTCGGTCACATTGAAACAATAGATGAGAGTGCTTAGGATAGTAGATGTAGAAAAGTTGAGGTAACAGGGTTAGTTGGAAGGCCAAGGAAGACATGGGAAGAATTGATAAGAATGGATTTAAGAGAAAAAGGGATAAATAAAGATCTGGCAGATATAGATTAGTTTGGAAGACGTTAAGCCGAATATGATGACGATGATGGTGGTGATCGAACTGATCACTAACCCTTATCCTCGAGTGGCTTTCAGCTTTCCTTAGTAAAAAAAAAAAAATTATGAAATATCTCAAAAATATAAATGTGAAGGGGTGTCTGTAGTATACATTAGCCAAAATTACTTTTACATTGACATTTTGGTACTGGTACAACTTTTGAACCAGATAAAACCGATGTTTTGTTTGGCATCTTCTAGCCGTTTACGTAAACAGACGAAAGATGTCGAAGCGCTTAGCCAATCAGAAGGCTCTAGAAGCAGAAAAAACAATTCTCACAAAAAAAGAAGAAGCTTGTACAGCTTTTGAACCGGACAAAAACCCAAACTATTCTTTTAAACCCTAAACTAACCCTAAACTAACCCTAAACTAACTCTAACCTAGTCAGCTTTTGTCCTGTTCAAAAGCTGTACCAGTTAGAAAAAAAAGAAAAAAAACGAAAGAAAAATCCGTAAAAATCGTTGTTTCATTGATTCTTTACAATCTATTCATTAAAAAAAAACACAATTTATCGAAAAAGAAAAAAAATTAACTTTTAACTTTCCCATGAAAAAAAAATTATTTAATTGATTTTCTTTGTGAAAAAATAAATAAATTGTCATAAAAATAAACATATGGTGAGTGTTTTTCTTTCATTATTTTTTTCTATTGAAAATTAACCTCATTGCTAGCTGGTGACCCTAATATTTCTCATCCTCATCTCTCATACAAGGGTTCTCAACCTGGGTTCGCGAACCCCTAGTGGTTTACAACAATATTTCTAAGAGTACTTAGATGGCTGATGAAAGAGGTATTTTAAATAGTAATAGTTGCAGATTATTAAATTCAGTGCCTTCATAAAGTTGCTTTCATTATTGGTTTAGAAAAATATATAAGTAATAATTCAAAACGAAAAAAAGTAAATATATTATGTTAATAATAAAAAATGACCAAAGAAACGTTAGTGATTCGAACATGCACTGAGCACTGAAACCTATATGTAACGGAGCACTGAAATGTGTTCGAAGATATGATAGATATATCTTTTGCAGAATTATTGTGGTAGAATGAGTTAGTCAGTAAATTACCATTATGTTCATTGTCACATGATTGCACTCCTGGGTGTCCACTGCATTTGTGAATAGCCATGATCCGGGCCATATCTAGTTCATCTACATGTACAGCACCGATCAGGGGCTCGGGCCCCCTTTCCCTTTTCATTGCGTCAAACCACCGCTGTGGCACGCGCGTCAGTTGGTCGGCCACGTTTTGAATCAATGCAACCAACGTTACATCCACCGAGAGCTTATACTCCATCACCAGCTCTTTGAGTGTGCTCAACCGTCTCCTAATTAGCATCTCACTGGCTGCCTTGGTGCGAACTTGTGCTTTCTTAGTTAAAGTGTCCGTCATCCAGTGGCACACACACGCAGAGTCAGTCTTTATGTGCAGTTAGAGTGTTCGACTCCCAGTGGTACACACACGCAGAGTCAGTCTTTATGTGCAATACCTTGCTCTGCAAAGCCAAGTTGATGCCTTTCAACATGGCGTCCAGTTAGGCTAAATTAATATGCTGGGTATCGTTCTCAGGTCGCAGCTAACAAGCGTCCTCCAACACTGTCCCGTGTCTTTCCAATGTCACCCCAGTTGCTAGCGAGCTAGCATCGACCCATACATTCATTTCCCAGACGTTCACGCACCAGTCTCCACAAGCTGGATCATTCTGCCTTACTACATCAATAGTCTCGTACATCATATTCCGAAGTCACTTTGTCATCCCAGCCTTTTGTGATCGAACTGGCTCTCCTCTTGATCACTCCGCAAGCCGCACGAAGCCATGCACACACAGGGAGGTGCCTAACAAGCCTTCCACACAAGGAGAACCCATTTCGTCGTGTGATGATAGCGGGAACTTCTTGAACTGTGTTTCCTCGTTTCCAGCACAAGACGCCGCGCTCCCTCCAGACCATTAATCCCAGCACGCGTGTGCCTTCCGCCAACCGCTCTGGGTCCTTACATTCCAGTCTAAACCGAGCCAAATGTTCCCTGACATGAGACGCGGGCATGGCATCTTCGGCGACCAGGATATCATCGATGTAAGCCGATGTTGCGCGGCCCATGGCTTCCTCCTGCGATAGCACCGTGCTGACGATGACCTTCATGACGATGGGAGCCACATTTAATCCAAATCCTAGACGCGTCAGACAGTACCTCTTTCCATCGATCTTCACAGTCTGGTACGGCCACAGCGTCTTGTGGATTCGTACTTGGAGGTACGCTCTCCTGAGGTCCAGCAGAGACGCGTTAGCTCCTTTCTGGCGCCATTCGCGCATCTTAGCAGTGCAAACATTTGCTTTGCCGTGAATGTGTCCACATGATCGTTAAGTTCACGATAGTCCATCACTGGGGGCACCTTTGCCTTATTCCGCTGTACCACGGCCATCAATGGAATCAAACCCTTGGGAGGTCCCAGCCTTTCTTCCGGGTATGGCACGAGCCAACCCTTATTCATCCACGTGCGGAGCTCCTGATCATATTCTGGTCGAATTTCCGCAGCCACCTGATATTTGGACACTCCGTTATGCAGCTCTTCAGGTGCACGGTTATCTGCCCACTTCCACGCCGTGGTCCATGATCGTCTTTGACTGTCGAAAGTAGCAGTAAAGTCAGGTTCATTGATGGAGATAGCTGCATACGTAGCGACTTTTCTGTAGCTGATCCGAACTGCTCCCTTAGGCCCCACAATGACACCTCCCAATGCCTTAATCGCATCGATCCCCAATAACAGATCAAACCCCAGTGGTCTACCATGCACCACCAGAACATCGATCCCGACAGAAATCATCTGTGGCAATGGTGACCACTCCACTATTGCAGCAGGCACGGAACGCGCCTCCAACAGTCACAATGTCCACCTTCCAGAATCGGCATCGGCTGGCATCTATTATTGTCTGCAAACAGCCTGTGTCAACTAACGCCGAACACTGCTTTCCATCAACATAGACGATAACCTCCAGGGGCGCCTTGTTTACATCCTGGTGGGAGAGAAGGCTGGCGCTGATGCCGCATCTACTGGCTCGTTTCCCGAACAGTTCTGGGCCCAGTGTCCAATCTTGCCGCATTGGTAGCAACGTGTTTCACGTCTTCTGCAGTCTCTCACTATGTGGCCCCTGCCGCTGCATCTGTAGCAGGTTATACCAGCTCTGGGTCAGCTCTTATGGGAACTGTGGCTTTATTACGGGGTGGATGCACGGCTGCGACCACTTGTTGGCTTTGGTCCCTAACTGTTGTTAGCACCCTTGCTCTCGCTATTAGGTCTCCCATGGTTAGACTCTCAATGTTTGGTGCCTGCTGGAGTCCAATGGAGATGGCATCAGGGAATCCTGTGACAAAAGCCCGTTTAACATATCTAACCAGTCCAACGCTCTTAAATCCGGCTAGTCCGATCAACCGTCTCATGTTGTTTGCGTAAACGTCCACCTGTTCGCCAGCTCATCTAACCATGATCAACTTTCTATAGGCTGTGAACGCGCTGTTTGTAAATGCCTCCTTTAACCAAGCCTCTATCTGCTCTACGTCCAGTTGGTCGCTCTCGTCCATCTCCAAGTAGAGGGCCAACGCATCCCCCTCCAGATATAATGGGAGCAGGCTCACCACATCATCCACCTTCTGAAGTCTTGCCACCAACCTCAATTTCTTCAGCCATGCAATCACGTCTCCCTCACCAGTAAACGGCTTTACCATATCACTGTGTATGTGTACCTTTGCCATAGTAAAATGCCGAAATAGCTTGAACGCGCCTCTATCGTATCAAAGAACCGCCGAGTGTGATAAAATGAGGCCGAATTGTTTCTTCGTTCCTTGAAAATACCGTTCTTTTCTTTTCTTTCTTTTTCTCTCTATTGACACGCATGTGAACCCTCATTTTATTTACCCTTCTTCACCGCTAACCGCACCTAATTTGCATAATGCTACCCCCCCATCATGCGGATATCGCTTCTCGTAATTTAATGGGCGTGGGTTCGCGCCTGCATGTGACGACTGTTTCCTTTTCGTGCTGTCACTACAAGAGGGTAGCAATTCAAGCCATTTGCTTTTTGGCGTTCGTTCGGATCGTGTCTTGGACCACTACAAATCCACAGGGTAACCTTTTCTCGTTTCGTTTGTCATTGTCGGAAGAAGTATTAAGTAATTTGTAATTGTAGTCTTACTAATGTCCGTACTGAGGATTGAACCTTCAACCTTCAGAAGACTCACTTAGAACTGATTATTACTTACCACTTTTATCCGTTGCACCACAGGTCCTTGTGTAAAAATTACTTTCAAATTTCTGACGGTTGTTTAAAATTCCATAATTTGATTTTAAAAAATGCTTTTACAATAAAAGAACTGTGGCTATTTTTAAGGAAAACCAAAAAAAAAAAACAGATCAATTCTGTTCAAAATATCTCTGCGGTTTACTAACGGTAGGCACTAAAAACGAAGAATCAATTTTATTCAACATTTGGGGAAAATAGCAAAATATTCCAACGGTCCCTATAGTAAAATTGAATCACAATGTCATCTTCAGTGCTTGTCATAAATCGTCCCCTTAAGTTATCAAATTTTATTCATCATTTTCAATCCTCTGATAATATTCTTCATCATTCAACTGACAATCCATCCATCTCATTAACCCTTATCCTCGAGTGGCTTTTAGCTTTGATAAGTGATGATTCATTAGTTAATAAAAAAAAACATAAATTTTGGTTGGGGAGGGGGTGGTCTTCGGTAAGATAGAAAGAGTCTACTTGGTGATGGCTTCCGGTTTTGAAATCGGAAATTGACAAGCGGTGTTTATCAAAAAACAGTTCCCCAGGTAGGATGGTTTTTTTTTTGTTGCTGTGTTTTTAGTAATAATAATTTTTCAACAATTTTTTAAATTATTAGCACATAAGAAAATCAAACTGGTTTTTATAATTGGAAATTGTAATTTTTTCTATTACAAATAATCAAATAAAACTTTTTTAGAATTTGAATATTTTTTTTTTAATTTGAAAATATTTTTTGTACTTCTACAGAATTTGAACCTTTACCTGAGAAAGCCAATTTTAGTATTGAGTTTAAATCGAGAAGAAAATCAGAATGATGACTTACTTGCAAGAGTAATTCGTCTGGCTGAAATAGAATAAGCAAAACGGGATCACTATTCCTCACGGAATAAACAATGGCTTCACAACTAAAGAGGTGTGCAAATTTATTTACTGGAAACACAAAATGAACGTTGTACAATGATTAGGTTAATGTAGACAAGACGAAATAACGTTACCCTGGAGTCCCTCGATTCCTCTACCGCTGGCGCGGTAGAGAGAGCAGGATCACATCTTGTCACTTTGAGATTAAGATGGGAACTGGAAGTCTGCACTCACCGCATGGTTTGTGTTTGCGCCAAAACACGATTTATTGTGTATGAACCTTGTACAGTGAAGAGGCGATGGTTACAGAATCGCAAGCCGAATCACATCTCACTGCCGTTCACGTAGACCGATAGAAAATAGTACACTCATGTAATTGTTACAAACCAAACTTTTTTTTTACCCTAACCTAACCAGCACCTAAGTTTTAGGTTTAGTTTGGAAAAAGTCGGTTTGGTTCAAATTCTGTAGAAGCACAATATTTTTTAAATAGCTTATTTTGAAAATATTTTTAAGGGAATGTTTAAAAACTGGAAATACTTAAATTAAAAATTTTGCCAAAATCTAAGTGGTCTACAATGATGAGGGACTGCTATTTGATAAACACTGCTTGTCAATTTCAGATTTAAAAACCAGAAGACGTCGCCAAGTAGACTTTTTCTATTTTACCGAAACAAACGATTAGCGATTATTTTCAAATTATCCTGCAGTTTACTAATGATAGACACTAAGAATGAAGTTTTATCAAATATTTGGGCAAAATTGACAAGATATTCCAACGGTCCCTATAGTACAATTGAACCACAATGTCATCTGAAACGAAAGATGCGATTGCAAATATTCATTCCATTTTTGCAATGATAGAAAATTTCTAAATAACACATTCTCTAAAACCAAAGTTTACGAATCTGAAAAATTTTGTCAAAAATTTTGTTTAGAAATTTTTGAATGTTTGAAAAATGTAAATAAATTTTAAAATGGAAATCATAAAAAGTAAAACTTGCATATTGCCCAACCTCCGCTACCGCCCGCAATTACCACAGTTGAAATGATATAAATAAAAACTAGTCTATACCCGCCCCTTGAGCGGTGTTGATACACTACCTGGGTATGTCAGTTTCCATCTTTACTTAGGTTCTACCTATTTATTTATATTTGTGAAATTTTGTGTAAAAAATATGCTACTTGATATTTGCATGAGAGAGTAAGTAACTAGGATGAATGTATTTACACCTCGTTTTTAAGCAAAAATAATTCATTTTGAACAAATGCTGAATATCTTTTATGTCTACTTTTTTGCGGAATATTAAAAAAAGGTTTCTTGGTTTAAAAAAAAAAAAATTTATGTAATGTCTTTTTTTGTTATTATATTATGCTAATTTCTGAAATTTTATGAAACGTGTATTCCCCCCCCCCCCCCAAAAAAAAGAAGATCTTTCAAACTTACATGAGATTTGAACTCAGGTATTGATATCGCAAAAACTACCGCCTTAGTGATGTGTACTCTGCCTATTTCTTTTTTGTCAACCAATCACGTTTCTATTTGCGTATGAACAGACAAACTTCAAAAACACCGATCGATGACAATTTTTGGCTGAATATTAAATATCCGCCCCCAAAAATGCGTTTTTTTCTTCTTTTACAATTCAGAATGGGGGGGGGGGGCGATTTCAGCACGTTGGGGGTAAATAATTGTCAGGTCTTGGAGAAACCATGCTCAGACGAGAAGTAATGGATGAAATGGTTGTACAGTTTGAATACTTTGAGCATCATCGGAACAGAAGAAAGAATAGAGAAAGAACTTGTAAAATTAAAATAACACCGAGAGTCGGAAGAATTGTGACAATAAAGTGATTGTGTCGGATATGAAAAACAAATGGTATTTGCTTTTGCTATTGGGTCACTATTTATTAAGGTTAAGAACCACACAAGGATAAAAGTTAATCTATATAATAATACGCTAAGGCAATTTCATGTTCGTATCAACTCCACCTTCTTTTAAAAGATGGGATCGCCCGATTGCTGAAGAAGCAATGCAAAAAAAAATCATTTTAAAATTTCATCTGCATTCACTGTTGTGTCGAACGTGAAACTCTACTTAAAGTACATTTTCTTGAACTTCAAACTAAGATCAAAGTGTAGTATCTGTTCCGATGGATGCTCACTCTGTAGACCGGTACCGTCAAAGCTTTCGGGCCTTGATTCCGCCAGTCTGAGGTACTGTCCTGTGCTGTTCTAAGAAGTCCACCCTCCCAGGCTTTGCCTTCTCACTCTGAGAAGGGGTTAGTTTATTGCTAATCGCCTGAGGCACCCCTACCGGGGAATGCTGACGGGGCTGCCCAGGCATTTTTTGACGGGCAGAATGCTCTTCTTCCTCTGGGGCACTGAATTATCAAATCCCACTTTCCCAACCTTGTGTCACATCTTACCGCTGTGAGAGGTAGATAAATACCAACTAAGATCAAACTGTAGTATCTGTTCTGTCCAAAGAGGTACAATAATATTGTAGGGTCTCCGGACATCCATACAATGGAAATATGTCACAAATTCCTGCAAGGGTTTCGGAGATAAACCCCCATAACAAGATATATTTTCAAAGTACATTAACCAGAGTACTTAGATAAGTATGTTTCAGTTTGAACAAAGGTGATACAGTAATATTGTGGGGTTGCGTTTGCCCCTGGAAGTCTATAGGATGGAAATGATTTAAGTGCGGCAGAAATAAACAACAGATGAAGGATACAACTGCGGAATTTCCACAGGTCCCGCTAGTTACAGTAATTACAGTAAATACGTAGAATAGTGTTTCTAAACGAGAGATCCCGAGACTCCTGAGGTTCCACAAGAACAAGTAAGATAAGTCAATGCACTTTTGACTTTTTATTTAATTTCATATACGTGATATTACGAAACACGCATAATATATTCTTAATTATACGTGATATTACGAAACACACACAGCATATTAATGGTTATTGTAATATAGACGTCAACATATCTAACCTATAACAATATTGAGAATACATTTGCCATGAAAAATAAAAACGACCCCCCCCCCACTCATCTTTCTAAATTACAGAAAAGTAAAATAGATTCATATTTTTGATAAATCTTTTTTAATTTTAATTTTTCTGTCTTTAACAATAAAGGCGAAAAACACAAAGTAACCATTTCAAATTATTCAGGAATATATAATTGTTTTGACTTTGACCTGACAGATCTCAAGGAGATGGATACTTTATCCATCTATCGGCACTGTTACACACATATATACATCTTCTCTTTCAGGTTTTAACAAAGCACAAACTAAATACATGTAGCAACCTCTTTCCTTCAATTCTTTTATACACATGTGTACAACATCTTCTCTTTCGCACCTCGCACTAAGTAAATGCTACTATTGTAAAACCTTGCTTTATCGTTTCCTTCATCGTTACATTCACATCAGCCTTCAGATTTTTCATTTTCAGCTTCTCTCTTAACCTACATGTTTCTAATACAGTGTGATCCCCAACCAAATACAGTGTGACCCCCAACCAAATACAGTGTGACCCCAAATCAAATATAGTGTGACCCCCAATCAAATATAGTGTGACCCCCAACCAAATACATTGTGACCCCCAACCAAATACATTGTGACCCCCAACCAAATATAGTGTGACCCCCAATCAAATATAGTGTGACCCCCAACCAAATACAGTGTGACCCCCCAACCAAATACATTGTGACCCCAAATCAAATATAGTGTGACCCCCAATCAAATACAGTGTGCCCCCCCCCCCCAAAAAAAATTCCAACCATGGAATCGTTAAATTCACAATTCTTTCTGCAATCCAACCATATTTGGTGCAGGTAAATTTCAATCTATGCCTAACTTCTTCATCATCATCAACATCCATTTTATCATCTTATTTTCCTTGGTCAGAGGTCCGACATTTTCTGACAGCCTGCAATCCCAGTGTTGTGAAATGGTTTGTGAGTGATAAGACACAAATATGAAGAAATAAATGGATGAAAACGATTCTATGGAGATCAACAATATAAAATGATTTATTAACAATTTACAATTGTGAAAATTACTATGAAATGAGGATTTAATTGTCTGTCGCTGAGCTGATCCCTGTTTTCTGTTCGTCTGGTCAATGCATGGGCAGATATCTCTGGGAATCAATGCTTCAAAATGTCTCTTGGTAAGGGACGTAACTTTTGGGTACAAAGAGTTATTTTCCTTTAAATCAAAAAGTATTATAGGTGGCTTATGTATCCACCTAAGACCCAGTCTCCAAGTTTAGCAGTCTTGAGGAGTGATTCTGTTCAAATTCCATTGTCTCAGACCCTTGTTGATGGTCTGCATCTAAGTTTACCACTTTTCTCTGATCTTCCACCTCAAGGTCTCTGCATTTTCTTATTCAAGAGTTGCTCCTCTCAATGTGGCTAAACCAATGTAGCTGAATGATCGTCAGAAACCTATCAAGCTTTTGTATATTCAATCTTGCCAACAGAGTATCAAAGTTAATATGCCAGGTCTGGTCTGACCCGACATTTTGTATATTCAACCTTGCCACCAGAGTATCAAAGTTAATATGCCAGGTCTGGTCTGACCCGACATTTTGTATATTCAACCTTGCCAACAGAGTATCAAAGTTAATATGCCAGGTCTGGTCTGACCCGACATTTTGTATATTCAACCTTGCCAACAGAGTATCAAAGTTAATATGCCAGGTCTGGTCTGACCCGACATTTTGTATATTCAACCTTGCCAACAGAGTATCAAAGTTAATATGCCAGGTCTGGTCTGACCCGACATTTTGTATATTCAACCTTGCCAACAGAGTATCAAAGTTAATATGCCAGGTCTGGTCTGACCCGACATTTTGTATATTCAGCCTTGCCAACAGAGTATCAAAGTTAATATGCCAGGTCTGGTCTGACCCGACATTTTGTATATTCAACCTTGCCAACAGAGTATCAAAGTTAATATGCCAGGTCTGGTCTGACCCGACATTGCATAGCCATCTGATCATTGCTATGTAATTACACTGAAGGCAGGCAAGTGAAAACTGTACTCACCTTCATACAGCATCTTGCTTCTAACCCAGCTGCTATATATTCTCTGTCGGGACTGGCAACAGTTCGCAGAACCTACTCCATGTTGATTTTACCCTAATAGTAGAGCTGAACTCGCAACCACCAAGTTTCAGTGATGAAAGCCTTTGTTTTATCGTTGTTCAATGATAAGCACATGATTTTGCTCTGATTTTGACTATCTTCAGTTACGTTCAATCTGAGGTTTCTTTTGATAGACATTATAAAAATATGAGGGGTTATGGTCCGCTGCGTTTCGAGCCCAATCTGTATCACACCTCATCATCATCATCATCGGATTTTATATTATTGTGCCGGAATGGGGGCAATATCCACACCAGTGGACCCCCCCCCCCCTCTAGCAAGCTGCACGCATTGCAGTACTCACAGCAGATCTTTAGTTGATCCAGTATTTAAGAGCTTCCAGTCTCTGCGGTCTCTCTATGTCAACTCCCTCCAAGACAACTTTGGCCGGCCAACTCCGCACCTACCTACACCTATTTATGAAACGGTTATCAAAGTGTCCCCACATATAGAGATAAAACAAAGACTGTTGGATGTTTATGAATGTAACTTGGTGGACAAGTCGGACAGACACGAAAATTTTTGTACCAAATATAGTTAGATTGTAGAAAGGTTTGTGAATTTATTAACAATTTAATGGGTGGCATTTGGGGGGAGGTGTCACCCTGTATATCGTTCGCATTCAGTTAAGTAGGAAGATGGCCATCTGTCTCTCTACGGACCTTGAACAGATTGGTAACGATTTCAGCCCCCACAATATCTGGTAGTGGTATCATTTAAGTAGTTTTTTGAATTACTTTACCAAGGATTGAACCTGCAACCTCTAGGTATTACAGTCATTTATCCACACACTCTTGTTGAAGAATAAAGCTTGTTAACGTTTTTGTTTTTTGAAATCAAAGAGAGTAATTGATATCTTATAATATAGAGATAGAGATTATGTTGTTGGATTTTCCATGTTAGACCTAAATAGCAATACATCTGACAAATCGATATTTGATTCTGACTAGCGATTTCTATTTTTGTTCTTTACACAAAAAATGTCCTTTGATCCAGCAAGGAAGATTATTACAATGGAGACAATTTTAAATAATGAGTTAAATGGTTTAAAATGTAAGGGAGTTAATTCGTATTTTAACTAAAAGGTAAAAATATTAGTTATCTCCCTTTTTGCCATCTCTTTGTAACTTACACATTATTTTTTGTGAATTTAAAAATGTAAACTAAAATAATGTTTATTTCTGATAGTATACAGTATGTTATGTTTTAAGCTGCTTTTTTGTATATGCTATTGTTTGCATGGATAATTGACATAACTTGGTTAGAATAACAAAATTAACCAGAGTGTAAGGTCTTTAATAGAGGATTGTTTATTACAAAGTATATATCCTGTATAAAACAACAGCACTTCCGATAATCCAATAGGATTAACATAATACACTCGAATACCGTTGAATACAGTCCACCATACATCCATACATACTACTGTTCGTAGTGTATATATATATATATATATATATATATATATATATATATATATATATATATATATATATATGAAGAAGAATGGAAAGGAATTAGAGAAGCAAAAGCCAGATCAAAATTCAATTCAATTGCTCAGAGCAAGGTATATTCCGCAAAAAGGCAATTTATTCAAGTTAAATTTTCCTTAAGCCAGGCTTTTCAAAGATCAAAATCTTATCATCAGAGGAAGTCGCTGGGATAGATAAGTTGGCAATAGGTTTTACCTCTCCTAAAAGTTCGCTTTTAGTACACCACTTTATATATATATATATATATATATATATATATATATATATATATATATATATTTGTGTTATAGTGGAATAATTCCAGGAGGAAATCCGGGTATGAGAGCTCAATGTAGTAAACAGAGCAATAATAAAATATAATAACACGAAATCACATAATTGTCGATGCAATAATTTATTTCAACCGTTCGGTTTTTTCAAGCATCACTCAGACAATTACATTTTTGAGACTGATAGAAAATTGAATTTCCCTACCACAGTTCCAATACAATCATAGATGGTAGTAGTAGCAACCAATTTGATACATCTTTTATAGAGAGGGGGAAAATTTAAAACTTATATTTAACTATGGCGGGCGAAGGGGAGGGATCTTTAAGTTAATCAACTAAAAACTGCCATGTCAAAATTATGACACATACGACTTGGCGATATCAACCATATAGGCAATTTTACTCACGCGCATACACAAAACTAAATACGCACACATCATATGCGCACTCACATACATAATCTCACTCGCACATTATCATAACTAAGCATAATCACATACGCAACTTTTATTCATCTCCAGCCAGAATGCGTCCGGCGAAACTCGTGTTCTCAAATTCGGTTAGAGAAAAGAAAGAAAGAAACAATTAACAGGCACAGAGAAGATATAGACAGACCGCGTGTCATAAATTCTCAGTCCGTCTGGGTTCCAAGGAAGAGAATCTAATTGAAATAAGATTACACGCACATACATATATGTATACATACAAATCCATACGCACATACACACACATATATACACATACACACCCACACATATACATATCTATACACATATACATATACACACATATATACATATATATATATATATATATATATATATACATACATGAATACACCTATATATATCTCTGAATCTATTTGAAATATTGACCAAATGCATACGCATGTAGTTGTTCACACATGTAAACATACATACACATACATACACACACACATATATACATATACGCACATATACACACATATACGTACGCACACATACATATATATCCACACACCTACACACAATATTTACATAACACTCTATATTCTTACTGATGTAATATGAGTTCTAAAAATTAGTCTTACCTTATTTATATTTTAGATTAATTTGATAATCTATTATTATAAATATCATGCGGGGGGGGGGGGGGGTATCGTACCTAATGTTATTCAATTTGGTATCTTCACCGTTGTAATTCTAGATGCCCATCGGATTACTAATTCAAGTCTAATAATGTCTATTGGTAATATTTGACATTTATACTTATATTAATTCAAAAACTAGTGTATTACCTGCAGAAAAAATTTTCATACCACTATCTTATTTTAAGTAAATATCCGCGTACCCACAAATACTATATATCACCAAGTCAGTAAATCTGTGTCTATCACAGATATTATTATAAATATTATGGGGGGGGGGGGGGTTTACCGTAAATAATGTTATTCAATTTGGTATCTTCACCGTTATAAGTCTAGAGGTCCATCGGATTACTAATTCAAGTCTAATAATGTCTAGTGGTAATATTTGGCATTTATACTTATATTAATTCAATAACCGCAGAATTTTTTTAAAAAACACTATCTTATTTTAAGTAAATAATCTGAATAAATAAATATTTCAAAATACCATTATATACGCATACACACAAATACTATATATCACCAAGTCGGCAATTCTGTGTCTATAGCAGATATTATTATAACTATTATGTTGGTGGTGGGGGGGGGGGTTACCTTAAATAATGTTATTTAATTTGGTATCTTCACCGTTATAAGTCTAGAGGTCCATCGGATTACTAGTCGTTGATTATTTTAAATTTATATTTATGTCTGCACTTAGCCATAAGTTCATCTCGTTTATTCAAGAGGTTATTTCGATCATATTTTAGGATTCTTATTTTTTCTTCTAGACATAAGTTGCATCTTTGTCTAAATCCATCTGGAATATTCGAAAAACATAAGATTGACCACGAAATCACCGGGGACCTGTTCTCATTTTTCAGATGCCACCATTGTTTAGCTAACTCCGTTTTGCTCTTGAGTTCTGGGTTATTGAAAGAGTGTTTGTGGTCATAAAAACGTTGTTTCCAGTTTCCCGGGGAGATGCCGATGTAAACCTTTTTATCCCTGTTGTTATCTTCCGGATGAATAGTGGCCTTATAAACCACACACTCAACTTTACAGTTACCGTCCAGTGGGCAGTTATTTTTCACTTGACAATTACATTTATTTACTGTGACCTTATTCTTACTAGGATTGTTAAGTAATTTACGATTATGGGTGCTGATAATTCTGTCCATGTTCTTGGTGCAAGAGTAGCTGATTTTAATGGTTTTTCTATTAAATATCTTCCTAAGTGGATTATTTATGCTAAAATGTTTATCTACCAGGTTCAAGAATACTCTCCCGATGTTGATGTTAGATAGTTGGCAGTAGGGAGGATTGAACCATATTATTTTTCGGCCTCTATTCCTGGATTTATTTTTATTTTCTTTCTTGGTATATTTGAGTTTTTCATTATATCCGCTTTTCTCTAACAGAGACATTTTTGAAGCAAATAAGTATTTATACAATGGAGCGCTAGAGAAAAGCGGATATAATGAAAAACTCAAATATACCAAGAAAGAAAATAAAAATAAATCCAGGAATAGAGGCCGAAAAATAATATGGTTCAATCCTCCCTACTGCCAACTATCTAACATCAGCATCGGGAGAGTATTCTTGAACCTGGTAGATAAACATTTTAGCATAAATAATCCACTTAGGAAGATATTTAATAGAAAAACCATTAAAATCAGCTACTCTTGCACCAAGAACATGGACAGAATTATCAGCACCCATAATCGTAAATTACTTAACAATCCTAGTAAGAATAAGGTCACAGTAAATAAATGTAATTGTCAAGTGAAAAATAACTGCCCACTGGACGGTAACTGTAAAGTTGAGTGTGTGGTTTATAAGGCCACTATTCATCCGGAAGATAACAACAGGGATAAAAAGGTTTACATCGGCATCTCCGCGGGAAACTGGAAACAACGTTTTTATGACCACAAACACTCTTTCAATAACCCAGAACTCAAGAGCAAAACGGAGTTAGCTAAACAATGGTGGCATCTGAAAAATGAGAACAGGTCCCCGGTGATTTCGTGGTCAATCTTATGTTTTTCGAATATTCCAGATGGATTTAGACAAAGATGCAACTTATGTCTAGAAGAAAAAATAAGAATCCTAAAATATGATCGAAATAACCTCTTGAATAAACGAGATGAACTTATGGCTAAGTGCAGACATAAATATAAATTTAAAATAATCAACGACTAGTAATCCGATGGACCTCTAGACTTATAACGGTGAAGATACCAAATTAAATAACATTATTTAAGGTAACCCCCCCCCCACCACCAACATAATAGTTATAATAATATCTGCTATAGACACAGAATTGCCGACTTGGTGATATATAGTATTTGTGTGTATGCGTATATAATGGTATTTTGAAATATTTATTTATTCAGATTATTTACTTAAAATAAGATAGTGTTTTTAAAAAAATTCTGCGGTTATTGAATTAATATAAGTATAAATGCCAAATATTACCACTAGACATTATTAGACTTGAATTAGTAATCCGATGGACCTCTAGACTTATAACGGTGAAGATACCAAATTGAATAACATTATTTACGGTAAACCCCCCCCCCCCCATAATATTTATAATAATATCTGTGATAGACACAGATTTACTGACTTGGTGATATATAGTATTTGTGGGTACGCGGATATTTACTTAAAATAAGATAGTGGTATGAAAATTTTTTCTGCAGGTAATACACTAGTTTTTGAATTAATATAAGTATAAATGTCAAATATTACCAATAGACATTATTAGACTTGAATTAGTAATCCGATGGGCATCTAGAATTACAACGGTGAAGATACCAAATTGAATAACATTAGGTACGATAACCCCCCCCCCCCCCGCATGATATTTATAATAATAGATTATCAAATTAATCTAAAATATAAATAAGGTAAGACTAATTTTTAGAACTCATATTACATCAGTAAGAATATAGAGTGTTATGTAAATATTGTGTGTAGGTGTGTGGATATATATGTATGTGTGCGTACGTATATGTGTGTATATGTGCGTATATGTATATATGTGTGTGTGTATGTATGTGTATGTATGTTTACATGTGTGAACAACTACATGCGTATGCATTTGGTCAATATTTCAAATAGATTCAGAGATATATATAGGTGTATTCATGTATGTATATATATATATATATATATATATATGTATATATGTGTGTATATGTATATGTGTATAGATATGTATATGTGTGGGTGTGTATGTGTATATATGTGTGTGTATGTGCGTATGGATTTGTATGTATACATATATGTATGTGCGTGTAATCTTATTTCAATTAGATTCTCTTCCTTGGAACCCAGACGGACTGAGAATTTATGACACGCGGTCTGTCTATATTTTCTCTGTGCCTGTTAATTGTTTGTTTCTTTCTTTTCTCTAACCGAATTTGAGAACACGAGTTTCGCCGGACGCATTCTGGCTGGAGATGAATAAAAGTTGCGTATGTGATTATGCTTAGTTATGATAATGTGCGAGTGAGATTATGTATGTGAGTGCGCATATGATGTGTGCGTATTTAGTTTTGTGTATGCGCGTGAGTAAAATTGCCTATATGGTTGATATCGCCAAGTCGTATGTGTCATAATTTTGACATGGCAGTTTTTAGTTGATTAACTTAAAGATCCCTCCCCTTCGCCCGCCATAGTTAAATATAAGTTTTAAATTTTCCCCCTCTCTATAAAAGATGTATCAAATTGGTTGCTACTACTACCATCTATGATTGTATTGGAACTGTGGTAGGGAAATTCAATTTTCTATCAGTCTCAAAAATGTAATTGTCTGAGTGATGCTTGAAAAAACCGAACGGTTGAAATAAATTATTGCATCGACAATTATGTGATTTCGTGTTATTATATTTTATATATATATATATATATATACTACAGACTAGTACACTTATCAGCCTTGAGGGGAGTCAGGTATCCCATCACAACAATAATATTACTAAACAAGTGATTATTTAGTCTACAGAACTGGAAATAAGCAAAGAATACCACAAAGTAAAAAGTGAAATGCGTAGAGGATTTTTCACTTTGTGGTATTCTTTTCTTATATCTAACTCTGTGGAATAAATAATCGCTTGTTTAGTAATATTAACTGTGCAAACAATAACATTAACAACAAAAAAAACAAACAATGGTAGTTTTGTTTTACGGCATATCAACCCTTTTTGGGTTATTTAATGCCGAATCTGGTCATTATAGTGAAAGTTTTTATGCTTCAAGTTCTTTATATCTTCAAATGTTTAATCAGGGTTTTTGGTTTGGTAGTTTTGTTTTACGGCATATCAACCCTTTTTGGGTTATTTAATGCCGAATCTGGTCTTGTTTTCTTCTCTTTTTTGTTTCTTTCCCCTTTTAATATCTGTTTCTATTTAACCCATAGTTGGGACCCTAACAGGTACTACCACTCCGGGTCAGGGTGGACCTGGGAGCAATGGTAATTAAGAGGAGGCTCCACATTCCCCAAAGTCCGTAAGCCGGATCTCACCATCGGATGTAGTTTAAGGTCATATCCAGGACCGGGAGTAGGGTAGGAAAAATAAAAATATAAAAGGGGAGGGAGAAAGGGAGAGGGGCTGTTGTTTTTGGTTTTGGTTTTGGTTTTGTAGAACATAATTAAGTTTTACAAAAAAAAAAAAAAAAAAAAAAAAAAAAAACGTCAATGTAGGTGAATTTCGTCTCAGGGAGCCACAGGGCAGCCTGATCTGGTATCACCAGACAAACAATGGAAAACAGATTAATACATAACATAATGTATACTAAGATGAGATTAATGAATCCCGGGCGACATCGACTGGGAACAGCGTGTCAATTATATTTTTGTAAGGCCTTCAATGCGTGTATTAAATATTTTTTTAATTTTATATTTTTACTTAAAAATTTTTTTTTTCAAAATGGTGGATGCTATTTTGTTTCATGAAATTTGAGCAGTTATTTAATATCGATTGCTTTACTAGTGTTTGTATCGAATGATAGGTTTGTTTTCGTTTTCAGTTATTAAAATTGTTGTAGGTGAATAATTGCTGTAATGGATATCGTTAAAGACTATGGAATCGACTTTATGAAGTTCCATTCTTATCAGATCAATTACGGTCATTTAACACTAATACTCTTGTTTGGAATTGATACTTATTACTTGTTATGTTAACAGATTATTTTTCCAAATGTGCGCACGGAATTGATAGCATATATATTTTCATATATATATATATATATATGTATATATATATGTATATATGTATATATATATGTATATATATATATGTATATATGTATATATATATATATATGTATATATATATATGTATATATGTATATATATATATATATGTATATATATATATATGTATATATATATGTATATATATATATGTATATATGTATATATATATGTATATATATATGTATATATGTATATATGTATATATATATGTATATATATATATATATATGTATATATATATGTATATATATATATATATATGTATATATGTATATATGTATATATATATGTATATATATATGTATATATATATGTATATATATATATATATATATATGTATATATATATATATATATATATATATATATATATATATATAAGTTAGATATGTGTATATGTTCATGTTTATTATAAATAGCTGGATTTGCCATATCGCTTCGCAAAGTTCACTACTTGAAATACTTAAAACCAAAATTTTAAATAATAAACATTTCATTCATAAGTTTCTTGCAAACACAAGACAAAAACTTTAAAACATTAAAATCTTGGTAATGTTGATACAGATTTATTTATATTTTAAATCAGTCCCTAATAAAATTAAAAGAAAGAAAGAAATCAATTTGCTTGAGAAAAATATGGTGTCGTTAATGGAAGAGGAGAGAAATATAAAGCGAAAGCAAGTAAGACAGCCACCCGATCCCTTCCCTTTTCTCTTCTCGCTTTTGACTATTTCAGAGAGCGATGCTTTTAGTAAGTTATCCATTTTTTATTAAACCATTTTAAATACTTTACTGTTCATATCGACAAAACTATTGCATATATATAGACAAAATGGCACAATAAAATTATAAATGTAGAACACCAAACATTAATTTATTATCAACTGTTTAAAAAATAGTTATGCTAATTATTCATTCAAATGATTATCTTTGGGTCGTATGTCGGTACTATATATAGAGTATTTCAAAATATTATCTTGTATTATTGATTTAAATAGCAGTAACCTGTTTTTATGGTAATATAGGTGGGATAACCCTGAAACTTTCGCATTTGTTCATTTAGGTAAATGTAAAAGTTGGGCTCATTACCTGCATTAATGGTTAAGTTTTTTTGCTCACAGAGTAAAATATGTTTTTGGAATAAGTTGCCAGATCAGATTAAGAACAGCAATAGCGTGGATCAGTTTAAGATGAGGTTGGATGAATTCAGAGAAAGTGGTAGGAGGGAAAAACTGAGGGGGCACTTTTGGGAGTTATCAAATGAAATATTTAACAGAATTTGATCTGGATATCGATACTGTACTAAGAGTTTTTTTTTTTTTAACAGTTGAATTGAGAAGATAGTTAAAGGGAAGATGCCCAAGGAGGCATAACAAACAAATAAATAAATAAATAATGGTTAAGTAAAAAACGCCCCATTTCAAGTTAATTACACTTCACACAATAGACACACCATCGTTTATTTATATATTGCTTATGTATATGCAATATCAGTCGCAATGGTTAACTAATTTGCATATTGGTTTTGAAAAAGGACATTTTATTAATTAACTATTATTTGTTATTGTTTTTAATTCATGATTATTTTGATTTTAATCTGACAAATAGTTCTGTTTCACAATATTGTTTTTATTTTCTGGACAAATATTTAGCATTTGTGTTCAAATGTTCATTTCTTTAGGGGAACTGCCTTGATTTTTAACAAGTTGTGATCTATTTCTAAATTTCAAGTGAAAAGGCAAATTGATTTCATCTTTCTTTTCTTTTCTTTACGGTCACATTTAAAAGACAAATGAATTTGTATCGAAATGGCCAAAATGTTAATGTTTATCCATCTATATGATTAAATGATTTTGTTACGTTTATACAACAAAGTTATAAATGAAATTCACTCCTAAACTAATTAGATGGTCATTGTAAATTTAGGAACTCACCTGCTATGTATAAGGGTGGGTAAGGTGGGCTATATTTAGTTTAATTTAGTTTTATGCAAAGGGGGCAAAGAGATGGTAGTAAAAATTCAGATACCTCCAACTTTTGTGAAATTTTAACAATATGTATAAGACATAAATATTCCACAAAGTTTGGAATATCTTAAAGCTTTTTAGGCACAAAATCCCTTTTTGAAAATTCAAATATTTCAGATTTGTATTAAATTTGATTCAATTACAGAATATTTTGTGGATTTCAATTTCTTAAGCTTAAGCTTTTGTAAGATTATATGCCACTCCCTAGATGATCACCGCCGGCTCCTAGATAATCACCGCCGACCCCTAGATGATCACCGCCGGCCCCTAGATGATAACCGCCGACTTCTAGATGATCACCGCCGGCCCCTAGATGATCAATGCCGCCCCCTAGATGATCACAGCCGACCCCTAGATGATCACCGCCGACCCCTAGATGATCACTGCCGCCCCCTAGATGATCACCGCCGGCCCCTAGATGATCAATGCCACCCCCTAGATGATCACTGCCGACCCCTAGATGATCACCGCCGGCCCCTAGATGATAACCGTCGACCCCTAGATGATCACCGTCGACCCCTAGATGATCACTGCCGACCCCTAGATGATCACCGCCACCTCCTAGATGATCATCGTCGACCCCTAGATGATCACTGCCGCCCCCTAGATGATCACTGCCGCCCCCTAGATGATCACTGCCGGCCCCTAGATGATCACCGCCGGCCCCTAGATGATCAATGCCGGCCCCTAGATGATCAATGCCACCCCCTAGATGATCACAGCCGACCCCTAGATGATCACAGCCGACCCCTAGATGATCACAGCCAGCCCCTAGATGATCACTGCCGACCCCTAGATGATCACCGCCGACCCCTAGATGATCACAGCCGACCCCTAGATGATCACAGCCGACCCCTAGATGATCGCAGCTGGCCCCTAGATGATCACTGCCGACCTCTAGATGATCGCAGCCGGCCCCTAGATGATCACTGCCGGCCCCTAGATGATCACCGCCGACCCCTAGATGATCACCGCCGACCCCTAGATGATCACCGCCGACCCCTAGATGATCACTGCCGGCCCCTAGATGATCACAGCCGACCCCTAGATGATCACAGCCGACCCCTAGATGATCGCAGCCGGCCCCTAGATGATAACCGCCGACCCCTAGATGATCACCACCGGCCCCTAGATTATAACCGTCGACCCCTAGATGATCACTGCCGACCCCATGATGATCACCGCCGGCCCCTAGATGATAACCGTCGACCCCTAGATAATCACCGCCGACCCCTAGATGATCACCGCCGGCCCCTAGATGATAACCGCCGACCCCTAGATGATCACCGCCGGCCCCTAGATGATAACCGTCGACCCCTAGATGATAACCGCCGACCCCTAGATGATAACCGTCGACCCCTAGATGATAACCGTCGACCCCTAGATGATCACCGCCACCTCCTAGATGATCACTGCCGCCCCCTAGATGATCACTGCCAGCCCCTAGATGATCACCGCCACCTCCTAGATGATCACCGCCGGCCCCTAGATGATCAATGCCACCCCCTAGATGATCACTGCCGACCCCTAGATGATCACCGCCGACCCATAGATGATCACAGCCGACCCCTAGATGATCACCGCCGGCCCCTAGATGATCACCGTCGACCCCTAGATGATCACCGCCGCCCCCTAGATGATCACCGCCGGCCCCTAGATGATCAATGCCACCCCCTAGATGATCACTGCCGACCCCTAGATGATCACCGCCGACCCCTAGATGATCACAGCCGACCCCTAGATGATCACCGCCGGCCCCTAGATGATCACTGCCGACCCCTAGATGATCACCGTCAACCCCTAGATGATCACCGCCGACCCCTAGATGATAACCGTCGACTCCTAGATGATCACCGCCGGCTCCTAGATGATCACCATCGACCCCTAGATGATCACCGCCGACCCCTAGATGATAACCGTCGACTCCTAGATGATAACCGCCGGCTCCTAGATGATCACCATCGACCCCTAGATGATCATTGCCGGCCCCTAGATGATAACCGTCGACCCCTAGATGATCACCGTCGACCCCTAGATGATCACCGTCGACCCCTAGATGATCACCGCCGACCCCTAGATGATCACCGCCGATCCCTAGATGATCACCGCCGACCCCTAGATGATTACCGCCGCCCCCTAGATGATCACTGCCGACTCCTAGATAATCACCGCCGACCCCTAGATGATCACCGCCGGCCCCTAGATGATAACCGCCGACCCCTAGATGATCACCGCCGGCCCCTAGATGATAACCGTCGACCCCTAGATGATCACCGTCGACCCCTAGATGATCACTGCCGACCCCTAGATGATCACCGCCACCTCCTAGATGATCATCGTCGACCCCTAGATGATCACTGCCGCCCCCTAGATGATCACTGCCGGCCCCTAGATGATCACCGCCGGCCCCTAGATGATCAATGCCACCCCTAGATGATCACCGCCGACCCTTAGATGATCACCGCTGACCCCCAAACGTTTATGCATTGTGGTTTTGTCTTCGTCTTCATATTCTCATTCTGGTTCTGGCCGTGTCGTCTTTCGTTTTGACACATGCAAAGTTGTGTACAAGAACAAACGTAACGCAGACTCACAAGAAAAAAACACAAAAACAAACACATTGCGTATATGACTTGTTGGTAACGGGTGTGTGTGTGTGTGTGTTGTTGAGGACCTCATCGCTAGTGTCAACATCTGAGTTAACCTCCAGTATATCAGCTAGGACCGAATTGAGATAATTTGTCTGTCGAGACGATCATTGTCGTTTGGTTGAAGTCAGTTCATTTCATCATCTGCTCGATCTGACCTAAATCCCTGCCGGATTCTGGCTTCTCAGGCCTACTCTGATCTCTGCCGAACTTTTACTCCTTGAGTCTACACTAATCTGATCTCTGCAAAACTCTCACTCCAATCTTCAGCTGCCAAATATATCTAGTTTCGACCTAAACGTCCAGTCCTTTTCTCAGTCACCCCCAGCTGATCACGGAACCCACTACATCCGTCTCTTCTCAGTTCACTCTCAGCTGATCACCTGGAAACTATCAAACAACCTGTCAGGCGCCACCCGTCTGGAGAAGGTCAATAGATTTTGGCGGCTTCTCCATTGTCTGTCCACTTCCAATCACCGAGTCTTTTCTCAAGTCAACATTCTTGGCTGTGTGTGGCGGTCCATACTATCACACTTTAAATTTGAGACATTTTCTAGAATCAAAATCATGTAATGGATTTTGATCAAAATTTGAGTAAGGATTCTAAACATAAGGTTGAGTATCTTGATTTTAATCTTCGTAAAGACATAAAGTGAGGCAACCCTGTTCTGTTCGGGGAATTAATTTTACCCATCCTGTATTTTTATAGTTCTCTTTAACGATTGATTTTTTTTTTTTTACTAATGTGTTACTACAAGAGCCACTTAAGGATAAGAGTTAATAATGAATGAATGAGTTTTAATAATATGCGCGAGTTGGCCATTGTGAAAGATGAGGGTGATGTTATGAGTCGAGTGACTAATGTTTTCCGTTGAGTTCAGTCTTTTTGAGATAGGAATTTCGTCCTCATTGGACGTATGTCAGCCAGTGACTGGTGTCTAAGCCGCTGGCGAGCGCCCACCTTCCTGGAGTACTTAAAACTGACCACAGTTAACAAAGATTGACTTTTTCGAAAAAGCCAATAAACTGTGTGAATCTAGTCGTATCGTCCTGTGTTTTTTTGTTTTGACAAAAACCCTTCAAGTTAAAGATGACAGACAGGTAAGCCAACAACCTGTCATCGTCGCCGTCAAGGATTAAGTTCGGTTCAAGCATGGAACAAGCGAGCCATATCCAACATGATGAAGAATATTATGAGAAGATTGAAAATATTGAATAGAATGAAAAAGGTTTGATAACACACGTAATTGATATCGAAATCTACACGTGTAATTGATATCACTATATTTTTGATAATAAATAATTCGTTTATATCAGCTCTTATTACTTCTTTTTCCCCATCTCTCTCCTGGTGATACCAGATCAGGTTGCCCTGTGGCTCCCTGAGACGAAATTCACCTACATTGACGTTTTTTTTTTTTTTTTTTTTTGTAAAATTTAATTATGTTCTACAAAACCAAAAACAAAAACAACAGCCCCTCTCCCTTTCTCCCTCCCCTTTTTTATTTTATTTTTAGAACTTGAAGCATAAATCTTTTACTATAATGACCAGATTCGGCATTAAATAACCCAAAAAGGGTTGATATGCCGTAAAACAAAACTACCAAACCAAAAACGATGATTAAACATTTGAAGATATAAAGAACTTGAAGCATAAAAACTTTTACTATAATGACCAGATTCGGCATTAAATAACCCAAAAAGGGTTGATATGCCGTAAAACAAAACTACCAAACCAAACCATACCATCTCTCTCTCTTAATTTTTTAC
Source organism: Sepiola atlantica (assembly GCA_963556195.1). NCBI lineage: Eukaryota > Metazoa > Mollusca > Cephalopoda > Sepiida > Sepiolidae > Sepiola > Sepiola atlantica. The sequence continues at coordinate 21,277,675 of OY744554.1, read as the reverse complement.
GTCATTCACCTACCCCCCCCCCCCTGATACTTATTATCCAATCTTTCTTTACATTATGCACCATTTATGACATCATCCAATGTGCACGGTGACAAGATACAAGCAAAATACAAGATCAATAGTTTTAATAGTATACTAGATCCCCAGTCGGTTTGCCTAGTAGACAACCCGTCATTCTTCGGGTCACAGATTTTCTAGATGAAACACAAAGGATTACTTTCCCCACTGTGACACTATGGATGCCACAAAAGTCAGGACCCCGGTCAGGAATAGGAAATAACTCATGAACGCACACAAAAGAAAATACGGGAGTGGTTGATTTCTATTGTTCAAGGCCAAGGTTTTGTGGGTGACTTAAGACAAAGGAGATAATATATTTAGGAGTGACAGTGTTTTATGACATCTTTGACGACAACCAAAAAGTTGACAAGTTGGTGACTCGAAAAGAAGGCGATCAGTGAGGATCGAACCTCCCCAGAGAGCGGATCGGACCTGGGGAAAACGATGAGATGAGCTGACGACTTTAGTAACGACAATGGGGGTCTCAACAGTACGCAAAGGTGTCACACATACTCATAGTTCTAACTAAATGATACACAACGTATATGTGTTTGTGTTCTTTCTCGAGAGTTGTGGTTCTTTTATTTAACTTGTGGACCAGTGCTGTGCCCTCGACGATTCGTCAGTGGATAGAGACTCGGCTAGACGATGAAGACAAGAAGAAGGCCACAGACACACAACGTTGGGTTGACGGTCGTCGAGTGGAGCAGCATGGTTCCCCCCCCCCCACCCCCACTTTCTCTTTTCGGTTTGATTTTTTTTTAAAATTATATATACATACTAGCAGGAAGACCTGATGTTGTTCGGGAATGTACTTTTTCACTATGCTCATATTACTTTTTTTGTTTTTACTGTTCCCATTTCACCCTCCTCTAATATAGTCGGAAAAAGCTGAAATGTTGGAAAGTTCTTTGAATTAGTGTCTCATCCATATGGCTGAATTTTCATTCAAATTGAATACACGTATTTAAAGTTTTAAGGGGTCTCTCTGTAAACCCCACTCGTGCACACGGTCGTCAACCGCACAGATGTGATATCCTGGTCGCGGTGCCAGATTGTAAACCCACACGTGCCGATCGTGGCAAAAAAATATATATAGATACAAATTCCTCTAGGCTGGGATGGTGATGATGATGATGATGACGTTGCCGATCTTGTCGTCTCGTCCAGCTACAAACACACTCCCATGTTGAAACTGTTTATATCAGCGAGCGATCACTGGGCGAACAGCAACTTGTTGGCTCTGTGAGGGAGAAAGATCATTCAAAGCAGAACAAGACGAAAAAAAAAATGTTCAACAACTCGGTCAGTGTTTTTTGTATAGAAGAGTAATTATTAATAAAATAAAAGAATTGATTTTACATTGAATTAATGTCTACCGTGCTCGTAAAAGTTTTGTTTTCTCTAAGTTATTCTGTTAGTTCTCTGTGTACGCAAATTCTTTACACAAGTAGTTGTTTAGTTACAAATCAACAGGCGATGGCGAGAATTTCGTCCGGTTTGTTTTCTTCGACGCACGCCATCTTGGTGCGCGTCGGGCGACCGTCCAACTCTGTCTGCCGACAATTCAACTCTAACTGCCTCTGTACGCTACTCTACTGGTGTGCGTGAAAAACGCACATTCTTTTATTGAAGATATCTATCGTCGTACACCCCCTTCTCCGCCATCTTTCTTCCTGCGTGTCTTCCTCTCTCAAGGAGAGTGGGAACGGACGCCTCACTCCCCCCTCCCTAATATAAATGGGATCTTCTTCTTAGCCTGGCGTTATCTGCCAAAACAAACGCTTTCTCATTCTGTCACACAGCTGGAGGCGATCCATTGACCCGGCTCGTAATTAACGATGACAGGCCCAAATAAATCTCTCAAGTGGACTTGTCTTTCCCAGGTCCTCAAAACAGCCGTCACAGAATCGTGATTCCAAAACGCGCCGTTCACCCCAAACAATAATATCGCTTTATTGACACTTTAGAATTAAATTTAAGATAATGGAATTTCATAATCTTTACCTCCCATCTGGCAACTGTCTCCTTGCCTTGGGAGGCAATGGATTCTGACTATCAAACACGACCCACCTAGCTGGCGTCCCGTTCCTGTCGTTTGAATAAGTTTGTATATATTGATATACTAGTTTTATATCTTCACTTCGTCTTGACGCAGGGCCCTCAGTCGGCATAGCATCACCACCAAGATGCATACTAGCGCGTCACCAGGGTACCCGATCCCCATGGGGCCCTGATACTTTGTCACATCTCTCTCCATGGGCCACTTAGAGGTGGAGGCACATAGATTTTCGGCACATAGAGAGTAACGTAGATATTGCTTCCTTAGTTTTTCCCATAGAATTTTATACATGTGATATGAATTTGAACAAAATATATTTTAAGTTTTAAAGGAGGTTCGCCCCTCCCCCCCAGGAGCTATGCTTAGTTTAGGAGGGCATTTAGAGATTCAGAATCACTTGTATCGTCTTCCCCAGAAAATTTTATATATATCTTATATAAATAGAGATTTTGTCCGTCTGTCCGTCACAATTATTTTAAATGTAATAAATACATTGTGGAATTTGTCTCATTTCGAAATATCAAAGATCTTAACTACTTTTAAAAATGGAGAATGCTGCATTAATAGTAAACTAGCGGGACCCGTGTAAATTACACAAAATGATGTTTTCAATACTAATTATCTTGTTCCTAACCTATAAAAACCTGTCCGTCAGACTTTTTTCTCGATTTGATCGATCAACTAATTCCGATTTCGACAACTAAACCTTATTTTGTAAATGCTTTAGATTAAATTAAATTTGGCTCAAATTCATGAGTAGCATACAAAGATTCGGAAGGTCGTTGCTTTTGATGTAAGTATGACACACAAAATAACACACACGCTATCATATTAATGTGTCTTCCCAGTGGTCCCCTCCCTACCCGCCCCCCCTTCGATGTAGAAAAAAAAATCTTGGTTGGTTGGGCTCGAACTATAAACCAGTCGGGCCAACGTCAAAAACCGACGTCAAAATCCCACGTCGCTAACCGTTGCACCAAAGGGAAATACTTGAAGATATTACGAAAATTAGGTGACTTGAATGCTTTTCCAAATCTAGGTGCGGCACACATGCACAGAGCTTTTGATGTAAGCGTGACACACGAACACACACGCTATCGTATTAATATATAGATAATAAATTCCAAACAAATAAAGTGGATGCCATGACAGGAAATCAAAATCGAAACCTTGAGATCTTCAGTCTGACGTTCTACAAACAGACTTTCTTATAAATAGAGCTTATAAATAGAGCTTAAAACATTACCATAACAAAATAATTATAGCTTTTGCGTGACGTCATAGATTTATGATTTACGTCATGTTTCAAAACATGTTAATCCCCCAAAAAATCATTAATTATTTTAGGCCACATAGCTTTTGAAGAATTTTTTTTTTATCATTTATAAAAAACAGTTTGAAGTTATTATTGGTTAATAATTGTTAGTTACTTTGTAATTGAATTCTATTTGGTTAATAATTAATAATTTAACTATTTTAAAAAATATTTTCAAAATAATTAAAAAAAACTTCCAATTATAAAAAAAGTTTGATTTGATTATTTTTAATAATTAGACGTATTGTTTAAAACAAATTATTTGCCTAAAAAATCTGGCCTAAAATATAATTGGGGATTTTTGGGGATTAACACTGGTTCGCAATTTCAGATTTCAGATACAGTGGACACGATGAAGAGAATACTTTCTATTTTACTGACAATCATGTATTGCTGCCTTTTTTTTCTCTCAAGGATCACTTGGATAAACAACAAAAAAAGCTAGACCCCATGATGACGCGGGTTCAATCCCTGCCACCAGAGTCGGAATCAAAGCAAAATAAGGTTGTGAACCCCTGGTTTAGACAACCCAATCATGAAAGACAGAGAATTTCTTCTGCTAGTCTAGTTGCTCTACTAAGGCTTGATAATTGATAGTCTAGTTTACCCTGATATTACAATGATAGCTTCGACTGATGGTTGTATTAATAGGGGTGGGACGTAATGGGTGAAAATTTCAGATTCATGCGAGTAGTATTTTTTTTGTATTCATTTATACATAAATAACACTAAACAATCAAACATTTTGAAAATTTTGCAAAATTCAGAAGGTGCAGGCCACTAGTTTTTGGCTATTTTACATTCATGAAAACCCTTTCACAGCCTGAAAATGGTCCTAAATTAAAGTACTATATCAGATTTAACCATCTATATCCATTCATAGCTTTTGAGGATGTTTTAGGACCTGCAATGTCGCATGAAACCACTTTTTCACCGAAAAATGATGGATTTTGAGTCCCGTGGAGCCCTAACGGCTATTTTTGGCCTGCACCTTCTGAATTTTGGAAAATTTTCAAAATGTTTGATTGTTTAGTGTTATTTATGTATAAATGAACACAAAAAAATACTACTCGCATGAATCTGAAATTTTCACCCATTACGACCCACCCCTAGTATTAATTTGTTTTTAATTTTATCAATATTATTTATTAACAGTAAATCTCAATTCAGCAAAATTTAAGATCTTGTTGATACTCTCTCTTCCGACCTGGAGTACATCGTGCACCGTGGATAAAAGTGGTTTATTACTTTTGGCACTTCAAAACCCAAGCTTCTCTTCTTTCACCATCAACATTCAAATCCTTGTTTTGCCTCAGCTAAAATGAATGCCTCTCACCTTGAGGAAGCCTCTTGTTTTGATAAGCTCCTCGGACTGACTTTCACTTCAGACCTAAAATGGAAGATTTCTATCTAATCTGTTGCTAAGGTTGGTGGAAAAATGGTTAAATCATTCTACCATTTCAGAAAGTACCGGACTCCCAACGCAATCCTCCAACTATATAAGATATATCCTAAGATGAAACACTACCACCACATCTGGGGAGTTATCGCTCAGAGCACCCTTTCTTGCCTTGATAAAGTTTGTAATGGAGGACGATCTCTTCTGTTCCCTACAGCTTCTCTCTCACAGAAGAGACGTTGCTAGTCTTTCTCTACTCTATCGTTATTTCTATGAAAAGTGCTCGAATGAGCTCCAATCTCCGGTTCCTTCTTGCAAGAAATTCACAGCAAGAACTCGTCAAGAACCACAACTGCCAAGAATTTTCCTTTCTTCCTTCATGTGCCTAACATCAAACAGAATTTCCATGAACAGAGTTTCTTTCCAAGAACTTTGCATCTGTGGAATACGTTAGCACAGGATAGCTACCCTGCGGGCTACAACATGGTCGTCTTTAAATTCAATATCAACAAATACTTGTTATAAACGTTCCTCATGCGTAATCCAATTGTGTTCATTCCATTCACTATTTTCAATCCTCTAATAATATTCCTCATCTTTCAACTGACAATCTATCCATCTTATTAACCCTTATCCTTGAGTGGCTTTTGGCCTTGATTAGTGATAACTCATTAGTAAAAAAAAAAACACTTTAGCAATAGGTCTTGCATTTGGCCATTAAATGACCCACACAGTGTTAATATGCCATAAGACAGATCAACTACACCATTTTTCTAGTTATTGCATTTTTTTATTTTGTAATTCACAAAAAGGATTGATATGTCGTAAAACAACTAAAACTGAACTAAATTGAAAATATGAAATTACCGGCCATTGTTTTCTTTTTTGTATTTTATTTAATAGATATCAGCATGAATTTGATTTTATGGTAAACTACCTGGATTTTTTGTTTACTATACTGTTTTTTTTTAACAATTGTAAACTAAATGACTTGGTTTGGATATAAACCATTATAATATATATATATATATATATATATATATATATATATATATATATGAATTTGATTGTTATTCCACGTATGCTCCTAGAGAAGTATTTTATAGATGATTGGTGGTATATGAAGCATTAAAAACGATGTTGTTTGTTTTTTTAATTGTTTTTATTTTGATATTTCGACCAGTCCTCTGGTCTTTGTCAAAAAATGATCTGAAATGAAGAAAACTGAGGATCGTTGAGCAAACTGTAATTTTGAACTGTGCGGCGTTCGTTTTTTGTCATGACGCGTGAGATGGTCCACGCATAACGTTTCTTCGGGGTAGCAAAGGGAACCGTTGTCTTTTTGAAAAAAAACGAACTTATACGCGTTCGTGATTTGATCAATGCAATAAATGGAATTTGAATGGCACTAAATTTGTGGAGGGGGGGGGGTGATATGATAGGAAACGAAATAATTGAATTAAACGTGAGTTAATATATAGTATAGAAAGTGAGGTAATGCTAATGAATAAACAAATACTAATAAGACATAAATAATGAAGTTGATAAGAATAAAATAAATAAAATATTGCCGAAAAAAATGAATAAATAAATAAATAAATAGAAAGAAATAGGGAACTAACAATAATGCGGTAAACAGTAAGGATAAAAAGTATTAAAAATAAAAATAATGTATTAAAACCTAAATAGATATAAAATAAAAGTAAGTAAAAGGTGTGTAGTATGCCGGAAGGGCAGACACGAAACCACTATATATATATATATATATGGGTGAAATAGGTAGTGAATGTGAATGAATAACGTATATTATAAATATGTAATATGAATAACACATATTAAAAATATATATATATATATATATAATATATAAAGTTAAGACGATTTTTCCCCTGTACCTTCTCGGAGAATAGGAAATTAACCACACGCATCACAGGCTACTAAACTCACCACTATATTACACTTATTCACTCGAGCGTGTTTTAGTAAATTTGTTATTAATTTTTCCAGCTAACACTAAATATTACATTTGACCCACCATCCACGACTCTCCGACAAACCAACTCCATATAGGTGGTAGCAAAAACTTTTCTCCCTAACAATTCTGTACTGTCACTCTACTCATCGACACCGGGAACTAATAAACACAGTTTAATTTTCACAAAAGACTCCGTTCTTATTTATTATTTGCTGGTATTAATTTACTACATAATATAAAGCAATACGCAAAGACTTAATGACTGCTCCCGTTCACTCAGATGATTTTCCGCGAATATCAGATTACGTTATTTCTATTTCTACCTATAACTTCTACATTTATATTCATTCCGGAATTAAGCGAATGAAATTAATGAACACAGTTCCTGCAACATTTAATCATTCAACATGGCCGCTACAATTTCTTGATCAGATCGACTTTCTATTTAATTCAGTAAGCACCAAGATACTCGTAGATCCCGATACATTTACATTTTCAAAATCATACACCTTTTATAGAAAACTTGCCCAAATCCATTTATTTCATCAACTACAAATGACCTAAACCGTGTCATTGTTGAACTTTACATTTGGTCGGCAGAAGCTAAATCTTAACATAACACGCATACCAATGATCAAGCTTAGCTTAATTACCCTATTTTCACATGCATTTTTAACTCGAAACCGTGGCGCAGTCGTTAAGAAGGCAGGTTTCATAATCGCCAGTTTTAGCGTTCGATCCCATTCTACTCTACCACTCTTTTTTTTAAATTTAAAACATTCGCCAACACGGTAGAGGGGGGAGAAAAAACAATAGGGCGTTTCTTTTTTTATTCGACGTCATGCAACGGGCGACGGGTTCCGCTAGTATATATATAAAATCAAGTGGACTGGATTCATTACTTCATATCTAAATTAGTATTGCATATAAAAATCTATATTTGATTCTGCCTAGTTTTCTTATTTAATTGAACATTGGTGCATGTTATAAAGAACAAAAGTTTTTAATTATAGTTTTAGTGTATAAAAAATCGATAGTTGATTCTGTCTAGCTTTTTTATTTAATTGAACATTGGTGCATGTTATAAACAACAATAGATTTTAATTATAGTTTTAGCGTATAAAAAATCGATATTTGATTCTGTCTAGCTTTTGTTGAACGTTATTAACAGTTAAGGGACATTTTTCTTTTCTGTCTGCAATTCTTTGCTCACTTTCCATTGAAACACAAGCCATAAAACAAATAAACGAGTTCTTCGTAATAAATTGTGGCTTTTTTGTCAGTTCTTTGGCTTATTTAGACCACTGTCTTCATCTTGGTTGTAATCATTGCATCTGTTCGAACTCCGGAATTTTACGTCAACCTATACATAATTTCCAATTAAACCCTTTATTTAATCCATGGGAGTAGATTGCTGTTGTTTCATTAGCCATGATCAGGTAGAAGTGTCACCCATGGCACAACGGATAAAGGCTTTGAGTACCAATCAGTTCTAAATAACAGTCTTTTGGAGGTTCAAGGTTCAATCCTCACTGTAGACTATTAAACTAAGAATAAAATAAAAATTACCACTTTCTACCTGGTGATGGCTGACAGAATGAGAACAATCTACCCCTGGCGATTAAATAAAAGGTTCAGTTCAAAATTCCATAGAGATTTTCGAGTTCAACATAAAGATTCCCAACTTCAAAAAGATGCACCAGAAGAAGGTCAGAGGAGGTTACATCGGCCAAAACGTTGTGAAACTAACAACCAAGATGAGAATAGTAGTCTGAATAATCGAAATAATCAATCCTTATCTCAAAAATTCTGAAACATATTACCAACTATTGTTTTCTTTTTTATTTCACAGGTTGGGTTGATTTACATTTTCAACCTGATTGTTGGAACTGGTGCCTTAGCAATGCCCAAAGCCTTTTATAATGCGGGATGGCTGATCAGTTCTATCCTACTTGTGGTCTTGGCTTTCTTCAGGTATGTATTGACATTTTAACATTGACTTTTAACTTATTTCCCCCTCTCTCTCCCCCTATCTCCCTCTCTCCTTCTTGTTCCCTTCCTTCTCTCCTCTCTTCACCTTTCCTTCTCTGTCTTCCTTTCTCCCTATCCTTCCTTCCCTCTTTCCCTTTCTCACCTTCCCTCTCTCTCTCTCCCTCTCTCTTATCTCTCTCCCCTCTTTCTCACTCTCTCTTTCTCTCCCCTCTTTCTCTCTCTCCCCTCTTTCTCACCCTCTCTTCCCCCCCCTCTTTGTCACTCTTTCTCTCCTCTCCCAAATTGCAGATCCATCTGTCATTACGCTGCAGTCGGATGAGAAAGAGAACTGGGTGAGAAACCAAATACTCGCTACCATATAACATGACACGTTCGAAACAGCTGCTTGGGAATCTTTGTTGAGCGTGGAAACCTATACAGAATTTCACCCCGGTCATGGCTGTCTGAATGAGAACAATCTATCCTCATGAATTAAATGAAGGATTCAGCTCAAAATTTTTTATAGGTTCCCCAGTTCGACAAAGATTCCCGTGTTCAACTATTAGTTTCCCAAGTTCGGGGGACTGGTAATATGGAGACATTCTTCACTAATCATCTAAAAATAAAAATCATCTTAGGTCATTAATAAAAAACAACTTTATCCATCGTCGATCTAATTCATTTGGGTTTGTGAATCTCTGTCCCATTTGAGAGTTCTTGATAAGGTTCAGAAGCATATCTGTAATTTGATTGACCCCCACCCTTTCTTCTTCTCTGCACCTTCTCTCTCACAGACATGATTTTGCTAGCCTAACCTTCTTCTATAAGTACTATTATGGCAGGTGTTCTTCAGAATTGTCTTATTTATTCCCTGCTTCCTTTGTTCCAGCTCGTTCGACTCATTGGTCTAGTGGTCTTCACCAATTCGCTGTTTTGATACCTCATTGTAATATAACTTCCAGTAACTTCTTTCCAAGAACTGCAGGCTTGTGGAACTCTTTTCCTGCTGACTGTTTTCTTCCTACCTGTGATGAAAAGAGAACTTTTCTATCCCCTTCAATGCTTCGGAAGTGAATTACTTCCCTTGACCACTCTTTCTTTTTTAGTCAGCCATTGTTTCTCCTAGAGACTAGATCCCTGCGTAGATCTTTGTCGAATAAAGCTTCTTCAAGCAAACTCAGTCTTCTTACACTCATTTTATTCTATCCTTTTTGACTAACTCATTACACTACCTATAGCTACAGTCAATAGGCATCTCCTGTCTTTGCTTTAATCATCATTCATTCTTTTTAGTTCCTTACATCAAGTGGCTTCATGCCTTGTCTGGAGCGACTTCCATAAAAAAAAATCATCTATGTGTTTACATTAACTATTACACTTCTTTTTTTTGGTGAGCTCTAAAGAAAGTAAAAACATTAAAATGTAAAACTAATGCTATATTTATTGTTTATACCAATTCTATGGTGGGTATTTTACTAGTCCTATATAAGATCTTATACATTTCTAGTAGAATGCTCGTCCTAGGATGGGTATTCTACTAGTCTTATATATGATCTTATAGATTACTAGTAGAATGCTCGTCCCAGAATGGGTATTCTACTAGTCCTATATAAGATCTTATACATTTCTAGTAGAATGCTCATCCCAGAATGGGTATTCTACTAGTCCTATATAAGATCTTATACATTTCTAGTAGAATGCTCGTCCCAGGATGGGTATTCTACTAGTCCTATATAAGATCTTATACATTTCTAGTAGAATGCTCGTCCCAGGATGGATATTCTACTAGTCTTATATAAGATCTTATACATTTCTAGTAGAATGCTCGTCCCAGGATGGGTATTCTACTAGTCCTATATAAGATCTTATACATTTCTAGTAGAATGCTCATCCCAGAATGGGTATTCTACTAGTCCTATATAAGATCTTATACATTTCTAGTAGAATGCTCGTCCCAGGATGGGTATTCTACTAGTCCTATATAAGATCTTATACATTTCTAGTAGAATGCTCGTCCCAGGATGGGTATTCTACTAGTCCTATATAAGATCTTATACATTTCTAGTAGAATGCTCATCCCAGAATGGGTTGTCTACTAGTCCTATATAAGATCTTATACATTTCTAGTAGAATGCTCATCCCAGAATGGGTATTCTACTAGTCCTATATAAGATCTTATACATTTCTAGTAGAATGCTCGTCCCAGGATGGGTATTCTACTAGTCCTATATAAGATCTTATACATTTCTAGTAGAATGCTCGTCCCAGGATGGATATTCTACTAGTCTTATATAAGATCTTATACATTTCTAGTAGAATGCTCGTCCCAGGATGGGTATTCTACTAGTCCTATATAAGATCTTATACATTTCTAGTAGAATGCTCATCCCAGAATGGGTATTCTACTAGTCCTATATAAGATCTTATACATTTCTAGTAGAATGCTCGTCCTAGGATGGGTATTCTACTAGTCTTATATATGATCTTATAGATTACTAGTAGAATGCTCGTCCCAGAATGGGTATTCTACTAGTCCTATATAAGATCTTATACATTTCTAGTAGAATGCTCATCCCAGAATGGGTATTCTACTAGTCTTATATAAGATCTTATACATTTCTAGTAGAATGCTCGTCCCAGGATGGGTATTCTACTAGTCCTATATAAGATCTTATAGATTTCTAGTAGAATGCCTGTCCCAGGATGGATATTCTACTAGTCTTATATAAGATCTTATACATTTCTAGTAGAATGCTCGTCCCAGGATGGGTATTCTACTAGTCCTATATAAGATCTTATACATTTCTAGTAGAATGCTCATCCCAGAATGGGTATTCTACTTGTCCTATATAAGATCTTATACATTTCTAGTAGAATGCTCGTCCCAGAATGGGTATTCTACTAGTCCTATATAAGATCTTATACATTTCTAGTAGAATGCTCATCCCAGAATGGGTATTCTACTAGTCCTATATAAGATCTTATACATTTCTAGTAGAATGCTCGTCCCAGGATGGGTATTCTACTAGTCCTATATAAGATCTTATACATTTCTAGTAGAATGCTCGTCCTAGGATGAGTATTCTACTAGTCCTATATAAGATCTTATACATTTCTAGTAGAATGCTCGTCCCAGGATGGGTATTCTACTAGTCCTATATAAGATCTTATACATTTCTAGTAGAATGCTCATCCCAGAATGGGTTGTCTACTAGTCCTATATAAGATCTTATACATTTCTAGTAGAATGCTCATCCCAGAATGGGTATTCTACTAGTCCTATATAAGATCTTATACATTTCTAGTAAAATGCTCGTCCCAGGATGGGTATTCTACTAGTCCTATATAAGATCTTATACATTTCTAGTAGAATGCTCATCCCAGAATAGGTATTCTACTAGTCCTATATAAGATCTTATACATTTCTAGTAGAATGCTCATCCCAGGATGGGTATTCTACTAGTCCTATATAAGATCTTATACATTTCTAGTAGAATGCTCATCCCAGAATGGGTATTCTACTAGTCCTATATAAGATCTTATACATTTCTAGTAGAATGCTCATCCCAGAATGGGTATTCTACTAGTCCTATATAAGATCTTATACATTTTTAGTAGAATGCTCATCCCAGAATGGGTATTCTACTAGTCCTATATAAGATCTTATACATTTCTAGTAGAATGCTCGTCCCAGGATGGGTATTCTACTAGTCCTATATAAGATCTTATACATTTCTAGTAGAATACTCGTCTTAGAATGGGTATTCTACTAGTCTTATATAAGATCTTATACATTTCTAGTAGAATGCTCGTCCCAGGATGGGTATTCTACTAGTCCTATATAAGATCTTATACATTTCTAGTAGAATGCTCATCCCAGAATAGGTATTCTACTAGTCCTATATAAGATCTTATACATTTCTAGTAGAATGCTCATCCCAGGATGGGTATTCTACTAGTCCTATATAAGATCTTATACATTTCTAGTAGAATGCTCATCCCAGAATGGGTATTCTACTAGTCCTATATAAGATCTTATACATTTCTAGTAGAATGCTCGTCCCAGGATGGGTATTCTACTAGTCCTATATATGATCTTATACATTTCTAGTAGAATGCTCGTCCCAGGATGGGTATTCTACTAGTCCTATATAAGATCTTATACATTTCTAGTAGAATGCTCATCCCAGAATAGGTATTCTACTAGTCCTATATAAGATCTTATACATTTCTAGTAGAATGCTCATCCCAGGATAGGGTATTCTACTAGCCCTATATAAGATCTTATACATTTCTAGTAGAATGCTCATCCCAGAATGGGTATTCTACTAGTCCTATATAAGATCTTATACATTTCTAGTAGAATGCTCATCCCAGAATGGGTATTCTACTAATCCTATATAAGATCTTATACATTTCTAGTAGAATGCTCATCCCAGAATGGGTATTCTACTAGTCCTATATAAGATCTTATACATTTCTAGTAGAATGCTCATCCCAGAATGGGTATTCTACTAGTCCTATATAAGATCTTATACATTTCTAGTAGAATGCTCGTCATAGGATGGGTATTCTACTAGTCCTATATAAGATCTTATACATTTCTAGTAGAATGCTCGTCGCAGGATGGGTATTCTACTAGTCCTATATAAGATCTTATACATTTCTAGTAGAATGCTCGTCCTAGGATGAGTATTCTACTAGTCCTATATAAGATCTTATACATTTCTAGTAGAATGCTCGTCCCAGGATGGGTATTCTACTAGTCCTATATAAGATCTTATACATTTCTAGTAGAATGCTCGTCCCAGAATGGGTATTCTACTAGTCCTATATAAGATCTTATACATTTCTAGTAGAATGCTCGTCCTAGGATGGGTATTCTACTAGTCCTATATATGATCTTATGCATTTCTAGTAGAATGCTTATCCCAGAATAGGTATTCTACTAGTCCTATATAAGATCTTATACATTTCTAGTAGAATGCTCGTCATAGGATGGGTATTCTACTAGTCCTATATAAGATCTTATACATTTCTAGTAGAATGCTCGTCATAGGATGGGTATTCTACTAGTCCTATATAAGATCTTATACATTTCTAGTAGAATGCTCGTCGCAGGATGGGTATTCTACTAGTCCTATATAAGATCTTATACATTTCTAGTAGAATGCTCGTCGCAGGATGAGTATTCTACTAGTCCTATATAAGATCTTATACATTTCTAGTAGAATGCTCGTCCCAGGATGGGTATTCTACTAGTCCTATATAAGATCTTATACATTTCTAGTAGAATGCTCGTCCCAGAATGGGTATTCTACTAGTCCTATATAAGATCTTATACATTTCTAGTAGAATGCTCGTCCTAGGATGGGTATTCTACTAGTCCTATATATGATCTTATGCATTTCTAGTAGAATGCTTATCCCAGAATAGGTATTCTACTAGTCCTATATATGATCTTATACATTTCTAGTAGAATGCTCATCCCAGGATAGGGTATTCTACTAGTCCTATATATGATCTTATACATTTCTAGTAGAATGCTCATCCCAGAATAGGTATTCTACTAGTCCTATATATGATCTTATACATTTCTAGTAGAATGCTCATCCCAGGATGTGTTATAAATTGTGAAAACATGGGATTACCTGGAAAACGGTCTCGATGCGCGCTCTGCAGGGCTGGACCGCCCAAAGAGCGGCAAGATGGCGTCCTAGGCTTAATATCGCCAGGTAATCCCGTGAAATCTTGTGTTCTCTCGCGGAGACGAGAGTCCAGTTTGATATAAAAACGGGTCGCTGGAGGCAAGACGAGGAAAAAGGCTGAGAGCGTAGTCTACGAGGGACGACGTGGAAAGAAGAAGAGAAAGAAGAAGAGAGAGAGGAAGAAGAAGAGAGAGAGGAAGAAGAAGAGAAAGAAGAAGAAGAAGAGAAAGAAGAAGATAACGAAGTAGAGAAAGAAGAGGTGGAAGATTAATATTTTTCAGCTACAAGCTATTTTCGGCGTTGTTATGGAAAAATTCGACATCAGATTGATTCCGGAATTCGACGGCTCTCCTGCTGGTCCATCGGTGGTCGAATGGCTGGAGAAGGCCGAGCGTGTTTGCCGGTTGTGCAAAATTAAAGACCCAGCTATGGTCATCCCATTGAGACTCACTAAGGGGGCTTACGCCGTGTACCAGCAGCTCAGTAATGATGCGACCATGGAGCAGATTGCACAGGCGCTGCACGGGGCATTTGGTGCAGATCCTTTTGTTGCCTGGAGGCAATTTTCCGAACGCCGGCTTGGGCCGGGGGAGACAGTGGACGTCTACATGGCCGACTTGAAAAAGCTTGCTGCTCCCTTCGGCGGTGCGAGTGACCGCATATTGGCATGCGCCTTTTTGTCTGGACTTCCGGACGATGCAAGCCGACTGCTGCGAGCATCATTGAGACTCACAGAGATTGAATTGGTGGAGTTGTTGGCGAGAGCACGAAACATCTTGAAGGACGATCGAGAACTGGTCTCTGCAGCGGTTGACACCTTGGACTCGCCAGCAGAGGGCCTACGATGCTATACATGTGGTGGCCCCAACCACTTCTCCAGAGACTGCAGAGGCGGCACAAGGCGCACCCCAAATTATGGAGCACGAAAAGTAATACGGTGTTACCAATGCAATAAGCCAGGCCACATAGCACGGAATTGTCCGGGAAACGGGCAGGGGGAGGACGCCGCAGCGCTAGCACCCTCCCCAAAGCGGCATTGAACAAAGCGCTTCCTGCAGTGACAGTTCAAGTTGATGGGTGTAAACGTTCAGCGCTGGTTGACACCGGCTGTACCCAAACCCTCCTTCGAAAGGAATGTTGCACCACATGGAAGAAACGACAGATCCCCGTCCTGACTGTCGGCAAAGGCTCATTAGTGTGTTGTGGATCCAGTGTTGTTCATATCAGCATTGACAATGGCCCCTCGGTGGCTGTGACGGTGTTGGTGGTCGATGGGGAGCTGCTCGGATATGACCTTCTCCTTGGAATGGACACTATTACACAGCTAGGCGGAATTACTGTAAACAGCGTCGGTGATGTGAGATTCCCTCGACCAGACAAACAAATGTGTGCAGCAATCACTCTTGACGAACCCGATTTCCACGCAGAATATGACAAGGGCACAAACACATGGACAGCGTCCTGGAAGTGGGCAGGCGACCAGCCACCAGTGTCTTTGCGGAATCGGCTGACAGAGTATCCCCCTCCTGCATGGCTTAGGGGGCAGTACGAGGCAGAACTTCAAGTGTGGCTGGATAACGGCTGGTTAATTCCATACCCAGAGGATGAGCTCGGGCCCCCGCGGGGGCTAATTCCCCTGATGGCTATCAGACAAGAGAACAAGCAGAAAGTTCGACCTGTTCTTGATTACCGGGAACTCAATGAACACGTTGACCCGTACACTTCGGGGGCTGACGTTTGTGCTCATAAACTGCGTGAGTGGCGACGGCAGGGTGCGGAAGCGGCCATACTGGACTTGCGAAGAGCTTACCTACAAATACGTGTTGAGAAATCGCTGTGGCCATTCCAGACAGTGGTAATCAAAGGAACTCGCTATTGCTTGACCAGGCTGGGGTTCGGCTTGAATGTAGCCCCGGGCATCATGACGGCGATCATGCGGGCGATCCGGCGTCAGGATAAAGCTGTGCAACAGGCGACATCGTCTTATATAGACGACATTTTTGTCAATGAGAGCCTGCTGTCTGCCCAGGCGGTCAAAGAACACTTTGAGCACTTCGGGTTGTCGTGCAAGGAACCGGAGCGGCTGCAGGATGGGGCGAAAGTGCTCGGGCTGCAGGTGAGCGGAAGTGCAGATGGACTCCAATGGGGAAGGGGCGGTGAAATCCCGGAAATCCCATCTACCATCACACGTCGGAGCACGTTTTCCATGTGTGGAAAACTGGTGGGTCACTTCCCTGTGTGTGGGTGGCTCCGAGTGGCTGTGGCGGCTATAAAGCGACGGGCAACTTCTTTGTCAACAGGATGGGACGATGAGGTGCGTGATCCTTCCCTGCGAAGCATGCTGGTGGAAGCTGTGGCCAGAGTGACCAATGATGACCCTGTACGAGGGAGCTGGTGCGTCGATGGGAGTGAGTTTACAGTTTGGGTGGACGCCAGCTCACTTGCCCTTGGCGTTGCTCTGGCAGTCAACGGAAGCATAGTAGAAGATGCCTGCTGGCTCCGGCCAGAGAATGACGCTAAGCACATAAACCTAGCTGAACTCGATGCTACACTGAAAGGAGTCAATCTAGCGCTTCAGTGGCAGGCTAGCGTCCTCCACGTTATCACGGATTCCACGTGTGTGCATCGGTGGATGACCGATGCCTTGAACGGAAAAGCACGGCTGACAACGAAGGCATCGGCCGAAATGTTAATCCGGAGGCGGCTTGCTACCCTAACCGAAACCGTCAATGAATACAACTTGGTCATAGATGTGACACTGGTGCAGTCCTGTTTGAATCGAGCGGATCGATTGACCAGAGTGCCTCGCCGTTGGCTGGACCTGCAGAAAGAAATGAACGAACCAGCATCTGTAAATTGTGCTGCGGTGGGACGTAGACTCAGCCCAGAGCGTATCGCTGATGTCCATTGCCAAAGCGGGCACCCTGGTGTAAACCGAACCTTTTACTTCGCCAGGTTGGTTGACCCCTCTGTGTCACGGAGGGCTGTGAAATCTGTTGTGAGAAGTTGCAACACCTGCCAATCGATCGACCCAGCACCTGTCCGGTGGAAGAAGGGCACACTCGGTGTGAAGTATAACTGGGATAGGATTGCGATGGACATAACTCACTACAACGGGGGGAATTTCTTGACCCTTATTGACTGCGGACCGTCCCGATTTGCATTGTGGCGGTCCCTTCGCCGGCAGGATACAGCTGCCATTGTCCATGAGTTGGAAAGTGTGTTCCTTGAGCGTGGCCCTCCTTCTGAGATATTGACCGACAATGGCCCCGCTTTTGTTAGTGCACCGTTCAAACAGTTTGTAGATGGCTGGGGTGTCCGTCTGCGTTTTCGGTGTGCCCATGTGCCCAGTGGGAACGGAATTATTGAGCGCAACCATAGGACTATCAAGACCATCGCAGCGCGGAAGGGGTGTACGGTGGCTGAAGCAGTCTATTGGTATAACATCACCCCTAAGGACGATACTTCACCCTCCACCGCGCCAGCTAATGCGCTACATACATACCATGTCAGGGCGAGAGGTTTGGAGAGCAGCTTACTGCCCGAACCAGAACCTCCACAGGAGAAAATGAAAAAAGGAGATGTCGTTTGGGTTAAAAAACCCCGAGGCCAGTGCACGACTCGTTACGGAACCGGTCGTGTCACTGAAGTGATCAGCCCGCAGGCGGTGCGAGTTGATGGAGTACCTCGTCACATTAAAGACTTAAGATCGGTATTCCAAACGCAGCTGCCATTTAACGAGGATAGTGACATTGAATCCGTGACCAGCGAACCATCATTCTGGTTCATGACGGCTTCATCGCGCAGCGACACTGAGAGTGATAGCCTTGAATGTACTGACCCTCCTACTGCTGATGAAAGCCCGGACAGTGATGCTGCGATGCGCAGCCTCAGGTTCACTGACCTTCCTGCCACGGAAGACAGCACGGATGACGATGAGGCCCCGAATCCCCCTCCCCGAAGAAGCACTCGAAGAAAAAGGACACGGCCTCCCTGCTCTTTCTGTGATAATGAGATCAGGGGGGAGTGTGTTATAAATTGTGAAAACATGGGATTACCTGGAAAACGGTCTCGATGCGCGCTCTGCAGGGCTGGACCGCCCAAAGAGCGGCAAGATGGCGTCCTAGGCTTAATATCGCCAGGTAATCCCGTGAAATCTCGTGTTCTCTCGCGGAGACGAGAGTCCAGTTTGATATAAAAACGGGTCGCTGGAGGCAAGACGAGGAAAAAGGCTGAGAGCGTAGTCTACGAGGGACGACGTGGAAAGAAGAAGAGAAAGAAGAAGAGAGAGAGGAAGAAGAAGAGAGAGAGGAAGAAGAAGAGAAAGAAGAAGAAGAAGAGAAAGAAGAAGATAACGAAGTAGAGAAAGAAGAGGTGGAAGATTAATATTTTTCAGCTACATTCTACTAGTCCTATATAAGATCTTATACATTTCTAGTAGAATGCTCATCCCAGAATGGGTATTCTACTAGTCCTATATATGATCTTATACATTTCTAGTAGAATGCTCATCCCAGAATGGGTATTCTACTAGTCCTATATAAGATCTTATACATTTCTAGTAGAATGCTCGTCCCAGGATGGGTATTCTACTAGTCCTATATATGATCTTATACATTTCTAGTAGAATGCTCATCCCAGAATAGGTATTCTACTAGTCCTATATAAGATCTTATACATTTCTAGTAGAATGCTCGTCCCAGGATTGGTATTCTACTAGTCCTATATAAGATCTTATACATTTCTAGTAGAATGCTCGTCCTAGGATGAGTATTCTACTAGTCCTATATAAGATCTTATACATTTCTAGTAGAATACTCGTCTTAGGATGGGTATTCTACTAGTCCTATATAAGATCTTATACATTTCTAGTAGAATGCTCGTCCCAGGATTGGTATTCTTCTAGTCCTATATAAGATCTTATACATTTCTAGTAGAATGCTCGTCCCAGGATGGATATTCTACTAGTCTTATATAAGATCTTATACATTTCTAGTAGAATGCTCGTCCCAGGATGGGTATTCTACTAGTCCTATATAAGATCTTATACATTTCTAGTAGAATGCTCGTCCCAGGATGGGTATTCTACTAGTCCTATATAAGATCTTATACATTTCTAGTAGAATGCTCATCCCAGAATGGGTATTCTACTAGTCCTATATAAGATCTTATACATTTCTAGTAGAATGCTTATCCCAGGATGGGTATTCTACTAGTCCTATATAAGATCTTATACATTTCTAGTAGAATGCTCATCCCTGAATGGGTATTCTACTAGTCCTATATAAGATCTTATACATTTCTAGTAGAATGCTCATCCCAGAATGGGTATTCTACTAATCCTATATAAGATCTTATACATTTCTAGTAGAATGCTCATCCCAGAATGGGTATTCTACTAGTCCTATATAAGATCTTATACATTTCTAGTAGAATGCTCATCCCAGAATGGGTATTCTACTAGTCCTATATAAGATCTTATACATTTCTAGTAGAATGCTCGTCCCAGGATGGGTATTCTACTAGTCCTATATAAGATCTTATACATTTCTAGTAGAATGCTCGTCCCAGGATGGGTATTCTACTAGTCCTATATAAGATCTTATACATTTCTAGTAGAATGCTCGTCCTAGGATGAGTATTCTACTAGTCCTATATAAGATCTTATACATTTCTAGTAGAATGCTCGTCCCAGGATGGGTATTCTACTAGTCCTATATAAGATCTTATACATTTCTAGTAGAATGCTCGTCCCAGAATGGGTATTCTACTAGTCCTATATAAGATCTTATACATTTCTAGTAGAATGCTCATCCCAGAATGGGTATTCTACTAGTCCTATATAAGATCTTATACATTTCTAGTAGAATGCTCGTCCTAGGATGGGTATTCTACTAGTCCTATATATGATCTTATGCATTTCTAGTAGAATGCTCATCCCATAATAGGTATTCTACTAGTCCTATATATGATCTTATACATTTCTAGTAGAATGCTCATCCCAGGATAGGGTATTCTACTAGTCCTATATATGATCTTATACATTTCTAGTAGAATGCTCATCCCAGAATAGGTATTCTACTAGTCCTATATATGATCTTATACATTTCTAGTAGAATGCTCATCCCAGGATGGGTATTCTACTAGTCCTATATAAGATCTTATACATTTCTAGTAGAATGCTCATCCCAGAATGGGTATTCTACTAGTCCTATATATGATCTTATACATTTCTAGTAGAATGCTCGTCCTAGGATGAGTATTCTACTAGTCCTATATAAGATCTTATACATTTCTAGTAGAATACTCGTCTTAGGATGGGTATTCTACTAGTCCTATATAAGATCTTATACATTTCTAGTAGAATGCTCGTCCCAGGATTGGTATTCTTCTAGTCCTATATAAGATCTTATACATTTCTAGTAGAATGCTCGTCCCAGGATGGATATTCTACTAGTCTTATATAAGATCTTATACATTTCTAGTAGAATGCTCGTCCCAGGATGGGTATTCTACTAGTCCTATATAAGATCTTATACATTTCTAGTAGAATGCTCGTCCCAGGATGGGTATTCTACTAGTCCTATATAAGATCTTATACATTTCTAGTAGAATGCTCATCCCAGAATGGGTATTCTACTAGTCCTATATAAGATCTTATACATTTCTAGTAGAATGCTTATCCCAGGATGGGTATTCTACTAGTCCTATATAAGATCTTATACATTTCTAGTAGAATGCTCATCCCTGAATGGGTATTCTACTAGTCCTATATAAGATCTTATACATTTCTAGTAGAATGCTCATCCCAGAATGGGTATTCTACTAATCCTATATAAGATCTTATACATTTCTAGTAGAATGCTCATCCCAGAATGGGTATTCTACTAGTCCTATATAAGATCTTATACATTTCTAGTAGAATGCTCATCCCAGAATGGGTATTCTACTAGTCCTATATAAGATCTTATACATTTCTAGTAGAATGCTCGTCCCAGGATGGGTATTCTACTAGTCCTATATAAGATCTTATACATTTCTAGTAGAATGCTCGTCCCAGGATGGGTATTCTACTAGTCCTATATAAGATCTTATACATTTCTAGTAGAATGCTCGTCCTAGGATGAGTATTCTACTAGTCCTATATAAGATCTTATACATTTCTAGTAGAATGCTCGTCCCAGGATGGGTATTCTACTAGTCCTATATAAGATCTTATACATTTCTAGTAGAATGCTCGTCCCAGAATGGGTATTCTACTAGTCCTATATAAGATCTTATACATTTCTAGTAGAATGCTCATCCCAGAATGGGTATTCTACTAGTCCTATATAAGATCTTATACATTTCTAGTAGAATGCTCGTCCTAGGATGGGTATTCTACTAGTCCTATATATGATCTTATGCATTTCTAGTAGAATGCTCATCCCATAATAGGTATTCTACTAGTCCTATATATGATCTTATACATTTCTAGTAGAATGCTCATCCCAGGATAGGGTATTCTACTAGTCCTATATATGATCTTATACATTTCTAGTAGAATGCTCATCCCAGAATAGGTATTCTACTAGTCCTATATATGATCTTATACATTTCTAGTAGAATGCTCATCCCAGGATGGGTATTCTACTAGTCCTATATAAGATCTTATACATTTCTAGTAGAATGCTCATCCCAGAATGGGTATTCTACTAGTCCTATATATGATCTTATACATTTCTAGTAGAATGCTCATCCCAGAATGGGTATTCTACTAGTCCTATATAAGATCTTATACATTTCTAGTAGAATGCTCCTCCCAGGATGGGTATTCTACTAGTCCTATATATGATCTTATACATTTCTAGTAGAATGCTCATCCCAGAATAGGTATTCTACTAGTCCTATATAAGATCTTATACATTTCTAGTAGAATGCTCATCCCAGAATGGGTATTCTACTAGTCCTATATAAGATCTTATACATTTCTAGTAGAATGCTCGTCCCAGGATGGGTATTCTACTAGTCCTATATAAGATCTTATACATTTCTAGTAGAATGCCTGTCCCAGGATGGATATTCTACTAGTCTTATATAAGATCTTATACATTTCTAGTAGAATGCTCGTCCCAGGATGGGTATTCTACTAGTCCTATATAAGATCTTATACATTTCTAGTAGAATGCTCATCCCAGAATGGGTATTCTACTAGTCCTATATAAGATCTTATACATTTCTAGTAGAATGCTCGTCCCAGAATGGGTATTCTACTAGTCCTATATAAGATTATATACATTTCTAGTAGAATGCTCGTCCTAGGATGAGTATTCTACTAGTCCTATATAAGATCTTATACATTTCTAGTAGAATGCTCGTCCCAGGATGGGTATTCTACTAGTCCTATATAAGATCTTATACATTTCTAGTAGAATGCTCGTCCCAGAATGGGTATTCTACTAGTCCTATATAAGATCTTATACATTTCTAGTAGAATGCTCATCCCAGAATGGGTATTCTACTAGTCCTATATAAGATCTTATACATTTCTAGTAGAATGCTCGTCCTAGGATGGGTATTCTACTAGTCCTATATATGATCTTATGCATTTCTAGTAGAATGCTCATCCCATAATAGGTATTCTACTAGTCCTATATATGATCTTATACATTTCTAGTAGAATGCTCATCCCAGGATAGGGTATTCTACTAGTCCTATATATGATCTTATACATTTCTAGTAGAATGCTCATCCCAGAATAGGTATTCTACTAGTCCTATATATGATCTTATACATTTCTAGTAGAATGCTCATCCCAGGATGGGTATTCTACTAGTCCTATATAAGATCTTATACATTTCTAGTAGAATGCTCATCCCAGAATGGGTATTCTACTAGTCCTATATATGATCTTATACATTTCTAGTAGAATGCTCATCCCAGAATGGGTATTCTACTAGTCCTATATAAGATCTTATACATTTCTAGTAGAATGCTCCTCCCAGGATGGGTATTCTACTAGTCCTATATATGATCTTATACATTTCTAGTAGAATGCTCATCCCAGAATAGGTATTCTACTAGTCCTATATAAGATCTTATACATTTCTAGTAGAATGCTCATCCCAGAATGGGTATTCTACTAGTCCTATATAAGATCTTATACATTTCTAGTAGAATGCTCGTCCCAGGATGGGTATTCTACTAGTCCTATATAAGATCTTATACATTTCTAGTAGAATGCCTGTCCCAGGATGGATATTCTACTAGTCTTATATAAGATCTTATACATTTCTAGTAGAATGCTCGTCCCAGGATGGGTATTCTACTAGTCCTATATAAGATCTTATACATTTCTAGTAGAATGCTCATCCCAGAATGGGTATTCTACTAGTCCTATATAAGATCTTATACATTTCTAGTAGAATGCTCGTCCCAGAATGGGTATTCTACTAGTCCTATATAAGATTATATACATTTCTAGTAGAATGCTCATCCCAGAATGGGTATTCTACTAGTCCTATATAAGATCTTATACATTTCTAGTAGAATGCTCGTCCCAGGATGGGTATTCTACTAGTCCTATATAAGATCTTATACATTTCTAGTAGAATGCTCGTCCTAGGATGAGTATTCTACTAGTCCTATATAAGATCTTATACATTTCTAGTAGAATGCTCGTCCCAGGATGGGTATTCTACTAGTCCTATATAAGATCTTATACATTTCTAGTAGAATGCTCATCCCAGAATGGGTTGTCTACTAGTCCTATATAAGATCTTATACATTTCTAGTAGAATGCTCATCCCAGAATGGGTATTCTACTAGTCCTATATAAGATCTTATACATTTCTAGTAAATTGCTCGTCCCAGGATGGGTATTCTACTAGTCCTATATAAGATCTTATACATTTCTAGTAGAATGCCCATCCCAGAATAGGTATTCTACTAGTCCTATATAAGATCTTATACATTTCTAGTAGAATGCTCATCCCAGGATGGGTATTCTACTAGTCCTATATAAGATCTTATACATTTCTAGTAGAATGCTCATCCCAGAATGGGTATTCTACTAGTCCTATATAAGATCTTATACATTTCTAGTAGAATGCTCATCCCAGAATGGGTATTCTACTAGTCCTATATAAGATCTTATACATTTTTAGTAGAATGCTCATCCCAGAATGGGTATTCTACTAGTCCTATATAAGATCTTATACATTTCTAGTAGAATGCTCGTCCCAGGATGGGTATTCTACTAGTCCTATATAAGATCTTATACATTTCTAGTAGAATACTCGTCTTAGAATGGGTATTCTACTAGTCTTATATAAGATCTTATACATTTCTAGTAGAATGCTCATCCCAGGATGGGTATTCTACTAGTCCTATATAAGATCTTATACATTTCTAGTAGAATGCTCATCCCAGAATAGGTATTCTACTAGTCCTATATAAGATCTTATACATTTCTAGTAGAATGCTCGTCCCAGGATGGGTATTCTACTAGTCCTATATAAGATCTTATACATTTCTAGTAGAATGCTCATCCCAGAATGGGTATTCTACTAGTCCTATATAAGATCTTATACATTTTTAGTAGAATGCTCATCCCAGAATGGGTATTCTACTAGTCCTATATAAGATCTTATACATTTCTAGTAGAATACTCGTCTTAGAATGGGTATTCTACTAGTCTTATATAAGATCTTATACATTTCTAGTAGAATGCTCGTCCCAGGATGGGTATTCTACTAGTCCTATATAAGATCTTATACATTTCTAGTAGAATGCTCATCCCAGAATGGGTTGTCTACAAGTCCTATATAAGATCTTATACATTTCTAGTAGAATGCTCATCCCAGAATGGGTATTCTACTAGTCCTATATAAGATCTTATACATTTCTAGTAGAATACTCGTCTTAGAATGGGTATTCTACTAG
The DNA here is from genome assembly GCA_963556195.1 of Sepiola atlantica. Classification (NCBI taxonomy): domain Eukaryota; kingdom Metazoa; phylum Mollusca; class Cephalopoda; order Sepiida; family Sepiolidae; genus Sepiola; species Sepiola atlantica. The sequence continues at coordinate 21,252,262 of OY744554.1, read as the reverse complement.
TCCTATATAAGATCTTATACATTTCTAGTAGAATGCTCGTCCCAGGATTGGTATTCTACTAGTCCTATATAAGATCTTATACATTATTAGTAGAATGCTCGTCCTAGGATGAGTATTCTACTAGTCCTATATAAGATCTTATACATTTCTAGTAGAATACTCGTCTTAGGATGGGTATTCTACTAGTCCTATATAAGATCTTATACATTTCTAGTAGAATGCTCGTCCCAGGATTGGTATTCTTCTAGTCCTATATAAGATCTTATACATTTCTAGTAGAATGCTCGTCCCAGGATGGATATTCTACTAGTCTTATATAAGATCTTATACATTTCTAGTAGAATGCTCGTCCCAGGATGGGTATTCTACTAGTCCTATATAAGATCTTATACATTTCTAGTAGAATGCTCATCCCAGAATGGGTTGTCTACAAGTCCTATATAAGATCTTATACATTTCTAGTAGAATGCTCATCCCAGAATGGGTATTCTACTAGTCCTATATAAGATCTTATACATTTCTAGTAGAATACTCGTCTTAGAATGGGTATTCTACTAGTCCTATATAAGATCTTATACATTTCTAGTAGAATGCTCGTCCCAGGATTGGTATTCTACTAGTCCTATATAAGATCTTATACATTATTAGTAGAATGCTCGTCCTAGGATGAGTATTCTACTAGTCCTATATAAGATCTTATACATTTCTAGTAGAATACTCGTCTTAGGATGAGTATTCTACTAGTCCTATATAAGATCTTATACATTTCTAGTAGAATGCTCGTCCCAGGATTGGTATTCTTCTAGTCCTATATAAGATCTTATACATTTCTAGTAGAATGCTCGTCCCAGGATGGATATTCTACTAGTCTTATATAAGATCTTATACATTTCTAGTAGAATGCTCGTCCCAGGATGGGTATTCTACTAGTCCTATATAAGATCTTATACATTTCTAGTAGAATGCTCATCCCAGAATGGGTATTCTACTAGTCCTATATAAGATCTTATACATTTCTAGTAGAATGCTCGTCCCAGGATGGGTATTCTACTAGTCCTATATATGATCTTATACATTTCTAGTAGAATGCTCGTCCCAGGATGGGTATTCTACTAGTCCTATATAAGATCTTATACATTTCTAGTAGAATGCTCATCCCAGAATGGGTATTCTACTAATCCTATATAAGATCTTATACATTTCTAGTAGAATGCTCATCCCAGAATGGGTATTCTACTAGTCCTATATAAGATCTTATACATTTCTAGTAGAATGCTCATCCCAGAATGGGTATTCTACTAGTCCTATATAAGATCTTATACATTTCTAGTAGAATGCTCGTCATAGGATGGGTATTCTACTAGTCCTATATAAGATCTTATACATTTCTAGTAGAATGCTCGTCGCAGGATGGGTATTCTACTAGTCCTATATAAGATCTTATACATTTCTAGTAGAATGCTCGTCCTAGGATGAGTATTCTACTAGTCCTATATAAGATCTTATACATTTCTAGTAGAATGCTCGTCCCAGGATGGGTATTCTACTAGTCCTATATAAGATCTTATACATTTCTAGTAGAATGCTCGTCCCAGAATGGGTATTCTACTAGTCCTATATAAGATCTTATACATTTCTAGTAGAATGCTCATCCCAGAATGGGTATTCTACTAGTCCTATATAAGATCTTATACATTTCTAGTAGAATGCTCGTCCTAGGATGGGTATTCTACTAGTCCTATATATGATCTTATGCATTTCTAGTAGAATGCTTATCCCAGAATAGGTATTCTACTAGTCCTATATATGATCTTATACATTTCTAGTAGAATGCTCATCCCAGGATAGGGTATTCTACTAGTCCTATATATGATCTTATACATTTCTAGTAGAATGCTCATCCCAGAATAGGTATTCTACTAGTCCTATATATGATCTTATACATTTCTAGTAGAATGCTCATCCCAGGATGGGTATTCTACTAGTCCTATATAAGATCTTATACATTTCTAGTAGAATGCTCATCCCAGGATGGGTATTCTACTAGTCCTATATATGATCTTATACATTTCTAGTAGAATGCTCATCCCAGAATGGGTATTCTACTAGTCCTATATAAGATCTTATACATTTCTAGTAGAATGCTCGTCCCAGGATGGGTATTCTACTAGTCCTATATATGATCTTATACATTTCTAGTAGAATGCTCATCCCAGAATAGGTATTCTACTAGTCCTATATTAGATCTTATACATTTCTAGTAGAATGCTTGTCCCAGGATTGGTATTCTACTAGTCCTATATAAGATCTTATACATTTCTAGTAGAATGCTCGTCCTAGGATGAGTATTCTACTAGTCTTATATAATATCTTATACATTTCTAGTAGAATACTCGTCTTAGGATGGGTATTCTACTAGTCCTATATAAGATCTTATACATTTCTAGTAGAATGCTCGTCCCAGGATTGGTATTCTTCGAGTCCTATATAAGATCTTATACATTTCTAGTAGAATGCTCGTCCCAGGATGGATATTCTACTAGTCTTATATAAGATCTTATACATTTCTAGTAGAATGCTCGTCCCAGGATGAGTATTCTACTAGTCCTATATAAGATCTTATACATTTCTAGTAGAATGCTCATCCCAGAATGGGTATTCTACTAGTCCTATATAAGATCTTATACATTTCTAGTAGAATGCTCGTCCCAGGATGGGTATTCTACTAGTCCTATATAAGATCTTATACATTTCTAGTAGAATGCTCGTCCCAGGATGGGTATTCTACTAGTCCTATATAAGATCTTATACATTTCTAGTAGAATGCTCATCCCAGAATGGGTATTCTACTAGTCCTATATAAGATCTTATACATTTCTAGTAGAATGCTCATCCCAGAATGGGTATTCTACTAGTCCTATATAAGATCTTATACATTTCTAGTAGAATGCTCATCCCAGAATGGGTATTCTACTAGTCCTATATAAGATCTTATACATTTCTAGTAGAATGCTCGTCCCAGGATGGGTATTCTACTAGTCCTATATAAGATCTTATACATTTCTAGTAGAATGCTCGTCCCAGGATGGGTATTCTACTAGTCCTATATAAGATCTTATACATTTCTAGTAGAATGCTCATCCCAGAATGGGTATTCTACTAGTCCTATATAAGATCTTATACATTTCTAGTAGAATACTCGTCTTAGAATGGGTATTCTACTAGTCCTATATAAGATCTTATACATTTCTAGTAGAATGCTCGTCCCAGGATTGGTATTCTACTAGTCCTATATAAGATCTTATACATTATTAGTAGAATGCTCGTCCTAGGATGAGTATTCTACTAGTCCTATATAAGATCTTATACATTTCTAGTAGAATACTCGTCTTAGGATGGGTATTCTACTAGTCCTATATAAGATCTTATACATTTCTAGTAGAATGCTCGTCCCAGGATTGGTATTCTTCTAGTCCTATATAAGATCTTATACATTTCTAGTAGAATGCTCGTCCCAGGATGGATATTCTACTAGTCTTATATAAGATCTTATACATTTCTAGTAGAATGCTCGTCCCAGGATGGGTATTCTACTAGTCCTATATAAGATCTTATACATTTCTAGTAGAATGCTCATCCCAGAATGGGTTGTCTACAAGTCCTATATAAGATCTTATACATTTCTAGTAGAATGCTCATCCCAGAATGGGTATTCTACTAGTCCTATATAAGATCTTATACATTTCTAGTAGAATACTCGTCTTAGAATGGGTATTCTACTAGTCCTATATAAGATCTTATACATTTCTAGTAGAATGCTCGTCCCAGGATTGGTATTCTACTAGTCCTATATAAGATCTTATACATTATTAGTAGAATGCTCGTCCTAGGATGAGTATTCTACTAGTCCTATATAAGATCTTATACATTTCTAGTAGAATACTCGTCTTAGGATGAGTATTCTACTAGTCCTATATAAGATCTTATACATTTCTAGTAGAATGCTCGTCCCAGGATTGGTATTCTTCTAGTCCTATATAAGATCTTATACATTTCTAGTAGAATGCTCGTCCCAGGATGGATATTCTACTAGTCTTATATAAGATCTTATACATTTCTAGTAGAATGCTCGTCCCAGGATGGGTATTCTACTAGTCCTATATAAGATCTTATACATTTCTAGTAGAATGCTCATCCCAGAATGGGTATTCTACTAGTCCTATATAAGATCTTATACATTTCTAGTAGAATGCTCGTCCCAGGATGGGTATTCTACTAGTCCTATATATGATCTTATACATTTCTAGTAGAATGCTCGTCCCAGGATGGGTATTCTACTAGTCCTATATAAGATCTTATACATTTCTAGTAGAATGCTCATCCCAGAATAGGTATTCTACTAGTCCTATATAAGATCTTATACATTTCTAGTAGAATGCTCATCCCAGGATAGGGTATTCTACTAGCCCTATATAAGATCTTATACATTTCTAGTAGAATGCTCATCCCAGAATGGGTATTCTACTAGTCCTATATAAGATCTTATACATTTCTAGTAGAATGCTCATCCCAGAATGGGTATTCTACTAATCCTATATAAGATCTTATACATTTCTAGTAGAATGCTCATCCCAGAATGGGTATTCTACTAGTCCTATATAAGATCTTATACATTTCTAGTAGAATGCTCATCCCAGAATGGGTATTCTACTAGTCCTATATAAGATCTTATACATTTCTAGTAGAATGCTCGTCATAGGATGGGTATTCTACTAGTCCTATATAAGATCTTATACATTTCTAGTAGAATGCTCGTCGCAGGATGGGTATTCTACTAGTCCTATATAAGATCTTATACATTTCTAGTAGAATGCTCGTCCTAGGATGAGTATTCTACTAGTCCTATATAAGATCTTATACATTTCTAGTAGAATGCTCGTCCCAGGATGGGTATTCTACTAGTCCTATATAAGATCTTATACATTTCTAGTAGAATGCTCGTCCCAGAATGGGTATTCTACTAGTCCTATATAAGATCTTATACATTTCTAGTAGAATGCTCATCCCAGAATGGGTATTCTACTAGTCCTATATAAGATCTTATACATTTCTAGTAGAATGCTCGTCCTAGGATGGGTATTCTACTAGTCCTATATATGATCTTATGCATTTCTAGTAGAATGCTTATCCCAGAATAGGTATTCTACTAGTCCTATATATGATCTTATACATTTCTAGTAGAATGCTCATCCCAGGATAGGGTATTCTACTAGTCCTATATATGATCTTATACATTTCTAGTAGAATGCTCATCCCAGAATAGGTATTCTACTAGTCCTATATATGATCTTATACATTTCTAGTAGAATGCTCATCCCAGGATGGGTATTCTACTAGTCCTATATAAGATCTTATACATTTCTAGTAGAATGCTCATCCCAGGATGGGTATTCTACTAGTCCTATATATGATCTTATACATTTCTAGTAGAATGCTCATCCCAGAATGGGTATTCTACTAGTCCTATATAAGATCTTATACATTTCTAGTAGAATGCTCGTCCCAGGATGGGTATTCTACTAGTCCTATATATGATCTTATACATTTCTAGTAGAATGCTCATCCCAGAATAGGTATTCTACTAGTCCTATATTAGATCTTATACATTTCTAGTAGAATGCTTGTCCCAGGATTGGTATTCTACTAGTCCTATATAAGATCTTATACATTTCTAGTAGAATGCTCGTCCTAGGATGAGTATTCTACTAGTCTTATATAATATCTTATACATTTCTAGTAGAATACTCGTCTTAGGATGGGTATTCTACTAGTCCTATATAAGATCTTATACATTTCTAGTAGAATGCTCGTCCCAGGATTGGTATTCTTCGAGTCCTATATAAGATCTTATACATTTCTAGTAGAATGCTCGTCCCAGGATGGATATTCTACTAGTCTTATATAAGATCTTATACATTTCTAGTAGAATGCTCGTCCCAGGATGAGTATTCTACTAGTCCTATATAAGATCTTATACATTTCTAGTAGAATGCTCATCCCAGAATGGGTATTCTACTAGTCCTATATAAGATCTTATACATTTCTAGTAGAATGCTCGTCCCAGGATGGGTATTCTACTAGTCCTATATAAGATCTTATACATTTCTAGTAGAATGCTCGTCCCAGGATGGGTATTCTACTAGTCCTATATAAGATCTTATACATTTCTAGTAGAATGCTCATCCCAGAATGGGTATTCTACTAGTCCTATATAAGATCTTATACATTTCTAGTAGAATGCTCATCCCAGGATGGGTATTCTACTAGTCCTATATAAGATCTTATACATTTCTAGTAGAATGCTCATCCCTGAATGGGTATTCTACTAGTCCTATATAAGATCTTATACATTTCTAGTAGAATGCTCATCCCAGAATGGGTATTCTACTAATCCTATATAAGATCTTATACATTTCTAGTAGAATGCTCATCCCAGAATGGGTATTCTACTAGTCCTATATAAGATCTTATACATTTCTAGTAGAATGCTCATCCCAGAATGGGTATTCTACTAGTCCTATATAAGATCTTATACATTTCTAGTAGAATGCTCGTCCCAGGATGGGTATTCTACTAGTCCTATATAAGATCTTATACATTTCTAGTAGAATGCTCGTCCCAGGATGGGTATTCTACTAGTCCTATATAAGATCTTATACATTTCTAGTAGAATGCTCGTCCTAGGATGAGTATTCTACTAGTCCTATATAAGATCTTATACATTTCTAGTAGAATGCTCGTCCCAGGATGGGTATTCTACTAGTCCTATATAAGATCTTATACATTTCTAGTAGAATGCTCGTCCCAGAATGGGTATTCTACTAGTCCTATATAAGATCTTATACATTTCTAGTAGAATGCTCATCCCAGAATGGGTATTCTACTAGTCCTATATAAGATCTTATACATTTCTAGTAGAATGCTCGTCCTAGGATGGGTATTCTACTAGTCCTATATATGATCTTATGCATTTCTAGTAGAATGCTCATCCCAGAATAGGTATTCTACTAGTCCTATATATGATCTTATACATTTCTAGTAGAATGCTCATCCCAGGATAGGGTATTCTACTAGTCCTATATATGATCTTATACATTTCTAGTAGAATGCTCATCCCAGAATAGGTATTCTACTAGTCCTATATATGATCTTATACATTTCTAGTAGAATGCTCATCCCAGGATGGGTATTCTACTAGTCCTATATAAGATCTTATACATTTCTAGTAGAATGCTCATCCCAGAATGGGTATTCTACTAGTCCTATATATGATCTTATACATTTCTAGTAGAATGCTCATCCCAGAATGGGTATTCTACTAGTCCTATATAAGATCTTATACATTTCTAGTAGAATGCTCCTCCCAGGATGGGTATTCTACTAGTCCTATATATGATCTTATACATTTCTAGTAAAATGCTCATCCCAGAATAGGTATTCTACTAGTCCTATATAAGATCTTATACATTTCTAGTAGAATGCTCATCCCAGAATGGGTATTCTACTAGTCCTATATAAGATCTTATACATTTCTAGTAGAATGCCTGTCCTAGGATGGGTATTCTACTAGTCCTATATAAGATCTTATACATTTCTAGTAGAATGCTCGTCTTAGGATAGGTATTCTACTAGTCCTATATAAGATCTTATGCATTTCTAGTAGAATGCTAGTCCTAGGATGGGTATTCTACTAGTCCTATATAAGATCTTATACATTTCTAGTAGAATGCTCGTCCCAGGATGGGTATTCTACTAGTCCTATATAAGATCTTATACATTTCTAGTAGAATGCTCATCCCAGAATGGGTATTCTACTAGTCCTATATATGATCTTATACATTTCTAGTAGAATGCTCATCCCAGAATGGGTATTCTACTAGTCCTATATAAGATCTTATACATTTCTAGTAGAATGCTCGTCCCAGGATGGGTATTCTACTAGTCCTATATATGATCTTATACATTTCTAGTAGAATGCTCATCCCAGAATAGGTATTCTACTTGTCCTATATAAGATCTTATACATTTCTAGTAGAATGCTCATCCCAGAATGGGTATTCTACTAGTCCTATATAAGATCTTATACATTTCTAGTAGAATGCCTGTCCTAGGATGGGTATTCTACTAGTCCTATATAAGATCTTATACATTTCTAGTAGAATGCTTGTCTTAGGATAGGTATTCTACTAGTCCTATATAAGATCTTATGCATTTCTAGTAGAATGCTCGTCCTAGGATGGGTATTCTACTAGTCCTATATAAGATCTTATACATTTCTAGTAGAATGCTCGTCCCAGGATGGGTATTCTACTAGTCCTATATAAGATCTTATACATTTCTAGTAGAATGCTCGTCTTAGGATGGGTATTCTACTAGTCCTATATATCATCTTATAGATTACTAGTAGAATGCTCGTCCCAGGATGGGTATTCTACTAGTTTATAAAATGAATTCACCGAACAGAACTATTTTGGCCGCTTCTTCGGTATTTACCTACCGCTTATTTATTTTTTTATTATTCTTTTCTTTTTTCTGTGTGCAGTTATCGATCTTATCGCTAGAGAATTCCGTTTGTTTGTTTTGGGGGGACGGGGGGGGGGCAAATATTTTAGATTTTAGAGAGTGATCAGTTTCCTATATAGATTTAATGTAAACTGATCACCCACTTAATGACCATCACTTTGACCATTTTTTTCTTCTGCGTACACTTACCGAGTTGTGGGAATAACATCCAAGATGAGAAAACTAATCCAAATAAAACTAAGTTGTCTTTCACAAAGAAATCCATGTTGAAAACTTCAGTGAATGAAATACTAAAATAAATTTTGTCCGATTGTTTCCATCTGTTTTTACATGCTCCAAATATGAGGGGGGGGGGGGTTATTGATTTACTATTACAAGAAAAATATAGCTTGTGCTATGAATCATAATAAGAAGATTCAATGTGTTAGCTGTTGAAATGAATCTTATAATGAACGGTGAAAGTTGTGCTTCTGTGTCATTTTTGCATATTTTTTTCAAGAAGTAATTGTATTTTCCCTAATGTTTACGTTGGTTTGATCTAATAATTATTGCTCAATTATGATTAATTTTCATTTACCACAAGATGACATTACATTTGTAAAGACTTTTAATTTGTTTAAACGTGCATTTTTAGCTTAAATTTGGCTTATGAATCGATAAGACGGAAAATTTTCTACTTTCTAAAAAACTTTGAACGGTCATAATTCGGTGGCTAATTTAGTCAAAAATAAATTTGGTATCATTGTTTTTAAGTTTTGCAAAGATCTATGTGCCCACAATAAATATTTTGATTTGGGATAGCTACTTAGAAGCATTCAAGTATACTGATATGGTGTGGGGGATGTGCTAATTATGTAAAAGATAGAATGAAAATAAAATTTTGGTTTGTGATAGCTACTTAGAAGCATTCAAGTATACTGATATGGTGTGGGGGATGTGCTAATTATGTAAAAAGATAGAATGAAAATAAAATTTTCGTTTGGGATAGCTACTTAGAAGCATTCAAGTATACTGATATGGTGTGGGGGATGTGCTAATTATGTAAAAAGATAGAATGAAAATAAAATTTTGGTTTGGGATAGCTACTTAGAAGCATTCAAGTATATTGATATGGTGTGGGGGATGTACTAATTATGTAAAAAGATAGAATGAAAATAAAATTTTGGTTTGGGATAGCTACTTAGAAGCATTCAAGTATACTGATATTGTGTGGGGGATGTGCTAATTATGTAAAAAGATAGAATGAAAATAAAATTTTGGTTTGGGATAGCTACTTAGAAGCATTCAAGTATACTGATATGGTGTGGGGGATGTGCTAATTATGTAAAAAGATAGAATGAAAATAAAAGTTTGGTTTGGGATAGCTACTTAGAAGCATTCAAGTATACTGATATGGTGTGGGGGATGTGCTAATTATGTAAAAAGATAGAATGAAAATAAAATTTTGGTTTGGGATAGCTACTTAGAAGCATTCAAGTATACTGATATGGTGTGGGGGATGTGCTAATTATGTAAAAAGATAGAATGAAAATAAAATTTTGGTTTGGGATAGCTACTTAGAAGCATTCAAGTATACTGATATGGTGTGGGGGATGTGCTAATTATGTAAAAAGATAGAATGAAAATAAAATTTTGGTTTGGGATAGCTACTTAGAAGCATTCAAGTATACTGATATGGTGTGGGGGATGTGCTAATTATGTAAAAAGATAGAATGAAAATAAAATTTTGGTTTGGGATAGCTACTTAGAAGCATTCAAGTATACTGATATGGTGTGGGGGATGTGCTAATTATGTAAAAAGATAGAATGAAAATAAAATTTTGGTTTGGGATAGCTACTTAGAAGCATTCAAGTATACTGATATGGTGTGGGGGATGTGCTAATTATGTAAAAAGATAGAATGAAAATAAAATTTTGGTTTGGGATAGCTACTTAGAAGCATTCAAGTATACTGATATGGTGTGGGGGATGTGCTAATTATGTAAAAAGATAGAATGAAAATAAAAGTTTGGTTTGGGATAGCTACTTAGAAGCATTCAAGTATACTGATATGGTGTGGGGGATGTGCTAATTATGTAAAAAGATAGAATGAAAATAAAATTTTGGTTTGGGATAGCTACTCTATGTATATTTTTATAAATAGATTCATTGATCTTTTATTTTTTCTTATTTTAGTTATTTAACAGTCACTTTTGTGATGGAAGCCATGGCCGTGGCCAATTTCAAGGTGAAAATGAATCGTAAACTTTCGGTAAGTATTAATATATTTACTTATTTGTTTTTTTGTTTTATTTTTGGGGGAGAGAGTCTATCAGGTATGTGTGAACAGTGAGATGAAGTACATGACGCTAGGTTCAAAACGAAATAAGTGAAATCTAAATGCTTGTATTTCATTGTGTGGGCACAGCCAGAATGCTCGCTATGATCCTTCCTGCTTGCCACTTTTTCCACATCTCTGTCGCAATTCTCCAGCAAGGAGCACTGAACTGCAGGAAATTCCAAATTTTTTAATCCGACACGAATCATGATGATTCAAGTTGCTCTTTTCCAACATTCCGGTGCTTTCTAGTCATCCATTGTATCTAGCTCTCAAACCAACAGCTATCCGTTGCGCTTTACCGCTATTAAATACTTTAAATGGTTCTGAAATGAAAGAATATAACAAAATTATAAAATTTGTTCCTATAGGAGTCTTTTTACTTTTCACATTATTTCTTTGCTCATTTTATTACAAGAAATTAATTAAGAGGGTGAAGGGTCTCTTAATCAATTTCTTGTAATAAAATATTTAAAGTTTCGGAAAGATAATTCAATAAACGGATGGATGTTATTTAAAAGATATGTTGGGTTTTTTTTTCAATAAAATCGGTCAGACGTCTTTAAATCCCATAAATACTTTCAATTATCCGTTTTTACCAAATTATTGTAATAAAATATTTAAAGTTTCGGAAAGATAATTCAATAAAGGGATGGATGTTATTTAAAAGATATGTTGTTTTTTCTTTTCAATAAAATCGGTCAGACATCTTTAAATCCCATAAATACTTTCAATTATCCGTTTTTACCAAATTATTTTTAAAAATAGGATTTTGAAAGTTAAATTTAATTATTACAGTATCGTTTGGTCATTACATTATTGCTTGAATCAAATTGTTAGAAAACTATAACTAAGGTTTGTTAAGGTATAAATGTTGTTTTAATCGCTTTCTTTGTCTTTTTTCCTTTCTTTCTTCCTTCCTTCAATTTCCTGTTTTTCAAATATTTTTTTCTTTTGCCGACTTTGACTTGTTTGTCAGTTAACTTGTTAGTTGTTATTGCTGTTGTGTGGAGTTATTTTATGTAGACGATGCTGATGACTGCGGCTAGTATATAGTGTATACATTTTGAAAGTTGAATTTGATTATTACGGTATCGTTTGGTCATTATTGATTGAACCAAATTGTTAGAAAACTATAACTAAAACCGAGAAAAGATTTTCTTGTTTAGAAAATTGAGTGAGCAAAAACAAAATGAGGGAAAAATGCTCAGGGCTCAATTGATTCGAATTAGCTAAAAGCTCGGATTTAACAGACCGTTCCAAGTCTGAATCCGTTTATCTCGTACAAAAATTTGATTCAGAAATGGCAGCCGATTTATGATTCAGAAAAGACGAAAAATCCAAATCAAAGAACAAACAAAACTCGGTTCACACGTTTACAAAATCAGCCAGCAAGCAGGTAGAAAGATGTAGTGTGATGATTAAGTGTCGTATGGTGTGAAAGCGAATGGGTGGAGAATATTTTTCTAACTAAAATTTTTACAAAATCTAACCGTATTTTTAATAAGATTTTTAAAGTTTAATTTAATTTCAATAAATATTCGACTAATAGTAAATAAAAAAAATGATATGCGAGTCATTTATTTGCGGAGAAAGCATACACAAACTTGTCCCCTAATTTGATTAATATAGATTTACAAAGAGATCAATGCTTTCGGCTGGTGATACCAGATCAGGCTGCCCTGTGGCTCCCTGAGACGAAATTCACCTACATTGACGTTTTTTTTTTTTTTTTTTTTTTTTTTTGTAAAACTTAATTATGTTCTACAAAACCAAAAACAAAAACAACAGCCCCTCTCCCTTTCTCCCTCCCCTTTTTTATTTTATTTTTAGAACTTGAAGCATAAATCTTTTACTATAATGACCAGATTCGGCATTAAATAACCCAAAAAGGGTTGATATGCCGTAAAACAAAACTACCAAACCAAAAACGATGATTAAACATTTGAAGATATAAAGAACTTGAAGCATAAAAACTTTTACTATAATGACCAGATTCGGCATTAAATAACCCAAAAAGGGTTGATATGCCGTAAAACAAAACTACCAAACCAAAAACGATGATTAAACATTTGAAGATATAAAGAACTTGAAGCATAAAAACTTTTACTATAATGACCAGATTCGGCATTAAATAACCCAAAAAGGGTTGATATGCCGTAAAACAAAACTACCAAACCAAAAACGATGATTAAACATTTGAAGATATAAAGAACTTGAAGCATAAAAACTTTTACTATAATGACCAGATTCGGCATTAAATAACCCAAAAAGGGTTGATATGCCGTAAAACAAAACTACCAAACCAAAAACGATGATTAAACATTTGAAGATATAAAGAACTTGAAGCATAAAAACTTTTACTATAATGACCAGATTCGGCATTAAATAACCCAAAAAGGGTTGATATGCCGTAAAACAAAACTACCAAACCAAAAACGATGATTAAACATTTGAAGATATAAAGAACTTGAAGCATAAAAACTTTTACTATAATGACCAGATTCGGCATTAAATAACCCAAAAAGGGTTGATATGCCGTAAAACAAAACTACCAAACCAAAAACGATGATTAAACATTTGAAGATATAAAGAACTTGAAGCATAAAAACTTTTACTATAATGACCAGATTCGGCATTAAATAACCCAAAAAGGGTTGATATGCCGTAAATCAAAACTACCAAACCAAAAACGATGATTAAACATTTGAAGATATAAAGAACTTGAAGCATAAAAACTTTTACTATAATGACCAGATTCGGCATTAAATAACCCAAAAAGGGTTGATATGCCGTAAAACAAAACTACCAAACCAATGCTTTCGGATTTTCAGATGTCTAAGATTTCTCTGGAACAAAGGCACTCCCACAAATAAAAATGGCGATTTGGAGCCATTTTTTTGCAAATTGATTTAAAGGTAGGTTTTATAGGATTCATATCTATATTTCTAGAGTCACCATCAGTTGGCTGTACAGAAACATCAGTTGCAGTCCTCGTCTGTCCTTGGCAACAAGGATTTTATACCAGCCAATCACAGCAATCAATACGACAAACCAGGGGATGACTTGACAAAACCAGGCCCTCTTTTGTTGGGATGAGGTATGGTCCAAGGAGATACACTCTCCTAAGCATTACCACCTCATTTGGAATAGGGGGGTTATTGCCAATAGCCTGAGACACCCCTACTGGAGAATGTTGAGTGGTTCATTCACAGCAATTTTTGTATCAGCCGGAGTTCCCCCTGGGGGGAGCCGACTTTTCCCACTTCTCAGTCATGTGCCACATCTTGCTGTAAACCAGTTGTTCTTCATTATTTATATCATTTATATCATTTATATCATTTATATAGGTTTCATTATTTATATCATTTATATAGGTTTCATTATTTATATCATTTATATCATTTACATCATTTATATAGGTTTCATTATTTATATCATTTATATAGGTTTCATTATTTATATCATTTACATCATTTATATAGGTTTCATTATTTATATCATTTATATAGGTTTCATTATTTATATCATTTATATCATTTATATAGGTTTCATTATTTATATCATTTATATAGGTTTCATTATTTATATCATTTATATAGGTTTCATTATTTATATCATTTATATCATTTATATAGGTTTCATTATTTATATCATTTATATAGGTTTCATTATTTATATCATTTATATCATTTATATAGGTTTCATTATTTATATCATTTATATAGGTTTCATTATTTATATCATTTATATCATTTATATAGGTTTCATTATTTATATCATTTATATAGGTTTCATTATTTATATCATTTATACCATTTATATAGGTTTCATTATTTATATCATTTACATCATTTATATAGGTTTCATTATTTATATCATTTATATAGGTTTCATTATTTATATCATTTATATCATTTATATAGGTTTCATTATTTATATCATTTATATCATTTATATAGGTTTCATTATTTATATCATTTATATCATTTATATAGGTTTCATTATTTATATCATTTATATCATTTATATAGGTTTCATTATTTATATCATTTATATCATTTATATAGGTTTCATTATTTATATCATTTATATCATTTATATAGGTTTCATTATTTATATCATTTATATAGGTTTCATTATTTATATCATTTATACCATTTATATAGGTTTCATTATTTATATCATTTACATCATTTATATAGGTTTCATTATTTATATCATTTATATAGGTTTCATTATTTATATCATTTATATCATTTATATAGGTTTCATTATTTATATCATTTATATCATTTATATAGGTTTCATTATTTATATCATTTATATCATTTATATAGGTTTCATTATTCATATCATTTATATCATTTATATCATTTATATAGGTTTCATTATTTATATCATTTATATCATTTACATCATTTATATAGGTTTCATTATTTATATCATTTATATAGGTTTCATTATTTATATCATTTATATCATTTATATAGGTTTCATTATTTATATCATTTATATAGGTTTCATTATTTATATCATTTATATAGGTTTCATTATTTATATCATTTATATCATTTATATAGGTTTCATTATTTATATCATTTATATCATTTATATAGGTTTCATTATTTATATCATTTATATCATTTATATAGGTTTCATTATTTATATCATTTATATCATTTATATAGGTTTCATTATTCATATCATTTATATCATTTATATAGGTTTCATTATTCATATCATTTATATCATTTATATAGGTTTCATTATTTATATCATTTATATAGGTTTCATTATTTATATCATTTATATAGGTTTCATTATTTATATCATTTATATCATTTATATAGGTTTCATTATTTATATCATTTACATCATTTATATAGGTTTCATTATTCATATCATTTATATCATTTATATAGGTTTCATTATTTATATCATTTATATAGGTTTCATTATTTATATCATTTATATCATTTATATAGGTTTCATTATTCATATCATTTATATCATTTATATAGGTTTCATTATTTATATCATTTATATAGGTTTCATTATTTATATCATTTATATCATTTATATAGGTTTCATTATTTATATCATTTACATCATTTATATAGGTTTCATTATTCATATCATTTATATCATTTATATAGGTTTCATTATTTATATCATTTATATAGGTTTCATTATTTATATCATTTATATCATTTATATAGGTTTCATTATTCATATCATTTATATCATTTATATCATTTATATAGGTTTCATTATTTATATCATTTATATCATTTACATCATTTATATAGGTTTCATTATTTATATCATTTATATAGGTTTCATTATTTATATCATTTATATCATTTATATAGGTTTCATTATTTATATCATTTATATAGGTTTCATTATTTATATCATTTATATAGGTTTCATTATTTATATCATTTATATCATTTATATAGGTTTCATTATTTATATCATTTATATAGGTTTCATTATTTATATCATTTATATCATTTATATAGGTTTCATTATTTATATCATTTATATAGGTTTCATTATTTATATCATTTATATCATTTATATAGGTTTCATTATTTATATCATTTATATAGGTTTCATTATTTATATCATTTATACCATTTATATAGGTTTCATTATTTATATCATTTACATCATTTATATAGGTTTCATTATTTATATCATTTATATAGGTTTCATTATTTATATCATTTATATCATTTATATAGGTTTCATTATTTATATCATTTATATCATTTATATAGGTTTCATTATTTATATCATTTATATCATTTATATAGGTTTCATTATTTATATCATTTATATCATTTATATAGGTTTCATTATTTATATCATTTATATCATTTATATAGGTTTCATTATTTATATCATTTATATCATTTATATAGGTTTCATTATTCATATCATTTATATCATTTACATCATTTATATAGGTTTCATTATTTATATCATTTATATCATTTATATAGGTTTCATTATTTATATCATTTATATCATTTATATAGGTTTCATTATTTATATCATTTATATCATTTATATAGGTTTCATTATTTATATCATTTATATCATTTATATAGGTTTCATTATTTATATCATTTATATCATTTATATAGGTTTCATTATTTATATCATTTACATCATTTATATAGGTTTCATTATTTACATCATTTATATAGGTTTCATTATTTATATCATTTATATCATTTTCATTATTTATATAGGTTTCATTATTTATATCATTTATATAGGTTTCATTATTTATATCATTTATATAGGTTTCATTATTTATATCATTTACATCATTTATATAGGTTTCATTATTTATATCATTTATATCATTGGGTATCTTTTACGACGCCCAGCAGACTAAAAACGCTCAAAAAACAAATATACAACAAATAAAAGTAACTGTAGGCGATAAAAGTTATTTTCAAACTTACCTGTGGCATTTGTTTGTATTTTTAACCCGTTCGAAGTGCTATTTATTAGAAACTAAATTGTTCGTCACACCAAAATCGCAAAATCCAAAATGGTGGTCGTGGGAGGTATGTAAGAGAATCACGACCGACCACCATTTCTTTTTGTGCAACAAAAAAACAAGAATTTTTTTTTTACATCTAATAAAAACCCATCTATACTATGTAAAAATATAAACAAATATCATAGCTAAGAAGGAAAATATCTATTCTCGACCTAGGTCGCATTTACTTGTTGCATATTTATGTTTTTAATCACTTTATCGTTCGTTTTCTTGAACCCGTTCACGACTCTGCTGAGCGTCGTAAAAGATACCCATATCATTTATATAGGTTTCATTATTTATATCATTTATATCATTTATATAGGTTTCATTATTTATATCATTTATATAGGTTTCATTATTTATATCATTTATATAGGTTTCATTATTTATATCATTTATATCATTTATATAGGTTTCATTATTTATATCATTTATATAGGTTTCATTATTTATATCATTTATATAGGTTTCATTATTTATATCATTTATATCATTTATATAGGTTTCATTATTTATATCATTTATATCATTTATATAGGTTTCATTATTTATATCATTTATATCATTTATATAGGTTTCATTATTTATATCATTTATATCATTTATATAGGTTTCATTATTTATATCATTTATATAGGTTTCATTATTTATATCATTTATATAGGTTTCATCATCATATTCAGTTTAACGTCTGTTTTACATGCTGACATGTGTTGGACTGCTTTAAGAAATTCACTTCCAAACTAACCTATCTCTATCCAGGTCTTTATTTATCCCTCTTTCTTTCAAGTCCATTCTTATCACTTCCTCCCATGTTTTCCTTAGTCTTACCCTGTGAACTGGACCTGCTACCTCAACTCTTCTACATCTACTACCCAAAAACTCTCATCCATTCTTTCACCGTGGCCATACCATCAAAGTCTCCTGTTCTGTACACATCTCCTTACTGTTCAGATTTATTCTTCCTCTGAGGTCATCAGAATTTAGCATGCCTAATAGACTCTTCCCTTGATCGACAGTGGTAACACTCTGCTGGTTAGTAAAGGCAGAATTTTCCTGAACTTATTCTATCCACTCCTAACTCTTGCAATCACATTAGCACCTGCTCCACACTGTGCTCCAATTGTATCACCAAGGTTTATATAACTTATATTGGTTTATAAAATCTATATGGGTCCATACAGTTACCTTCACTAAGGAAGTTATGTTTTTGGAAGAGTTTGTTATTATGTTTGTGTACAGCCATGGCCACCGAGAGTTTAACAAGGCCAAGCAACTAACTTCTTGCCCCCCTCTGACGTCATCGCGTTTGGTTAACTTAATTTCGCGGCTGTTTTAAATTTCATTAAATGTTTTGATATTTTGGATAACTGTTTTTTGTTTACAGGAAATAATACATTTGCACCAAGCTTTCTAATAAAGTAATGGATTTATTATATTCTGTGATCATTAATTAATAAATATTGAAAATGTCATTAAAATTGGTTAATTTCCTGAATTTTGATGGATTATTTAGTGAATGGAGAAGTCGAAATGCCTTCTTCTTATTATTATTATGATGGCCATTGTTTGACATGCAATGCAGTGACGTCATTTTCGAGCTAACAGGCCTGTAGTAACTCTCGGTGGCCATGGTACAGCTAAGCATCCACATCAGTTGACCAATCGTCACCAAATTTGGTCACAATATCGGTCATTGTCTAACTTAGAACTGATTTAATTTTGGAATATCTAGGTCCAAGGTCAAGGACACAGAAAATGAGAGTCACACTTTTAGTGATAACTTTGTTTCTGTTCATCGTAGAGGATCGCTACTGGGTCTATATTGTAACCAATGAAGTCCCAGCATCTTATGACCTTGACCTCTGACCTTAAAAGTTGGTCAAAGTCGAAATTTTGACAGAGGAATTTTTACTTCTGATTCTTCTGAATTTGATGTCTGGATCTGATGAAAAAATATTAACAAACAAAAGGAACCAAAAAATAATTAAAAAATTAAGAAACAAGAACTTTTGTTAACAAAAAGTCCTTGTTTCTTAAAAAATGGAAAATTTCTATAACCATAGATGCAAAGTTTTTTCGCATGAAAAACTAAATATATCAGAAGGAGTTGTCAGAAATTATGAATTGTCTTTGCCAACAAAAGAAAAGATAATGATAGCATTAAAGAAACAAGGAGTGATTGGTCACGTGACTTGCAACACTCCACTAAATAGTCTAAGTATCCGTGTCTCACCAAAGGTGTTTGGGTTATCCCCCCTGGTAAATTCCTAACTTTAGTTGGACTCCATGGTGGGTGGTGGAGTTCAGGACCGTTGATAATTATTAATGGGAACTGAAAAAGGAAAAACCAAGAGATATTTTTTATATATTCATCAATGTTTCGTCTTTATTGTAAGACTTCCTCAGGATAATAATTTGAAGAAAAATGTCATGCAAGTACATCAAAGTTTGGAGTTGACATGGTGCAGAGATGAGGGAATGTAGTAGTCGTGGCTATTATGAGCGCCGGAGGAGAGTCCAGGTTGGAGAAGTCAACAGTCGCTAAAGAATGAAATGATTATTAATATTTGCCATTTGGTTTGATTATAATCAAACCAAATGGCAAATACAAATAAAAAACCTAAGTGACACTTATCAGAGTCAGATTCTTCTGACAATCAAATTACGAATTTCCAAAATTTATCATGATTGAGTCTCTCGAAGATACACCCTGCTAAATTGTCACCTTTTCTGATTGAAAAGGTGATAAGCAGCAGAACAAACCCCAAAAGTGTGAAAAAGCTCTAAAACGGAAATTTACTGAAATTAAACAGGCAACAAATCTATTGAAAATGGAAAACTTTTTCAATCTTAAATGTAAGGCTTATGCCAACGAAAAATTGAATTTCTCTAGAGGAGTCATACAAAGTCAGGACCTTGGTTTGGCAACATAAGAAGAAATCGAGACGGCACTGGGTAAGCAGGGGGGGGGGGGTGTCACTCATCACAAAAGAATATTCATGGAGAGCTGACAATGAAGTCTGTATATATGTGTCGTATATACTGACTTTTAATTCCACAGCAATCCCAAAGAAAGTGAAAATTGGCTACACTTCTGAAAGAGTTGAACCCTACATACAAACCCATTACAGTGTTTCAAATGCCAGAAGTTTGGCCACCATAAGGACATACGTAGGGGACAACAGGTATGTGGTTAATGTGGCGAAAGGGATTCGTCCCACATTGAGGATAAGTACCAAGAGGAAAGAAAAAAATGTTTGAATTGTCATGGGATCACCCTGCATTTTTAAGATCATGCGATTTCTTTAAGAAAGAGATCATGACAATGAAACACACAAGAAATCTGTCATTCCCGGAGGCTAAAAAGATTGTGGAGGCTTATATGAAGCCTCGATCTTATGCCACTGCGATTGGAGCCACCACCGAAAAAAGATATCGAAATAGAGCTGCTCCCCAAGTTGAAAACGAGACTAAGTACAATGAACTGGTGGAAAAGTTGCTGAAACTTTGCCCAGACGAGATTTCAGAAATTCTCACGGGATGCTTGGTGGGGAGTTCGGGAAGTGGTGAAGGGCACACCAAAGTAGCCAGAAACAAACAACAACAACAGCGCCCATTGAAAATACAGGCAAAAAATATCAAAGATCCCCGGTGTGTCCACCAAGACCGGTGTGAGATGCCCCAAGGGCTAAAATTAAAGAACAAATTAAAAAAAAAATCGACCAAGAAAAAAGCATCTATCTCTGTTGAATTGACAAAAGATGGAAGTTAAGAAAACAAAACCACAACAAGAGCCAGTTTAATAAAAGAAATAAGTAAACCATGAGGAATAAAATCATCCAGTAGAATATGTTAGGGCAAATTTTGAGGAGTTGGTTCTCCTTATGAGAATGTGTCCATCAGTTGTCTGCTTGCAAGAAACATTCCTCAGGGAAAATGTCAATATTCATATAAAAAAAACTATACCCTATACAACTATATAAATAAAGATACAGATAGAGCGTCGAGTAGAACATCTATAGTTGTAAATAATAAAATTTTACAAAGCCAGATACTACTTGACACGGATATACAGGCAGTAACATTGCACAAGATCATGACAATTTCCTCCATCCATTTGCCACTAGGCCAGATCATAGTTAAACCTAATAAAGCAGCTCCCCAAACTATTCGTTGAGTGACTTTAATAGTAAAAGTACAAATAAAAAAGGATTATTGAAAAAATTATCGATGAAAATAACATCTGCCTCTACAACAATAAAACCAACACATATCTGCACCCAGCAACAAGATCATATTCAGCGCTAGATTTAACTATATGTGATTCAGCAATATTCATGGACTACACATGGAAGTGCATGGTGAGTAACCATTTTTCAATTATTCTAGAAGAAACTTGAGGAAAGAGTACCATGATGGAATTTGCAGAAAGCCACTTGGGAGTGATTCCAAGAGCAATGTCAAGAAAAACTGATAGCCAATGCCAATGTCAATGAAGAAGATCACTCCACTTACTTTACAGAGACACTGGTAGAAATAGCTGAAGAATGTGTACCAAAGTCATCCACAAGCCAAACCAAACACAAACCCTGGTTTGATAAGGAATGCTTAAAGGCTATCCAGGCTGACCTTCGATAAACAGCATAATCAAAGAAAAATGCAAGAATCTTGGGATGAATGCCAAAGTAATAAATTACACAAGATTTGACCAACGATTGATAAGTGGCGGTTAGGCTACAGAAAGGCAAGAGAAGAGTTTGTAGTAGCCAGACTTTGTATCGGACATACTCATATTACTCACAAACATTTATTGGAAGGTGAAGAGTCTCCAATGTGGATATAAGGTCAAGAATCTTATACAGTCAAACATACATTAATAGACTATCATGATCTTCAACAAAGCCGAAGGAAATACTACAACTCGAAAAATCTAAAGAACCTGTATAAAAACACAAACCCAACCAAAGTCTTAGACTTAATTAAAGAAGTTGAACTCTTCAACAAAATTTAATTTCAATTTTTTTTTTTCAAAAACAATATGAAATAATTATTCTACCTATAGGATTCCATTTGACAACTTTGGCATTTAATAACCCATAGATGGTTGATATACCATCAAACAAAGCAAACTAAACCATATTTTCTGAGTTCAATCCTAGGTTTCTCCAAAATTTATCCCCCTCCCTTTTTAAAACTATTTTCATTAAAGCTCTATCGACTCCAACTCAAAGTGCCATATCAGTATATAATGATGTTGGTCCGTATAGCGGTTTTTGGAATGTGGCAAAGGTTATTAGGCTCCATGCTAGGAACAGAGCTGCTGCTGCTGACATCGTCGCTGGTACTGGAGATAGGATTGGAAACTGCTACAAGTGTCACAGGCAGAATGGTATGGCTGCATACAGAATCGGAGGTTGCTCCAAGTTGAAGATGTCGTGGATCACTACCGGATTGATACTGCTACTGTTCATTGTTTTCACTGTGGCAGATCGCCATCTTGCTTATGGCAAGTCTGGTTAATGAGTATTAAAAACGCCCCTCATACATGTTAATCAGCTGCTGCTGATAGTGCCATCCTGATATCACCTGATTGAAAAGGGAGATGCATGCAAAAAGACCAAATTTTAAAAATTTTCTTTTTTCATATTTTTTTATAAATTGATCCTGGCGAGCAGCACAAGCGAAATGGCAACAGACAGGAAATGTTGGAAGTCATTCATGAAACGTCTAACCTCAAACATGAGACAAGACTCTGTTCAAAAAAGGGGACCGGTCTCAATGCTCGAACTACCATATGTCTTTTAGATGTCGCCGCGAAAGTCTTCGCGTTCATCATCCTTCAGCGTTTCTGGAGCATACGCGATGCCCGCAACCAGTGCGGCTTCCAACCTGGCAGAGGCTGGACAGACCAGCTTTTCACCTTGAGACGTATCTTCGAACAGAGGCATGAATTCTAGCAGAAGACAGTCGTTGCATTTGTTGACTTCGCTGTCGTGTTCGATTCAGTGAATCGCTCCTATCTTTGAGCTTGATGGAATGCCTCTGAAGTTATCTCATTTGCTCATATTACTCCAACACCCGTGTGATGGTTCGGATGTCAAGTGAAGAAAGCGCTCCCTTCATTATCATCAGTGGTGTGCGACAGGGATGCATCCTGTCTCCAACTCTGTTTAACTATGCAATAGATTGGATTATGCAGTATTCCTTACAGGGACACGAAGGAGTCACCATCTCGACTGATGTCAGCATCTCGGATCTAGACTCCGTGCTGTGAATATTCGCCAGATAGGTGTTTTTGACAGCTGGTATCTGCAAAGGACCACGTGACTCACCCTGCTGTCAGCCATTTGCGGTGCAACATTCAACCTATTGAAGGGGTTCTGAAACGAAATCGCCTGCGATGGTCTGGGCACGTTTGCAGACGTCCTCACGCAACTATCCTCAGGAATGTTCTCAATCCCTACCCCCTTCAGCATTGGTGCCGCCGCCATGGTGGGCAGCTGAAGACTTGGTTAGACAGGGTCAACCGGACGCTCAACCGGACGTAATGGATAGGATTCATTTGTGATGGTGCGAATCAAAAGGGCGGATCAGCCTGAAAGCTGCAAGCCGAAACAAGTACAAGTAGTATGAGACAAAAAGACGAAAAACAATAATAATAATAAAATAATAATAATAATAAAATAATAATAATAATAATAATATAATAATAATAATAATAATAATAATAATAATAATAATAATAAAATAATAATAATAATAATAATAATAAAATAATAATAATATAATTATAATAAAATAATAATAATGATATAATAAAATAATAATAATATAATTATAATAAAATAATAATAATGATATAATTATAATAATAATAATATAATTATAATAAAATAATAATAATAATTAAAATAATAATATAATTATGATAATAATAATAAAATAATAATAAAAATAATAATATAATTATAATAATAATAATAATAACAATAATAATATAATTAAAATAAGAATAATAATAATAATATAATAATAATAAAATAATAATAACAATAATAATAATAATATAATTAAAATAATAATAATAATAATAATAAAATAATAATAATAATAAAAATAATAATATAATTATAATAATAATAATAAAATAATAATAATAATATAATAATAATAATAAAATAATAATATACTAACGAGTTACCATTTACCAAAGCCACTCGAGGATAAAGATTAATGAAATTGTCAGTTGGATGCTGAACAATACTATGAGAGGATTGAAATGATGAATGGAATGGATAAAATTTGATTAAGTTAACGGCTCAACAAGTATTTGTTCACATTGACTTAGAATATGACAATGTTGTAGTCTGCATGAAAGCAGGACAAGAATTTGTTGACTTGAAGACAACCATTTTGTAGTCTATTTCTGTCACATGTGAACTTCCGGTTTTGTTATTAGGAGTGTTGAGTTGTATTCAGAGCATGACAAGGTCATTCATCAGTAATATAAATATTGAGTTTTTTTATATCGTATTTATATGGTATCGATAGTCGTATTAAATAACATTGTTTTTGTACTTTTTAAAAATTTTCTTATTTCTGTTTTCGTTAGCATAGTGACGGGGCATTCTTCCAAATACCAGACTATCACCTCCTATTTAGAGGCTCCAACCGAGTGCTCTTTTAAGGATTTTCGCCGTTCCCTTAAGTGCAATTATTTGGATTTCTTTTGCACTTGGTTTTCCGGGAATACTTTCCAGATACATTTTGAAATTTTTCTTCATGAGGCGTTTAGCTCCTATTATAACTAGGATCATGTTGATGTTTTTTAGGTTCCAGTTTCTCTTCATATCATACATGGTATTTTGTCACCTTCTTCCTCTCTGCTCTGTTTAAGCCACTGCCATTTGGAACACTCACCTCAATCAGTGTTGCCTCTCTTTCTGCCTTATTTAATATGACTATGTCCGGTTTTACTGCTGCATTTTCCAGGTAGGTAGATGTACCAGTATATGTGATACTATATGTAGATTTAATGCTAAGTCCAAGACTTTTCAAACCCTTCATACGGAAGCTCCTTTATGCCGATGATGCAGACTTTATTGTCCACACTGAGGGCGATATGCAGATGATAATGGATCCCTTCTCTCAAGTGTGCACCACCTTTGGACTCATCTTAAATCTAGAGAAGGCTATGGTAACGCTTACCATTCTACCAGGACTCCAGTGTGTAGAACCCAACATCTACATCAAGGGGGTTAGATTAAGTGTAATTGAATAATCTATTATATATCTTTGGGGCACTCTTGTCCGAGATGGACCACGTGACCTTGAAATACTTCTAAGAATCGACAAGCTTTTGACAATCCTCGTGTTTTGCGTATTTTGTTTTACTTTAATTTTATTTTCGTTTTTGAAGATTGGTTGCGCAAGAGTTCGTCGGGCAACCATCGGAGGTTGGTTGCCAGTCGTAAGTTCTATGATTCCCTCTAACATTTTTTTATTCACCCATTTCCATTTTTCCTCGGCCTCTCCCCCCCTACCAGAACCATATAAGATGGGGGAAAAAAATGTAAGGGCATAATAGTTCTAATGGAAACCATTGCAGTTTAGGAATCAACTATGCCGAGTTCAAATCCTATGGACAATGAATACCATTGTCTATGCTTGATGTTTTGTGTGATATTAAATGAGTAATAAAAAGATCGGAAACATAGAATAAGATTTCTTGTGCTTATTTAATTTGAAACAGACACCGGCCACAGGGGAAACAAACGAAAGTTGTCTGATCAGAGAAGATAACATTAGGGTCTCAAATCAAATCAATTTTATTTGCAAAAAATAGCAAAGTACAATAAGCTATGTAAATGATAGAGGATCCTGATATTTACAATAGACATAATTTTACTATTTCTTCCTCCGCTTTTCAGGCAGTTTGATTCAGGACGTCGACCAGAACAAATGTGCCACATACCATGGAATCCTTTTTTCTTAACCATTAACTTTAAACTTTTTCATAAACTTGTTGGGGAAATGAAGATATGAATAAAACGTATTTAAGAAACGTAAAAGTTTGTCCTTCTAATCAATGGAAATGGAAATGACAAAACTAGTGTTGGGATGATTAATCGGAATCGGAAAAACTGGAACTTTTTGGGGTATCGGAATTGGTATCGAAATCGAAAATATTTTAGCCTAATTTCCAATTCCAAAAACAATTCTTTTAATTTTTTTTGTTGTTGGTTAAAACTTAATTTTCCATTGCTGCTACTAATGATAAAATGATAAATATTTATTGATTTTAAACCAACAGTAAATTTATAGATCATAATAACAAATTTTGGTGAAAATGGCAGCAGTAAAAATGGCATAAGTGGATAAATAGGAAAAATTGGCACAAATGAAAAATATAGATGAAAATGTCACAATTAATTTATCAAAAAAATAAATAGGTTCGCCAAATTAAAAAGAAAATTATATCTACATTTTAAAGTAGATAAGGACTCTCCGCTAAATCATCCCTGCCCCACAAAAAATGAAATTCTTCTTTTTTAGACGATTTTAGAATCGGAAAAAATATTGGAATCATCTTATCACTAGACAAAACCTTAGAATCTTTTACAAAATTAATGTCTGTCCAAGGCCACTTTAAATGTAGATATGGTAGTCATTATCACCAACTCCTTTGGCCTTTCTTCTATTCAGACGAAAGCAAGGTGGTACTTTTTTGTGGATGCCCACAGAGAGTGCAACTTGACACTAGGGTGAAAAATTTGCATTGATGATGTTGTATGCCAGAATCAAGTCTCCTCACAAAAATAGATTTAGTCTTTGGAATTGTTCTTTGAAGATAAACCTGGAGAGTCCCGTTACCATCTTGGTTGTCAACCGTTGAGCACACTCCAGGTGTACAATATCTTTTCATAAATAAGGATTTGTTGCTTGGATGGCATACTCAAGAATGGGACGTACCAGAATGGGGGAAAATGCTGCTGAAAGGATTTTCGGATCAGGTAGAGAACCGGCTTGGCTTTGTTCACCATCTTAGTACGATGGTGCGTTCGTTTGAAGAAGTTGTCTGCAACAATATCAAGGTCCTTCACATTAGCAACATGGCAACATGGAGCACGGGGTGGAAGAGGTGCTAGTGTGATTATAACAGTTAGGAGTAGATAGAGTAAGTTCACAGAACTTTTGCCATCACTAACCAGCAGAGCGTTACCACTGTTGACCAAGAGAAGAGTCTATCAGGCATGTGTATAGAAGTGAAATCTGATCAGTGAGGGTTGAGGGGATGCGTTGCATGGAAAGAAATGATATGAGAATGATGCAATGGATGTGTAAAGTGAGCCTTAAAGATGGGATTAGTTCTGATGACCTCAGAGGAAGATTAAATCTGGACAGTATAGGGAGATGTGTGCAGAATATGAGACGTTTAATGGTATGGTCATGTTGAAACAATGGATAAGAGTTCTTGGGTTAGTAGATGTAGAACAGTTAAGGTAGCAGGTCCAGGTCACAAGGGGAAGCCAAGGAAAGCATGGGAAGAAGTGATGAAAATGGACAAGAGAATGAGAGATAAAAAAGACCTGCCAGAGATAGGTTAGTTTTGAAGTCAATTTCTTAAAGCTGTCTAACACATGCCAACGTGTAAAACAGACGTTAAACCGAATATGATGCTGATTGAATGGTTGAGGTGTAAAACCGATAATCAGGTAGGCAGAGACCTGATAGAAAGATGACTGCATGCCGGCATTATGGTTAATGAAAGGAATGATTTTGTCCTCATTGTCAAGTAAATTTCAGAGTTCTTGTGAAAATTATGAGTTATCGTCTCTTGTGAATGATCATCAAAATAGCTACTTTACAAACTCGTGTCCGAAAGTTAATTAAATTTGAAAATCTTACGTATAAAATAGAATCAGTTTTTCCATTTGTAATTAATTAATTTTTTTACTCCAGTGTACAAAATTAAATCTGTTTCATCAGGCAGGTAAGGAAAGTATTTGTCTATGTTCTAAAATAATAAAAATTGTATTTCCAATCATAAATAAAATAAGGCGGAGGACTTTTTACCTTCACACTCAGAAGTTCTGCTACTGTCACCCATAACACCAGGAACAAATTTAATCAAACATTTTTTCAAGATTCACTGGAAGTAAATCATATGGAGATTTTTTAAAAATTCACATCAAAAACGTTTCAGTGACAATATGCCCTATTTGAGAAGTGGCTGATCTAAATTTGACTGTGAGAGAGAGAGAGAGAGAGAGAAGAGAGAGAGGAGAGGAGAAAGTAAAGATAAAGAAGGAAGAAAGAAAAAATTCTAACAAAACAACAACAGTCGCCTCTTCTGGTTTATGTAGATAATATCGTTATTTCTGAATTTTGCCGGTGACTCAATCAATTGGTTCGCAATACTTACAGACAGAAGTTGTGAGTTCGAACCATAAAAAGTACTATTTACTCTGGTTTTGTCTCAAAATGAACTTAAGCAAATTACAATATTAATCAGATTTTTTTCTCCTGTAATCTTATGTAATTTATGTAAATTAGGATATAAAAAAATACTACTTATATCGTTTTCACTCAAACTTGGGATAATAATTGTCCACATAGCAACAAATCTACATTATCATTTTCAATCCTCGCATAATATTCTTCATCATGCAACTGATAATTCATTTTTCTCATTAACCCTTATCATCGAGTGGCTTTTGGCTTTGATAAGTGGTGACTCTTTTGTAACAAAAAAACATAAGATGAAATTTTTTTAATGTCCAGAAGTACCAAGTATTATATTCTCGTTTCCCCCACTCTTTCTCAAACTGTTTCAACAAAGCACACCCGACACAATCGAATTTGTGGAGGACATTTTGCTTTATTCCCTGTCGTATGTGGTTCGCTTCCATTTCCTTCTTTTTTTAATTAAAATTGGAGAAATTGTTTGAATAATCAACAAAATTCTTCAATTTTAAGTCACGCATTTTTTTATGGCTTTATTTATTTTTTATTCTTTCATTTTTACAATTATTTTTTTTATTTCATTTTTCCAGTTTTAATTTTTCTTTTCCTTTTCACATTTTTCATTTTTCCTTCATTATTTTTTTAATTTTATTTTTATTTCCATCATTATTTGTTTTTCATTTTTCCTATTTTTTCATTTTTCCTATTTTTTTCATTTTTTCCTATTTTTCATTTTTTCCTATTTTTCATTTTTTCCTATTTTTCATTTTTTCCTATTTTTCATTTTTTCCTGTTTTTCATTTTATCCTGTTTTTAATTTTCTTTTTAATTAAAATTTTTTTTTCTTTTTTTGAAATTCTATTTTCCTTCATTATTTCTTTTTTTTCTTTTTTGTTTTTTTTCTTTTTCTTTGCATTTTCTTTTATTATTTTTGAGTTTTCCTTTTGTTTTCTTTTGTTTTCCTTCATAACTTTATTGCATTTTTTTTTTCAATTTCGTTTTTGTTTTTCCTTTTTTCTTTTTTTCTTCATTAGTTTTTTCGATTTTTTTTTTTCATTATTTTAATATTTTTCTTTTTTTAATTTTATAAGTCGGTCCAGAATGGTGGAATCATTAATATTAAATTAAAAAAAAGTTTTTTTCATTTAATAATTTTACAAGAATGAAGGAAGCATAACTATTAAAAAAAGTAAGGAACGACAGCTATTACTAAAAGAATAAGAGTTATTCCCCATAGCTGATTTTTTAATAAGGTGACTATCAAGAATTTCTACATATTAGAAAGCTGGCAGATTGGATTCTTTTTTTATATAAATTATATGATGCAGTATCCATCGGAACAGATACTACACTTTGATCTTAGCCAAAAGGCCGAGATGATATTTACATCAATTGATATGGATTTATTTTATGCCGATGGTCTCCTTGTGTGATCTGAAAAACAAATTCTATGGGAAATCATTTCAATCTTTTCAGAAATTGGTATTTGTAACATTAAATTTCCGATTTTGCTTTTTGCTTTTGCAAAAAAACAGGCATTTTTTTTACTTCTTTCAAATTTTTCTCAAATATGGTCATCCTGATGATCCTAAAAGATTAACTTTTGGAAACTACATTCAATTTGTGATCTAATGGCATATAACATGTCTATATAGAGGAAAAATTGAAACCTCAATATTTTTTTCACAAAAGTGATGCTGTTGTCCCAAAATATGGTCCCCGTTACTTGAACCGTGACGTAAGTAAATTTTAAGTCAGAGTTTTCTGCCTTTTTTCTTTTCTTTGTTCTGTTGTTGTTATCTAGTAGTAAAAAAAAGCGCATGTCTCGCGTGGAAGCTTACGAAAATGTGTTTGTCTTATTAACTGGAATTCGTCCTGCTATGAAGAATATC
This sequence comes from Sepiola atlantica, assembly GCA_963556195.1. Classification (NCBI taxonomy): domain Eukaryota; kingdom Metazoa; phylum Mollusca; class Cephalopoda; order Sepiida; family Sepiolidae; genus Sepiola; species Sepiola atlantica. The sequence goes on along the minus strand of OY744554.1, from coordinate 21,221,433 downwards.
AGAATGTTGCCGAGAACAAAAGGTATGCCTCATATTCGTGTGAAGTTGGCTTTATATCGATAATAATTGTTCACAAAGTTTGGTTTGTTTGTTTGTTTTATATGTTAACAATTAGAGCATTCAAATAAGTTTCAATTTTTCCCAGAAATCTAAAGACGCCATTGAAATTTTCCTTCGATTTCATTTGTGGTCATGAGGGGAAATTATCAATAATGAAATTAATAACTGAAATATATTAGAACGTAAATAAACGAAATTCATTTAAAAAATAGATTTTCTTACTGCTTGAGGCGCCCCTACCGGGGAATGCCGACGGGGCTGCCCAGGCAATTTTTAAATGGCCAGAGTGCTCACCTCTCGAGCGCTGGCTTTTCAAACCCCACTTGCTCGACCCGATCTTGGGTCACATCTTACTTGTAAGATAAAACTGGCCTTGTGCCTAACTCCTAGCGAAGGAGTAAATAAATATCATTTGTAAAGGCATACTGAGCTCATCAGTCATATTTTGAAATTACAGAAATTTTGAAAATTTTGCATTTTTTTTACAAATTTTCAGGTGTGTTTTCTTGAGTCTGAAAAATGTTTAAAACCCCAATGTTAACCTATCAGAGTAAAAACTGGGGGTCATTTTTGAAAAATCAGTTTTTCTGCATGGAAATGTGTGAAAAAAACATTAACCTCCCAAGAAAATAAATTTTAGCTTTTAAGAAAACTAATCACGGTATGCCTAGAAGGTTAGTAATGACAGTGATTTATTTTTTAAAGGTTAAAAATTAAGATTTTGGGAGATTAATTTTTTTTTTTTACGGAGCATAAAAATCTGAAAAAATGCCGTTTTGAAACTATTATTTTCTATTATTTGCTCTATGAAAACTGATCAAAATTCTGATTTTTGTACCTATTTTACAATAAAATGAGATAAAAATGCTTAATGTCCTTCCAACTTCAGCTGGGGGGGGGGGGGGTTAAGGATTGTTAAAAAAATTTTCACTGAGGGGAGCAGAATTTTCCGTCATTTTCATATCAAGGCTATACTGTGGGTGGGAAAATTATGTTTAAGAAGGCATTTTTGCCTGGATGGACTGAACCCCAAATGACATCATCATCATCATCATCATCATCATCATCATCATCATCATCATCATCAACCGGTTTATTTGTTGAATCAGGCCACAATTAATCCTCTGATGAGGGTGGGGCCTGATTGTCTAGTCTCGAAATCTAAGTCTTCCTCTCCACTCCTGTCTTTGGCAAGGCTTGATGGAATCCATACCCATGGCCTTCCTATCACGTTTGACTACGTCCTCCCAAGTCAACTTGGGTCTGCCAGTGGTGATGTTCTCTGCTGGCACATTCAACTGTCGAACTTTAGCAATCCAGCCATCGCTACGCTCAATGTGACCCAACCAACGCAGTCTGTTCTTTCGCATGATGTCCGTAAGGCTTTTCAAGTCGACCTGTGAGAGCAGGGATTCAAAAGAAACGTACTGTTCAGGCCTCACCAAACAGATCCATCTGACCATTGCCCTGTCATTACGGTGCAGCTTCCTTAGTATGCCAGCAGAGACAGCCCAAGTTTCTGAGCCATACAACAGCACACTTCTGACACATGAGGAGTATACATGCCCTCTCGTAGTTGTTGGCAGGTATTTGTTTGTCAGGATTGGTAGCAGCTCTCTAAACTTTTTCCAGGCACACTTGCAACGTGTAGCTGCCGCGAGTTCACAGCCTCCACAAGTTCACAGCCTCCACCTGATGACAGCACATCTCCAAGATAACAAAAGTCTGTCACTACTTCTAGCTTGTTGTCACCAGTATCCATCTCCGTCAGTGGTCTGCCATCTATTGGTCTTGCCGTGCCGGTGCAACGAAAGCACTTAAAGTGAGGATCTGCTTTGAGAGAGCCCTTTATGCCACTGCACCTTTTGTGGACCCAACCTGAACAGTGAGTGCAGATGATTGAGTTGCTGCCAGTTCCTTTCAGACATACAGCACACGGGTATTTTCCTGTTTTCTGTAGTAAGCTGAGGTTTGGACCTGCGATCATGACCTTAGTTTTACCCATGTTGACTCTGAGACCTTTCTCCTCCATGCTACTCTTCCATCTATCCAGACGTTCCTTGAGTGACTGAAGTGAAGTATCAATGATCGCTAAGTCATCGGCATATAGCAGCTCCCACGGGCAGCCAGTATGGAATTCCAGTGATAGAGCCTCGAGTACAATGATGAATAGAAGGGGACTTAAGACAGATCCCTGATGGACTCCTACTCTAACCTCAAATTCGTCGCTGTAGCTGTTACCGACTCGTACCCGACTACGTACATTGGTGTACATGGACGTTATCACCTGAACCAACCACTCAGTAACACCCAGCTTTCGCAGGGCCCACCAGATGACCCTTCTGGGGATACGGTCAAAAGCTTTCTCCAAATCTACAAATGCCATGTACAGTGGTTTGTTTGCTGCTAGATGTTTCTCCATGACTTGGCGTATGATGAAAATTGCATCTGTGGTGCTCCTACCGGGCATGAAGCCAAATTGCATATCAGCAATCTGTATTTGTTGTCTGATCAGCTGTTCAACAACTCTTTCCAGGACTTTTATGACCTGATCAATGAGCTTGAGTCCACGGTAGTTACCTCTGTTTAATGCATCGCTTTTACCTTTGTACAGACTTACTATAATGCTGTCTTCCCATTCCTTAGGTATGCATCCTTCTCTGATGATGATGGCTTCAATCAGTTCATGCACCAAACTGGACCCTAGTTCACTGGTTGGTTTGAGCATCTCAGCAACTATACCAGATGGCCCAGCTGCTTTATCAGCTCCTATTTTACGGATTGCTTCAGTGATCATCTCCTGGGTAATGGGGGTACTAGGACCTTCTATAGGAGGTTCATAAGTCAGCTCATCGGGGTTCCATGGAAATTCAACGTTCAGCAAGCGTTCGTAGTGCTGTTTCCATGACTGTTTTTTCGCTTCATCATCCAATGAGAGTTCACCAGAGTCGTTCCTTATAGGTTTTTCACCCAAGACATCTTGATTGTCACGGCGCATCTGTTTTGCGAGCTTGTAAATGTCACTTGACTTGGGATTTATTTTGAGAAAAATCTCTTTATCGGCCTCTGACTTAGCGTGGTGTACAGCAGCTTTAGCAGCACGCTTGGCTCCATTGTATGCTTCCCTACTACCTCCTGTTTTCCATGCTCTGTAGCATCGCCTCTTCTCTCTAACAGCTTGATCAACAATCTCATTCCACCACTAGGTTTGTTTCCTCCAATTGTGCTTGGATGACACTCCACACACCTCCGTCGCTGCATCATTCAATCCATCCTTGAGCCTCTTCCAGTGCTCTTCAACACTCACTGCCCGTGTATCCCGATGTGAAGAAACAAATCTCTCAGCAAATTTAGCCTGAATGATTGGATCCTTCAGCTTCCACAGTTTTATGTGTGGTGTAAACTTGTGTTTGCATTTGCGGGAAGCTTCTGCCTTGAGATCACATAATAGCAGATTGTGTTGAGATACACATTCTTCACCCAGGCTGACTCTGACATTTGTGACACGTCTCCTGAAGCTGCGCCGGAATAGTATGTAGTCTATCTGGGTCATGATTCCTCCAGATTGGTATGTAACTAGGTGTTTAGGCCTCTTTTCGAACACCAAGTTGCCAATCACTAGATTATTAGCAACAGCAAACTCGAGTAGCCTTTCTCCTCCAGCATTCCTCATACCAATAGCATGTCCACCATGTACTTCTTCATAACCGCAAGGAGTGGAACCAATATGTCCATTCCAGTCACCACACACAAACAGTTCCTCAGTACTAGGTACAGTTGCCACTAGGCTCTGCAGCTGCTCGTAGAAGTTGTCCTTTGCTTCCTCGCTGAGTCCAACTTGTGGAGCGTAGATGCAAACAATGGCAAACACTAACTTTCCAACAACAAGACGAACAAATATTATCCTGTCGGATATTCGCTTCACCTCAAAAACTTTCTCCCACCACTTCTCTGCCACCAATATTCCCACTCCACCTGTCCCTTTATCATTCCCAGACCAGTAGAACTTGCAGTTGGTATCCCTCCTGACTATTTTTCTCACACCTTCATTTCTCCATCTCGTCTCTTGTAAACAACACAAGTCAATCTTCTTTCTGGATATTGTCTCCACCACCTCATTTGCCTTTCCTCGCATGGTTCCAACATTCAGAGATCCAATGCGAAAAAGTTCTGGATGTTCGTATGATTTGCCATAGCCAGGCCCTGAAGATCCACGCATCCTGGGATCTACGAAGCCCAAGACACTACCAGCAGCATTAGTGCTACTGGCACTGCCTTTCTTTTTTCCTGCTGTATTTCGATTAGACATTGTATTTAAGGCAATTTTACGGCTGGATGCCTATCCTTTACCAACTTGAACACTTTTGGCAGTCCAAGACCTCCACCGTTCCCATCTAACTAGGGCTGATGTCGTTTCCACTTAAGCATGTACAAATGTCATACATTACCAGTGAGTTGCTTATCAAGATGTTGTTGGTGAAGTATAAAACAAGAATTCCACTTGTATGAACAAAATAGTGACACATAAGTGAAGTAGACGCGCCCGAAATGTCGTTAAATATTTTTTTTTACCTGGCGAAAGAAGGAAAACAACGCTTCTGTTGAATTAATCAAAATAAAGAATCCTTTTGAAATATACTCGTGCGATGGTCGCGAGTAAAAAAAACCAAACGTCCTTCTCTGCCGATTGGATGTTTTTAAATGACACTTTCAAATAATGAAATCCCTCCCCATGAAGTATAAAATGAACCCAAATACGCAGTTAAATGTATTTACTGGGGGTGGGGGAGTTAGGATTAATCAATTAATTCTAAGTTGGAAGCGCTTCAGCGATGGTTGTGGTGCCCAGTTCTCGTCAAGGTTTGTTAATGCAGATTCATTTGAAATGTAGAACACCCTTGGCCTTGATTTTTTTTGTCCTGTGACAGATTTGAAGCCAGTGAAGGAAAAAGTGTTAGTGACACCCATGGGTCTATTTCCAAGTGTGCCTTTCAAAGCGGAATTGTTAAAAAAGATGAAGGAATCGGCGACTGCAATTGCACTAATTACATCAGAACTGAAGGCTTCAACCAAAAAGTTCTCTTTTCTTGAAGTGGTTGAATTTGATTTCATTGAGAGGAAAACAACCAGACAGGAATTGGTGATACTTAATATCTCAAAGCTGCACAGTATTGTCATCAAAGGCAACAAAGTTCTTCCATATGTATGGATATGCACTGAATGCACTGTTTCTCAATTCTGTGAAAACTCTTTGCAATTGAAGGGAATTAACAAGTCACTTATCAAAACAGAGTCAAAAAAGGGAAAGAAAAAAAGATCAAGAAAAAAAAAAGAAACAAACAAATCAAGAAGAAACAACTGTACAATTCAAACAGTTCCATGATGAGGATGACAACGGACAAACAGATGATGAAGGGGAGGATGATAATGACCGGAGTGACAGTGAAGATGAAGAAGATGCTGATGACGATGAATATCAGCCCGGTGACACTGTGTGGGGCTCCATGGGCGAAAATGATATCCTGGAGTTCTTAGTTGCCTAACTGATGTTCCAGCAAACATTCAACACAAATTCAAGTCGATGAACGGTACATCATATACTGGTATTGTGAGAAAATGTACAGTTTGGTAACCAAGGTTGAACGAATGACTCAACTGGACACAAAGCGTGCAGCAAGATCAGGAACAATGCAGAAGCTTTACAACATGGCATTAGCTGATCTTATTTAACAATCATTGGAAATTTTTTGATTGGTACAATTGTCACTTAAACATATCTTCGTTTTGATCTTGTGGAAATTTTGGATTTATTTAGGATAACCCTGGTTATTTGTCAAAATTTAACTATGGGACCTGATACATGCCCTTGTTTGAATTTCATTGACTACTGAAATTTAACTCGTTTTTGACTTATTCTTGAAACATTTACATCATAGAACACTTATTTTCTGACACTTTAATTTGACTATCAGTTTAAATATGCTAAATTGTCGTTAATACGTACCAATAGTTATGTTCAATTTGTGACAAAACCAGGAATCTGGTAGCATTTTAAATTCCATATTTGAATTCTGCATAAAATTCTGACCATTTTAGAGGTATCACTTGATATATTTGAGGTATATGAAAATTTCGGAAAATTGTCCCGAAACATGATCCTCGTTACTTGAACCTTGTCTTACAGTAAATTCAAATGTGTTAATAACAAGTACTGACTATAGTGAATAAGTTCAACAGACTTTTATATATATAGAAGATGAACAGTGCAAACACTCGCAAAGGATTTTTTCCGGCATTTTTGACAGAGTGAACACATATATATACACTAGAAGAATACCCGTCCCAGGACAAATAAAATTAATTCACTGACCAGAATAGTTTTGCACCAATTTTATATCCCCTTATGAAGATTAAAATCAAGATATAATGATACTAAACCTTATAACTAGAATCCTTATTCCAATTTTGATCAAATAAGCTTAAGGGTTCATAAGAAGAAATTAAAATTCAGTTTAAGTGGTGTTTAATAATGACTATGGATCAAATTCAATCCGTATATGTTTATATATTTGCATGTACCGAATTCACTCCTAAATGTTTATATATTTGCATGTGCAGGATTAACTCCTGAACTAATTAACCGATAATTATGAATTTTTGAACACAGCTGTTAGGTATAGAATGGAATGGGGTCAATTTTCTAAGTGTTAACATATCGATTTCTATAACACACCAAAAAATTGATTTTTACATTTATATAGATTTCATGAAAAACTAATGAACATATTTTTTGAAAAGATAATAAAATAAACAACCGTGAGAAAAGCGTTTCCGATACACATCGGGATCATTTGTGCATTGTGTAATTTTCAATATTGTTTGGCTATAAATATTGATAATTCTATCTGATTTGTTTAATGTTCTTGGATGAATTCCTGGAGGAAATTAAACTTGACGCAATGTCCATTTTTATGTTTCAGGATCAAAGTTTGTGATTTTCTATTGTTATTTTGGTTATTTTTACGAATAAATTGGTTTAAGTTTTCCATCAGCACAGATATTTTTTTAAATAAAAATAGGTATTCTTAAGCTGCAACCATTCCTTGGCTTTCTGGCAAAGAGAAAAGTGTAGTCCCTGTTCTGATATTACGCTTTATCTTTTCTGTCTTCGATCAGTGAAGGAGAAATCCTTCTGGACTGAGGAAATTATTCTCTTTTCTCAATCCAAAGTACCCCTTTTTGGAGAGCTAGATTTTCCCCGCATTAAAAACAAACTTTGTGTCTAACTTTGCCCTCGTGGGGAGGCAACTAAATAGGGACCATTCCATCCGTGAATTTAACAACAAAAATACTATTTCTAAGTTAAGCATGACAGACCGTAGAAAATGCTATTTCAAACTTAGGCATGACAGACTATAGAAAATGCTATTTAAAACTTAGGCATCACAGACTATAGAAAATGCTATTTCAAACTTAGGCAGGATAGACTATTGAAAATGCTATTTTAAACTAAAGGCATGACAGACTATAGAAAATGCTATTTCAAACTTAGGCATAACAGACTATTGAAAATGCTATTTTAAACTTAGGCATGACAGACTATAGAAAATGCTATTTCAAACTTAGGCATGACAGACTATAGAAAATGCTATTTAAAACTTAGGCATGATAGACTATAGAAAATGCTATTTAAAATTTAGGCATGATAGACTATAGAAAATGCTATTTCTAATTTAGGCATGACAGACTATAGAAATGCTATTTCAGACTTAGACATGACAGACTATAGCAAATGCTATTTCAAACTTAGGCATGATAGACTATAGAAAATGCTATTTTAAACTAATGGCATGACAGACTATAGAAAATGCTATTTCAAACTTAGGCATAACAGACTATTGAAAATGCTATTTTAAACTTAGCATTGACAGACTATAGAAAATGCTATTTCAAACTTAGGCAGGATAGACTATTGAAAATGCTATTTTAAACTAAAGGCATGACAGACTATTGAAAATGCTATTTTAAACTTAGGCATGATAGACTATAGAAAATGCTATTTAAAATTTAGGCATGATAGACTATAGAAAATGCTATTTCTAATTTAGGCATGACAGACTATAGAAATGCTATTTCAGACTTAGACATGACAGACTATAGCAAATGCTATTTCAAACTTAGGCATGATAGACTATAGAAAATGCTATTTTAAACTAATGGCATGACAGACTATAGAAAATGCTATTTCAAACTTAGGCATAACAGACTATTGAAAATGCTATTTTAAACTTAGCATTGACAGACTATAGAAAATGCTATTTCAAATTTAGGCATGACAGACTATAAAAATGCTATTTCAAACTTAGGCATGATAGACTATAGAAAATGCTATTTTAAACTAATGGCATGACAGACTATAGAAAATGCTATTTCAAACTTAGGCGTGACAGACTATAGAAAATGCTATTTAAAACTTAGGCATGACTAACTATAGTAAATGCTATTTAAAACTTAGGCATGATAAACTATTGAAAATGCTATATCAAACATAGGCATGACAGACTATAGAAAATGCTATTTTAAACTAAAGGCGTGACAGACTATAGAAAATGCTATTTTAAACTAAGGCATGACAGACTATAGAAAATGCTATTTAAAACTAAGGCATGACAGACTATAGCAAATGATATTTAAAACTTAGGCATCACAGACTATTGAAAATACTATTTTAAACTTAGGCATGACAGACTATAGCAAATGCTATTTAAAACTTAGACATGCCAGACTATAGGAAATGCTATTTACAACTAAGGCATGACAGACTATAGAAAATGCTATTTCAAACTTAGGCGTGACAGACTATAGAAAATGCTATTTGAAACTAATTGCATGACAGACTATAGAAAATGCTATTTCAAACTAAGGCATGACAGACTATAGAAAATGCTATTTAAAACTTAGGCGTGACAGACTATAGAAAATGCTATTTCAAACTTAAGCATGACAGACTATAGAAAATGCTATTTAAAACTTAGGCGTGACAGACTATAGAAAATGCTATTTCAAACTTAGGCATGAAAGACAGTAGAAAATGCTATTTCAAACTTAGGCATGAATGACAGTAGAAAATGCTATTTCAAACTAAGGCATGACAGACAGTAGAAAATGCTATTTCAAACTTAGGCATGAAAGACAGTAGAAAATGCTATTTCAAACTATAGCATGAAAGACAGTAGAAAATGCTATTTCAAACTAAGGCATGACAGACAGTAGAAAATGCTATTTCAAACTAAGGCATGACAGACTGTAGAAAATGCTATTTCAAACTTAGGCGTGAAAGACAGTAGAAAATGCTATTTCAAACTATAGCATGAAAGACAGTAGAAAAATGCTATTTCAAACTATAGCATGAAAGACAGTAGAAAATGCTATTTCAAACTAAGGCATGACAGACAGTAGAAAATGCTATTTCAAACTTAAGCATGAAAGACAGTAGAAAATGCTACTTCAAACTATAGCATGAAAGACAGTAGAAAAAGCTATTTCAAACTAAGGCATGACAGACAGTAGAAAATGCTATTTCAAACTTAGGCATGACAGACAGTAGAAAATGATATTTCAAACTATAGCATGAAAGACAGTAGAAAATGCTATTTCAAACTAAGGCATGACAGACAGTAGAAAATGCTATTTCAAACTTACGCATGACAGACAGTAGAAAATGCTATTTTAAACTAGGGCATGACAGACTGTAGAAAATGCTATTTTAAACTTAAGCATGACAGACAGTAGAAAATGCTATTTTAAACTAGGGCATGACAGATTGACAGGCAACGTTTATCATAAAAATGCTTCGAGTCATGGTTAGCAATGAACACATGTAAAAATGTGCGAAAAAATAACTTTTTTTCTCATTGATTCCGATGAAAGAATTCACCCGGAAAAGAATATTTTTCCATTTTTATCAAAAAGCAAATTGTAAAAGCAGATAAAAGCAGAAATCAATTGTGAATGTTTTGCAAACAGACGAAATTAGAATCCGATTCGATCTGAAATCTATATATAAAGTAGAAGTTTGTGTTTGTTTACAAACTTATTCTACTGCTCTGGAGATTGACTCCCATAATCGTATGTGTTTGAGACAAATTTAATCTATTTTGTTTCTCTTTCATTTTATAAATATTTAATAGCAGTAAAGTGCAATGGATAGCTGTTTCTGTGTATTATTTTTGGAATTGAGTGTTGGAGATTATGAACAACTGGAAATCACGAGAAAGTTGAAAGAGAGTGACCTGCATCATGATGATTCGTGCCGGATTAAAAAAATTCAGAAATCCTGGCTGCAGCTCAGTGCTCTTTTGAAGGCCATGGGATGTTAGCTAGAGAATTTGTGATGGAGATGTGGAAGTCGTGGCTAGCAGGAAGGATGATAGCAGGTGTTCTGACTGTGTCCACGCAATGAAATTCGTCAGGAAGCTGAAAAAAAAGGTGCAATAAGATCCAGGCAATGCAGATCTTGCCGAGAGAAATGAGCGTTGAAGTGGTGACTATAGAGAAAGCGCTGAATGAGTATCATCGCTACTCCTCATACAAGAGTCGCAAGGGGCAAGAGAACCGCCTTAGGAAAGTCAAAAAACTCTTGAACAAGGTCAATCATCCAGTCGAGATGGTGATGCTCTAGTTGAACAATGTGCAGAACAACAGTTGGCTAGTCTACAGTCCACACAAAGTTCCGCAAGTCATAAAGACCAAATTCTCTCAAACTGCGATTGTCTTTTGGTGTGTTTCCACACTACATCTTTGAAAAGGGACTCTGACTTAATGCAGATGGCTATATTGAGTTGCTGGCCATTGTTGTCAAGCGCTGGGTGGAGAACATGGCTGCAGGAAGGCCATCATGTGACCGCAGAAATCAGCTCCATGTGACACCTCCGGAGAAAACCCAGAAATGGTTTTCTGAGAACTTCTGCTACTTCACCAGTCCTAACATCTTGTACCCTCCCCCCAACTCACCTGATTGCAACCCCATGGACTATTATGTGTGAAGCACAGTTGAGAATCACACCATCCATACTGTCTACAACACCAAGGATAAGCTGATTGCCAGGAGTAAGCTGGTGTTCAGACATCTCTCAAACGACACTGTAAAGGCTGCATGCTCCAGGTTGAGGTTTCGCTTGGAGGCCATGGTGGTTGAAGCTCAGGGCAGCTTCTTTGAGTGAGTAGTATTCAGCAAAAGTTCTCTAAGAGATGTATTTTGGATTTTGAGAATACATCGATTATTGGCCAATATATGACGTTTTTTTCTTTCATTGTCAAAACATGGCTAATTTATCCCAAACACCTTGTATAACTCAGTGAGCAAGTTAAATATTTCAGTCTTAATTTGTAACGAATAAATAAAATTAACGAGACCGTGCAATGAATAGTTAAGACAAACTGAGATTCCCCCCCCCCGTCATGTCTACATATATTCGGTCAGACTCATGTCGACACATGACATAAGAACCGAACTAAAAGAGCAAGTTATCAATTTTTTTGTACAAGTTTTTTGTTAACTAACTGTGCCAGAAAAATAAAAGAATTTTAAAAAAATTTTAAGTTTTGACTGTAATTCAATCGAACCGAATTTCGTGCAATTCACTTTCTGCCTTTTTCTCCAAAAGTTTTGACTGTCTTTCAATTTCCAACAAAATTTCGTGCAACCCACTTTCTCTCTGCCTTTCTCTCTCCAATCCAAAATCGCTTCTCCTCCTTCCCAGCTGTCCTCTTCATTTATATCACCTGATATCCATATATGCAAATCAGACCACCATAAACACCTGCACCTATGAAGAGAAGCCCTTTTTTAATCTGCATACGACATGCAAAGCACCTCATTCTTTTTCCTGATGGTGAGTGTTCCTCTTTATTGTCACATTTTTTTAGGTAAATATTTGTCTGGTGAGGTCAAAAGGTTAAATGTGACAAAACATGTGAACAAAAAAAACAGGAAGTGAGAAAAGTGTGAATCACATGAAGAGTGATATCATCGCAAAAGGCATCTCTAGAAGGACGCTGAAGAACCCATGCTCCAGGTTCAAGACCCACCTGGGGATTATCATGGGTTAGGCTTAGAATGGTTTTCTTCAACTGAGCTGTCTTCAACCAAAGATCCCCTAAAAGATGCGCTTTAAATTTAAAAAATCAATTATTGGCCAAGATTTGACGTTTTTTATTTCCTTTCCAAAAAGTGTCAAATTTGTCTTGAACACCCTGTCTGCTATAGAAGAGACATCAATCGAAATCAATTATATATTTTTATTTATTTATTATTATTTTCAGGCTCATAAGCGAGATGAAGTTATATACGAAGAGGGTGAAGCAGCGCCTCTTTTACAAGAAGAACCAATCGAAAATGCAGAAACGGGTAAATATTTTCGAATAAGAATTTTTAAAAAAAAGAAAGTAAAAACGTATAAATCGGTATCGAAAGAAGAAAGGAAAAAAAATAAAGAAAACGTTTCATTATGGAAATAGATTTGTGTTCTCCTTTCCTTTATTCGTTGGGCAGGATTCACTCCTAAACTAATTAACTGATCATTATGAATTTTGGAATGCAGCTGCTGGGCGTAAAGAGTCCAAATGTGGGCTATATTTATTTTAATTACGTTTTGTAAAAAAGGGGGGGAAGCCCTTTGTGAAAATTTAGATACCTCCGATTTTTATGAAATTTTAACAATAGGTTTTAGACATCAATCAATTAATATTCCCAAAATGTCAGTTTCTTTGGAGTATTTTAAAGGGGTTTAGGGGGCATAATATGGGCACAACCTCCCATTTGAAAATTTAAATATTTCACATTTGCATTGTGTTTGGTTCATAGTTATTATTAGCAAAATTCCCTGAATTTATTATTTTTTAAGACACCTTAAGCTTAAACTTTAAATTTGAGACATTTTCTAGAATCAAAATCATGGGATGAATTTTGATCAAAATTAGAATAAGATTTCTAGACATAAGGTTTAGTATCATTATATCTTGATTTTAATCTTTGTAAAGGAGCATAAAAGTGATGCCAGACTGTTCTGTTCCGGGAATTAATTTTACCTGTCCTGGGACGCGTATTCTTCTCGTATATTTATAGATAAATTCTCATTGTTTTTTTTTTATTATAGATTAGAAGATTGGTGCGGGGGTAGGGGGGGGGGGTAGTAGATGAGGTCCCTTATTCCTGTGATGTCACTGGGTCAATCTCACGCCTCTTCAGGTCAGGTCTACTTTTTTACTTACTACTCATACCATGTAAACAAGTGGTGTCTGTTCCATGGTCGTCGAGACATCGGTGACTAAACTGGCACTCCCATCAGTCAGGTCTTGGCTTGTCTGGTGAGGTGGATGTGTGGATACCCAGCAGCATTAAATACAAGCGCTGTTAAAGGTCGGATGAGCTTATAGGATTGATATTATCGCAATCCTATAATATTAACTGACCAACAGCCGAAGCAAAAACACAAACCACCCCAAAAAATTCCATCTAAAAAAGAAATTAGGTTTTTCTTTCAAAAACCGGCTCTCAGCGGCATGTTTAGCGAAAAGGCAAAAATGGTTGTCACGTGATACAACTACGTCCGCCGCACCTCTACAATTAAAACCCCTTTTTCTGGCCCCCCCAAAAAAGGTGCTTTCTGGAGCCGATTGAAACCTTATTTAAGATGAGGTTTTTGTCAAGAAAGAGAATTGGAAAAAATCAACACACGGAACCAGAAGACAACGCTCCCTTGGGATTGGAAGGCTGCCACTATTCAACTCACGCACACATGCTTACATACTCTGCTGACAAAAAGCGGCACACACACAAATGCCTGCACTGTCTAAAAGTGGTCATGAGCGCCCTATCAATTCTCAACTCACACGCACGCATGCACACACACACACATTCATACAGCTACGCACCCTGACAAAAGGCGACACACACATTCACAAACTTACACCTTCTAACGCAAAGCATCACACAAATTCTGACACTGTTACACACACATATACACTCATAAACTTCTAACTGAACATTTCAAATGAACAATTAATCACATAAAATGTCTTGTAATTTTGTACATATATAAGTATATCTTGTGTTCGTTAAATAATGTTTCCTTCTTCCATTCTTCTTTAATTACAACTTTCATGTTTTCCCCCATTTTTTTACTGTTTCTAACATTTTTATAACAATTCAAGCTCTATGGCTATCAATACTGATGGAGAGTAGAAAGTGAACTGTGGATATACTTTCAGCAGACTCACTCCCCTTCCCTACTTTGTCCTTTAGTCCTCATGTGGAACCCTACAATAGCAGCAGAAAAACGATTTTTGTAAAATGTTTATTGGTGAAATACTTAATTCTTATTGGCCAATTCTATCAAAATGCTCAATCTTGATTAGTTACCGATACCTGATTTCAACCAATCAGAAAAAGTTGCTCTGGGAGCCGAGCATCTACTAGCATTGGCTACATAAGCGAGAACCCAAGCATAGCCAGTAGTTAGACTCAACTTTCCAAATGAACTCTTGTCAGTCATAACACCACACAGACTTCTTACGAGCAAATGAAATCTAGCCTTCGCCGTTTGACTAAAGGCATAGCGGCAAACAACACAAGACACAGTCATGGACTACTAAATATAGCAACAGCTTATATACACAGTCTTACAAACTCCCTCACACACAAGTCCACACACATATGGACAAAATAACTTTCTTTGTTTAGACTCTTTGAACTCTTAACTCTTTACTTTTAGTTGTTTTATCTTGATAAAGTTGATATAATTATGTCATCACTTTGGATATTGCATTATCCTCTACATAACCTCATCAACAACGATTGCCTCACATTCGCCATCATTTTGCATGTGCATGCTGTTGTGATCAGTCAGTTGATGTATATAGACTCCACATCCTATTATGTAGAAGGAATGCTAGCAGATTCAATCGACACAGTGCTCTCAACGATGTATCTTCCTATTGATCCTTAAACCAGTCGACCTTGACAGAGGGAATGGCAAATGGCCTGACTGTTTCCATTCTTAAATGGCAAGTCATTAATATGGGATGCGACTTACGTCGACACGTTTACATCATCGTTAATAACAGAATTGGCGCCAAACCCTGGACAGTGTCTAACGAGGGCCAGAAGCGATAAAAATATGCCAGTCTTCTCAACAGATTCATTTCCCAACTGATCACTGTAGCGACGCGGTGAATGATTGGTTCCACCATACGGGACTTCCTCAACCGCCTGAGTTTATCAATGTTGCACCACACAAAATTAATCAGCCATGACCAAACGTGCCACATCTGGGCAAATGTCATGCCTTAAGTAACTCACAAGTTTATTTTGAACACAAAATTGGAACACAATTTTTCTTTCTATTAAATCACTTTTATTTTTTACCCTTTGGGCCAGAATAGTAGTCTGAATAATCCAAATAATACTTATTTATCTTTTTTTAGTTATGCAAAAAGAATCTTAAAAGATATGTCAGTTTATGAATTTTCAAATTAAATCAATGTAGAATAAATAGTGATTGTGGTTGTGACCCAGCGGATCACGGGTACGTCTCGTATATATATATAAGTAAAGTCGAGTTTTCCCTTGTAAATTCAATCATTATAGAACTATAAACACAGGTGCTATATATAATTCCAATATGATCACGCTTCCTGCCAATAACTGATTATTATTATGGATATTATCGGTAAGTTTCATTGATTTCAGAATTTCCTACATTAATTCTGACCTAGCTGACTCTCACAAAAAAATCATACTTAGAAGAAGTTGGAGTAATTTTTTCTCACACACAAATATCTACTACCACTCCCCCATCTATCACCAAGTCTTTTCCTTCATTGGATCATCGTGAGTTAACTTGGCTCTTTGAGCGCCTCTCCATCGCAATTATTCGGCCAAGCCAGCATGGCATCCGAACAATTTTCCTAATGTTTAAGATATCTCCACAAAGGATATAAACCTGGCAGTTGAAATAGATTATTTAAAATAGGACGGCAACAAAGTAAATGTTTGCATTAATTTTTTAACATTCATAAAATTGAACGTTCATGTCATTTTATTTTATGTATTGCAGCTATTTTTTTTTTATGATTTTTTTATTAAATTATTGGCAAGGAATTTCAAACTCTTCATTTTTTATTTTAAACTTGTTAAATTCTGTTATGAAATAAATTATTTCAAAATAAAAAAAATAAAAAATAACATTTTCCCTTCAATCCTCCCCGTTTGAGAAGATATTGGAAAAAATAATAAGACTTTGCAGTTTATCTTATCTATTTCATTTTCCCAAGTAAATATTGATTTTTTTAGGATTAAAAATGATTTTTTTGAACACCAAAATTAATCGGCCATGACCAAACGTGCCACATCTGGGCAAATGTCACGTCTTAAGTAATTCGCCAGTTTATTTTGAACACAAAGTTGTGACACAATTTTTCTAATCTATTAAATTAGTTTTATTTTTACCCTTTAATGGCATACATGTCATTATTCGTTATGCGATTTTTTGTTTATGTAAAATATTTAACTGTTTAACCGGCAAAGTTCCCATGTGGGAACATGTCATAAAATACCTAAAACACTTTTCAATTTGTAGAAATTAGCGGTGAAAATCTGTTTATGTCCCTTCTCACACTCTGTTGATTCAACTACTCCCTAATATTTCTTAATGTGTCTGTGAGCATTTAGGGAAAGAGTGACTCTTTTTTTCAGCGTTGTCATCTAATTTACGTACACAGCACAAACATCTATGTAAATTAGATGGTAAAATACCAAGTCTCTTTACTTCTATATTTAACCGGCCCATTTTGGTATAATGGTGAGAATATCCGCTAATGGACCGGGAAACTCACAAGCTTATTTCGAAGACAATGTTGGAGCACAATTTTTCTTTCTATTCAATTACTTTTATTTTTTACCCTTTGGGCCAGAATAGTAGTCTGAATAATCCAAATAATACTTATTTATCTTTTTTTAGTTATGCAAAAAGAATTTCTTAAAAGATATGTCAGTCTATGAATTTTCGAATTAAATCAATTTAGAATAAATATTGATTGTGGTTGTGACCCAACGGGTCACAGATACGTCTAGTGTGTGTATATATATATATATATATATATATACGAGAAAGGAAGGCTGAGAGTAATCCGACGTAATGGGAAATGAAAAAGGAAAAATCAAGAGATATTTTTTATACATTCATCAACGGTTCGTCTTTATTGTACGACTTCCTCAGGATGATAATTTGAAGAAAAATGTCATGCCAGTACATCGAAATTTGGTGTTGACATTTTTCTTCAAATTATCATCCTGAAAAAGTCTTACAATAAAGACGAAACGTTGATGAATATATAAAAAAATATCTTTTGATTTTTCCTTTTTCATTTCCTATATATATATATATACATATATATATATATATATATATATATATATATCAGTAAGTTGCATTCGATTTCAGAATTTCCTACATTAATTCTGACCTAGCTGACTCTCACAAAAAAGTCATACTTAGAGGAAGATGAAAGATGAAGAAAAAAATTGTATAGATACAATATTTATTAAGACATCAGAATTTAGTATTAATATTATATATATATATATAATGTATATATATATATGTATATGTATATATATATATGTGTATATGTATATATATATATTTTTTCTTCTTCCTTGTAGTGTTTTTCTCGTCGCATGTAATATTACATCCGTTGTTTACATTTTGAGTCCCGCTGTACACCCCCAAATATTGTTTTCTAACCGGTCTGTACTGATTTGATGTATCCATACCCCTACTCCCCTCATTATTTCTAATTTGTTGTATAATTGGGAGGGTTGAACTCTAAAGCCTTGATGCTGTATGCTAGCTTTTAAATTGGTGCCTTTACCCTGTGCTGATGAAGAGAACTGATATTAATAAAGATATACCGTTTCAGAAACGATCGTACACAAATTGTTGTTATGTTGAATTCTTGGAGTGCTAATAAATGATCATATAATAAAGTTTACACAAGATCTATATTATATATATATATATATATATACTAGCAGGGCTACCCGGCATTGCCCGGGGCGATACAAAAACAAAGTAGTAGAAATTAAAGAGTGTGTTTAACATCTTTATATAAAAACTTCAATCTCTCTTCTTTCTCTAGCCGTCTCTCTTTCCCTGGTCCCCATTATTTCCCTCCCTCCTTCAACCCTCTATTTCCCTTTTTCCCATATGATTCTTCTCTTGTTTAAATATGTTAAAAACTAATAATAATGTAATTCATCCCCCCCCCCCCCCCGGAGCCATCTGCTTTAAATGTAATAGTGTAATCTTACATTTATTGCTTCGGTACATAAAAAAAAATAGAAGTTAAATAATATGTGTAACATTTTGATGTTAAAACTTCTATCTCCCCCCCTCTCTCCCCATAACCGTCTCTTTATCTTTCTCCCTTTATCTTTTAATAATGTAATGTTAGTAAGGAGGTCTTCACAGAACTGCCAAAAGTATCGGTAAAATCAAAGTATTAAGAAAAATAATGTTAATAATGATTATTAATCTCGAACAATGCCGAGTAGAACAAATAGCCCGGTCTATACCTATGTTCTGCCCACCCCCTATTTCAGAATATGATGAAGATGAATAATCTTACTCTGTGAATTTTAGATAAGAATACACTTTTACAGGTTATCTATATTCTCTAAACTTTTATAAACAAACCTAAATTGTGTTTTTAAACGTGAGTTATCGTTCTTCCTTAGCTATCCTCTAACAAATAAATTTCATTAAAAACCATAAATTGTTTTATGTACTTGAGGTATAATTTGCCGGACAACGCCGAATACTTTTCTTATGTAAGATATTATAAAATGTACATGTATTTGTGTACGTACAGAGTGGCGGCAGTGGCGGACCTTCGCATAGTTTCTTACCCCCTCCATGTAAATAGAATTGACACTAAGAAACGTTAAATAAAATTAAAAGTTATCGCAAAGTATTACATAATTAAAGCAAAATATGACTCCGCATTTTCTAATTACTATAAAATAGAATGAAAAATAACTGAAAACGACCCCCCCCTAATAAAATCTGCCCCATAGACCCCTAAGGGGTGGGTTTATAGATTCGGGAATAATACTCTCATCATCTTACTCTGTGAATTTTACATAAAAATACACTTTTATAGGTTATCTATATTCTCTAACCTTTTTTTAAACAAACCTAAATTGTGTTTTTAAACGTGAGTTATCGTTCTTCCTTAGCTATCCTCTAACAAATAAATTTCATTAAAAACCATAAATTGTTTTATGTAATTGAAGCATAATTTGCCGGACAATGCCGAATACTTTTCTTATGTAAGATATTATAAAATGTACATGTATTTGTGTAGATACAGAGTGGCGGCTAGTGGCGGACCTTGGCGTAGTTTCTTACCCCCCCCCCCCCATGTAAATAGAATTGATGCTAAGAAACATTAAATAAGATTAAAAGTTATTTCAAATGATTACGTAATTTAAATTACAATATGACTCAGCAATTTAAAATCACTATAAAATATAATGAAAAATAACTGAAAAGGACCCCCCCCCCTTCCTGATGAAATCTGCCCCTAAGGGGTGGGTTTATAGATTCGGGAATACGCCCATCAATTTACTCTGTGAATTTTACATAAGAATACACTTTTATATTGTATCTATATTCTCTAACATTTTTTCTATAAGGCACACACAAACACACACACAAACATACAAACATTCAGTTTTGTATAAAAGATATATATATATATATATATATATATATATATATATTATTAAATATTAAAGTGTTTATTACCTACATACGGTATCGTTTCGGGCTCTTTTGCTCTCATCAGTGTAGGAGTGGTGGTTGTAGACAGTCGCATGGAATCGAACACAGTTCATAAATTCAGGCTAGAATCACGAGACGAACGCTCGGGACCACACAGCTGCTGACAATCAGCACAGACAATGATTGAAATTGAGATACACTTACCCGGGGAGGCAGGGGAAAACGTTATTATTATTGTCAACAGTGTTCAACGCTCGCACAGAACTTGCTTTGTCGCAAATGACAACAAACTTATCTCAACTTCACGGTGCTCAACTTTAAAGACTATTACATCTTTAAAGGGCTTTTAACTAAGCGTTATTATTAGTGTCAACAGTGTTCGTATATATATATATATATATATATATATATATAATCATGGTAATAATCCAGGTAAAAAATATCCACAGGGTGATAATCCAGAGAATTTTAACCGGGTTTATAAAACGTGCTCAATATCAAAATAGAGCTTTATATATGATAATTTTATTTACACAGACATGTACAAAATCTGCGACACTGGCATGTCGATGTTATCGATCAACAGTTACTATAAACTGAGATTTCATCGGGCAGAGTTAGAATCCGATCTTAACCTCAGGTTCTCTCCAAATATGATCTGAGGTTAAGATCGGATTCTAACTCTGCCTGATGAGATCTCAGTTTATAGTAACTGTTGATCGATAACATCGACATGCCAGTGTCGCAGATTTTGTACATGTCTGTGTAAATAAAATTATCATATATATATATATATATATATATATATATAAACAGCTTTAATGTTAAAGTAGGAGTACATCAGGGTTCTGTACTGTTGCTTTTCATTTGTGTCTTAGAAGGGAGTTTCATTGTCCAGAAGAGAGACTGTATGCTGATGATTTAGTACTTATTTGTGAAACAATGGAAGACCTACTTGTTACGTTAAGGCCACTCGAGGATAAGGGTGAATGAGTTTGTCAAGTGGACGACAGTGAGACAACACCGTGAGGATTAGTAACGATGGTTGTGATTGGACAGAATTTGATTATTGTTGTAGTCAGGTGAGATGCAGCCTCGTGGTATTGTGTTCCACAGATGAATAGTTCTTTGAAAGAAACTTTGCTCATTGAAGTTCCATTTAGTTTTAGGTACACAGAGAAAGAAAGGAAAAGGGAACCATAAATTGGAACTCAGTTAAGCACCCACCATGTAGATAACGATAGAGTAGAGAAAGACTAGTTGATAAAGAAGCAATCTTCTAAGAATAAATCAAATAATTTTGTACGTATTCTTACGATATCTAAGTTGGATATCCATAAAGAATGAAAGTCACCATTCTACAAATTAAACGTAATATTCGATTAATTAAAAAATAATTGGGTTAGGGTTATTTACCAAACATTTTGATTTAATATCTTTTGGTTAGAAGCAAAGTGTAGTATCTGTTCTGATACTATACTTCAATCAGTGAAGAAGAAATCCTTCTTGACTGAGGCTATGTTTATTTTTGTTCCAATCCAGAGTGCCTCTTTTTGGGGAGCTGGATTTCCCTGCATTAAAAACTAACTTTGTGTTTAACTCATCCCTCATGGAGAGACAAGTAAATAAAAAATGTTGAAAAAGTTTTATGACAAAAATGTAAGTAAACTAATGTGGTCACATGCCTTTGTGCCCCCACCCCCACCCCACCCCGTAGTTGATGATAGATGCAGTGAAATTTACATGCTCCATGTATCTGGTATATTCATCAATTTGGAATCTCTTTTCTCTTTTTTTTTTCAGAAAATGCTTACCTATTTGCGATTACTGAAAGAACAGAGATGGTAAGTTGATTATTTACTAGAATATCCATATATATATATATCCATATATATATATATATATATATATATGATTATATTATGTTCCAAATATATATATATATATATATATATATATATATATGATTATATTATGTTCCAAATATTTCAAATATTCCATACCCACCCTTTCAATCACCGCCCTCCTCCACCCCTCCAATCCCTCACTCATTGCTATCATTTTCCAAATATTTCAAATATTTCACACCCTATCACAACAAATCCTCCCTCTCCCCCTCTCAACTATTTTCTCCCATACCCCTTCTTAAATTCTCTCATTTTCTCAAAACGCTCTCTAAGACCATAACTTTCGCCCATCCACCAAAATCACAGCCCCCCTCCCTCTCTACCCATCCTCCTTTCCCTGCATACACCCCCCATACACAAACATTCCAACTTACTTTTTCCCTTCAATCTTGACCGCAGCCATCTGGTCAAACACCTCCCTCCCCCCTCTTCCTCCACTCCCTCTCTGCCATCCACTTTACCCCTGCTCATCCCCCACCTCTTTCTCTTACCACCAGCCACAGTAGTCCTTGCTCACCCCATCCTTCCATTTTTTCCCCACTCATTTTCTTCAACATTCATTTCTATTTCTCCAACAAATACGGACGTCCACCCAGCAGTGGCCATTATTTTATTCTATTTTTCCTCCCAATATGTCTACCCTACATGTATCTGTCCTTGCATGACATTTTTTCTCTATTTTATCATCCTGATGAAGTCTTATAAATAAAGACAAAACGTTGATGTACACATAAAAAACATCCATTTTTTAGTTTTCCTTTTTCATTTTCCCATATATATATATATATATATATATATATATATGATTATTTTTATTTACACAGACATGTACAAAATCTGCGACACTGGCATGTCGATGTTATCGATCAACAGTTATTATAAACTGAGATCTCGTCAGGCAGAGTTAGAATCCGATCTTAACCTCAGATCATATTTGGAGAGAATGAAGTGGAGAGAAAAAAAAAGAAGAAGAAAAGAAATTTAAAGTTTCAAAATTTAGGGAGTCACGTGGTTTAGGGTCGTTAAAAATCAAAAAAGTTAAAATCTAAAATCAAAAATCTAAAAATCAAACAAAATAGAACAAATAAAACAAATAAAGTGAAAAGGAAGACATATAATGAAAGGGTAGGATAAAGATAGATAGATAGATAGATAGGTAGATAGATAGATAGAAAAAATGAAGACGTTGATTCAGACAGAGAGTAGAGAGGGGAAGGGGGAAGATGAACATGCAAGTTAAAGTGTCAAAAATCGACAGTTATTTCAGCTCAGGCGAACAAGCGTATTGTCAAATCAACAGTAATTATGTGTGTAAGTGTGTAGGCGTGCGTGCGTGCCCCCAAATTCGCCGTAATTGGTAGTATGGGCGTGCAGACGCGTGTGATGGGGGGGGGGGGTTGTTCATCAATTGTGTCACTAATTTTAGATTTTAACTTTTTTTTATTTTTAACGGTCCTAAACCACGTGACTCCTTAAATTTTGAATCTTTAAATTTCTTTTCTTCTTCTTTTTTTTCTCTCCACTTCATTCTCTCCAAATATGATCTGAGGTTAAGATCGGATTCTAACTCTGCCTGATGAGATCTCAGTTTATAACAACTGTTGATCGATAACATCGACATGCCAGTGTCACAGATTTTGTACATGTCTGTGTAAATAAAAATAATCATATATAAAGCTCTATTTGATATTGGGCACTTTTTATAAACCCGGTTGAAATTCTTTGAATTACTACCCTGTGGATGTTTTTACCTGGATTATTATCATCATTATTATATATATATATATATATATATATATATTATATATATATATATATATTGTGTATTTAGGCAACATTTTCTCATTTATGCAAACATTGTTAAAAATAACAGAAATCGTCTGTTTAATTATACCTTTTTTATTTTTTCAATTTTTATGATGGTCTTTTTTGTATTAAGATAAAAAAAAATTAATAAATGTTCCATAGGTTTCATGAACGTTTTCGATTCTTCGTCGAATCATCCTCAGGTGTCAAAAGCAAATGAACAAAAATTCTGGAGAAAGAAGAGATATTTTAAAAAGACAGAGAACGCCGAGAACGTTTTTGCATTGTTCCAGGAAGTCGTTGTCGATTTTAATTCAGCAACGCTGGATGGCATCACAGAACAATACCACTGGTTTCATATGTGATGTTCTCTGCGCGTTTTTCTGCTGTCTTTTTAAAAAATCTCTTTCTCCAGCTTTTTTGTTCATTTGCTTTTGACACCTGAGGATGATTTGACGAAGAATCGAAAACCGTTCATGAAACCTATGGAACATCCATTAATTTTTTGATTTTAATACAAAAAAGACCATCAGAAAAACTGAAAAAATAGAAAAAAGGTATAATTAAACAGACGATTTCTGTTATTTTTAACAATGTTTGCATAAATGAGAAAATGCTGCCTAAATACACACAATATATTTGTACATTCTGAAATAGCATCACATCTGAAACATCAATATTTTATTCTGCCTAGCCACTTTGTCTTTTTCTTGCTTCCAACATGTTCTTTTGAAAAAAAATATTCCGGTTAAGAAGATTGTTACAATGGCAACAATTTAAAATAATAATTTAAGGGGGGATAAATCGTAGAAGCTTAAAACATGATTTTCTCCCTTATATTATTTGAATTATTATTGAGCATGTTTTACATCGCGTTTCTTCTCTATATTAATAACATTCTGTGACTACTTCATATGTTTTTGTGTATGTGTGTATTTCTTGCCTATGATGGCTAAGTGTTTAACAACGCGGACTGAGAACCTGGGTGTGCCGGGTTCGAATCCAGTTTGTTCCACAGAAACACTTTCATCAAAACCCACATCTGACCTTGTGTCTAACCTCCTAGAGAAGAGGTAAATAAAATACATGACTTACACTAAATTTTATTGAG
Organism: Sepiola atlantica; assembly: GCA_963556195.1. NCBI lineage: Eukaryota > Metazoa > Mollusca > Cephalopoda > Sepiida > Sepiolidae > Sepiola > Sepiola atlantica. Next base: position 21,196,702 of record OY744554.1, on the reverse strand, counting down.
ATGACTATTTAAATAATAAAAGAATAACAACTAAATTTTTTTTCCTGTATAACTTAAAATGTGCACCCAAACAAAATTAATACTCTAATGACATTGAGGAATCCCGGGCAACGCCGGGTCGGGTCAGCTAGTATTTTATATATTTTCCGTTGAGGTTGAATATAATTTTTATTCAAACATTTACTTCACTCATTATGACTATTTTTACAGGGTCAGATGGCATCAATGTTCTTCAATAAAGGTATTTATACGCTTATTATTTATAAAATATTTGACGGAGTATGTTTTATTATTTTCTATTATTGGTTTGTGATTCCTCAAATAGCTTCCGTTGATTTGTTAAAAAAATGTTCAATAAGTCTTGAAAAATGGTCATACTTTGTTTTACGTTTTTTCTTCAAATAAATGTTGTTTTTTTTTTGTTTTTGTTTTAATTTTTGTTTTCTCACTATTCGTCCGGTTTGTTTATCTCATCCTCTGTCACCGCTTGATATGACTCTGTCGGTTATTGAAGTGATGTTGTAAGACATAGGACGAATGTATGAAAGTTAATTCGGATGAAATATCTTAGGTATAGATCAACAATAATATTTATTAATATATTTACAACTGAAAGAAGAGTGTAGTATCTGTTCCGATGGATACTACACCCCATAGACCAGTATTGTCTTGGCCTTCAGGTCTGTCCTGTGCACCCTCCCAGGCTTTGCCTTCTCACTCTTTGAGAAAGGGTTAGTTTATTGCTAATCGCCTGAGGCGCCCCTATCGGGAAATGTCGACGGGGCTGCGCAGGCAATTTTTAAAGGTCATAGTGCTCTTCCTCTAGGGTGCTGACTTATCAAATCCCACTTTCCAACCTTGTGTCACATCTTACCGCTGTGGGAGGTAGATAAATAACTTGAAGCACGGCCATAGAAATCTGCTCCCTCAAATGAATACAAGGGACATAACTCTTCTCAAAATATATTTGAGGGAAGCAAAACAAGAACAAGAGTTACTTCCCTTTATTTTTCAAAAATGTTTTCCATATTTATTTTTACTAGATGAATCTGTTTTCATTTAACACGGATTGATGACTGTAATATCAGAAATATGGCTGTGATACTGCTTTCCATGTAAAGGCAGACCCTGTACTCTGTGGCCGATGTGCTATAATTGGAAGTTATAGATTCATTTTGATCTCTCGTGTACAGACAGTGGCCTTAACATAGATACTCTGAAAAATTCTGGCAAATTTCTGGCATTGGCAGAAACTGTATCCTGAACAATTTTTTTATATAGTTTTCGTTTATGAAGCTATATCGGTCAATTAAATAGAGGAACATCTTACATCACATTATACATTCTATTCAAAAAATGCTTTTTCTATTAATATTACTTCAAACTTCCGAATTGTTTCTTTATTATTTACACATACGAAAAATCCTTTATTTATTTATTACAATCGATTACTTGCTGCTACAAAGTTTGTTTTTTTTCATGGAAATCGCTCCAGACAAGGCATGAAGCCACTTGACCACAACAAAAACGAAACATGATTATTGCAAAGACAGGAGATGCCTATTAGCCTTAGTCTTGAACAGACCAAGGCGATAGGTAGGAGGAAAACAGTCAGCAGGAAGAGAGTTCCATAAGCCTGCAGTTTTTGGAAAGAAGCTACTGGAATAGGAAGCTGTATTACAATGAGGTATCAAAACAGCGAATTGATGAAGACCACTAGACCAACGAGTAAAACGAGCTGAGACAAAGGAAGCCGGGAATAGATCAGACAATTCTGTAGAACACATGCCATAATAGTACTTATAGAAAAGACTGACTAGCAACATCACGTCTCTGAGAGAGAGAATGCAGAGAAGAAAGGGTGGGGACAATCAAATTACGTTTCTGCAGCTTATTAAGAACCCTCAAATGGGACAGAGATTCACCTGCCAAAATATGACAACAGTACTCCATACATGGTCTGATAGTAGATTTGTAGCAATAAAGAATAGCCTCAGGTTTCGTAACAAAACTACTAAAGCGTTGGAACGGCCTCAATTTGTAACAATGTCTCAGGTGCTCAGGAATGAATCAATCACAGGCCGCCAAGCAAAAGCAGTTCAATCGATGACTTAGGTGTTTCAATAAATCATCCTTTTCTTTTCCTGGCCTTCAGTGAAGTAAGTAGCCTCACGTAGGCTCTCTTCACCCAGTCATCTCTACAGAATTATATGAACGAACTTTGAGAATCGTTAACCAAACGGAATTAGAACTAGCTAAGTCCTGCAAAACGACTAATTGCAGATATCTCTATATATAAAACTCAATGTCTGTGTGTATGTGTGTGATGTTTGTGTGTTCTCTATAGAAAGAAAGTACATAAAATCTAAAAGTGTATTCTTATGTAAAATTTATCGTGGAAGACAATGGAAGTATTCCCGAATCTCTAAATGAACTTCTAAGGGGGCTTAAGACTTCAAATGTATCCTATTTTTATGAAATTTAAATCATATGTATAAAATTTACTGGGGAAGACAATGGAAATGGTCCCGAATCTTCAAGTGTCTTCCTAACCTAAGGGAGTTATAGGGGCCGAATCTCCTTTAAAACTTAAAATATATCCTATTTTTATGAAATTTAAATCATATGTATAAAATTTACGTGGGAAGACAATGGAAGTGGTCCCGAATCTTCAAGTGTCCTCCTAACCTAAGGGAGTTATAGGGGCCGAATCTCCTTTAAAACTTAAAATATATCCTATTTTTATTAAATTTTAATCATATGTATAAAATTTACGTGGGAAGACAATGGAAGTGGTCCCGAATCTTCAAGTGTCCTCCTAACCTAAGGGAGTTATAGGGGCCGAATCTCCTTTAAAACTTAAAATATATCCTATTTTTATTAAATTTTAATCATATGTATAAAATTTACGTGGGAAGACAATGGAAGTGGTCCCGAATCTTCAAGTGTCCTCCTAACCTAAGGGAGTTATAGGGGCCGAATCTCCTTTAAAACTTAAAATATATCCTATTTTTATTAAATTTTAATCATATGTATAAAATTTATGTGGGAAGACAATGGAAGTGGTCCCGAATCTTCAAGTGTCCTCCTAACCTAAGGGAGTTATAGGGGCCGAATCTCCTTTAAAACTTAAAATATATCCTATTTTTATTAAATTTTAATCATATGTATAAAATTTTTGTGGGAAGACAATGGAAGTGGTCTCGAATCTTCAAGTGTCCTCCTAACCTAAGGGAGTTATAGGGGCCAAATCTCCTTTAAAACTTAAAATATATCCTATTTTTATGAAATTTAAATCATATGTATAAAATTTACTGGGGAAGACAATGGAAGTGGTCCCGAATCTTCAAGTGTCCTCCTAACCTAAGGGAGTTATAGGGGCCGAATCTCCTTTAAAACTTAAAATATATCCTATTTTTATGAAATTTAAATCATATGTATAAAATTTACGTGGGAAGACAATGGAAGTGGTCCCGAATCTTCAAGTGTCCTCCTAACCTAAGGGAGTTATAGGGGCCGAATCTCCTTTAAAACTTAAAATATATCCTATTTTTATTAAATTTAAATCATATGTATAGAATTTACGTGGGAAGACAATGGAAGTGGTCCCGAATCTTCAAGTGTCCTCCTAACCTAAGGGAAGTGGTCCTGAATCTCTAGGTTACCCTCTATGTGTCGAATATCTACGTCCCCTCACCTCTTAAGTGACTCATGTGAACAGAACCCCCTTAAAACTTCAGATACGTATATCCAATTTTAATGAAATTTAAACCATGTGTATAAGACACTAATTCAGAGAGTTTTCCAACATTTCATCATCTGCTGATTATGTTAGGGAGTCGAAACGGGAAGCGGTTAGGGTTAGGGTTAGTAAAAAACAGAAAATAAGATGGTGCTGTGAGCATAGTGAAAAAGTACATCGTAGTGATCTTCATTCAATCCCGAGCAACGTCAGGTTTTCCTGCTAGTTCATTACATAAATTGCTTCAATTTTTAAAGTTAATTTGTGTTGTCACATGCATCTCTCACCTCAAATATTTTTTTAATTAATTGGGTGAAATCCCAATATCATCCCCAATTATTTTGTTGTCCATATATATATATATATATATATATAGTCTCCGAAAGTTTCTCAACCATTAAAACTATATAAAAAAAAAAATTTAAAAAAATATATATATAAAAAAAAAAAAAAAACTTAAAAAAAAAAAAAACTTATAGTCTCAAGTCTTCCAGTGGAAAATCACTCATGTAAGTCAATTTATTTTTTACAGTTATTATATTAGTTAGTTTCTAACACTATTTTAAGGGATCATCAGTTGTTTACCATGAAAAACTGTTTATATATACATATATATACATATATACTAGTGTATATATATATATATATATATACATATATATACATATACTAGTGATGGAACGATTCCAATATTTTTCCCGATTCCGATACAATTACCAATTCTCTTCTAAATTTTTGATTCCGAGACAATTACAAATTCAGATGTTTTCTAAATATTTAGTTATAGAGTAGTTGTTTTTTTTTAATTTTTGGATTACTGTAAAAAAAAACGTGTAATCAAGGGAGGCGCGAGAGCACTCTATCCCTTAATAGACTACACGAATGGCCTATGCTGGAAATCTCATTTCTTTAATCAATCATAACTCAAAAACCAATAAACCAAATTAGTTAAAACTTTGCACAACATTTTTATTTGATAGGTTCTATAAGTGTGTAGAATTTCAGCATCATTAGTCAAGGCAACCCAAAGATCCAGAAAGTTCAATCATGAAATCATGTTATCTGTGTGTACATATGTACGACCTTGTATCTCATCAACTATTTGATGGATTCAGCTGATTTTTGGCAGAGATAGAGGTTCTAGGGTCTAGTTGATGGCATTTTAATTTCAGTTTACCATATACGTTAGTTTTCCAGAAAATTCCAAAAAACCTTATGAGAAGGCATTGTATTGAGGCATAGCCTTTACAAAAGTAGTGACATTCCATGAAAAATGCCAGTATACTGAAATCATATGCCCTTAATAGGGTTTAGATGAAAATTCATATACACTAAATGTACAAAAGCAAGGAAATTCCCAAATTTTTACACTTTTATTGTCATTCATTAAGGGTATGACTACATATCAACCAAACCATTTCATTATCATATCACTACAGTATAAATCTCTATGCATGAGTGGATGAAGTGTGTGAGGTGCGCTGAAGAAAAATTCCTACCAGTAAAATACATAGCCCTGTTGTGCTCGCATACCCTTAATGACAATAAAAGTGTAAAAATTTGGGAATTTCCTTGCTTTTGTACATTTAGTGTATATGAATTTTCATCTTAACCCTATTAAGGACATATGATTTCAGTATACTGGCATTTTTCATGGAATGTGTACATATATTTTCAGAAAAGTAAAAATACACTTATGGGGTGGGGCTGCGTACATTACACAAATCGATCTTTATAACTATTTTTCTGTGATCTTTTGCTCGTAATTGATTGAAAATAGTGATTTGATAAACTCGTTGTGAGATTTTCATCTATATTTTTTACTTGTGTCGATTTTTCATATTTATCCATTTGTGCCATTTTACTAGTTTAATGTTTACTGTGCCATTTTATCTGGTGCCATTTTTTACTTGTGTCGATTTTTCATATTTATCCATTTGTGCCATTTTACTTGTTTAATGTTTACTGTGCCATTTTATCTGGTGCCATTTTTTACTTGTGTCGATTTTTCATATTTATCCATTTGTGCCATTTTACTAGTTTAATGTTTACTGTGCCATTTTATCTGGTGCCATTTTTTACTTGTGTCGATTTTTCATATTTATCCATTTGTGCCATTTTACTTGTTTAATGTTTACTGTGCCATTTTATCTGGTGCCATTTTTTACTTGTGTCGATTTTTCATATTTATCCATTTGTGCCATTTTACTTGTTTAATGTTTACTGTGCCATTTTATCTGGTGCCATTTTTTACCTAAATCTGTTACTGTTTACTATATAGTTTAGTTTTATTGCTAGTTAAAAAACACTAAATATTTATCATTTTAGCAATGGAAAATTAAGTTTTAAACAAAAACAATAAAAAGAATCGTTTTTGGATTCGTAAATAAGGCTCAAATTTTTCCGATTTTGATAATTCAGAAAGTACCAATTTTTCTGATTCCCGATTCCGATTAATCATCTCAATACTAATATATACCTATATATCTTAACTATAGTACATATAATTTTAATACGTATGCACGTACATAGGCTCATAATTATCAACTTTATTTACACAAATACTTCATCCTCCTTGATAAACTGTTGCAGAAGCATGAATGTCCTTAATCGCAGGAAGATTGGCCGGCCAAGTAAAACATGGAAGCAAGTGATTGAACAGAACTGCACAGAGTGGAATTTGAAGATCGCTGAACCGTGAGAACTGGAGAGTGAGCTTGCGTAATATCAGAAAACGTCTGATCCCTGAACAAAGGAAAAGTGACATTAAATGAATAGAAGAAGTGTTTCGTACTAGTTTTTGACCGCTGTCCTTTCAAAGGTCAAATTCAACAATTCAAACTTTCGGCCTTATAACTGTCTTCCTTACTGTGTTGACATCTAATGGAAGTTAATGAAATCAATACTTCTTTGCTTACATCATTCTTTCAATAAATACTCTCAGATTACCTTCATTGAAAATACATACACAAACAATTTCATAAAAACAAATGCTTAATTTTTCATTTAATTACTTACAATGTGGTCGTTAGATAGACAAATTGGTGCTTTTTTATTTCGTTTTTTTTTTATATAAGTTTTACTCAATAATAATACTGTTACTTTTATATAAGTTTTACTCAATAATAATACTGTTACTTTTATATAAGTTTTACTCAATAATAATACTGTTACTTTTATATAAGTTTTACTCAATAATAATACTGTTACTTTTATATAAGTTTTACTCAATAATAATACTGTTACTTTTATATAAGCTTTACTCAATAATAATACTGTTACCTTTATATAAGTTTTACTCAATAATAATACTGTTACTTTTATATAAGTTTTACTCAATAATAATACTGTTACTTTTATATAAGTTTTACTCAATAATAATACTGTTACTTTTATATAAGTTTTACTCAATAATAATACTGTTACTTTTATATAAGCTTTACTCAATAATATTATTGTTACTTTTATATAAGTTTTACTCAATAATAATACTGTTACTTTTATATAAGCTTTACTCAATAATAATACTGTTACCTTTATATAAGTTTTACTCAATAATAATACTGTTACTTTTATATAAGTTTTACTCAATAATAATACTGTTACTAATAAAAGTACTTCAGATTTTTGTTTTATTTACGCAACTCCAGGTTAAAGAAAAATCTTTAATTCTGTTTGGAGATTCACAACAAATAAAATTCGGCGCTCTTGTATAAGCAGTGACCGATCTGAGGGGGATAACTCTACTTGACCCAGCCGCCGCCATTCCGAACTCAACAAGGGAGACAACTTTGACACAAAGTTTACAAACCCTACAACAATTAATAAAAAACACGCTACGATTCTGAAATGCGCCAAAAACAACTCCTAAATGCGCTCAAAACAACCTTCAAACAATTAATTCAAAGCCTGTAACATTTTTTTTAATTAATTGTTATAAAGTGTATACAATTTGTGGCGTGTAAATAAGTGTTTAAAAGTTATTTTGAACGCATTTAAAACCGTAACATTTTTTTAAAATTAATTGTTTAAAAGTTATTTTTAACGCATTTACAAGTTGTTTTTAACGCATTTCAAAACCGTAACATTTTTTTTTATTAATTGTTATAAAGTGTATACAATTTGTGGCATGTAAATAATAAAAGTGATTAAAAGTGCATTTAAAACCCGTAACATGTTTGTTTTTATTTTTTATTTTTATTTTTTTTATTAATTGTTTAAAAGTTACTCTGAACGCATTCAAAAGCCATTTCTACCGCATTAATTGTTATAAAGGGTTTGTAAAATGTGTCAAAGTTGTCTCCCTTGCCGAAGTGTGGGCGAGTTCGGAATGGCGGCGGCTGGGTAGGGTAGAGTTGTCCCCCTCAGATCGGTCACTGCTTATACAAGAGCGCCTAAAATTCTCTAACTTTTACGAAGCAACACACTCAAAACCCAAATACAAGCGCCCCCAACAATATTTTATGAAAAAAATAACTCTGAATTTCCTAAAAGTTTATAATGAGCAAGCCATACCTACTCAGCGTTACCTGGGATATTTTATTCATTTTTTTTTGCTTGCACATTTTTTTAATTTATACAAAAAAAAGAAATGAAATTTTAGATGTAAGGGAGACAACTCTTTTTACACTCTTCAATTACAAATATGAGTTATTTTCCTTGCTGAAATATATTTTGGGTGATTAGTGATTTGGTGATTTCATAATGGAGATTGTCTGTCAGTAGTATTGATTTACTCCTCTCCAGGAGTTAAGCACAAGGCCAGTTTTTATCTTACTCTCACAAGTAAGATGTGACCCAAGGTTATTTTTTAAATAAATAATAGCAAAGTATGTTATTATATTGCCAATGACATGGTATAACAGTAACAAATGAAAATTGGCGAGTGAGAAACAAAGTTTGATTTGTCAACTTAAATGCTATTTGGGTCTTTGAAAATCCGACAAGATAACTTTATAGATAAAGATAGAGAGAGAGAGAGAGAGAGAGAGAGAGATGGATAGAGAGAGAGAAAAAGATAGATAAATAGAATAAATAGAGAAAGAGAGAGATAGATAAAATAGATGAAGAGAAAGAAATAGACAGAATAGAAAGAGATAGATAGAATAGAGAGAGAGGTGTATTAGAGAAAAAGAGAGATAGAATAGAAAGAGAAAACGTTAAAAAAAAGAACCAAACACAGGAAGGTGAAAACACGGCTTGTACGTCAGAGCTGACGTCAGCAGCCATATTGAATAGTTTAAGATGCTCAATTTTATTTCGTAAATTTAATGAGTAGCTTTATTTAATTTCAAATATTATTAATCACATACACACACATATATATACAGGGTGGGCAAAAATAAGGGTCCTATTTTTAAAAATTCATAACTTTTTTATTTATTGATTTTTTTTTTAGAATAAGTAAAGGACCCCTTCCGAAGCAAGCATGAGCCGTATTAGCCCTAAGGAACGTACCCTCATTTAGAAAACATTATTTTTGCTTAAAAAACTCAAAACAGTGTAAAAAACAATACTTTAGTTTTTGTAAGTTTTAAGAAGTGTTTTTCGGCTAAAATTTGTTTTGTTTATTTCAAAAAATCTCGGAAGGGTCAGTCTACACACACATAAAGTTTGGTGAGTTTAACTTTTATTTTGTGGAAGTTATTCAAATTCAAGTTATTCAAATTTAAAGATATGACCCTTATTTTGGCCCACCCTGTATATATATATATATATATATATATATATATATATATATATATGTGTGTGTGGTGTTGCTTTGGCATTGTATCTACAAGGAAAAAATATCTACATCGTACGGATGCTACTTTGCTTTAATATCTACCAGGAAAAAAATATCTATACCGTACGCCTCTCATTTTTTTTTTCAATATACAAATCTTTGCGTCAAACCATGATCTTTTCACTCCCATTTTCTCTTCTCCGATGTTGCGATCAATAAAATTTTGTGTATGATTTACGAAAAAATGACGATAATTGAGTTGGTTTAAATTAGCGTAAGCTCTCCATTCGTCAAAATAGATTACTAAGTCTTCAGCGACTTCTCGTTGAATAATTGGCTGAAGTGTCGTATGGTCTCTTTTTTTGAACGTTAGTGTTAGGGTTCCAGGCTCGGTAACCACACATTCTTTTGAAACCAATTATTTCCTTGCTCTTGTACCGTGTTGAATGCAATATGAGGTGTAGATATCATACCAAAGATTCATGATACGTAGATAACAAACCAAAGTGGCACTATATATATATATATATATATATATATATATATATATATATATATATATATATATATATATATACTTTGCCTGAACTTTGAATTCTAATAAAATTTGATTTGCACCTTATTTTATTGTTTCATTTTATATTATATATATATATAACGTAAAATATAATAACACGAAATTACATGATTGTCGATGCAATAATTTATTTCAACCTTGCGGTTTTATTCAAGCATCCAATTTGACAATTACATTTTTGAGACTGACAGAAAACTGAATTCACCCTCGACACTTCAAACACAACCAGAGAGAGTGGTGGTCGCAGCCAATCTGAATACCTATTACAGAGCGAGTAGGAATTAACATCTTATATTTAACTAAAGCAATCGTGTAGTGCATGTGCCTGCCTACTTGTGTCATTGTATAAATATAAAACTTTTATTACACAATAGTTCTGTCTACTATGGTTTATGTGATTCTGCCATTTGCGGTTTCAATTTGACGAAAGACAGATCCAATATTTTTGTTACTCACAAAATTGTGGTCTTCACTCTAGAAACTAATGGTACTGAAACTATAATGTATACTATATCCAAGAATATATATATATATATATATATATATATATATATATATATATATATATATATATATATATATATATATTCATTTATAAGTGACATATTTCTTCCATCCATAGTAGCAAACTCGGTGGCCCAGATGATAGAAAGCCGAGCATAAGTGCTTATGATTTGTAGTAATTGATTCTCGAGTTTAAAATCTTGGAGTTAGTGCACTTGCTGCGTCTTGCCACACTGATGAGTCATGAAACGACAAAACAGCTGTCTGGGAATGACTATTTTATATATATATATATATATATATATATATATAGAACAGATATTTATTATATTCCAATAACCATGGTTTGTTTTATTACTTTTATTTTTGTTTTTATTTTTTTCACATTTCCAAAAATTCCAAATTTCTGTGAGATATATTTAACGGTCCGTTTCATTTGTTTTGTGCCAAACAACATTTGTATGTCAATATCGTCTCTGCAACACTACAAAATCATCAGAAAAAGTTCACAATTAATAAGTGTTCTTAGATTAGAGTGTCTTGAAAAACACCCACATCATACATCAGTTTCATTTTAAGGTGAAAATAAACAAAAGAACAAACAAAAATTTTAGAGCAGACACTCACATGTGTACGATCAAACTAATCAGCCATTTTTCAATAACTTTATGTTTATATATATATATATATATATATATATATATATATATATATATATATATATAAACATAAAGTTATTGTACCATGTTATTTGCGCCATAATAACGTACTTTACTACAGTTTATTTAAAAAGACATGCAATCCCGCCCAACTGGTAATATGAAGGCATTTTTCAATTATGACCAAAAATTCAAAATCAGCAAGAGAAATAATTCATATTTTTATTGAAGAATATAAAGAGTTGTCTCCCTTACAACCAAAATTGTATTTCTTTTTCTGTATAAGTTTAAAAAATCGGCAATTAACAAAAAGTATAAAAAATTTCTTTAAATTCAAGATTTTTATTATCTATATTTGCATATATATTATAAATATATTCTCTGACAACAAAATTATTTTAACATATTGGCCAATTTCAAGATTGGGTTATATTTCGCAAAAACACTGCTTGGTGTTCGGGTCCATTTTCCAAGACATATGACATTTTCCAAGACATATGACAAACAAAAAATAAATTTTTATTTGAATCTTGTAATTTAGTGTTTAATAAACAATTTTTTTATTGCAAAAATATAAAATCTTGGTGAATTGTTTCTTAATATTAACAGCATGTTACAAAATGTGACATATTATTACATTAAAATATGATGTATTATTATTATATTAATGTATTATTAGTATGTTAACAAATGTAATGCTATTACATCAACAGATGTGACGTGTTATGCTGACAAATGTGACGTATTATGATGTTGACAAATGTGACGTATTATGATGTTGACAAATGTGACGTATTAGTATGTTGAACAATGTGATGTATTATGATGTTGAACAATGTGACGTATTTATGATGTTGACAAATGTGACGTATTATGATGTTGACAAATGTGACGTATTATGATGTTGACAAATGTGACATATTATTACAGCTTTCAATTAGTAAACGTACCTATTCACATGTTTGCCTTCAGGCAAAACTATATTTCTTGTAAACTATTATTTGTTCATTATCACATTTGTAATGATTGGTTTTTTTTCTGTTTCAGTGGGCGTTTCTTTTTTTTATCTCTGTATTATTATCTACTTATATGGAGACTTGGCCATCTATGGAGTGACCGTTCCAAAATCTATTCGAGATATTGCATGGTAAGAAAGTCCAGGGAAAGAAAAATAATTTTTTGAAATTTATTTTTCTTCTTTTTTTTTTTTTACTAATGAGTCACTGCTTCTTCTTCTTCTTCTTCTTCTTCTTCTTCTTCTTCTTCTTCTTCTTCCTCTTCTTCTTCTTCTTCATCATCATCAGTTTTACATGCTGACATGTGTTGTATTGCTTTAAGAAATTCACTTCCAAACTAACCTATCTCTAGCCAGGTCTTTATTTATCTCAAGTCCATTCTTATCACTTCCACACATGATTTCCTTGACCTTCCCCTGTGAACTGGACCTGCTACATCAACTGTTCTATATTTACTGACCCAATAATTCTCATTCATTCCTTCAATGTAGCCATATCATTGAAGTCTCCTGTTCTGCACACATCTCCCTATACTGTTCATGGAGAGAAATGATAGGAGAATAATACAATGGGTGTGTAATGTGAGTCTTAAAGACAGGCTTAGTTCTGATGACCTGAGAGGAAGATTAAATTTGAACAGTATAGAGAGATGTGTGCAGAAGAGTAGACTTCAATGGTATGGCCATGTTGAAAGAATGGATGAGAGTTCTTGGGTTAGTAGATGCAGAATAGTTGAGGTAGCAGGTTCAGTTCATAGGAGAAGACCAAAGAAAACATGGGAGGAAATGATAAGGATGGATTTGAGAGAAATAAGAATAAATAAAGACCTGGCCAGAGATAGATTAGTTTGGAAGTCAATTTCTAAAAACCGTCCAACTCATAGCAGCATGTAAAATGGATGTTAAACCGAATATGATGATGATGACGATGATGATGATGACGATGACGATGATGATGATGATGACTCTTGATACTTGTTAAATAAGAAAAGGCTTGCTACTCACACATGTAAGATGTTGAAAACTGCAAAAATATATTAATTGGTTTTCTTATGAATATTACGGAACTCTTCTGTCACAGAAAGCCAGAACTTGTCCAGAGATCAGTCTGTAAATCTCATCTTGAGTGTATGATCACACGTAATCCTCTAATAATATTCATCTGATGATGAATATTATCAGAGGATTGATAATCTCCACATACCAGCCACTTCAAATAACAGCTGATCAAGAAAACAGCAAGTATTCCCCCTTTGTCAGAAACGTCACTCGTCGAATGTGAGAGCTGAAGGACCAAATGGGGAGACGCAGGAGTTATGAGTCTGTGAAAGCCGTCTTCAGTTTAAGAATGGGGATTGTTTTGATTGATATCTTTGAGATAACCCTAGAGATAAAAATCTTGGTGGTTAAGGTCTGATGAACGTAAAGCTACTGATGAGATGATCACCAAAGCGCCCCTCCGCATATCACTGAACGGCGATAAAACAATCAATGGTTTTGAGAATGTCTGATGCGCAGTCGTTAGCTTGTTAAGAGGTTTTGTCTTAGAGAATATGCTAAGATCCAATCTTACAATTAAATGGTTATAAAACCGTCCGGATCAATTAGGTTTTAAGGACCCTGGAAATAAGTAAAAGTAAAAGAGACGAATTTGGGTCTACACCGGTTGACCTTCGCACACGCACGTGACATTTGTAAACAAACGGATAATAAATCTGAGTTGTTTGGTGTTTCTTCAAAGGCTCGATTTTTAATATAGGGAAAGATTTTTTTTAAGAAAAAGGGGGTATATTAAATATTTATTTTTAATTTAGGGAAAGATTTTTTTTAAGAAATAGGGGGTATATTAAATATTTATTTTTAATATAGGGAAAGATTTTTTTTAAGAAATAGGGGGTATATTAAATATTTATTTTTAATATAGGGAAAGATTTTTTTTAAGAAAAAGGGGGTACATTAAATATTTATTTTTAATATAGGGAAAGATTTTTTTAAGAAAAGGGGGGTATATTAAATATTTATTTTTAATATAGGGAAAGATTTTGTTTAAGAAATAGGGGGTATATTAAATATTTATTTTTAATATAGGGAAAGATTTTTTTTAAGAAATAGGGGGTATATTAAATATTTATTTTTAATATAGGGAAAGATTTTTTTAAGAAAAGGGGGGTATATTAAATATTTATTTTTAATATAGGGAAAGATTTTTTTTAAGAAAAGGGAGGTATATTAAATATTTATTTTTAATATAGGGAAAGATTTTGTTTTAAGAAAAGGAGGTATATTAAATATTTATTTTTAATATAGGGAAAGATTTTGTTTTAAGAAAAGGGGGTATATTAAATATTTATTTTTAATATACGGAAAGATTTTGTTTAAGAAAAGGGAGGTATATTAAATATTTATTTTTAATATAGGGAAAGATTTTGTTTTAAGAAAAGGGGGTACATTAAATATTTATTTTTAATATAGGAAAAGATTTTTTTTAAGAAAAGGGGGGTTAATTAAATATCTTTTTTTAATGTAGGGAAAGATTTTTTTAAAGAAAAGGGAGGTATATTAAATATTTATTTTTAATGTAGGGAAAGATTTTTTTTAAGAAAAGGGGGGTATATTAAATATTTATTTTTAATATAGGGAAAGATTTTTTTTAAGAAAAGGGGGTTATATAAAATATTTATTTTTAATATAGGAAAAGATTTTTTTTAAGAAAAGGGGGGTTAATTAAATATCTTTTTTTAATGTAGGGAAAGATTTTTTTAAAGAAAAGGGAGGTATATTAAATATTTATTTTTAATGTAGGGAAAGATTTTTTTTAAGAAAAGGGGGGTATATTAAATATTTATTTTTAATATAGGGAAAGAATTTTTTTAAGAAAAGGGGGGTATATTAAATATCTTTTTTTAATGTAGGGAAAGATTTTTTTAAGAAAAGGGGGGTATATTAAATATTTATTTTTAATATAGGGAAAGATTTTGTTTTAAGAAAAGGAGGTATATTAAATATTTATTTTTAATATAGGGAAAGATTTTGTTTTAAGAAAAGGAGGTATATTAAATATTTATTTTTAATATAGGGAAAGATTTTGTTTTAAGAAAAGGGGGTATATTAAATATTTATTTTTAATATACGGAAAGATTTTGTTTAAGAAAAGGGAGGTATATTAAATATTTATTTTTAATGTAGGGAAAGATATTTTTAAAGAAAATATTTATTTTTAATGTAGGGCGCGTTTTTTTTTTTTACAACATGCATGAAAGTTTAAATGAAGGAAGAATGGAAAAAGGAAACATCATTTAAAGATAATAATATTTATATACATACAAAATACAAGACATTTATTGTTCATTTGAAATATTCAGTTAGAAGTTTATGAGTGTCTATGTGTATGTGCATGCGACGGTGTAGGCATTTGTGTGATGCCTTGTGTTAGAAAACGTAAGTGTATGAATGTGTGTGTTGCCTTTTGTACGACTGCGTGTGAGTTAAAAATTGATAGGGCGCCTCTTGACCACTTTGGGACAGTGTGTGTGTGTGTGTGTGTGTGTGTGTGTGTGTGTGTGTGTGTGTGTGTGTGTGTGTGTGTGTGTGTGGGTTGAATAGTGGCAGTCTCCCAAGCCCAAGAGGACGAGTTAGGTGGAAACGTTGTCCTTTGGTTTTGTGTGCTGATTTTTTCCAACTCCTTTTCTTGAGGAAAATCTGACCTTAAATTACCTTTCAATCGACTTCAGAAAGCATCTTGAGTTTGGGCACGAAAAAGGGATTTTAATTGCAAGTGTGGCGGACGGAGGTGAAGCATATCACGTGACAACCATTGTTGCTTTTTCACTAAATAATGCCTGTGGGAGCCGGTTTTTGAAACTAAAATCTTTTAAAAAATTTTTTTTTTAGATGGAATTTTTGGTTTGTGTTTTTTTTACCCACGCCGTTGGTCAGTTAATATTATACGATTGGGATACATGTCAATCCTATAAACTCAATTTTGAGAATTATTGTTTTTTTAAAATATTTTTGAATTTTTGAGATGAGGATTGCTAATTTGTATAATTTTGGTTATTCGCACTACATTTCTCATCTTGGGTGTTATCATCACAACGTTTCGGCCGCTGTAACCTCTGGTAACATCCAGATTCCTGAGTTCGACAGAAATGTTTCTGAGTTTGAAGAGATACACCTGAAGAAAGCCAGAGGTTACAGCGGCCGAAACGTTGTTTTTTGTAATTATGCTCCAAAACTTCAATATATATATATATATATATATATATATAGAGAGAGAGAGAGAGAGAGAGAGAGAGATAGAAGAAAAAAAAGTGATAAATATGCGACGATTGTCCAAATTTATTTCAAATTTCAATTGTTCAATGCAAGGTGTATTCAGTAATAAACTAGTGTTTAAAGATATGTTTTACATTTCCCCCTTTTTTACATATATTTTATTGGTTTCATGTTCTTGTTAATATAAGTTGATTTTATTATTAAGACTGTATCATGAAGAAATAAGCATTTTCTTGATCTTCTGTAAAAACAAATTGTATATGTAACAAACATAACAAATTTTGTAACAATTATCAAAATTGTTTCTCCAAACATTATTTTGTTCATAAAGTATTTGATTTTGTAAAATGTTGAATTTGCTTTCTGATTGTATTATATCATTATACATTTTCTGTAATCAATTAGTCAATATAAACAAATTGACTCATGATTTTTTAAATAGAAAAAATGTGTCTAACTCATGGTGAATAAGTGATTTTTTGTGAATCTAGTTCTTTTATATTTTTTACTTTTTACATTTGATTAGATGGAAATAAATCAATTATTGTAAGCTGCTTTCTAATAATATGCATTGTTGCTAATTACTAGACATTATTAAGAAATTTCTTACTAAAACTTTTCTCTGTAATTATTATTTAGTAGTGATTTTGGTCTTCACATATTCGCCCCCTAGTCGTGGACCCCAGTCGCATGTTTGCCAGGCCTGTATTATGGATTGCCTTGGTCACCGCTTATCAAGGCCCAAAAGCCACGCGAGGATAAAGGTTAATGAGATTATCAGTTGGTGATTAACAACACGTTTGCGAAGATTACAAACGATGGGTTAAATGGTCAGAATTTGATTATTTAAGTAGACTCTGTTGTACTTGGCTGGGAAGCAGCCCTGCAGTATCGTATTCCACTGTTCTTGGAAAGAAACTTTATTCACTTCCTTTATTTACGAATTAAAAAATAAATGTGAAACATATTTTTGTTATTTGTTAATATGATTTCACGATCAAACATTTTTAACCTAAATC
This sequence comes from Sepiola atlantica, assembly GCA_963556195.1. NCBI lineage: Eukaryota > Metazoa > Mollusca > Cephalopoda > Sepiida > Sepiolidae > Sepiola > Sepiola atlantica. The sequence continues at coordinate 21,179,186 of OY744554.1, read as the reverse complement.
ACATTTGCGAAATAAGCCATGACAGTTTAGACTTCTTAGAGGGTCTGTTGGACATTTCAGAGCTGGGTTCTTTTAGAAGAGAACTTTTGTTTTAAAAACATGAAAAAGAAATTAGACGTATCTTTTTAGATGATTTCTATATTCGCCTTTGAACACCAGATGAACACGAAGAAACGATATGGAATAGGAAGGACATACCAACACTTCTTAAGTTAAGACTTTACAATGCATTTCTAGTTCCTACTGCTGTATATGCAAGTGAAATATGGACTATGTTGGCAGAGCATAAAAAGAAGCCCAATGTCTTTGAAATAAAATGTTTAAGAACTATCTTTGGTGTTACTTTGCTAGATAGACGAAGAAATGCAGATATCAGAAAGAAGCTTAATATTAAAAGATCCATCAACAATGTTATTAAAAAAAAAAGAATAACATCATTTGGACATTGTAGTGTCGTGCCTTCGTGCATTTGGAAACGGCAACAATGTTTACACCCGAGATACAAGTACTATCCTAATTACCTCCCTTACATTAGTCATTCTGTAGTTATCTCCCTTGTATATTTCTCATGCTATATAAATAAATGCTTACGTGTCGATCGTCCTTTTACGAAGGAAGCGATCAGAGCGCATGCATCAACAGTTTGTCTCTCTTATTTATTTCTGTGTTCCTACTTGAATTGTTATGTATGTGAAGCCGTTACCCCACGAATGGAAACACAATAACAACCGACAAAGCAGTAACGCTACAGACATTTTTTCCGGCTACCAGACTCCAGCTATGAAAGCATAGAAAAAAGATTTTAATGAAGAAAGATGAAGAAAGATGAAGAAAGATGAAGAGGATAATCACCAAAAAGCTGGGCCAACCAGATAAAGGTTGAGACTGATTTGCCATTCCTGAAAGATGGTAAAACTGACTCAAGGCCCTGATAAGTGGCAGAATTTTGTTTTCAAGCCGAAATGTTGCGAAAATAACAACCAAAATGAGATTAGTAGTCCGAATAATCCGAATCATGAATCCTCATCTCAAAAATTTCGAAACATCCCAATAATTATTTTCAAGTTCTTAAATAAATTTTCCCTCATTCTTTTTTAGTAAAGTAGTTAAACCTATGGATTCTAAACTATTTTTCGAATTAAGAACCTTTAAAAAGTCAATTTTTTTTTTTACACCTAATTTTAATATTGTACTCCAATTCTAATATCTAGCGACTGGTTCAATATACGATCTTATTGAAATTTTTTCTTTCTTTTTTTCAGCACATATCAACTGGATAATGAAACGGTGCATACCCGAACGCTGCAGAATGACGATCCGTGTTGGCCAAACTTTTATCTTAATCGGTGGCATGCATACCAAATATTTATCGTAAGCTATTTGACTATTCACATCATTTAAAAAATAAATTATTTTATCTACTAGTGCAACCATGGTGACAAAAATGATGGCATACTTTTTTAATTGCTTCCCAACTTACAACTTTTATAGTTAAAATGGTTTGGAAAAAAAACGATTGTCTTGTTTACATTACAAACAATACTAATACTTCGAGTCAGCTGATGCTGATGCTTCATTCACTTGAATATATACTGAATTATCTCCCTTAGTTTTACAATTCAAGGAGTAGTTATTTATACAAATAGATATTGAAACTGAGGAACAACATATATTTTTATATTAGAGATTATGAAAATACTAATACTTCATTCAGTTGCTTCTAATGCTTATGTTCACTGAATTACCTATCTTAGTGAGACAAGAAAAGGAACAGTTATTTATACATATAGATATTTGAAATGGAGACAACTTTTATAGTTAAAAGTGACTTGGGAAAAACGTTGGTGTCTTGGTTACAAACAGTGTTAGTACTTCAAGTTAGCTGCTGCTGATTTTGTTGTTGTTGGGTGAATCGGACTTCTGAACAGAGCCCATAAAGATCGTCGTCGGGATTGTCTGGTTAGCATGAAGTCCTCCTCGTTGAGCGTAGATATTCGTTAGACCTGCAAGATTGCGAGTTTTAACCCCCGACACCAAGAACAGCAATGGCATGGGAAAGGTTTGACCCTGAAAACACAAAGAAATGGTGACTGCACATGCGCAGAAGCAACGTTATTATCCTCATTCCATGGATTTGTGGTTCTGCGGCTGACATCTCCTTGCTTACCACAGACGCAGAAGCAAAGATGACCAGAGGATGAAAGATCCTAATGTTGATTCTTCTTCCTGGAAATTTCACCAGAGCCCTTTATTTATCTACCTCCCACAAGGTAAGATGTGACACAAGATCGGGAAAGTGGGATTAGATAAGCCAGCGCTCGAGAGGTGAGCACTCTGGCCATTTAAAAATTGCCTGGGCAGCTCCGTCGGCATTCCCCTCAGACAGTAAGCAATAAACTTACTCCTCCCCAAAGAGGGGAGGCAAAGCCTGGGAGGGTGCACCTCCTAGAACTGCACAGGACCGGCAACCCCCAATAGACCGGCGTAAATCCAGACCCAAAGGCCCGGACGATACCGGTTCATTAGGCGGGGTAAAAACCCCTGGTTGAGCCCTGTTAGCCGAGTTGCAGCTCTAATACCGCTGAGTGCTAAACCTGGTCGCCATGGAAACCAGAGTTCCAAAGATCATAGCTCCAATACTAACATGTTATCACCGTCTCTACCACAGGGTTGGATTTTTTTTTAGGGGAGGGGACTACATTTAATAAATATTAAACAACAGAGAAATCAAAAAAGTAAACGATTTGATGATACATTCAAAGCGAACAACCATATTTTGTTTATTGTATCAAGAGGAAATGTAGTGATTGAAATGTAACTGTTCGAAATATTATTTCAACGGTGCTAAACGTTGCTTTAAATCTTTTAAGCGTTGGATTGAAATGTGCAGCTGGTGTATTTGATCGGTACAAAATTCTGGCTCGGAAATTGCAATTACATCATAAAATGATCTAATAAGGGTTAACACGCCGTAAAACCCAACACCCAATCAATTACGGAGAGTTCATTATCTTCTGAAAGTGAATAATCCAAAATGTTTTCATTTTCTTTTCGCAGGTTGTTTTCGCGATATGTCTTGGTCCTTTTACGTTTTTTAATGTTCAAAAGACAGGATTTCTTCAAATCTTTACTTCAATTTTCCGATGGACATGTAAGTTACTTTTATCGTTTACTCGTATTTTCTATTTCACAATTTAATTTCTATTCACTAAACTTAAAAACTCTTAAGTTAAACTTAAGATCTTCTCTCTCTTGCTCTCATGAGTAATTGAACCTTAAAAACTGAATTCTGCATTGTTGACTGGTATCAAGCTTTGAAATTCATTTAAACGACTCATTTGGCATAATGGTAAGAGTTTTAGCTAAGGGGCAATCCCTGGTCGAGTTATACTAAAGACTTAAAAAATGATACTTGATGCGTCTTTCGTTGGTCTGGATGAACGTCGGGATGAAGAAGATAACTTGGTAGAGTAAGCCGTGTCTGGACGGATCTGACTGAAACTGAATAAGAAAGGGGTTACCATCTTCCAAGAAAAACACCAATATCTCTGTAATTGAAGGGGGTGTTGGTCCCTTCCTTACATTTATCGCACGAAATGAATTGAACGAACAACAACCGAGTAACAGGCAACAAAAAAGGGTTTATTTAACAGACGGTTGGAACTGTGTCCCAGTGAAGAAAAGAGGCTGCCGGGTCGTCAGCAAATATCTTCCATGGGGAGATGGCTGCTGCTGGAACGATGCAGGGGGAAGGCAGGAGAGAGATGTTTCTTCGTTGCTGGCTGATTTCTCTTTGCTCTGGCTTCTTCAACTGACCAGGTGGTAGAAAATAGTCCGTGAGGGGACAGTTGATATTAATACGCCCTGCAAGTCGATTGGTCAGCGTATGACCAATTTGCTCACAGGGGACAAGAAGAAATAGATCCTATTTCAGTCTGCTACATCTCCACTAAAATATGAATCAACGTTATTCAAAGGGAACACTGGAACATAGAGTTGTTTGGTAGGTCGGCTTTTTTTATACATAGAATGTGGTATCCTGGAGTTTCACATCTCGCCTGGACGCTTCTAGCTAAAATGCGAGAACAGGATAATACGTCTTATCGTGATGAGATTGAGTCAGGAAATAAATTGTCTTTTAACGCCAACTTCCTTAGCGCGCATTAATTTGTTGCGTATGAGCAGTCGTGTCCTTACGCCTATGCATTTATATAAGTCTAGACACTACTGTGCATATGCCAAGCCTAATCACAACTCAACATAATGCGAGATATTATGTGTACATACAAACAAAATAGATCTGTCATGCAATTACTACACCCACTTGCTAAACACTGAGCATATAAAAGTGATGATCAAGAGTAAGTGGAGGTAAGTCCTGGGAAAGGAGTGGCACCCTCCCCTACACCACGATGTAGTAGCTAATAAAAAAGAAGCTTTCTGGTCGACCACTTTACTATTCATTCCTTTCCTCCCACCTCCTCTTTTTCATAAATCGAATCATGACGGACACACATACGCTCACTTTCATTATATAGATGTTGTAAGTAAATTTAAAACATCTTTTAACGGTTTCACCAGCAGGTATAATACTGGTCTACACTCTTTCAAATTCTAACATATAATACTTAACTTTAGACCAATTGTTTTAGCTTAATCCAAGTTGTGTACTCATTTTATTCAATCAAATGAAGTTTTTGAAATCTAAGAAATTCTTTTGAAATCTAAGAAATTCTAACATATAATACTTAACTTTAGACCAATTGTTTTAGCTTAATCCAAGTTGTGTACTCATTTTATTCAATCAAATGAAGTTTTTGAAATCTAAGAAATTCTAACATATAATACTTAATTTTAGACCAATTGTTTTAGCTTAATCCAAGTTGTGTACTCATTTTATTCAATCAAATGAAGTTTTTGAAATCTAAGAAATTCTTTTGAAATCTAAGAAATTCTAACATATAATACTTAACTTTAGACCAATTGTTTTAGCTTAATCCAAGTTGTGTACTCATTTTATTCAATCAAATGAAGTTTTTGAAATCTAAGAAATTCTAACATATAATACTTAATTTTAGACCAATTGTTTTAGCTTAATCCAAGTTGTGTACTCATTTTATTCAATCAAATGAAGTTTTTGAAATCTAAGAAATTCTTTTGAAATCTAAGAAATTCTAACATATAATACTTAACTTTAGACCAATTGTTTTAGCTTAATCCAAGTTGTGTACTCATTTTATTCAATCAAATGAAGTTTTTGAAATCTAAGAAATTCTAACATATAATACTTAATTTTAGACCAATTGTTTTAGCTTAATCCAAGTTGTGTACTCATTTTATTCAATCAAATGAAGTTTTTGAAATCTAAGAAATTCTTTTGAAATCTAAGAAATTCTAACATATAATACTTAACTTTAGACCAATTGTTTTAGCTTAATCCAAGTTGTGTACTCATTTTGTTCAATCAAATGAAGTTTTTGAAATCTAAGAAATTCTTTTGAAATCTAAGAAATTCTAACATATAATACTTAACTTTAGACCAATTGTTTTAGCTTAATCCAAGTTGTGTACTCATTTTATTCAATCAAATGAAGTTTTTGAAATCTAAGAAATTCTTTTGAAATCTAAGAAATTCTAACATATAATATTTAACTTTAGACCAATTGTTTTAGCTTAATCCAAGTTGTGTACTCATTTTATTCAATCAAATGAAGTTTTTGAAATCTAAGAAATTCTTTTGAAATCTAAGAAATTCTAACATATAATACTTAACTTTAGACCAATTGTTTTAGCTTAATCCAAGTTGTGTACTCATTTTATTCAATCAAATGAATTTTTTGAAATCTAAGAAATTCTTTTGAAATCTAAGAAATTCTTTTGAAATCTAAGAAATTCTTATATTCTGATGTATTTATAAGTGAATAAAACTAATTTATTTACAGAATATTTCTAATACCAAAATCAGTAGACGCAAATAATGAATCGTCTCGATTCTGCAGATGTAACAGAAATTTATACAACTACTAATTTAGTTACTGCTCAAAGTGAAATCATGTTAGTTGAACTGAAGAGGCCACTATGCTTTTTCCCACACCTCGGACTGATTAGTGACCGGTGGAGCTCAGTCGAGAACCTACCATAAAAATAACAATAGAGAAAGACCAGCAACATCTCTTCTGTGAGAAAGGGGCTTCTAAGGAAGAAAAGAGATCATCAACCAACAGATTGCAAAGTCGTTTTTGTGCTCTGTCAAGGCAAAAAATAGTGGTCTGAGTAGCACCTCCCCAGATGTGGCAGCTGTACTCCAGCTTAAAAACAGAATTTGATCTCTATATCAATATTGTACTTGTAAGGGGCTACTCGGATTAGGGGCCAAATTTAAAGGGGGCATCCTAAGTGACGAGTTGTACTACAAGATGTTTGTTCATATTACATTTAAATTTCTGCATGTTTGTATAGTTAGAGAAACAGGGAGCAGGGAGGGGATTCCAAAGGCAAGCGGTCATAGGAAAGAAGCTATCAGACTAGAAAATCTTCCGGCATCTACAGTGAAGGGGTGGGATTTTGCTGCTAGTCTGTTGGGTCAGGGGTATTTTCATTTAAGGAGTATGGGTGCAGTAATTCTGTGGAAGTACTTGTAAAACAAGGACAGGGATGCAACTCTGTTGCGATGAGACAGGGGCTTAAGCTTGGCAGGCAGTGCGGGACCTATTAGGTTAGAAATTATTTTTTGCACCCTGTCCAAGAGGGAGAGGCTAGTGCACCATCCCAGATGTGGTAACACTGTTTCATGCACAGGCGAATAGTGGCTTCATAGAGATATAGGATACTGGCAGGTGTGAGAAGTTTTCTAGCCTGGTAAAGGGAGCCCACCTTCTTTTCGGCGGACTTGGCAGTATCTTCTTACCCGGTAGATAGTGTGAATAATATGTAGTTTTTTTATGGATTGAATTGAGAAGATAGTTAAAAGGGGAGATGATCCCCAAGGAGGCTTAACAGAATGTTGTGATCAATGTTTGTGTATATTATATGTGCTGATTTCAGAAGTTGAAGGGAGATATATATTCTTTTCTTGTTTCAAAATCATTTTCTTTTTTTTTTTTCAGCCTTTATCATAATGGTGGTTTTGAAATTATTTTCTTTTTTTTTTTAGCCTTTATCATAATGGTGGTTTTGAAATCATTTTCATTTTTTTTTTTTTCAGCCTTTATCATAATGGTGGTTTTGACGCTGATACGCTTAAGTAAAGGCAAAGGAGAAGGAAAGCCTCCCGTGGTTGAATTTTCCGCCATCCCCAGTCTATTCGGTGTCTGCGTGTATTCCTTCATGTGCCATCATTCGCTGCCGTCTTTAGTGACACCAATCAAGAACAAGTCTCGTATTTTCCGCCTTTTTGCCACCGATTATATTCTCGCTCTCGTATTCTACGCATTATTATCTTTCACGGGCATTTTTGCATTCCAACACCTCAACGATGTCTACACGCTTAATTTCATCCCAGATCCGTCCCAAGACCCTAAAGATGCCATCACAAACAGCGAGTTCATTAAATATTTCCTCGTTCTCTTCCCGGTTTTTACACTCAGTTCGAGCTTTCCAATCATAGCGGTGACCTTACGTAATAATTTAAAAACTCTTTTTTTCAATCAATCGCGGCCGTTTTCTTGGTTTGTCGACAGGATTATTTTCCCTTTGTTGGCGCTCCTTCCGCCATTAGCGATTGCACTCGTGACAGATAGCGTTGAATTTTTAGTCGGCTTCACGGGTTCTTATGCCGGAACCGTCATACAATACATCATTCCATCGATGCTCGTCTATTACGCCAGAAAAGATTGCTTGTTATCGAATCATTCGATTCCTATGAAGCAACAGTCGCAGTTTAAAAACAAAATTTGGGTTTGGGTCGTGATGATCTGGGCGATTATTAGTCTCATGTTTGTCACCGTCAACCATATAATTTCAAAAAAATAATGCGATTCAGAAATATTTATCAAAAAATTTTACAATGAAAATTTTCTGTAAATAATCTAACTTTTTAAAACTGTTAAGAAAAAGCAAAATTTAAACATTTTAAAAACTCGAACAAATGATGCAAAGCTGTTTGAATTTCAGATGTTTTAAAATATCATTTCATTCACTGAATTTAATTTGATTACATGAAAATATTTCATTTACTGAATTTAATTTGATTACATGAAAATATTTCATTCACTGAATTTAATTTGATTACATGAAAATATCATTTCATTCACTGAATTTAATTTGATATTTAAAAATATATCATTTATTTCACTGAATTTAATTTGATTACATGAAAATATTATTTCATTCACTGAATTTAATTTGATTACATGAAAAAATGATTTCATTCACTGGATTAAATTTGATATTTAAAAATATCATTTCATTCACTGAATTTAATTTGATTACATGAAAATATGATTTCATTCACTGGATTAAATTTGATATTTAAAAATATCATTTCATTCACTGAATTTAATTTGATTACATGAAAATATGATTTCATTCACTGGATTAAATTTGATATTTAAAAATATCATTTCATTCACTGAATTTAATTTGATTACATGAAAATATGATTTCATTCACTGGATTAAATTTGATATTTAAAAATATCATTTCATTCACTGAATTTAATTTGATTACATGAAAATATGATTTCATTCACTGGATTAAATTTGATATTTAAAAATATCATTTCATTCACTGAATTTAATTTGATTACATGAAAATATTTCATTCACTGAATTTAATTTGATATTTAAAAATATCATTTCATTCACTGAATTTAATTTGATTACATGAAAATATCATTTCATTCACTGAATTTAATTTGATAGTTAAAAATATCATTTCATTCACTGAATTTAATTTGATATTTAAAAATATCATTTCATTCACTGAATTTAATTTGATTACATGAAAATATGATTTCATTCACTGGATTAAATTTGATATTTAAAAATATCATTTCATTCACTGAATTTAATTTGATTACATGAAAATATGATTTCATTCACTGGATTAAATTTGATATTTAAAAATATCATTTCATTCACTGAATTTAATTTGATTACATGAAAATATTTCATTCACTGAATTTAATTTGATATTTAAAAATATCATTTCATTCACTGAATTTAATTTGATTACATGAAAATATCATTTCATTCACTGAATTTAATTTGATAGTTAAAAATATCATTTCATTCACTGAATTTAATTTGATATTTAAAAATATCATTTCATTCACTGAATTTAATTTGATATTTAAAAATATATCATTTATTTCACTGAATTTAATTTGATTACATGAAAATATTTCATTCACTGAATTTAATTTGATATTTAAAAATATCATTTCATTCACTGAATTTAATTTGATTACATGAAAATATTTCATTCACTGAATTTAATTTGATATTTAAAAATATCATTTCATTCACTGAATTTAATTTGATATTTAAAAATATCATTTCATTCACTGAATTTAATTTGATTACATGAAAATATTTCATTCACTGAATTTAATTTGATATTTAAAAATATCATTTCATTCACTGAATTTAATTTGATTACATGAAAATATTTCATTCACTGAATTTAATTTGATATTTAAAAATATCATTTCATTCACTGAATTTAATTTGATTACATGAAAATATTTCATTCACTGAATTTAATTTGGTATTTAAAAATATCATTTCATTCACTGAATTTAATTTGATTACATGAAAATATTTCATTCACTGAATTTAATTTGATATTTAAAAATATCATTTCATTCACTGAATTTAATTTGATATTTAAAAATATCATTTCATTCACTGAATTTAATTTGATTACATGAAAATATCATTTCATTCACTGGATTTAATTTGATATTTAAAAATATCATTTCATTCACTGGATTTAATTTGATTACATGAAAATATCATTTCATTCACTGGATTTAATTTGATTACATGAAAATATTTCATTCACTGAATTTAATTTGATTACATGAAAATATCATTTCATTCACTGAATTTAATTTAATTACATGAAAATATTTCATTCACTGAATTTAATTTGGTATTTAAAAATATCATTTCATTCACTGAATTTAATTTGATTACATGAAAATATTTCATTCACTGAATTTAATTTGATATTTAAAAATATCATTTCATTCACTGAATTTAATTTGATTACATGAAAATATTTCATTCACTGAATTTAATTTGGTATTTAAAAATATTATTTCATTCACTGAATTTAATTTGATTACATGAAAATATCATTTCATTCACTGGATTTAATTTGATATTTAAAAATATCATTTCATTCACTGGATTTTATTTGATATTTTAAAATATCATTTCATTACCTGAATTTAATTTGATATTTAAAAATATCATTTGATTCATTGAATTGAATTTGATATTTAAAAATGTAATTTCATTCACTGAATTTAATTTGATATTTTAAAATATCATTTCATTCACTGAATTTAATTTGATATTTAAAAATATCATTTCATTCACTGAATTTAATTTGATATTTAAAAATATCATTTCATTCACTGAATTTAATTTGATATTTAAAAATATCATTTCATTCACTGAATTTAATTTGATATTTAAAAATATCATTTGATTCATTGAATTGAATTTGATATTTAAAAATATTTCATTCACTGAATTTAATTTGATTATATGAAAATATCATTTCATTCACTGAATTTAATTTGATATTTAAAAATATCATTTCATTCACTGAATTTAATTTGATTACATGAACTCTGTTTTATTTGGATGCTTTCGGACTACTTTTCACATCTTGGTTGTTATTTTCACAACATTTCGCCAATGAAACCTCCAAACTTTTTTCGACCATATAATTTCAAAAAAATAATTGGATTCAAAAATATTTATTGAAATTTTTTTGTAAATAATATAACTTTTTAAAATGTTAAGAAACACCAACATTTCTTAGCGTTTTAAACATTTTAAATACTAGCACACGGGTTTCTTAATGGTGCAGAATTGGAGGCCAATTTCAAAATGTTTGAATTTCAGCTATTTAAAAATATTAAATTTAATTTGATGATATGAAGTTTGTATTCGTTTTATTCTGACTACTATTCTCATCTTCGTTATTTTCACAAAGTTTCGGCTGATATAACCTCCGACCTTCCTCAGGTGCACATTTTCAAACTCTGGAATCTATGCGAAATTTCAAACTAAATCCATGGTTCTTGTTCTTCTGGGTACAAAGGTGAAGTAATTTTTATTTTATTCTTAGTTATGATTGAACCATCAACCTCAAGAAGACTCACTTAGAACTGATTGTCACTCAACACCTTTATCCATTGTGCCACGTGGTGAAATTCTGTATAGATTCTTGAGTTTGACATAAAGATTCCCAAGTTCGAAAAGATGCATCTGAAGAAGGTCGGAGGTTAAATCGGCCGAAACGTTGTGAAAATAATAACCAAGATGAGAATAGTAGACTGAATAATCCAAATTATCAATCCTTATCTCAAAAATTCCGAAACTTGACATGAACTTTGTATAACATTCTTAATGTCTTTTTCATTAATTTTGTTGCATAAACTATTATATTTGTTTCTATTTTATGTTTTTTAATGATCAACTAAATTAAACTTGAACATAATTTTGTTTTTAAATACTTTTAAAAATATTAAATTTCATCGTCAATAAATTTGTTATTAGGAATAATAATATCGGAGAGAAAAATATTAAATTTTATCATCAATAAATTTGTTATTTCTAATAACAAATTTCAATTATATTCATGCAACAAATAATATTATTTAAAAAAAGAAGCTTTCGAAATAGGTCTTCTGGGTTTCAAGTCGCAATATCAGTTGAACTTTTAGTATAGAGATAACTCCGTCCGAGTTATCTTCCCCTTGACGGAGTTATATCCCTTTGCTTTGGTGGTTATGGTCTATGGTAAAACGGAAACTATGAGAAGACATTACCAGGAAATTTTAACTTTTAAGTTAAAAATGTTAAAATATATTTTTCCTATTTTTCTTGTAACTTTGATGCTTGTGAATGTAAACCTGGTTGTGAAATATGGCAATTTAAAATAAAATGAGAGGAAAACGTCATGAAATATCTGTTATTGAAAAATATTAGCGTTTACCAAAAATTACGGAAAATGATCGTGTATTTTTATTTAAGAAATCAAACGACTATGCATAGTTTCCAAACGTTGCTATTGGTCCGCGTTTAAGGAAGGTAAATCTAACTTTTTTAGATTTTCACTTAAATCTTCTTAGATAAAGATAACACATAAAATCTTTGTATAATCGTTAATCTTTTTTTTAATTAAAATTATAGTCACTCATTTTCTGTAATTTTCAGTGTACGCTAATATTTTTCCATAACAAGTAAGTTTTTCTGTCATTTTATTTTTAACTTCCAAATTTCCCAACCGGGTCTACATTGACTTGACTTGACTTGGTCCCTTAACCCCCTCCTGGGTCGTAGGGGCGCTGCACCAATGAACTCCACACCAGCTGTCTCCACTTCTGACGGTCATGGGCAATGGACTGGGTTGTAGCGAAGTTGTAGCCCGTCCACTCTTTGATGTTGTCCGTCCATCTTTTGTGTTGTCTACCCCTCCTTCTCTTGCCTTGCACTGCTCCCTGCAGGATGGTTTTGGAGAGACCGCTGCCCCTTGTCACGTGACCATACCATCCAAGCTTTCTTTTTTTTACAGTTGTCAGCAAATCTTCGTAGTTGTTCAGATTTGTGTTGATGAGCGCGCGAACTTCTTCGTTTGTGACACGGTTTGAGTACGAGATGCCAAGCACTCTTCTGTAGCATCTCATTTCTACCGTTTGGATTTTTCTTTGGAGCTCGTCTACATAACTTTTATTAAATAACAGTTTAATTTTGTAATATAGAACATTTGTTTCTATTTTATGTTTTTAATGGTCAAGTAAACTTTTTTGACCTAATTTTGTTTTTAAATACTTTTTATGCTTATAAAAGTATTAAATTTTATCATCAACATATTTGTTATTAGGAATAACAATATCAGAGAGAAAAATATTAAATTGATTTTATGCAACAGATAATTTTTTATAAGTGAAAAGAAAAACTTCAAATAGACCATAATGATATATAATTTTAAAAATCATATTTAAAAAAAAAAAGAATAATGCTTTAGTAAAAAAAATGAAGAAGAAAACAATGAACAAAATTGGAATCTTATTTCAAATGGTTTCAATTTCGGATTCTAAAAATATAAAATAAAATTTCTTGAATTTAATGTCATTTTCATAAATTTTATAATATAAAATATCACATTTTCTTCTATTTTATGTTTTTTAATTATCAACTAAATTAAATTTCAACATAAATGAAGAAATATTATATTATAAATATAATATTAAAGTTTCATCATCAATATATTTGTTGTTAAGAACAAAAATATGAAATTGACTTTATGCAACAGATATTATTTAAAAAGAATAAAGAAGCTTTTTAAAAAAGTCTTCTGGGTTTTAGTTTCAATTTCAAGTGACCTTTAGTATGAGGTGACAGAGTTATTTTCGGTGCTTATGCTGTTCAGCGGCCGTATGAAAAAAAAATATTTTTATAAAAACAATATTATATACTTATTCAACATTATATTCTTACTCATTGTACAAAAAGTAGAAAAAATTATCCATTAGAATTTTAATTACAAGTATTTTTCCATTTTGCGTATCATAAGCCTCCACTTCTTTCTTAAGAAGATTTCAAGGGCAGATAATTCGAAATCTTCTTAAGAAAGAAGATGGAGGCTTAGTGAACGAATCACTGTTATGATATGCAGAATGGAAAAATACTTGTAATTAAAGTTCTAGTGGATAATTTTTTCTACTTTTTTGTACAGCGAGTAAGAATATAATGCTGAATAAGTATATAATATTGTTTTTATAAAAAATAATTTTAATACGACTGCTGAACACCTTATTTTCTTCTTGCTTACTCTACCAGTATGTTAAAAAAACTGTAGTAGGAAGATAAGTGGACGTTTGTCTCAGATGGGTGATTTTATTTTAAATCTGAAGAAATAGAGGTACTGGTACAGTTTGTTGACTCATGGTGAAACCGACTTTTCCCTGACAATTGATTAAAGTGATAATGAATTTCACCATTTTAGGACAGACGATTCGGTCTCCTGAAGGACTAAAAAATGTAAAATAACTGTTTGTTTGTTTTTTACCTTGACCCTTAACCCTAAACTAATACTAACCTGTTTCAAAAGCTGTACCAGTCAAACAAAACAAAAAAAATAATAATAATTAAACGAACCATAACTTTCTCATAAAAAAATATAACAATTGTTTCATTATATTTTCTTTGTCAAAAAAATATATTTTTTCATCAAATTTTATATACGGTGAATGTTTTTTTTTTTTCTTGCTTTAAATGTTGTTTCATTATTTGGTGCTTGTGCATATCATCTCTGACATTGAAATATTTAAAGAATTTATAAACTTTATTATGTACTTACGTGTTAGCTGAAAATAAGATTGTGCAGAAAAAATTACGCAAATTCATCCAGTAGTTATTAAATTGTAAGAAAAAGAAATAAAATGATTTTACGTACATTTTGACATTTTCGTAAACAATGGAGACCCCAAACCCCAAACCCCGAAATCGTGAAAATATGAGTTATCGTCCTTGACCACTGGAAAATCTAAGATACAAAATGGTGGAAATATCTACCGAGTGATAAAATCGTTTTTTATTTATAATTAAATAAATACTGGATGAATTTGCATAATTTTTGGTGTAGTCTTTTTTTCATCTACCACGTAAGTACATAACAAAGTTTATACATTTCTTTTGCTATTTTATTTTTAAGAGCGGTCTAACATGTCAGGGTTGATATGCACAAACACCCATTATTTTTTCCTGTTTGATAGCGATGCCTCATTTTCATTTTCACGGCGGGTCATTTTCATTCGGCATCTTCCAGCTGTTCACGTAAAAATATGAAGATGCTGACGAAAAATCGGTTTTACCTGTACCGAAATAGATTATTTGATCCCCTCTCTTCTTGTGTTTTTTTTTTAATTTTAGTAATAAAAGTCGACTTCTTTCTCAGTAATTATAGCTATTTCACTAATATTATTGGAGAAGAATGTCTTAAAAGTTAACGAGTCATGAGTATGTCTCGTTGAAATAAAAGAAAACGAGTCATGAGTATGTCTCGTTGAAATAAAAGAAAACGAAATAGATTTTCTCGGTTGCAATATGAGTTGACCTTTAATATAGAATGACTTGTACTGGAATATTTGACAAAATTTAACCTTTAAAAACCTTTGCGTATTGGATGGAAGTATACACTTAACACCAATGACCAAAGATTACAATTATTGTTAAAAATCACATGCACTAAAAGCACACTTTGGGGGGGGGGGGTTATCTTCCACTTGTACCATCTATATGTGATGGTATGGTTTAGGTATGCTAATAAAAAAATCGACTTTTTTTTCTTTTTTCTTTTTCCTTTTTTTTTTTCTTTTTTTTTTTACTAATGAGTAACCCGCCCCATAGTCCAGTGGTTAGAATTGAAGACTATCGACTAGATAATCATAGGTTCAATCCCGGTTTGGGGCGGGTTCTAGTCTAGCCACACTGAAGAGCTGTTATAGAGAAACACTGTACTGACATGCAGAAGTTTAAAACTAACGTAAACAGACATCTTGCTGCACAGCTCCCAACTTAGGATGTCACCCAAAACTTCCACCCTAATTCTCAGTAGCCCCTTACATCTACATTGGCGGCTTGCCTTGTTTGGGGTGAACTATGTTAAAAATTAAAAATTAATTTAAAAAACAGTTGTCTGTGGATGACATATATATGAATATATATATATATATCTAAACGGCACATCTGTAGTATATATGAAGCAGCTGCCGATTAAGAAATCGAAATTGAAGAGTTCTGTTTTTTTTTCTCCAAGTACCATTCATTCAGAATTCACCGGAAGTTCAATTTAGTATTTAGAAAATGGAGTTAAATGAGATTAATCTTCGAGACATTGGTAATTTAATGAACCAGACGCAAAAAACAATAGATTTTTTACAGGCACACCGCCTGATTTCTTAATTTTAGGGTTAGGGTTAGGGTTTTTTATTTAAAATTATTTTACTTCATATAATAAAAAAAAGAAATTGTTAATTGTTACCCAAAAACAAACCAGTCTTGCATTTTTTTTTTATGTTGTAAAAAAATCACTTCCGGTTGAATTTACCTCCCTTTATTTTCAGTAGAAGGACAGAAAATCTGCTGCTTCATATATACTACAGAAGTGCCTATATAAACTTCAAGAAAGAGGCAAAATGCCTTCAAAAAAACATGTTAGATGCAGATATTTTTTATTGAAATCAAAATAAAATATCAAAACAATATTTATTTTTTTCATCTTGACTTTTTTTTATCTAATAATTTCGCTTGATACAACAAGCCTCGTCAGATATTTAGACAAATAAAAGGTATTAACCTTATTATTTTTTTTCGTAACAATCCTTCCTGGTCTTGTAGAAGTGACGTCCGATGTTGTGTGGACTTAACGGTGTAAATGTCTCTTTTAAATTTGAACTTAAATCGCGTTGGTAGGTATAAATTTGTGAAAGTTCATTTTTTTAAGCATCTTTAAAATTTGAAACTTCAAGAAATATATATATACTAGAAGAATACCTGTCCCAGGACGGATAAAATTAATTCTCTGAACAGAACAGCTTTGGATCACTTTTTTTAATGTTCAAGTCTCAGAAGAATATGAAAATATTCGACCCACAAATGCATTGTAGAATTTATGTTTCAAGTTCTTTTTTCTCAAAAAAAAAACAGGAAATTTTCTTTTCTTTTTTTAACGTAAATTAAATATGCGAAACAAGAACATAAGTCTGTTGTGAGACTTCATACCTTCGCCTGACAATGTAAGGATGAGCCAAAGTCTTATCTGGCCCTTACTTCTCCATATTCGATGAAGTATTCCCAAAGCTATACCCTGAAAACTATTTATCTGATCAGGCTGAAATTTTTGTATGGCGGTTATTGTTATCAAAGAGCATCAGATCCATTCATTAAATTTGGAAAAATTGGAAGTTGAAATTCCGTCAAAATTTGGATCTTGACCGATCTTTTCAAAGTCAAAGTTTAAGATCATATAAGATGCGGGACTTCATTGGCTACAATATGGACCAAGTAGCGAATCTACCATAAACAGAACTGAAATTATCGGCAAAAGTGTAACTTTCACTTTTTCCGTGTCTGTGACCTTTGACCTAGATATCTAAAAATTAAATCAGTTCTAAGTTAGGCAATAACCAATATTTTTACCAATTTGTGGACGCTAGGCTGTACAAACACAAACTCTACTGAAAACATGGCAGAGGTAAATATCTTTTTCTTTTTTAACTTTAATTAAATAACAGTTCCAAGATTCAAGTGTAAATAAAAAAAAAACGATTTCTGTTAGACAACGAACATTTTTATCGTGTTTGAATCATTTTTAAGTCTTCTTTACCTTTTCGATTTATGTCATGACGTCTTAAACATAAGCCACGCCTACTTTCTAAAATAAAGTATGGCGGCCATAAGCATATAAAAACGTTTTGAATGGTAAAATATGTTGTTCTTAGTTATTGTTTTATTTGCTCACTGGTAGTCATTTGCTAAATATGTGTTGTATTTTTATTAATTTATTTATTTCATTGTTAAAAAACAAACGAAATTAACGGATTATACTATTATATACATGCATGGTTTTCATTAAAAAAATGCCGGATATTTTTACTTCAAAATTTATATTCAATGTTTTTTATATAGAAAAAAAATCAGATCTTTATATTTTTAGCTAAATTTTTTAATATAATCATTTTTTTATGATGTTTTAATATATTTTTAATATATTTTCTTTAATTAAAAAAAAATGCCTTCCTTTATCGCTGAAGGGGGATTTAATTTACATTTATAAAAAGATCTCTAAAAGAAAAATCGTTTTATGGGATTCTGACATTTAAAGCTTCGACTTGGCGAAAGACAAAGGCAATATTTTTGCTAAACTACCAAATTTGCAGTCCCCGCTCTAGAAACCAATGGGACATACTATAATTATTCTATACTATATATATATATATATATATATATATATATATATAGATTTAGATTTTTCACTTATAAAATAGATCATTCAGTGAAGACCGGGGTTGTTCTAATAAAAAACAAGCTCGATGATACTCGATTACAGAGTACAGAGCATTTATATGTGATTTTATGAAGGCTTACCAAAGCATTCCTTTCAGGACACCAATGATCACCAATTAAAGATATTTTTTCTTACAAATACTATTTATTCAAATTAAATGTTTTTTCCTACACGTGTTTCACTACCAAGCAGTTACTTGCTTGGCAGATCATCAGGGAAATTAAAAGTCTGGAATATTGTGTATTGTCGGCAGTTGAAACCAGTATTCCAGACTTTTAATTTCCCTGATGATCTGCCAAGCAAGTAACTGCTTGGTAGTGAAACACGTGTAGGAAAAAACATTTAATTTGAATAAATAGTATTTGTAAGAAAAAATATCTTTAATTGGTGATCATTGGTGTCCTGAAAGGAATGCTTTGGTAAGCCTTCATAAAATCACACACATATATATATATATATATATATATATATATAATCCAGGCAAGTAATCCAAAGAATTTCAACTGGATTTATAAAAAGTGCTCAATATCAAATAGAGCTGGTTAAATAATGACTTGCTGTACAAATATATATATATATATATATATCCCCCCCCCCCCGATATATAGTCTAAAGAAGCTTTGAGTCATTTTAAACAAAAGAAAAAAAGAAAGAGAAAAAAAGAAGTAAAATGCAGTTTAAATTCCCAGAGAAACTAACTAAATCCAAGATATTGCAGACTTAACCTTCGTTGGAATATTCATAAATAAATAAAATAAATAAATAAGTAAATAAAATAAAAAGGGGGTTTAAGTATCTAACAGTGAAACAAAAACAGGAGAACTTAAGCGTCTAATATTAGCACGGGGATCATCAGCTGTTTACCATGTAACTGTTTCGGAGATTTAAAAACAGGACAGTTATAATATTCATGGCTCACCAATGGTACTGATTAAACTACCATTTCCCCAATAATCAAGTGTCGAAATAATTCAGCTTAACATTTCACTAATATATACATTAATAAATAATAATAATAATATTAATAATATATTACCCTTTAGACTACCGTGTGATATGCTAATTTGCATATCAAATAACATTAATTATAATAATAATAATAATAATAATTATATCTAAACACTACACCCAAGAACTATTCTGCGATATGGTAGCTAGCAATAAAATTATATAGAAATTAAAGTTGCATTTAAAAAATAAATAAATAAATAAAAAATAAAAAAAAGTTTAAGTACCTTAGGTACCAGAAAGGTAAGTAGATATATATATATATATATATATATATATATATATATATATATATATATATATACCGTATTTCTTAATTGGGAGAGTTTCCCAGCAGAGTGCTCAATTATTAATGCAAAAGTAAAATTAACTAGATAATTAATAAGAGCATGATATTTATTAATATTAAATAAAGTGGTCCAGATGTTGTTGTAACACTTTATTTAATATTAATAAATATATATATATATATATATATATATATATATATATATATATATATAATCCAGGTAAAACATCCACAGGGTAGTAATCCAAAGAATTTCAACCGGGTGTATAAATAGTGCTCAATATCAAATAGAGCTTTTATATATGATTATTTTTATTTACACAGACATGTACAAAATCTGCGACACTGGCATGTCGATGTTATCGATCAACAGCTGTTATAAACTGAGATCTCATCAGGCAGAGTTAAAAATCCGATCTTAACCGTAGATCATATTTTTTATTTGATTTTATCTTATTTAATTTTATCTTATTTTATTTTATATTTTATATTAATATTTTGTTATTATTTTTTACATTATTATTTTTTGATTTTGATTCTTGACGGTCCCAACCACGTGACTTTCCAAATTTAAATTTTCTTTTCTTTTCTCCCCATTTCATTCTTTCCAAATATGATTTACAGTTAAGATCAGATTTTAACTCTGCCTGATGAGATCTCAGTTTATAACAGCTGTTGATCGATAACATCGACATGCAAGTGTCGCAGATTTTGTACATGTCTGTGTAAATAAAAATAATCATATATATATATATATATATATATGTCTCGGAAGTATCTCAACCATTAAAACTATATAAGGAAAAAAAACCAAAAAAAAAACCTCAAGTCCGAAGTCGTTCAGTGGAAAATCACTCATGTAAGTCAATTTAATTTTTACAGTTATTATATTAGTTTGCTTCTAACATTATTTAAGGGATCATCAGTTGTTGACCATGAAAAACTGTTTCGGGAATTTATACATAAATAGAAGGATGAAAAGGAATTAGAAAAGCGACGGAGGCAGATCTTTTTTCAATTCAGTTGCTCAATGCAATGTATGTTCTCTGCTTTATATATATATATATATATATATATATAGAGAGAGAGAGAGATAGAAGAAAAAAGAGTGATAAATATGCGACGATTGTCTAAATTTATTTCAAATTTCAATTGTTCAATGCAAGGTGTATTCAGTAATAAACTAGTGTTTATTTTTCTTTCCTTAAGCCAAGGCTTTTCAAAGATCGAAATCTTATCATCAGAGGAGAAATACAGATGGATAAGTTGGCTTTCGAAAAAACCAAAGTTCAAATATTTTAAAAATATGAGAATTGTTATTAAAAAAACGTATTGAATGAAAAGAAAAGTTCCGTGAAAAAGATAAGCAAAAATGTCCGGGTGGTAAATTTCCGTTGAAAATATATATATATATATGCAAACATTATTAAAAAAAACAGAATTCATCTGTTTAAATTATACCTTTTTTTTATTTTTTCAATTTTTGACTTTCATGGAACAATGTGAAAAATGTTCTCTACACGTTTCTCCACCTTCTTTTTAAAAATTATCTTCTTTCAAACCAAAGGATGTTTTTTTTATATATTCATCAACGTTTGTCTTTATTTTTAAGACTTCTTCAGGATGATAATATTAAGAAAAATGTCATGCAAGTACATGAAAATATTGGGTTTACATGTTGGGTTGATGGGAAGAAGTAGTAGCCACTGCTGGGAGCAGTAGAACCGGGGTCCGTGCTTAGTAAAGTAAGTAGCATGGAATGAAATAAATGTGGATGGTTCTGAGTGAAAAAAGTGGTGGGGTGAGGGTGAGTGGGAATAATGTGGATGGCAGTGAGTGAAGAGGTGGAGAGATGGGGAAAGAGGAGGGGGGAGGCTCTGTGATTTTGGTGAGTGGGTAATGTTATGGTTTTAGAAAAGATTTGAAAAAATGAGGTGGTTTGAGAGTGGGAGCATCCACATTTATTTCATTCCATGCTACTGACTTCACCAAGCCCGAACCCCGGTTCTACTGCTCCCAGCAGTGGTTACTACTTCTTCCCATCAACCCAACATGTAAACCCAATATTTTCATGTACTTGCATGACATTTTTCTTAATATTATCATCCTGAAGAAGTCTTAAAAATAAAGACAAACGTTGATGAATATATAAAAAAAACATCCTTTGGTTTTTCCTTTTGTATTTCTCATATATATATATATATATATATATATATATATATATATATATATATATATATATATATAACATAAAGAAAGAGGCAAAATGCCTTAAAAAAAACATGTGTAAGATGCAGATATTTTTATTAAAATTTTTTAAAAAATACAAACATTTTTTTTTCTTCATCTTGACTTTTTATCTAAAAAATCTAATATATATATATATATATATATATATATATATATATATATATATATATATATATATATATATATATATATGTGTGTGTGTGTGTATGTGTGTGTGTAAAAAAATCAATGTGAAAAATATATTTTAATATATTTTCACAATTTATTTTCTATATTTTGACGTTAGGAATATCAATTTTCCCTTATATAAAAATAAAGTTTTTTTTCCAAGAGAGGAGAACAAAATTTTCGGCCATAATCCTTCGGCCTTCGCACCACATATACATATGAATATATTTAAATTAAATATAGTAACTAATTAAATTTAAAGAAATAAAATATTAAATCTGACTGCTGCTTTGAAGGCATGTTTTCACCTTCCCGTGTTTGCTTCTTTTTAAAGAAATAATGATTTTTCAAAAATAAAAATTCAATTGTCGACTGCTCATCTCATCCACACTAAATAATTTGCAATTTTTATTTTTTTAGTTGTTTCTTTTCAAAATCAAATTAATTCGATCCTCATAAAAATGAATTTTTTTTTTACAACTAATTAAAAGTATAAACTTTTATACATATTAATAAAAATAAAATGAAATAAAAAAAATTTTTTGCAACTAATTAAAAGTTAAACTTTTATACATATTAATAAAAAATAAAATTAAATAATTTTTTTTTTGCAGCTAATGAAAATTAAATAATTTTTTTTTTGCAACTAATTAAAAGTTAAACTTTTATACATATTAATAAAAATAAAATTAAATAATTTTTTTTTTTTGCAACTAATTAAAATTAAATAATTTTTTTTGCAACTAATTAAAAGTTAAACTTTTATACATATTAATAAAAATAAAATTAAATAATTTCTTTTTTGCAACTAATTAAAAGTTAAACTTTTATACATATTAATAAAAATAGAATTGAATAAATTTTTTTTTTTGCAACTCATAAATAATTTTTTGCAACTCATAGATAAATTTATTTTACAACTAATTAAAAGTTAAACTTTTATATTAATAAAAATAAAATTAAATATTTTTTTTTTGCAACTCATTAAAAGTTCAACTTTTATACATATTAATAAAAATAAAATTAAAAAGTGTCTAAGCATCTCTGTCGGTATTCCCCAGTAGGGGTGTCTTAGACAATTAGCAATAAACTTACGCATTCTCAGAGAGAAGATAAAGCCTGAGAGGGTGAACCTCTTTGGACAGAACAAAGCCACTGTCGGACTGATTGTCGAGGACGTATCGTTCACTGGTTTAAACAACACCTACTAAAACTAAATTTTTAAACTTTAGAGAATTTTTATCTTTAACTTTTACAAATAATTTCTTCTACATATTTGTTGCGATCTACAAGTATAATTTTCAAATAAATATGCAATTTACATTAATATTTAAATTTTTTGTTTTAGATTTGTAAAGTTAATATTAATGATTTAAAAAGTTAAAACATTCAAGTTTAAACAATTAATCAAATAAATATGCAATTTACATTAATATTTAAATTTTTTATTTTAGATTTGTAAAGTTAATATTAATGATTTAAAAAGTTAAAACATTCAAGTTTAAAAAATTAATCAAATAAATATGCAATTTAAATTAATATTTAAATTTTTTATTTTAGATTTGTAAAGTTAATATTCATGATTTAAAAAGTTAAAACATTCAAGTTTAAACAATTAATCAAATAAATATGCAATTTACATTGATATTTAAATTTTTTGTTTTAGATTTGTAAAGTTAATATTCATGATTTAAAAAGTTAAAACATTCAAGTTTAAACAATTAATCAAATAAATATGCAATTTACATTAATATTTAAATTTTTTATTTTAGATTTGTAAAGTTAATATTCATGATTTAAAAAGTTAAAACATTCAAGTTTAAAAAATTAATCAAATAAATATGCAATTTAAATTAATATTTAAATTTTTCATTTTAGATTTTTAAAGTTAATATTAATGATTTAAAAAGTTAAAACATTCAAGTTTAAACAATTAATCAAATAAATATGCAATTTACATTAATATTTAAATTTTTTATTTTAGATTTGTAAAGTTAATATTCATGATTTAAAAAGTTAAAACATTCAAGTTTAAAAAATTAATCAAATAAATATGCAATTTACATTAATATTTAAATTTTTTGTTTTAGATTTTTAAAGTTAATATTAATGATTTAAAAAGTTAAAACATTCAAGTTTAAACAATTAATCAAATAAATATGCAATTTACATTAATATTTAAATTTTTTATTTTAGATTTGTAAAGTTAATATTCATGATTTAAAAAGTTAAAACATTCAAGTTTAAAAAATTAATCAAATAAATATGCAATTTACATTAATATTTAAATTTTTTATTTTAGATTTGTAAAGTTAATATTCATGATTTAAAAAGTTAAAACATTCAAGTTTAAACAATTAATCAAATAAATATGCAATTTACATTAATATTTAAATTTTTTATTTTAGATTTGTAAAGTTAATATTCATGATTTAAAAAGTTAAAACATTCAAGTTTAAAAAATTAATCAAATAAATATGCAATTTAAATTAATATTTAAATTTTTTATTTTAGATTTGTAAAGTTAATATTCATGATTTAAAAAGTTAAAACATTCAAGTTTAAACAATTAATCAAATAAATATGCAATTTACATTAATATTTAAATTTTTTATTTTAGATTTGTAAAGTTAATATTCATGATTTAAAAAGTTAAAACATTCAAGTTTAAACAATTAATCAAATAAATATGCAATTTACATTAATATTTAAATTTTTTATTTTAGATTTGTAAAGTTAATATTCATGATTTAAAAAGTTAAAACATTCAAGTTTAAAAAATTAATCAAATAAATATGCAATTTAAATTAATATTTAAATTTTTTATTTTAGATTTGTAAAGTTAATATTCATGATTTAAAAAGTTAAAACATTCAAGTTTAAACAATTAATCAAATAAATATGCAATTTACATTAATATTTAAATTTTTTATTTTAGATTTTTAAAGTTAATATTAATGATTTAAAAAGTTAAAACATTCAAGTTTAAACAATTAATCAAATAAATATGCAATTTACATTAATATTTAAATTTTTTATTTTAGATTTTTAAAGTTAATATTAATGATTTAAAAAGTTAAAACATTCAAGTTTAAACAATTAATCAAATAAATATGCAATTTACATTAATATTAAAATTTTTTGTTTTAGATTTGTAAAGTTAATATTCATGATTTAAAAAGTTAAAACATTCAAGTTTAAAAAATTAATCAAATAAATATGCAATTTACATTAATATTTAAATTTTTTGTTTTAGATTTGTAAAGTTAATATTCATGATTTAAAAAGTTAAAACATTCAAGTTTAAAAAATTAATCAAATAAATATGCAATTTACATTAATATTTAAATTTTTCATTTTAGATTTGTAAAGTTAATATTCATGATTTAAAAAGTTAAAACATTCAAGTTTAAAAAATTAATCAAATAAATATGCAATTTACATTAATATTTAAATTTTTTGTTTTAGATTTGTAAAGTTAATATTAATGATTTAAAAAGTTAAAACATTCAAGTTTAAAAAAATAATCAAATAAATATGCAATTTACATTAATATTTAAATTTTTTGTTTTAGATTTTTAAAGTTAATATTAATGATTTAAAAAGTTAAAACATTCAAGTTTAAACAATTAATCAAATAAATATGCAATTTACATTAATATTTAAATTTTTTGTTTTAGATTTGTAAAGTTAATATTCATGATTTAAAAAGTTAAAACATTCAAGTTTAAACAATTAATCAAATAAATATGCAATTTACATTAATATTTAAATTTTTTATTTTAGATTTGTAAAGTTAATATTCATGATTTAAAAAGTTAAAACATTCAAGTTTAAAAAATTAATCAAATAAATATGCAATTTAAATTAATATTTAAATTTTTTATTTTAGATTTGTAAAGTTAATATTCATGATTTAAAAAGTTAAAACATTCAAGTTTAAACAATTAATCAAATAAATATGCAATTTACATTAATATTTAAATTTTTTATTTTAGATTTGTAAAGTTAATATTCATGATTTAAAAAGTTAAAACATTCAAGTTTAAAAAATTAATCAAATAAATATGCAATTTAAATTAATATTTAAATTTTTCATTTTAGATTTGTAAAGTTAATATTCATGATTTAAAAAGTTAAAACATTCAAGTTTAAAAAATTAATCAAATAAATATGCAATTTACATTAATATTTAAATTTTTTGTTTTAGATTTGTAAAGTTAATATTAATGATTTAAAAAGTTAAAACATTCAAGTTTAAAAAAATAATCAAATAAATATGCAATTTACATTAATATTTAAATTTTTTGTTTTAGATTTTTAAAGTTAATATTAATGATTTAAAAAGTTAAAACATTCAAGTTTAAACAATTAATCAAATAAATATGCAATTTACATTAATATTTAAATTTTTTATTTTAGATTTGTAAAGTTAATATTCATGATTTAAAAAGTTAAAACATTCAAGTTTAAAAAATTAATCAAATAAATATGCAATTTACATTAATATTTAAATTTTTTATTTTAGATTTGTAAAGTTAATATTCATGATTTAAAAAGTTAAAACATTCAAGTTTAAACAATTAATCAAATAAATATGCAATTTACATTAATATTTAAATTTTTTATTTTAGATTTGTAAAGTTAATATTAATGATTTAAAAAGTTAAAACATTCAAGTTTAAAAAATTAATCAAATAAATATGCAATTTAAATTAATATTTAAATTTTTTATTTTAGATTTGTAAAGTTAATATTCATGATTTAAAAAGTTAAAACATTCAAGTTTAAACAATTAATCAAATAAATATGCAATTTACATTAATATTTAAATTTTTTATTTTAGATTTGTAAAGTTAATATTCATGATTTAAAAAGTTAAAACATTCAAGTTTAAACAATTAATCAAATAAATATGCAATTTACATTAATATTTAAATTTTTTATTTTAGATTTGTAAAGTTAATATTCATGATTTAAAAAGTTAAAACATTCAAGTTTAAAAAATTAATCAAATAAATATGCAATTTAAATTAATATTTAAATTTTTTATTTTAGATTTGTAAAGTTAATATTCATGATTTAAAAAGTTAAAACATTCAAGTTTAAACAATTAATCAAATAAATATGCAATTTACATTAATATTTAAATTTTTTATTTTAGATTTTTAAAGTTAATATTAATGATTTAAAAAGTTAAAACATTCAAGTTTAAACAATTAATCAAATAAATATGCAATTTACATTAATATTTAAATTTTTTATTTTAGATTTTTAAAGTTAATATTAATGATTTAAAAAGTTAAAACATTCAAGTTTAAACAATTAATCAAATAAATATGCAATTTACATTAATATTTAAATTTTTTATTTTAGATTTTTAAAGTTAATATTAATGATTTAAAAAGTTAAAACATTCAAGTTTAAACAATTAATCAAATAAATATGCAATTTACATTAATATTTAAATTTTTTATTTTAGATTTTTAAAGTTAATATTAATGATTTAAAAAGTTAAAACCTTCAAGTTTAAACAATTAATCAAATAAATATGCAATTTACATTGATATTTAAATTTTTTGTTTTAGATTTGTAAAGTTAATATTCATGATTTAAAAAGTTAAAACATTCAAGTTTAAACAATTAATCAAATAAATATGCAATTTACATTAATATTTAAATTTTTTGTTTTAGATTTGTAAAGTTAATATTAATGATTTAAAAAGTTAAAACATTCAAGTTTAAACAATTAATCAAATAAATATGCAATTTACATTAATATTTAAATTTTTTGTTTTAGATTTTTAAAGTTAATATTAATGATTTAAAAAGTTAAAACATTCAAGTTTAAACAATTAATCAAATAAATATGCAATTTACATTAATATTTAAATTTTTTATTTTAGATTTTTAAAGTTAATATTAATGATTTAAAAAGTTAAAACCTTCAAGTTTAAACAATTAATCAAATAAATATTCAATTTACATTAATATTAAAATTTTTTGTTTTAGATTTGTAAAGTTAATATTCATGATTTAAAAAGTTAAAACATTCAAGTTTAAAAAATTAATCAAATAAATATGCAATTTACATTAATATTTAAATTTTTTGTTTTAGATTTGTAAAGTTAATATTCATGATTTAAAAAGTTAAAACATTCAAGTTTAAAAAATTAATCAAATAAATATGCAATTTACATTAATATTTAAATTTTTCATTTTAGATTTGTAAAGTTAATATTCATGATTTAAAAAGTTAAAACATTCAAGTTTAAAAAATTAATCAAATAAATATGCAATTTACATTAATATTTAAATTTTTTGTTTTAGATTTGTAAAGTTAATATTAATGATTTAAAAAGTTAAAACATTCAAGTTTAAAAAAATAATCAAATAAATATGCAATTTACATTAATATTTAAATTTTTTGTTTTAGATTTTTAAAGTTAATATTAATGATTTAAAAAGTTAAAACATTCAAGTTTAAAAAAATAATCAAATAAATATGCAATTTACATTAATATTTAAATTTTTTTGTTTTAGATTTGTAAAGTTAATATTAATGATTTAAAAAGTTAAAACATTCAAGTTTAAACAATTAATCAAATAAATATGCAATTTACATTAATATTTAAATTTTTTGTTTTAGATTCGTAAAGTTAATATTAATGATTTAAAAAGTTAAAACATTCAAGTTTAAAAAATTAATCAAATAAATATGCAATTTACATTAATATTTAAATTTTTTGTTTTAGATTTGTAAAGTTAATATTAATGATTTAAAAAGTTAAAACATTCAAGTTTAAAAAATTAATCAAATAAATATGCAATTTACATTAATATTTAAATTTTTTGTTTTAGATTTGTAAAGTTAATATTCATGATTTAAAAAGTTAAAACATTCAAGATTTATAAATTAATCAAATAAATATGCAATTTACATTAATATTTAAATTTTTTGTTTTAGATTTGTAAAGTTAATATTAATGATTTAAAAAGTTAAAACATTCAAGTTTAAAAAATTAATCAAATAAATATGCAATTTACATTAATATTTAAATTTTTTGTTTTAGATTTGTAAAGTTAATATTAATGATTTAAAAAGTTAAAACATTCAAATTTAAAAAATTAATCAAATAAATATGCAATTTACATTAATATTTAAATTGTTTGTTTTAGATTTGTAAAGTTAATATTAATGATTTAAAAAGTTATAACATTCAAGTTTAAAAAATTAATCAAATAAATATGCAATTTACATTAATATTTAAATTTTTTGTTTTAGATTTGTAAAGTTAATATTAATGATTTAAAAAGTTATAACATTCAAGTTTTAATAATTAATCAAATAAATATGCAATTTACATTAATATTTAAATTTTTTGTTTTAGATTTGTAAAGTTAATATTAATGATTTAAAAAGTTAAAACATTCAAGTTTAAAAAATTAATCAAATAAATATGCAATTTACATTAATATTTAAATTTTTTATTTTAGATTTGTAAAGTTAATATTCATGATTTAAAAAGTTAAAACATTCAAGATTTATAAATTAATCAAATAAATATGCAATTTACATTAATATTTAAATTTTTTATTTTAGATTTGTGAAGTTAATATCAATGATTTAAAAAGTTAAAACATTCAAGTTTAAAAAATTAATCAAAAAAATATCCAATTTACATTAATATTTACATTTTTTGTTTTAGATTTGTAAAGTTAATATTAATGATTTACAAAGTTAAACATTCAAGTTTAAAAAATTAATCAAATAAATATGCAATTTACATTAATATTTACATTTTTTATTTTAGATTTTTAAAGTTAATATTAATGATTTAAAAAGTTAAAACATTCAAGTTTAAACAATTAATCAAATAAATATGCAATTTACATTAATATTTAAATTTTTTGTTTTAGATTTGTAAAGTTAATATTAATGATTTAAAAAGTTAAACAGTCAAGTTTAAAAAATTAATCAAATAAATATGCAATTTACATTAATATTTAAATTTTTTGTTTTAGATTCGTAAAGTTAATATTAATGATTTAAAAAGTTAAAACATTCAAGTTTAAACAATTAATCAAATAAATATGCAATTTACATAAATATTTATATTTTTTATTTTAGATTTTTAAAGTTAATATTAATGATTTAAAAAGTTAAAACATTCAAGTTTAAACAATTAATCAAATAAATATGCAATTTACATAAATATTTATATTTTTTGTTTTAGATTTGTAAAGTTAATATTCATGATTTAAAAAGTTAAAACATTCAAGTTTAAACAATTAATCAAATAAATATGCAATTTACATAAATATTTATATTTTTTATTTTAGATTTTTAAAGTTAATATTAATGATTTAAAAAGTTAAAACATTCAAGTTTAAACAATTAATCAAATAAATATGCAATTTACATAAATATTTATATTTTTTGTTTTAGATTTGTAAAGTTAATATTCATGATTTAAAAAGTTAAAACATTCAAGTTTAAAAAATTAATCAAATAAATATGCAATTTACATTAATATTTAAATTTTTTGTTTTAGATTTGTAAAGTTAATATTCATGATTTAAAAAGTTAAAACATTCAAGTTTAAAAAATTAATCAAATAAATATGCAATTTACATTAATATTTAAATTTTTCATTTTAGATTTGTAAAGTTAATATTAATGATTTAAAAAGTTAAAACATTCAAGTTTAAACAATTAATCAAATAAATATGCAATTTACATTAATATTTAAATTTTTTGTTTTAGATTTGTAAAGTTAATATTAATGATTTAAAAAGTTAAAACATTCAAGTTTAAAAAATTAATCAAATAAATATGCAATTTACATTAATATTTAAATTTTTTGTTTTAGATTTTTAAAGTTAATATTAATGATTTAAAAAGTTAAAACATTCAAGTTTAAACAATTAATCAAATAAATATGCAATTTACATTAATATTTAAATTTTTTGTTTTAGATTTGTAAAGTTAATATTCATGATTTAAAAAGTTAAAACATTCAAGTTTAAACAATTAATCAAATAAATATGCAATTTACATTAATATTTAATTTTTTTATTTTAGATTTGTAAAGTTAATATTCATGATTTAAAAAGTTAAAACATTCAAGTTTAAAAAATTAATCAAATAAATATGCAATTTAAATTAATATTTAAATTTTTTATTTTAGATTTGTAAAGTTAATATTCATGATTTAAAAAGTTAAAACATTCAAGTTTAAACAATTAATCAAATAAATATGCAATTTACATTAATATTTAAATTTTTTATTTTAGATTTGTAAAGTTAATATTCATGATTTAAAAAGTTAAAACATTCAAGTTTAAAAAATTAATCAAATAAATATGCAATTTAAATTAATATTTAAATTTTTCATTTTAGATTTGTAAAGTTAATATTCATGATTTAAAAAGTTAAAACATTCAAGTTTAAAAAATTAATCAAATAAATATGCAATTTACATTAATATTTAAATTTTTTGTTTTAGATTTGTAAAGTTAATATTAATGATTTAAAAAGTTAAAACATTCAAGTTTAAAAAAATAATCAAATAAATATGCAATTTACATTAATATTTAAATTTTTTGTTTTAGATTTGTAAAGTTAATATTAATGATTTAAAAAGTTCAAACATTCAAGTTTAAACAATTAATCAAATAAATATGCAATTTACATTAATATTAAAATTTTTTATTTTAGACTTTTAAAGTTAATATCAATGATTTAAAAAGTTAAAACATTCAAGTTTAAAAAATTAATCAAAAAAATATGCAATTTACATTAATATTTACATTTTTTATTTTAGATTTGTAAAGTTAATATTCATGATTTAAAAAGTTAAACATTCAAGTTTAAAAAATTAATCAAATAAATATGCAATTTACATTAATATTTACATTTTTTATTTTAGATTTGTAAAGTTAATATTAATGATTTAAAAAGTTAAAACATTCAAGTTTAAAAAATTAATCAAATAAATATGCAATTTAAATTAATATTTAAATTTTTTATTTTAGATTTGTAAAGTTAATATTCATGATTTAAAAAGTTAAAACATTCAAGTTTAAACAATTAATCAAATAAATATGCAATTTACATTAATATTTAAATTTTTTATTTTAGATTTGTAAAGTTAATATTCATGATTTAAAAAGTTAAAACATTCAAGTTTAAACAATTAATCAAATAAATATGCAATTTACATTAATATTTAAATTTTTTATTTTAGATTTGTAAAGTTAATATTCATGATTTAAAAAGTTAAAACATTCAAGTTTAAAAAATTAATCAAATAAATATGCAATTTAAATTAATATTTAAATTTTTTATTTTAGATTTGTAAAGTTAATATTCATGATTTAAAAAGTTAAAACATTCAAGTTTAAACAATTAATCAAATAAATATGCAATTTACATTAATATTTAAATTTTTTATTTTAGATTTTTAAAGTTAATATTAATGATTTAAAAAGTTAAAACATTCAAGTTTAAACAATTAATCAAATAAATATGCAATTTACATTAATATTTAAATTTTTTATTTTAGATTTTTAAAGTTAATATTAATGATTTAAAAAGTTAAAACATTCAAGTTTAAACAATTAATCAAATAAATATGCAATTTACATTAATATTTAAATTTTTTATTTTAGATTTTTAAAGTTAATATTAATGATTTAAAAAGTTAAAACATTCAAGTTTAAACAATTAATCAAATAAATATGCAATTTACATTAATATTTAAATTTTTTATTTTAGATTTTTAAAGTTAATATTAATGATTTAAAAAGTTAAAACCTTCAAGTTTAAACAATTAATCAAATAAATATGCAATTTACATTGATATTTAAATTTTTTGTTTTAGATTTGTAAAGTTAATATTCATGATTTAAAAAGTTAAAACATTCAAGTTTAAACAATTAATCAAATAAATATGCAATTTACATTAATATTTAAATTTTTTGTTTTAGATTTGTAAAGTTAATATTAATGATTTAAAAAGTTAAAACATTCAAGTTTAAACAATTAATCAAATAAATATGCAATTTACATTAATATTTAAATTTTTTGTTTTAGATTTTTAAAGTTAATATTAATGATTTAAAAAGTTAAAACATTCAAGTTTAAACAATTAATCAAATAAATATGCAATTTACATTAATATTTAAATTTTTTATTTTAGATTTTTAAAGTTAATATTAATGATTTAAAAAGTTAAAACCTTCAAGTTTAAACAATTAATCAAATAAATATTCAATTTACATTAATATTAAAATTTTTTGTTTTAGATTTGTAAAGTTAATATTCATGATTTAAAAAGTTAAAACATTCAAGTTTAAAAAATTAATCAAATAAATATGCAATTTACATTAATATTTAAATTTTTTGTTTTAGATTTGTAAAGTTAATATTCATGATTTAAAAAGTTAAAACATTCAAGTTTAAAAAATTAATCAAATAAATATGCAATTTACATTAATATTTAAATTTTTCATTTTAGATTTGTAAAGTTAATATTCATGATTTAAAAAGTTAAAACATTCAAGTTTAAAAAATTAATCAAATAAATATGCAATTTACATTAATATTTAAATTTTTTGTTTTAGATTTGTAAAGTTAATATTAATGATTTAAAAAGTTAAAACATTCAAGTTTAAAAAAATAATCAAATAAATATGCAATTTACATTAATATTTAAATTTTTTGTTTTAGATTTTTAAAGTTAATATTAATGATTTAAAAAGTTAAAACATTCAAGTTTAAAAAAATAATCAAATAAATATGCAATTTACATTAATATTTAAATTTTTTTGTTTTAGATTTGTAAAGTTAATATTAATGATTTAAAAAGTTAAAACATTCAAGTTTAAACAATTAATCAAATAAATATGCAATTTACATTAATATTTAAATTTTTTGTTTTAGATTCGTAAAGTTAATATTAATGATTTAAAAAGTTAAAACATTCAAGTTTAAAAAATTAATCAAATAAATATGCAATTTACATTAATATTTAAATTTTTTGTTTTAGATTTGTAAAGTTAATATTAATGATTTAAAAAGTTAAAACATTCAAGTTTAAAAAATTAATCAAATAAATATGCAATTTACATTAATATTTAAATTTTTTGTTTTAGATTTGTAAAGTTAATATTCATGATTTAAAAAGTTAAAACATTCAAGATTTATAAATTAATCAAATAAATATGCAATTTACATTAATATTTAAATTTTTTGTTTTAGATTTGTAAAGTTAATATTAATGATTTAAAAAGTTATAACATTCAAGTTTTAATAATTAATCAAATAAATATGCAATTTACATTAATATTTAAATTTTTTGTTTTAGATTTGTAAAGTTAATATTAATGATTTAAAAAGTTAAAACATTCAAGTTTAAAAAATTAATCAAATAAATATGCAATTTACATTAATATTTAAATTTTTTATTTTAGATTTGTAAAGTTAATATTCATGATTTAAAAAGTTAAAACATTCAAGATTTATAAATTAATCAAATAAATATGCAATTTACATTAATATTTAAATTTTTTATTTTAGATTTGTGAAGTTAATATCAATGATTTAAAAAGTTAAAACATTCAAGTTTAAAAAATTAATCAAAAAAATATCCAATTTACATTAATATTTACATTTTTTGTTTTAGATTTGTAAAGTTAATATTAATGATTTACAAAGTTAAACATTCAAGTTTAAAAAATTAATCAAATAAATATGCAATTTACATTAATATTTACATTTTTTATTTTAGATTTTTAAAGTTAATATTAATGATTTAAAAAGTTAAAACATTCAAGTTTAAACAATTAATCAAATAAATATGCAATTTACATTAATATTTAAATTTTTTGTTTTAGATTTGTAAAGTTAATATTAATGATTTAAAAAGTTAAACAGTCAAGTTTAAAAAATTAATCAAATAAATATGCAATTTACATTAATATTTAAATTTTTTGTTTTAGATTCGTAAAGTTAATATTAATGATTTAAAAAGTTAAAACATTCAAGTTTAAACAATTAATCAAATAAATATGCAATTTACATAAATATTTATATTTTTTATTTTAGATTTTTAAAGTTAATATTAATGATTTAAAAAGTTAAAACATTCAAGTTTAAACAATTAATCAAATAAATATGCAATTTACATAAATATTTATATTTTTTGTTTTAGATTTGTAAAGTTAATATTCATGATTTAAAAAGTTAAAACATTCAAGTTTAAACAATTAATCAAATAAATATGCAATTTACATAAATATTTATATTTTTTATTTTAGATTTTTAAAGTTAATATTAATGATTTAAAAAGTTAAAACATTCAAGTTTAAACAATTAATCAAATAAATATGCAATTTACATAAATATTTATATTTTTTGTTTTAGATTTGTAAAGTTAATATTCATGATTTAAAAAGTTAAAACATTCAAGTTAAAAAAATTAATCAAATAAATATGCAATTTACATTAATATTTAAATTTTTTATTTTAGATTCGTAAAGTTAATATTAATGATTTAAAAAGTTAAAACATTCAAGTTTAAAAAATTAATCAAATAAATATGCAATTTACATTAATATTTAAATTTTTTGTTTTAGATTCGTAAAGTTAATATTAATGATTTAAAAAGTTAAAACATTCAAGTTTAAACAATTAATCAAATAAATATGCAATTTACATTAATATTTAAATTTTTTGTTTTAGATTTGTAAAGTTAATATTAATGATTTAAAAAGTTAAACAGTCAAGTTTAAAAAATTAATCAAATAAATATGCAATTTACATTAATATTTAAATTTTTTATTTTAGATTCGTAAAGTTAATATTAATGATTTAAAAAGTTAAAACATTCAAGTTTAAAAAATTAATCAAATAAATATGCAATTTACATTTAAATTTTTTGTTTTAGATTTGTAAAGTTAATATTAATGATTTAAAAAGTTAAAACATTCAAGTTTAAAAAATTAATCAAATAAATATGCAATTTACATTAATATTTAATTTTTTTGTTTTAGATTTGTAAAGTTAATATTAATGATTTAAAAAGTTAAAACATTCAAGTTTAAAAAATTAATCAAATAAATATGCAATTTACATTAATATTTAAATTTTTTATTTTAGATTTGTAAAGTTAATATTCATGATTTAAAAAGTTAAAACATTCAAGTTTAAACAATTAATCAAATAAATATGCAATTTACATTAATATTTAAATTTTTTATTTTAGATTTTTAAAGTTAATATTAATGATTTAAAAAGTTAAAACATTCAAGTTTAAACAATTAATCAAATAAATATGCAATTTACATTAATATTTAAATTTTTTGTTTTAGATTTGTAAAGTTAATATTAATGATTTAAAAAGTTCAAACATTCAAGTTTAAACAATTAATCAAATAAATATGCAATTTACATTAATATTAAAATTTTTTATTTTAGACTTTTAAAGTTAATATCAATGATTTAAAAAGTTAAAACATTCAAGTTTAAAAAATTAATCAAAAAAATATGCAATTTACATTAATATTTACATTTTTTGTTTTAGATTTGTAAAGTTAATATTAATGATTTACAAAGTTAAACATTCAAGTTTAAAAAATTAATCAAATAAATATGCAATTTACATTAATATTTACATTTTTTATTTTAGATTTTTAAAGTTAATATTAATGATTTAAAAAGTTAAAACATTCAAGTTTAAACAATTAATCAAATAAATATGCAATTTACATTAATATTTAATTTTTTTGTTTTAGATTTGTAAAGTTAATATTCATGATTTAAAAAGTTAAAACATTCAAGTTTAAAAAATTAATCAAATAAATATGCAATTTACATTAATATTTAAATTTTTTATTTTAGATTTGTAAAGTTAATATTAATGATTTAAAAAGTTAAAACATTCAAGTTTAAAAAATTAATCAAATAACTTTTGAAAATAAATGAGTTAAATTGCATTTTGTATAATTTCGATTATTCAGACTCACTGTTCTCATATTGATCTTGTTTGCAAAAAAGAACAAAAATGAAAAAGTTGGCAATGTCAACTAGCCTTCACGTTCCCCAGACTTGACTAGCCCGGACTTTTTCTTGTGAGGGTATCTCAAAGAAAAAGTTTACATCAACAAACCTGAAACTGTACAGAAATTGAAGGAGAACATCAGGAGTTGGGAATTAAATTGTAATCGAGTGATCTTGCATCCATCTTGGATAATGTTTTGGAAAGGGCAAAAATTTGTGAAGCTGAAAATGGAAACCATTTAAAAGATGTTATTTTTCATAAATAAATTATTTTTCATTTTTGTTCTTTTCTGCAAACAAATCTCCATTTTCTTCATCATATTATGTTAAAATTTCATTAAGGTACCATAAAAAGATAAAGAATCTATTAAAGTTAAAAATCACTCAGTGACTTATTGGCAACTCTGTATAAGATACTGACATTATTCTTTTGTTTTCTTCTTTATTATCATCACTTATTATTACGATTAAGCCTCCCTTCTTTGCCTATGTTATTTTTCATAAATAAATTCTTTTTCATTTTTGTTCTTTTTTGCAAACAAATCTCCATTTTCTTCGTCATATTATGTAAAAATTTCATTAAGACACCATAAAAAATAAAGAATCTATTCGAGGTAAAAACCTTCTGTGATCTCTCAGTGACTTCTTGGTCACTCTGCGTATATATATATAGTCTAAAGAAGCTTTGAGTCATGAAGTTTAAATACCCAGGGATACTAAATTCAAAATATCGCAGACTTAGCACTCGCATAAGCTGACTTACTGCTGGAAAATTTACAAATACAAAAGGGGATTCAAGTATATAACAGTGAAACAAAAACAGGGGACATTAACTTAAATTATGAAATATTAAACAGGGATCATCAGCTGTTTAACGTGTAACTATTTTGGAGATTTAAAAACAGAACAGTTATAAAATTCATTACTCTCCAGTGGTACTGATCAAATGACCACTTGCCCAAAAACCAAATGTAGAAACAATTCAGCTTTTATTTCACTAATATATATATATATATATATATATATATATATTTGCTGACTATTTTAACATAAAAACATCTTGCATGTAAAAACTGATAATTTTACACGTCCACCTTGCTTCCGTTTCATTTGAACAATTGCCATGATGAAAAGAATGCTGTAATTTTTCTTCTTTCTTTTTCATCGCACGATGAACACAGAATAATCAAATTTATTTTTCTTGTCTTTCACTTTTTGTATAAATACTCATTTTGTTCATTTGCCAATGGATCAAATAAATGTCACATTGTCGAACATCATTTGTGTGTCCTGTTATTTTTTTATATTCGTTACGAATATTTAAATCACATCTCTCTCTCTCTCTCTCTCTCTCTCTCTCTCCCTCTCTCCCTCTCTCTATTTAGCATCACTTTCCTCTTGTCCAGGGGTAAACCGTTTTGATATTTTGTGATACTATGGAAGGTTTTTAACACCCACAACTAAGACCACCAGAAGAGATTAGCTAGAAAATGAATGAGAATAAAACGACATAAAAAAACATTAAAAACGACAGAACCATTGAGCTCCACCGACCAGCAACGCCACTACAATTAGCTGTTGTTAACAGTCTGGGTCGGGGTGGGGGTCAAGATAGAGAATTTGGAAAGATGTTGGAAAAACCGGTAAAATTAAGATGAGGGAAAAAACAGACGTCTCAATTTCCGGTGAAAAGTTAATATATTCAAGAGACGCTGGCTGTCAAGAGAGAATGATCATGGCGAGAGATGGAGAACAGCGGCAAGAGAAACTTGATAAGCAAAGGAATGTTAGTGTAGGGAACAAATTCTGGTAGTGCACCGCTTCTGAGCACCGCTGATGGTTTCCTGAAAGAGCAGAGAGTGTTAAGAATTCACTGCTGGCAGACCTCTCCCATAGGGCTTCAACTACATGATGACTCTGGTCCCCTCCCTTAGTAATTAATGCTCCTATCTTAACCATTAAATGCTTTTTGTTTTAAATATGACTCATTTCAACAAAATGCCTATTTAATATAATATTCAATGAAAATCTGTCAAACTGCAACTTGTTTCACATCTGCAAGGAGCCTATTGGCAAGTGTGAGTAGGTATTAGTATGATGTTGCATCAGCACACCCGCTAAATAGGTAATCAGTATCTTTCATGCTAAATAGCTATAAATATATTCTGATATTATAGATATAATAAGGCGTTTTCTGTTCATGCATGTATAATATGCATCTTGTTTGGTTTATGCTGTGATATTACGGCCAAAGGCAATTGATATCTTTTTATTCTATAATTTATATAATATTATTTTTTGTACCAATTATGCCATTTGTTGCACATTTGTTGCACATTTGCAGCATCATTTATTTTTGTTCAATAAATATAATTTTTTCCGTAAATCATTTATACTACTTTATATTACCCCTATGAAACTTTTTCACGTGATAAAACTTTTTTCAAACGAATATGAAAAATAAAGCATTTGAGGATTAAAAAGTAAAGTACAAACTCAAGTTTTTATTGCTTTGGCTTTTTGCACAGATAAACACAAATACTTGACTTGGCCTATAAATTTTTATTCTAGCTAATTCTAACAATTTAAAGGCTTCAAAATCACTTTCAAATATTGAAGCCTACGAAGTAAACACCGTTTCCGTACATTTTATCCATTATAATTACAAAATGAATGTCATGGTGATTTCTAAAGTGATTTTGAAACCTTTAAACTGTCGATTATAAAGTGATTTCTGGCTAAAATGAAAATTATACACTAAGAGAAAGTATTATGGTTAATTTTTTTTCAAAACGAAAGACAGTTTGTTTTTTTTCGACATCACCACTTGAGTAGACATGTTTCTTCTGCTGTCGCAGTGTGAATATGTGAGTGACAGCGTGTGTAAGTTCAGTAAGCATTGTAGCAAGTGTGTCTATGTTTGCTTGTCTTTCATAATTGTTAACTCTGTAACCGTACTTAGTCTTAGCTTTTCGTTCTAATGATGGATGTGTTTAGGATATATGTTTAATACATGAGCTGTGAAATAAAATAACTTATATTCTAACACTGGTGACCCCTTGCTCAGAATGCGTATAGAAATATTACCACGGAAATACATACGACATCATCAACATATTTAAATCTACCTTTTAATGTTTTTCACGCCAGTGGCACGTCGTATTCTCC
This sequence comes from Sepiola atlantica, assembly GCA_963556195.1. NCBI lineage: Eukaryota > Metazoa > Mollusca > Cephalopoda > Sepiida > Sepiolidae > Sepiola > Sepiola atlantica. The sequence continues at coordinate 21,138,987 of OY744554.1, read as the reverse complement.
ATCGTCATAATAGAAGAAAGGCTGCATTTTCTGTCCACAGAACAAACTACCAGAGGAGGTAATAACGATGCCTACCATATCCAGGTTTAAAGTCGCCTCAGACAAACATTCAGACTGTATATAGACGTACACATCTTCAAACTGTCTTTTTACATGGCTTGTTGCACTTTTACATGGCTTGTTGCACTTTACTATTTTTTGCCAATAAATGTGTTTGGATTTGTATCTGTATACACCACAAAGAGATGATTGCAGTAAGGTGTGTTTTTTAGTAATTACATTGTATATATACATTACATATTATTCAGAGTAGATACCAAATGTAAGTACATAATGTTATAATAGATACACAAACATATATTACACTAGCATGTCTACCCGGCGTTGCCCGGAGCCATAAAAAAAAACAAAATAGAAGAGGTTAAAAAGTGTTTGTAACATCTTTATATTAAAACTTTTATCTCTCAATCTGCCCCATCTCTTTCCCTCTTCCCGTTTCCCCCCCCCCTCCCCCCTCTTTCACCTCTACCCAGCCCATTCCCCTCTCTCTTGTTTGAATGTATTGAAAATAATGATAAAGTAAGTCATTCACCTCTCCTTTATATAACACTAGTAGGACCCGTGCCCCAGCGTTGCCCGGGATAGATATAAATTAATTTTTTAAAATATAAATATTAGAATATTAATTCCTGAAAAAGTAGTTGAAAACAACCCTGTAATTTAGGTGATTAAAGAAGGATTTATTGATGTTTTCAATCAAACAAAATAGATTTCTCTTATGTTTTGGGTGACTGCACAACCCCCCCCCCCCCGCTCTACGATTGTAAGTAGCTGTTTATTCGAAAAAATACCTCCCCCCCCCCCACAAGTAAATATGATTAAGAATATGCATGAAGCTTTCCAAGGTTAGTGAAGGAAAAATACTTCTAGACTGAGGCAATTTTTATCTCCATTCGGAATGCCCTTTTTGGTGGGAGATTGAATTTACCAACATTAAAAATCGACCTTTTGTCTAACTCTGACCGTGATTTAAATATATGGCGATTGATTTAAGGAATTTGTTGTGGTTATTTTGTTTTCGATTTATCGACTGTTAACTAATCTGCACTTTTACCATTGACTATGTTGTTGCTATTTCGTTGCCTCTCCACGAGGGGAGAGTTATACAAAATTGTGATGTTTAATGTTTTGAAAATCCATCTCCTATGGAAAAAAAAAATTGCCGCAGTCTAGAAGGATTTCTTCTAAAATTTACAAATAGTTAAATAGAGGGGAAGTAAAAAAAAAAATTGCCGCAGTCTAGAAAGATTTCTCCTTAACTAGAAAATAGAAAAGACAAAGTAACGAATGCTGCACTTTAAGTTGAAGTATATTTAGAAAAGTAGAAATCAATATTTTTTTGGAATATCAGTAGCAGTTTTAACGTCGAAGAAAGTATGTAGAAAAAGTTATGAAATAAATTTGAATAATGTTTGATATTGAATCAATATAGAATAATGTTCGATGAATAGGAAAATGTAGATGAAAATAATGATTTAAAATGTTATACCGTTCTGTATTCAAAATTGATTTCGAAGCCTTTTAACTGTCATGAATTAAACAAAGGAACGTTATCTGTAACTGATGTATAATCATGATAATAAAAATATGCTTAAATAAATGCTTATTTAAATCAAATGTGAGCAGAAAAATTGTATGTATCTGTTTAATGTGTATTGCCTCAAAGGTACTGTTGCGTGCTGCGATTATTTAAGTCGGCGAAAATGCAAACACGTTTTTTAGAAATTGTTGAGAATGAGAGAGAGAGAGAGAGAGAATGAACGGTTATAATAGGTAAATCTAAAGAAGAAAAGAAAGCGTCTTACGTAAAATACCCCCGCCCCAAACAAAAGAAGATTACCTAACGTTAAAATGAAAACACGAATGTTGGATTAATGTTAGATATGTATGGATGGTCAAAAATGAAACAATAAACTTGTGTTGTCTGTTAATTATTAGTGGAAGATTCGTAGAGAAACTAATATTATGTGCTTCCATCGAATTGGTATCAACAATTGAATGTTGTTGAAATGAACACTGCAGTTCGTTTTATGCTGTAAGTATTTTGAAAAAGATGGTTAAGCCTTAAAGGTGTTATGTATTAAATTGTCTAAGTGTTTAAAAATGAAATTATACCTGAAGCAATCGAAGAAATGTCTAAAGTCGATTCGACCATTTTGAATAAATGTACAGAATAAGTGATATAGTTCGTTAAATGTATTCCGTAAATTCCAGATAGAGATTAAGTCTATACGTAATAGTTAGAAATAACGTAATCTGATATTCTCGAAAATCAGCAGAATATGAGGGAGTGTCTATTAAATTTGTGCGGAATGTATTGTATTATGTAGTAGATTAATGGAAGATGAATAGAAAACAATAACGTTTACGTTTTTATAAAATATCCATTATTTATTACTTCCCAGTGATTAAAGGGAGAGTGTTAGTATGAAAATATTAGAGGGAAAAGTTTTTACTATCATCTCTATGGAGTATGTTTTGGGGAGAGTCTGTGATGGTGGTGTAAAAGTAGTATTTATTGTTAGATGAAAAAAATAATCATAAATTTCTTCAAACATGCTCGATTGAATAAGCTGAATAGAGTGGTGAGTTTAGTAGCCTATGAGGCATGTCGTTATTTTCTTACTATTGCTAAGGGTACAGGGGAGAAAACGTCTTCACTTTATATATATACATAGAAGGTATAGATAACATATATATATAGATAACATTGGAAATGGCTGAAAAACCGCCTTCACCTCTGACGAAATCTGACCCCGTTGACCCTCTCAAAGAATTAATATTAGTGCAACACCGATCAAGAACATATCAACCTTGTGGGTGTTTGTTTTGTAGATTTTGACTTTTAGCTGGACACACACACATGCTCTCACACACACACACAGACAACTGCGCTTTATATAATAGAAGATATGCATGCACAAACATATATACTAAATACAAATATACATATATATTACACACACACACACATATATGTACTACATACATATATACTACATATGCATATACATACATATATATTACATGCATGCACACACACATATATACTACATACACATAAAAAAGTAAAGTGGTCCACCATAGTCAAGGGCGACCCAAAGGTTCCCTTTTCATTAGCTACTACACCAAGATGTAGGGGAGGGCGTCACTCTTTTCCCAGGATTACTCCACTTACCCTTGATCCTCACCTTAGAATGCTGAGTGTTTAGCAAGGGGGCATCAAGTACCATTTTTGAAGTCTTTGGTATGACTGGACTGAAAATTGATCCCTGGTTTCCCGGCCCATTAGCAAACACACTTGTGACAGGACCAATAGAACCGACAGCACACGTGCACTTTAGAGCACACTAGTATGCATCTTGGTGATGGTCAGGCCCTACATAGAATTGAGGTAGAGCATTGAGACTAGTATATATTCACACGGAATCAGCTATTCAGAACAAACTGGATTAGGGCGCCGGGCTGTCTGAGAAAGCCATGTGAGATTGTCAATTGCATTTAAATCTTACACAGGCCGAGTTTAAACAGGTGGACTAAGTTTTGGCAAAATCTTTTTTTTATCGCCAACGAAAAACATACGTGTGTTAGTACTATGTGGTTGGGCGCGCGAGGCCGGAGGAGATAGCCCCCTAGGCTGTCATCATTAATTAGGGCAGAGGCCTGAGAGAGAGGATAATGGTTTTCTTTAGTGTAGATAATATCTAAAAAAAACCTAAGCAATGAATTTCAATTGCCTACCACCCCCACCCCGAGAAAGGGAAAAGAGAGTAATTACCTTTTAAAAGAGAAATTCAAAATATCTAAATCGTTGACCCCACCCTGGCCCCGAGAGAGAAAGAAGGAATAGAGAAATAGGTGGGAGAGGGAGAGGGATTAGAGAAGAGAGGGGCTGAGAAAGAAAGGGTATGAGTTATACGTTTTTCGTTTTTGTTGGGAGAACGAGATCAGCCATACAGACAGTCAGTTGGACCCGGGATTTCGGCCGTTTAGGTCGCAGTCCTAGCTGCTCTCGCTGACCAGAGCTCTCCCCCCCCCCCCCGTGCTCAGCCACCGTTTTTCAACAGAGATTAATGTCTCAATTAATACCAGGAGCCGTAAAAGTGATTCATACACACAGAGAGACGACGAACTAGTTTAGTAAACAAAGACATTTTTATCAAAATAAGAGACTCTAAAATTCAAGTGTAAAATTAATCCTTCCTTTTAATTGTTTTTAATAATTATTTGATACAAAAAGAAACCGATGTTGTTGAATTATTCTATTGTCGAATTGTCCTGCAAGGTAACTTTGCCTTCACAGAATCACGATGTCATCATCATCATCATCATCATCATCATCATCATCATCATCATCATCATCATCCGACCCGGAGGAGATTCAACACATCTTTGTTTTTGCTGCCACTAGAACGACATCACTGGCCAAGGAGGGTGTTCACAGTCTGGAAGGATTTCTGCGCAGAGAACCAGACGTGTGAGCACACGGATAGAGACACGAGTGGACCACCTATGTTACAAGGGGTTCAGTGACACCGGAGCAGAGTGAAGTATCTGTTTTACTCGGCACCGCGACCGGGATATCAAACACCTGTGCGTTAGTGGCCGACAACGATACCCACGGGGCGAAGAGTGTGGGGTCCTTCGTTATACACTTACCATTATGCCAAATTGATCAGTCAATACACATACGCACACATATATACTACATACACACGCACAAACATTTATACTACATACACATACAAATATATATATATTACATACACATACGCAAACATATATACTACATACACACATATATACTACATATGCATACACACATACATATACTACATACACATGCACACACATATATACTATCCGGAGAACCAAGTTCAAGAGAGATACAAACAATTGCACTTAAAGGGACGGTTAGAATCTTAAAAAGATCTCTCGGCTGGAGTGTCTGAAATAGCGGGTGAATGTTTGGCATCCTGTAGGATGCTCCATCCCCAACAAAAACGAAAAGATAAGGAAATTAAAAAAAGGGATACACATGCATACACAAACATATATACTACATATGTATACACACACATATATACTACATATGCATATAGAAACATATTTACTACATACGCATACACATATATATCTTACATATGCATACACAAACATACATACGCATACACCACAGATGCGTAATTCAATACTATAGATTTTCAATATTCTACACGTCAGACATTGTGGATCCAAAGTTTTGTGAGGTGAGAAAGAGTAAACCATTTGAGACTTTTACAAAAATCAATCAACCGATCGGACAGAAATGGCGGGAGGGGAGCAGAAATGGTGGGAGGGGAGCAACCCTTTCTTAAGATATGACTCAGCATTAGCCGCCCTCACAATTCAAATAATTTCAAGGTAATTTTATGTTTGAGGTACTTCAACCATTTTCACTATGGAAGACCATATACAATAAAAATATAATCTCTATTTATATAAAGTTAGGTACGTTTATATGTTTATATATTTGTATGTACAAGATTAACTCTTAAACTAATTAACCGATCATTGTAATTTTGGAACAGGCTATATTTAGTTTAATTTAGTTTTATGCAAAGGGGTAAAAAGGGGATTGGAAGTCCTTCATAAAAATTCAAATACCTTCGACTTTTGTGAAATTTTGATAATAGGTATTAGACATCAATTAAATCATGTTGCACCACTTTTATGTCCGTTTACAAAGATTAAAACAAGATATAATGATACTAAACCTTATGCCTAGAATCCTTATTCGAATTTTAATCAAAATCCATTACATTATTTTGATAGTAGAAAATGTCTAAAATCTAAAGCTCAAGTTTAAGAAGAAATTGAAATTCAGGGAATCTTGCGTAATTGGTGGCTAATGCCATGAGTCAAATTTAATGCAAATCTGAAATTTTTGAATTTTCAGATCGGAAGTTGTTCCCTTATTATGCCCCTAAAAACATTTAGATACTCTAAGAAAGCTAAAATTTTAGGAATATTTTTAAATCTTATATGGTTAAAATTTAACAAACATTGGAAGTATCTGAATTTTCATTTTCCCCACTCCTTGCCCTTTTTGCATGAAACTAAATTAAACTAAATACAGCCCACATTACCCATCCTTATGCCTAGCAGCTGTGTTCCATAATTCATAAAGATCGGTTAATTAGTTTAGGAGTGAATCCTGCACATACAAACATATAAACATACACACACACCTAACTTTATATAGAGATAGAGTCGGTTTTGAAATAGCTTTTTTAACAAAAAGTGAATAAAACAATCTGTTTCGTCAGACATATATGCCAAAGATTTTGGTCAGATTTCTTGAAAAGAAAAAATTATTTTCAATCGATTTCACTTTCTGATCGATATTTTTATTGGTTATGAACAGAAGGAGGGGAGGAGTACTTACCTTCATAGTCATATCTACTGTGCCTGCAACCCATAACACCAGGAATAAACTTAACAAGGTAACGTTTTTCCATATACACCGTTTCATTAGCTATTAGTCTCTCTCTCCTCTGATCTACATTCGACTCTATATATAGAGAGAGAGAAGGAGGAAAACGAAAGAGTGAAAAAACAAAAAACATTAGGTATGGTCTATGTATTTAACAGCGTCAATATTTCATATTTTCCCTCGTGGGTTCATGTTAGGGATAACTAACGAAACGATTTATCTCCCTTGCATCATTCGGTAAGGTTAAGAGTTATCGCCCTTTGTCGATAGTGTCTTGCCGGAGTGAAAAGTAAATACAGACCACGGATCAGATTGTCTTCTATTTCATCTCGTGTTACAGCGGCAAAATAACTCATTTCATTCTAATTTCACTTTTAATAAATCTGTTAAACCTTTCTGTTGAAAAGTCATCCATTTTGTTTACGAATTATTAATTATTATAACCTAAATTACATGGTTTACAACAGTTCATCGGTTAGAACAGCGCACTTAGAAACAGAGTTCGAACCTAACCCAGGGTATACTGCTACCCAAATCACTGGGTACTAATAGATCATTTTTGTAGTAGTTGTAATAGCATTCTAAACAGTAAAACTATGTTTTTATTTTTTTCATAAAAGGTAAATATTAGTGATGAGACGATTCCAATATTTTTCCCGATTCCGATACAATTATTGATTCTGTTCTAAATTCCTGATTCTGATACAATTATCGATTCTATTCTAAATTCCCGATTCCGATACAATTATCGATTCTGTTCTAAATTCCTGATTCCGATACAATTACTGATTTTGATTCTTTCAAAATCTCTAAATATTTAGCTGTAGAGTTGTTGTTTTTTTAATTTTCGGATTACCATAAAAACCCATGTAATATGTGCATACAATTTTGCAAACGTAAAAGTACACTTGTGGAGGGTGATCTATAGATTTTAATTTCATCGGTAGTTTAAAATCAATAAATATTTATCATTTTATCATTAGTTCCAGCAATGGAAAATTAAGTTTTAACCTAAAGCAAACAAACAAAAAACAATTAAAAGGCATTGGAAAATAGGCAGAAATTTTTCCGATTCCGATACTCCAAAAAGTTTCGATTTTTACGATTCCTGATTACGATTAATCGTCCCAACACTAGTAAATATGTCATTTGGTCGATTTCGGCTTGCAATAATCCAATCATTAATTTTCGGCAATTTAAATTATTCGAACACAGATTACCCGTTCCTCCATTGTAATATTTACTGAATTTAACTTTGTTGTAATTTATTATTCTCTACTTTTTGCCTCTTGGCTTTTCTTTTTAAGCTTCATCGACAAAATGATATAAATTGAATAGTTTATTTAAATCAAATAGATTTAAACACAATTGTATAAAAATATAATCGACATAATTTCCTGCTGATGATTAAAAAATAAAATCATCTAAAATATAAATTTAAATGGAAATCTTTGAGGAATATATAGCTAAGTTCTAACTATGATATTTGTTGTAACTTATTTTAATACAGACTATGTATTACTGATAATGTGACACAAAACGAAGGAAGGTACAAGCATTATTAATAATAAATAGATTTATTTATATTAATTCACAACAACAAATTATAAATGAGGATTAGGCTTTTGAATTCATTTTTTGTTGTTGTTATTTTTATGGAAATCGCTTCAGACAATACATGAAGCCACTTGATATAATAAGCTAACAAGAACGAAAGATGATTATTGCAAAGACAGGAGATGCCTATTGACCTTAGTCTTGAAAAGACCACGGCTATAGGAAAAAAATAAAGTCACAAGAAAAAGAAACGAAACAGAATTAGCAGTGTTAATTTGTGGTGTGTTTATTGTTGAAAGCAGTATATGAACATGACAATTTCGGTTATAAAATCGGATTAAAATACTTAATAACTGAAGAATGAAAATTTACAGAGAGGTTACAGATTGACTGGGAAAAGCTAAAGAGACGAGAAAGCTTTCTTAGATGAAGTAAGTTAAATCATCTCATTAGTAAAAAAAATAGTAGTGACTCATCAATAAAATGTAGCAAACCAACTGAAGGACTATTGCTAAAGTGTAACTGAAAAGAAAGACAATTGTTAAATATCCAGGCCGTGTGTACAGAAAAGTCATTTTGACAAGAAAAGTTGCATCTAGCAACGGGATGCAAGAAACAACATAACATGATCAATTGTCAAGGGATAAAATAATTATCGGATGTACCGAAATGCCATTTGAATAAAAATAATGCACCTAACATCAGGGACCACACAAGGCCAAAACAACCCAGGTGTGACTGCTCAACAATGCTCCTCACTACTGATCGTCAGACTTGTGGCCGCTCTCCTCATCTGACTGCAACATGCTTGACTATTTCTTCAAGGGTGTGATCGAGGCCAAGACCAACAAGCACGCTCACAACACGTCCGACTCTCTGAAGGCTTCCATCATAAAAGCGTTCGCTGCTATAGACAAGGACATGATCACCAAAGTGTGTGATTCATTTTGTGTCCACCTGTGGTATGTAACTCTCACTGTTGCTAAATAAACTTTCGGGTCTCTGCATATACAACGTTTGTGTTTATTGCCTATTTCGTTTTCTTTTTGTCAAATGTCGGATTTTTCTGCAACACCCTGTACTATTGTACTATTTTTTAATGCTCAATTAAGGATGGGTTAGTGTAGTATTTGTTCTGTTGTAATGAGACCATCCTCCCAGGCATTACCTCCTCCTTTGGGGTAGTCTAGTATATGTTCGTTCATCATGAGACCATTCTCTCAGGCAGCACCTCCCATTTTTGGAGTGGGGTAATATAGTATCTGTTTTGTGGTCATGATACCATCCTCCCAGGAATTACCTTATTTTTTTGGGGGGGGGGGGGTGATTTACTAGATTGCTAGTATATAATAATAATAATAATAATAATAATAATAATAATAATAATAATATAGAAGGAAATTATGCAAGAAGAATGTCTTAAAAGATATGTCCCAGTTTATGAATTTCCAAATTAAATCAAAGTAGAATAAATAGTCATAGTAGTTGTGAGCCAATGGGTTACAGGTATTCGGAAAAATTATATATATATATATATATATATATATATATATATATATATATATATATATATATATAAAGTTAGGTATATTTATATGTTTATATATTTGTATATACAGGATTCACTCCTAAACTAATTAACTGATCATTTTGAATTTTGAAACATAGCTGCTAGGCGTAAAGGGTCCAAGTGTGGGCTATATTTAGCTTAATTTAGTTTAATTTAAATGGTGTAAAAAGGAGGTGGAAGCCCTTCATGAAAATTCAGACACCTCCAATATTTGTGAAATTTTAACAACAGGCAATAGACATCAATTAAACTTATTGCCGAAGATTCACTTTTGTGTAGTATTTTAAATGGATTTTATGGGGCATAATATTTGAAAATTCAAACAAGTAAAATTTGCATTGAATTTGATCCAGTCATTAGACACCAATTAAGCAAGATTCCCTGAATTTCAATTTCTACTTAAGCTTTAAATTTTAGACATCAAAATGATATAATGGATTTTGATCAAAATTGGAATAAGGATATCATTATATCTTGATGTTAATATTTGTAAGGGGACATAAAAGTGGTGCAAAACGGTTCTGTTTTGATTAATTTTACTTGTCCTGGGACGGGTATTTTCCGAGTGTGTGTATGTGTATGTATACACACACACACACACACACACTAATGCCACCTGTGGCTGGAAGTGTCATGCAGTTATCTGCCCCTGATGACGACGCTCCACGTAAGGGTTAGTGTTGTCTTCCCTTGTTTTCTTTCGACCAATCAGCGATCGCGTAGCAACGCCCGTCGAGACGAGGGGGGAAAGCGGCCTCACACCTCGCAAAATAATAATAGACATTTTTTTCTCGCCTTCCGCGGATTTACACAATTCGTCCGAGAAGGGAAACAAAAAAGGGGGCCCAGAATCTTGCGAAACTTGTCGACCCAGCTCGAGGAAGGTTGTTTCCTTTTTTTCTTTATCGAAGGTGCTAGAAGTGGTGACGACGATGAGTATCTTCGAGAAGTTGTTCGGCTCCAACAAGAGCAACGAGAAGGCCCCTTCTCCGCAAGAGGCCATCGAGAAACTGCGATCCATCGAGGAAATGTTGATGAAGAAATCCGACTTTCTGGAGTCGAAAATCCAGACAGAACTCGAAACCGCCAAGAAACAGGGAAAGACCAACAAAAGAGGTAGGATTCGACATGATTTCCCAACACAATTTCCCAAACACTTCGGCCATTTTTTTTTTATTCTTCCCGAAATGTTATTGATGTTGGACACAAAAATTTGATTTTTTACCTACATTCATATTAAAAAAAAGTTGTTTTTTTCCAACATTTAAAAATAAAAAATATGAATAATTTCTTATTATTCCCAGGGTTATATTCAAACGGTTTGTTCATAAAATGGCTGCCAAATTTTATCGACTAGTTATATTTGATTTCCCAAGTGAAAATTAATCCATCTTATTAATTTGTTGTCTGATTTTTGCGGATTTCTTTTTAATAAACATTTTGATTTTATTATTTGTTTCTTACAAAATAAATCATGCTCTCCCTTAACCCGACCACTAACCCTAAGTTCGGGTCGCAATAATTTTTAATAAACACTGTTTGGTTTTATTATTTGTTAATTAATGTTTTCAAAATACAAATGAAAAAAAAAAAAATTCGTAAAAATCAAAACAAGTTATTTACAAAATAATCGGCAAAAATACAATTGGATCCGCAAACACCAGAAAACAAATTAATATTTTCAAGATATAAATAAAGAGGGAAAAATCCGACAACAATTTGATTGTGGATTAATTTGCTCTGTCACTGCTTGGATAATCAGACAGAACTAGTCGATAAAATCTGTGAGCTAACCGCTTCAATGTTACCAATTCCGGATATGTTTATTAAGGTTGGGCATTCATTAAAAATATATTAATATAAAACTGATTCATATTTTTCTATATTATCTTGGATTCACACTCTTGGATACCCCCCCCCCCTCAAAAAAAATAAAATGAGATTCTACTATTTTAGGCGATTACGTGTGAAAAAAATAAAAATAAACAATTATTTTAGAATAATATAGTAAATATAAAGAATGTATGAAGTTAATGTAAGATGATCCAGACTATTCTACTGTTTTAGAGCAGTTAACTAATTTTTTAAGCGATTACGTGTGGTTTTACGAAAGTTTTTGTCACTCGGACTTAGGGTTAGTGGTAGGGTTAAGGAATTTGAGGGTGGGGCTTTGCTAACTTAATTTACTAATTTTTTAGCATGAAAACGGACAGAATTTATCTTTCATGGATTTGCCACTCGGAAAATTTTTCTTTTTTTTTTTTTTTTTTTTTTTTTTTTTTTACCTGTCTTAAAAAGCTAGAATATCCCGGGGTACCTTTTTACATTAGGACCCGCGCTAACTTTGACCATGACCCTAAACAATAACCCTAACGACGTGGTCAAAGTTAGCCAGAGTCCTAATGTAAAAAAGTACCTGTCCAGGAAATGGGATCATTTTACGTTACATCTATATACGAAACTAATGAATTCTGAAATAATAATTTTTTTTTTTCTTTCCTCCAAGTTTTTCAGGTTGTTTCTTCACACGATTTAAAAAAAAAAAAAAAAAAGTATATTTTTTTTTGGGGGGGGGGGGGGTAGTTGAGGGTGTTAATCTACAATAATACCAAAAAAATTATTAATTTTTAAATAACAACAATATGTAATGTTGCAACTAATCATTATTTTAGTTTAAGAAATTGGTTGTTTTAACTAATAACCTAAAACATACCCGTTA